>ML677333.1:61073539-61186853 GCA_007922305.1 Dermatemys mawii | reverse complement strand
TAATCTCTTCCAACCTTTGATCTAAAGCCTTACCACTGGTGAAAGATCACAAAACAGGATAATTCTTAGAAATGTGAAAAAAAATTCAAAATGTCTGAATAAAAACATGGTAATAGGACTCCAATTCCCTGATTATGTCTGAATTAAATAACTGAATTAAATAACTCACCAGTAAACTATTCAAATGATACTATAGTAGTTTTCACTTTCATGCCAACCTTTTCATACCAGCAGCATGATTAAGGAAAACAGGAAAAATGGAAAGAGCAAAAAAAGAAGTGGCAAAGTAGATCTGAGAGTCATCAGCATAAAGATGGCAGTTAAAACCCTATGGCTAGAGCATGGGATTGAGGAACATTTCTGCTAAATGAATGAATGAAAAATGTCCTCAGTATGGCCTGGTATGGGATTGGGAAGATCCCCATAGGGAAGACATTGCTACCCCCAGTTTTGAGTAAGATATCAGTGTCATCTGCTGATGGGCACAAACTGGCACTGAGCACACCTCTGAGGATCAACCATTTGCCCACTATAAACTATTGGAATTTTGCAGTTGACTTCAAAGAGAGACAGTTCAGGAAGACATGCCAAACCCACAGGAAAAACTGCACAAATTGGGCTTGGTTTTGGCTGAATTGGCTTGTGACTTGCTTGTTGGCTAGTTTTTGGCTTGTGGGTTGTTTATCTTGCAGCTTGTTGCTGCTTTTTTTTATTGGTTCCCAGGAATCAGGGGCAGGGGGAGGGAGAGAGTCAGGGGTGCACAGCAGGCCCACCACAGGCCTAGACTGCACACTAGAGGGATCTAGTCACATAGACTGTTGAGGTTCTTAGGGGTTGGCTTGTTTTGCCCTTTTTTTGAAATGGAATTAGCTTGATCTTTGGTGTATTGTGAGAGTCGAGTGCTTATTTAATAAGCAAAAGTTGGCAACTGTGATTTCAGACCCCACGTGACAATTTTAACTCCATGGTCTCAGAACCCACAACTCACGCTTTCTTTTAGTCTGGAATGACACTGAAAAGAAGCCATTTACTTAAGTTATCTATAAGACTTAAGATCTGTATGATCATGTGATCTTGCAGAATTGCCATGGGAGTGTGTGGTCATAATTAGATTTTCCGATCTATTCTAGTTTTTCTGAGCTTTTTCTTTAATTTTCTTGAAATATGTAATTTCCTTGAAATTGCCAAAATTAAGAAAATTAAGGTTTTTTTTATTTGCTTTACTCATTTTATCCATAACGGCACTCAAAAACAAAACACTGTAAAACCTCAGCACCTACGAGTCCACTCAGTCCTACTTCTTGTTCAGCCCATCACTAAGAGAAACAAAGGGTGGGTATTATCGCACAAAAGCTTATGGTTCAAAACTTTAGTTAGTCTTTAAGGTGCCACAGGACTCTCTGTCACTTCTGCAATTCCAGACTAACACGGATACCTCTCTGATTCTTAAGAGAAACAAGTTTGTTTATATTTACTGGAGATAATGCTACCCACTTTTAAATTATGTCACACAAAAGCTAGAACAGATACCCAGTTCAGAAGGCTCCAGTCGAACTGCCAATAAGACCACAAGACTTGGTTTAGTAGCGAAGTGCCCAGCCAGCTTTATTGTCGATGAATCATGGTAATAGCACCTAGCAGACTCTACACGGATACTAGGACATGTATGCTCATGACAATGGATGCAGCTCAGTCAGTGGTGGGACTTCCCACTGCTCCCTTGATTGGCCAAAGACACTCCCTCTGAGACACATCGTATACACCAATGCTAACAAATTACATATTGACACTGATGTATCAGGATGCCACGCATTAACTTGCAATGTTGGTTTGATCCACACATCTCTATCCATCAAACTGTCATCCTGACCTTATCTTTAGGATGGGTCAGTGTGTTTCTACTATAATTGGGGGATGTGCTGGTATCACCTTTCTGAAGTATGTTTGTGTATATATTCTTATATCTCACAGTACTTAGAAATATGTGTTTCTGCAATATCAGCCCTGTTCTTGCCACATTCTGTGAGCAAGCCCTACCCTTTGCTCACAACTTAACTTTGTTTTATATCATCAAGTTATGTCCATTATTTTATTCCAGACCTCTGATACAAGGCCTTATGTTTTAGGGCAGCTTCTTACTACATGTAACAATATTATATGTAAATTTATTAAACTCCCCATGCTGCCCCATATGATATTGTCAGCACATGTTCAAACCTACCCAGCCCTGCCTTGGCAAAAGGTATTCAACAGTTTTATCCTACACAACAAAATGTGTTTACACCTCAATGTACATATAAGTAGTAAACAGGGTCATTGAGAAAGCAAGAGGGAGGAATGGCAGGAGATAAGGCAAATCTGCCTTTCAGCATACACAGGGGAGAAGAAAGAGCAAGGAGCCACCTTCACCACCCAGCTCCATCTCATCTTCTTTACTGCTTGAATAAACTTTAAGAGGTAATCCTTAGAAGAGTCCACTGCAAAGGGTGACTGGATTACAAAAGTGAGGGGCAAAACCACTCCCAACAGATCTCTCCTTACCTCTGTCTCTTTTTCACTTGAGAGAGACATAGTAACCACCTCTTTGACTCGCAGGAGAAACCCTGAACAGAGAATATGGTCCTCTGCGTTGCTGAGAACCTGTGGTAAGGTAAGGTAAGTCTAGTTTGTTAAGTTTTAGCTACTAGAAAGCATTTTGTCTTTATTTCTCTTGTAACCATTTCTGATTTTTATACCTTATATTTGTACTCACTTAAAACTTATCTTAAGATTAAAACATGAAATAAGTTTATTTAACTACAAACTAATCCAGTGCTGTGTTTAAACTGAACTGTTGGTAAAGCCAGGAGAGTAGCAAACAGCTGAATTTTGATACCTTATACATGCAAAGGACCTCTAATGTCTGAACAGTCCAAAAGAGGGCAGGACAGTACAGAACAATTTTGGGGGAAAATCTGGGAGTGGGTTGGGGTCATCCTGAAATTAGTAACCAAGGTTGCAAGAAGTCAGAGTGTGGCTAGTCTGCTGCTGACAGGTTGCTGGGGTCAGGGTTGCTGGGTGAGTGTATAACTATATGTGGTGTGATGGGGCAAGGCCGGATGTCTATAGTAAAGTGGTGAGGAACAGGTATGTTAGCCCCAGGCTAAACAAATCCCTGGTACCATGGTGACCAAATGGCAGTTGCTCCAGGTTAATCAAGACACCTGAGACCAATTAAGATCCTTCTAGAAAGCAGTGGAGATAGCTAGGTTGATTGGGACCCCTGAGGCCAATCAAGGGCTGGCTGGAATTAGTTAAAATCCTTTCATTACTCCGTGAGGTGCTTGCGTCAGAAGCTGTCAGAAAAAGCTACGCTGTTGGAGGGACAAGGCAGTACAAGTCCATATCAGGCTAAAGGGAGGAGGCCCTGAGGCAACGGTGAAGCATTGAGTGGGGGCTGCTGTGGGGAAGTGGCCCAGGGAATAGTACACCTCAAATTTTGAAAAGGTCAGCTACCATAACTGCTCCTATTAGGGTCCCGGGGTTGGAGCCCGGAGTCGAGGGAGGGTCTGGGCTCCCCACATCAATTAATCACTGAGACTGGGAGACAACAGAGACTGTGCAAGGGAGGGTTGCTTCTCCTCAACTCCCTTGCTGGCTTATGATGAAAATGGTTTGGTAGGCTGTGACCCTTGCCTCCAGAGACAGAAATGCTATGTTGTGTTGTGGGTCGCAGTGAGCCTCTGAGGCTAGCGAAATCCACCAGGAAGCACTGGACCCACTGAGACCAGGACAGAGCTTTGTCACAGTGGACACTCAAGAGTGTGACGTGTCTGCAGGCAGGCTGTTTGTGGGTGGCCCAGATTGGGAGCTACAACAGTAAAGCACTGTGAGTAATGCAACCAAGTTGCAGGGCAAGCAGTGATAAACTCTTCCAGGTCTGAAATACACCCCAGAATGAGACAGTATCATGCTACAGAGCATCTTCTGGGCTGAAGGTTCTCATTTCTAAATACGTAACTAAAAGATAAATATTTCTAGTTCTCAAAGGAGTTGTATAAATTGCTCCATTAGAGTCCACAACACTTTGTAGGAGCCATAGAAACAAAACAGCCATTTCTACCACTCTTTTGACAAGGGGTAACTTCTGTTTCCATGGCCCATTTCATGATCAACACAGAAACAAAGCAATGAATTTACACTCAGTGCATATCTGAATGTATTAGATAAAGATATTTGAAAATTTACTTACTGACATCACGTATATACAGTATTAAAATGTACAAAAATTAACAATTCCCTGCTGCACTTATGAACACTCTAGAGTAAGAGAGTACTATCTTTACCCTTCAACTGTTGCAAGTATTTGTACTTTCTTTAATAATGTAAAACCAGGTGTGACTTTGAAGATATTCTGTTTGTCAGATTATTGCTCTAATTTTTTTAAAAAATCATCAAATCCATTTCAAATAAGGTTATTTCCTTTCCCAGGAACTGTGTGGATGCAGAATATTTTGAGCTTGATGTATTACGAAGGCCATAGGGATGGAACAGCAACAACTGAAACAATTGACAGAGTTCCATGGCTAGAATACAATTTCAATAACATGGATTATGGCAGTCGTCCATCACCGCATCTCTTTTCCACTCACCTGCCTTACTGCTTAGCTCCAAGAGAAACAAAGGAGCAAATGTAGGTGATGCTATTTTTACAAAATAATTGAAATTAACCAAGAAAATTCACTGTTTTCTCCAATAAATCAGTCCAAATCCTCAGGGCTGGGATGTCTGCCTCTCTCCAACAACCCTTCCAAAAGCAACCTTCCTTGAGGGATAGAGGCTCACGTTCCTCCGAGGTCCCATACCATCTCCCTAGACCCTAGCAAAGTCAGGGAGGAGGGGAGGCAGGAGAAACAAGTTCCAATGCGACCTTATTGTCCCACTTCAGTGGAGATCCTATTTGTCATGGAACTGCTGTGCTTGGCCTCTGGGCCAAGTTGCTTCCTCCACCCCATGACTGTTCACCCAAAAGTGGGGTTATGATCATTGCAATCGTCATGTTTTCAGTGTATATTAGAGACAAGGTGTGTGAAGTCATATCTTTTATTGGACCAACTTCTGTTGGTGTGAGAGTGTCACAGAGTCTCTCTGCTTCCCAGTAAAGGTCTTAACACCAATCCACAGTGTTTCACCAAGTGTCCTTTATTTGTAGTCTTTGTGCATGGCTTTCAAGTGACAAACAGTGCTCCCCTAATCCCCTGACAGTTATCCCACTGTCCTGGTTCCTGGGCTTCCAGGCCCCCGAGGCACCCTGCTCGCAGCCAGGAGACAGAGCTTCAGTTTCCTGTTCCCTGCCTGGCCTCCCCCTCTCTGACAATGAGTCAGAGTTTTTCTAACTGGGTCAGCTTCCTGCCTTAGCTGTGCGCAATCAGCCCCTACTAACTCTGTGAGCCCACGCTCCTCAGGGCTCCCAGCTGGGTTCTCCTGCCAGCTACTCCCGGCCCCTGCCCCTGGGCCTCCTGCCAGGCAGCAGGGTTTAACTTGCAGAGGCATGGCATTCTAGGGTTTTTACCCCTGCCCTGCCATAGAGAGAGACAAGCTTCTAGGCTTTATTACTTCACCCCGCTATCTCTCTAATATCCTGGGACCAACACAGCCCCAACAATACATTATATTCCATGAATCTTGTAAGTTAATGGTTTTGTGGTGTATGTAAGTAAAAGCTGTTACATTCTCCATGCAGGGGATGTTTCTTGCCTCCTGAGCATTTATACATCAGGAGACTTCTTGTCAAAGATGGGGCAGTGGAATGTGCCATGATGCAGCTCAAGAGGTTGGGGCGGCATTTCTGTGTGTGCGTGCATGCGTGTGCATGTGTGTGTGTGTGAGAGAGAGAGAGACTTCCACTGAGCTAACTCTCATGGAGATATCTGACCTCTCCCGCTTTTCCTTATTTCGGTGAAGCTTAATGGCATTCCTTTAATGTAGCTGAGATTGTCAGTCTTTTTTTTCTTGCAGGTTATTTATGTAGCCAGAAACCCTAAGGATGTTGCGGTTTCCTATGTTCATTTTAGGAAGCATGCATTCATATTTGAGAAAGTACCAGATTTTAATATTTTAATGGAGAGGTTTTCAGCTGGGAAAGGTAAGGTTTCATTTACTGCTAACACGCCAAATCCTGTTCACTGAGCACAGCCTGAATAAACTAGCCGTATCAGTAAATTAAAGAGAACATGATAGTAGTCAGAAGTCTCTCCTTTAGATGGGCGTAAGGCTAGAGAAGTTTACCTGCCGTGTCCGCAGGTTCGGCTAATTGCAGCTCCCATTGGCCACAGTTCGCTGCTGCAGGCTAATGGAGGCTGGGGGGAAGTTTTGTGGGCGGAGGAGTGGCAAACCGTGACCACTGGGAGCTGCAATCAGTCGAACCGGCGGACATGGCAAGTAAACAAACTGACCAGGACTGCCACTGGTCTTACCTGGGCAGGCCGCGTGCCAAAGGTTGTCAATCCCTGATCCAAAGCATAAACATATTGTACTGGGTAAAGTACCATTGTATGAGGCCAGTGAAGTCTAAAGGTAAAAGTACAGCTTGTTGTTAGTTATGTAACTGACTGACTGTAAAACCCAAATAAGTTGGCAGTATAAGCCACCAGGGGGTCTTAGGTGTCCATCTGCCACTTTAGGGGCCTAAACACAGAATTTAGATTCTCACAAGCCCCATTCAGCTGCTTTTAACTCTGTAGGTGCATATGACAGCAATTAAAGGCAATTCTAATTATTCCTTTTTAAAAATAAAACAAAACCGTTCAATAGAAATTTTGATAATGAGCCAGTTTCCTCACACCACCACAGAAGGGTAATGTGATGTGAAAGGTGAAAAGGGAGAAAAGAAAACGAATTATAGAATTTCCCTCTCAGTAAATGACTGGCCTGAAAAGAGGTTTTTGCCCTAACACATGCTTGCAGGGCTTAATCAGCAATAAAAGGCAATCAATGAGTATGGGATACTCCAGGAGCGCAGGCAAGAGGAAAGGGTAAATTGATTCCCACCTTCCCTGTGAAGTCTGTGTGAAAACCTGATACCTCTGATAAGACAAAGTGGGTGTGTGAGATAATATCTTTTATCAGATCAACTTCTGTTGGCAGGAGAAAGAGCTGTGTAGCTCAAGAGCGTGTCTCTCTCTCTCCACCAGAGGATGGTCCAATAAAAGAGAATATCTCACCCGTCTTGTCTCTCTAATATCCTGGAACCAACCCATCTATAACAACACCTCATACATAATACCTCTGGAGGCAGCCCAAGTAGTCTAATCTACTTCCTGCTGAAGAAAATATGATGAAAGTGAGAACAGTTGGAGTAGTTAACTTGCTCTATTTCAGTTCCTTGTCTGCACAGCAAAAAAGCATCTACATAACCTGTCCCATGTGCCATCCCTAAGGGAGGGAGAGTATTTGCTACATTTTACAGGTTCTCAAACTGTTTTGATCAGAATGAGTTTTCATCAAAGTGAAGTATTTTGTAAAAAAAAAAGTATGCTCCTCTTAATTTTGTGAGAAACACATTTTTATTCAATTTTTAATTGAAACTTTTTCAGTTACTGAAATCACAGTTTTCAAAAACTGAAATATTTCAATAACTATTTTAAAACTATCTATCAAAAAATCCTTTAAAAACACAAAACACGATCCATTTCAAAGATTCCAAAATGGGAACAATTTCAGCAGTTTGAATTTTTTAGAAATTTGTTTTTCATTTTTCTTCGAGCTCAGCTACGTTTGATTCCTTAACAACTTCAGCTAGATCAGCAGAGCCTAGATGAGTGCACCTCTTAGGTAAATAGGGAGAGAAGTGCTGTCACTGGCAGAAAGCACACTGAGAATAGCATCAAGGCTGATTAAGAAAGCAAGGAAAGATCCTTCCCATTAGGAGATCCAACTCCTGAGATGTATCCTTCTACTTCCACTTTACATTTATGAGACAAAAAAACCCACAGCATACTTGTGGCACCTTAGAGACTAACAAATTTATTTATTTGGGCATAAGCCTTCGTGGACTAAAAACCCATTTTATCAGATGCATGGAGTAGAAAATACACTAGGAAGATATATATATATATATAAAGATCTATATCTATATCTATATCTACAGAGAACATGAAAGGTTGGGGGTTGCAATACCAACTCTAATGAGACTAATCAATTAAGGTGAGCTATTATCAGCAGGAGAAAAGAAAGTTTTTGTAGTGATAATCAGGGTGGCCCATTTCAAACAGTCGACAAGAAGGTGTGAGTAACAGTAGGGTGGTGGGAAATTAGCATGGGGAAATAGTTTTTAGTTTTGTAATTGAAGGTTACCAGCGAGGTTGAAGTGTTTTCCAATTGGTTTTTGATGTCTGATTTGTGTCCATTTATTCTTTTCCATAGAGACTGTCCCTTTGGCCCATTAGAGTTGGTATGGCACCACCTTTCTTTTCATGTTCTCTGTATGTATGTGTATATATATTCTGACTGTATTTTCCTCTCCATGCATCTTTGCTCAGAAAATTGTCAGCCTTTATCACCTATAATGTTAGCAACACACAGAGAAATGAGCTTGTTCTTTTCTGGTAGGCCATGAAGAAGGGTTATCTAAAGAAGAGACTTATAAGGACTCATCTTGTTACTCATCTGTCAGGATTTGATCATTGGCCCATAAAAATTTTCTATAGGGACCCCACTAGATTCTACAAAAAACAAAATCGGTTTTCACCAATAGTATGGGTTATCAGCATTTTCAGACAAGGCTGCGGACATCTGTAACATGCAAGTCACATGATCAAAAGCTTCCACCAGCTAATCAGAGGGAAAATAATGGTATGGCGAGCAGCACAGACATCTCTATGTTTAAAAACTGGTGTCTTGCTGTATCTCAGCTGCACCCCAGATCTGGAAATGTATCTTCAAATCCCCAAAGACCTAGAGAGATACACTTTGGGATGATGAGGTAGCAGTGAAGTGAAAAGGAATGTTCCCTACTAGCAGCATTCACAGGTTCTTATCTGCTGCACAGGCTTTATTCAGTTTATAATAAAAAGTCCAGGTGGTAGCAGAGCATCTAACCCAGGAGTAGACAACCTATGGCAGGGGTCTCAAACATGCAGCCCACAAAGCCCTTCTCTGCAGCCCGCCAAGCTCCCTGGTGCCTCCCTGACCCATAGCAGTTTCCAGGAGGGAGGGGCCAGAAACAGAGGCTTCTCTGCTGCCTGGCTGGGCTGCTACCAAGCCTGACTTCCAGGTGCTGCCGCTGTGGCTTTAATGAATGAGCTGGGGTGGTGCTTCCCAGGAGCCCTCTGCAGCAGTGGCCAGGAGCGGTAAACCAGGATCCCCACTGCCCTCCCGCCTGCCTCTGTGCGAGGCTTACTTCTCCTGGCCACCGCTGCAAAGGGCTCCTGGGAAGCGCCACCCTAGCTTGTTCATTGAGGCCACAGCAACAGCACCTGGAAGACAGGGCTCGGTAGCGGCCCAGCCAGGGTGCTTCATAGCACTCTCTGCAGCGGCTGTGAGGAGCGGTAAGCCTCCCGCAGAGGGAGGCGGGAGGGCGGTGGGGAGCCTGGCTTACCTCTCCTGGCCGCCACTGCAGAGGGCTCCTGGGAAGCTCCGCCCAAGCTCATTCGTTGAAGCCGCAGCAGCAGCGCCTGGAAGCCAGGGCTTGGCAACAGCCCAGCCAGGCAGCAGAGAAGCCTCCACTTCTGGCCCCTCCCTCCCAGAAACTGCTATAGGTCAGGGGCACCAGGGAGCTTGGTGGGCCTCAGAGAAGTGCTTCATGGGCCACATGCGGCCCGCAGGCCGCATGTTTGAGACCCCTGATCTACCTTAGAGCTTAGTTTCTCAGTCATGAGTAGATATCAGGAGTTAGCATCCACCCTGCTTTTCCAATATTGCTGAGCAAGAAAGGAGTTCCCAATAGATGGGAGTGGGACCCTATAATGGAAATGGGAAAGGTGGAAACCACAGTCTTGTATCAAATACAGCATTGCCTGAAAAGGATGTTCAGAGAAGTTCATGCTACTTTTAACAGTAACTATTTCCTACTCCCTGTTTTCCCTCTAACATTTGTGATGGGAAAAAATCACTACACAATGATAGGAAGTGAGCTGGTACAACTGGTGCCTAAAACAGAATTGGTGAAATTATTTAGAAATACCCATTGCAGTCAAAGTTAAATCAAGGATGAATTTGGGCCACTATGATTTTCCATGATGGTACTGCTAGAATCCAGTTTAGATAAATGGCCTGTGTTTAAAAACAAGTGCAGCATTCTCCGTTAAGGCTGCTGAAATCTGTAATATGCAAGTCATACCAACAAAGGCTTTCACCATCGACTCAGATGGACAATAATGGGTAAGTTTCTAGTTCCATGCATGGTGAATTAAACATACAATTCCAATTAAAAAAAAAAAGAGGCATGTGTCTATAGAAGTCTCATAACTTTATTTAGCTCTTAAAATAAAGCCTCGCAAAATACATACTACTTTACTGAGAGACTACAATTCCAGTAGGGTTGTGTCAATGGTTATTCTACATGTCAGGGATAGAGATGTTGTGGGTGCAAGGGAGGGGGTTTTATGTAGTTAAGTGTTTTCAATGTGTGACACTAACAGCATCCCAGTGCAGGACAGCAAAGGGCACATTGGTATCTGATGGTGAGTTTCAACTGGCCTGACCAGCTGAATGTCCCCAACTCACTAATGTCATAACCTGAGGCTACAAGGTGTCATGTAAGGTAGCAATGAAAAGCTATTAACATACTGTCATGGTGTATCAGGTCATCAGTGGTGAAAGAAGGGGAAAAACACCCCCTTTGACTCAATGTGGCTCCTCACCTTCAGGGGACGGGAGGCCCAGCAGCCAGAGTGTATGCAGCTGTCCTTGTATTCAGGACAGCAAGGCCTAGTGTTAGGCACAGGGAAGGGTAGGGGGACCTGGACCAGCCATACTCCACCAGGTCCTGATCCAGGGCCCAAGGGAAACAGTAGCCCTGATTTTGGCTTCAGGTTCCTCTCTCAATAGACACGTCCTCTGGGCCGCTTCCTACTTACCATTGTTTCCGGATTCTATAGCTCCTCCGGAGCAAGTATGTTTCCATCTCCCTCATCCTCTGCGGGTGCCCATCCTCCATAGTCTGGGGCTCAATTGGATTCCTGACAGGAGACTGTAACACGCATCCACTCTCCTCTGTCAGCCAGCCCTGACTGAACTGAGCTGCTCCCTTTTATATATTGCTTCCCCCTGGAGCATGCCCAGTGAGGACAAAAGAGCATGGCCTCCAGGCCCAAAGTGAGTAGTTAACCCTTGGTGGGCCAGTGAGGGGTTGGTGCACCCCATGACATATACTGATCAATAGTATTATTGTGTGATGTGAATACAGGGGAAAAATTCAAAATAATAAACATATTGGAAATGATGTTACCAAAATAAATCTGCCAGGCAGGGCAGGGCTGAAGCTACCCGCCCCTAGACAAAGGAATGTGGTTCTGCCACCCAGAAGGTACATTAAGAGACAATGGAAATGCAATTTACATAGAAGTTAAACAGGACAATCAAGCCAACGTGGGGTGAAGATAAACACATGGCATTACAGCAGCAGGAGATTACAGGAAATAGATCAATTTGCATTTTGCAAAAAGCAGCTGGAGAAGAAATCAGCATGGAATTTCCATGGCCAGGGGACTCCATGTTACCTTCTTTAAAGTAACCTTCAAAAGAATTCACATTAAAGGTACATTGGACTACAAAAGAAAGGAGCAAAGAACCCCAGGTTATGTTTCATGTAAGAAGTCAAAGGAACGAAACACATTAGGCTTTGTAGGAGATCCTGATCCTGACATGAAGGGTGGTCAGCCATCTTGCTGGAAGGTGGCTGAAGAGAGGCTGTAGCTTGTTTTGTTAAGTCTTAGGCCTGGTCTACAGTACGATTTTACATCGACTATAGCAGCGTTAAATCGGCATAACCTTGTACCCATCCTCACGTGGAAGCCTTGTCTGTCAACTTAAAGGGCTCTTTCTGTACTCCTCCTCGACAAGGGGAGTAGCACTGAAATCGACATCTCTGGGCCAACTGTGGGTTAGTGAGGACATATATTGGCACTATTGGCCTCCAGGAGCTGTCCCACACTGCTCCATTGTGACCCGTCCGGATAGCACTCTCAACTAAGATGCACTGGACAGGTAGACAGGAAACGCCCAGGGAACTTTTTAATTTCATTTCCTGCCTGGTCAGTGTGGCGAGCTCACCTGTATAGGTCACCTTTCAGAGCTCATCAGCAGGGGAGATCATTCAGTCCCAGAACCGCAAAAGAGCTCCAGCATGGTCCCCACAGGAGGTGTTGGATCTGATCACTATCTGGGGAGAGGAATCCGTGCTGGCAGAACTCTGTTCCAACAAACAGAGTGCCAATACATTTGGCAAAGTCTCCAAGGCTATGATGGAGAGGGGCTACAACAGGGACGGACAATGTGCCACATGACAATTAAGGAGCTGAGGCAAGAAAACCAAGGAGGCAAATGGACGCTCCGGGGCACAGGCACCGACATGCCACTTCTACAATAAACTGCATAAAATGCTGGGGGGGGGGGCCACCACAGCCCCACCAGTGGCCGAGGACTCTGCCGATGGGATACTCCTCAGCAGGCATGAGGATTTGGCGGACGAGGAAGATGAGGATACCACCCAGCAGGCAAGTGGAGAGACCCTTTTCCCCGAAAGCCAGGATCTTTTTATCACCCTGGAGCCAATACCCTCACAACCCTCTGAAGGCGGTATCCCAGATGGAGAAGTTGGTGAAAGCATCCCTGGTGAGTGTCTCTTTGTAAATATAAGGCATGATTTAAAAGGAAGCATTTATTAATGATTAATTTGCCCTGAGGACTTGGAATGCATTCAAGGCCAGTGCAGCTACTGGAAAAGGCTTTTAACGTGTCTGGGGATTGAGTAGAAATCCTCCAGGGACATCTCCATGAAGCTCTCCTGCAGGTACTCTAAAAGTCTTTGCAGAAGATTTCTGGGGAGAGCAGCCTTATTCTGTCCTCCATGGTAGGACACTTTACCATGCCAGGCCAGTAGCAAGTAGTGTGGTATCAAAGCATGACAAAGCATGGCAGCATATGGCCCTGGGTTTTTTTGGAATTCCAGCAACATCTGTTCTTTATCTCTCTGTGTTATCCTCAGCAGAGTGATATCGCTATATTGCTCATGGTAACCTGTTTGAAATACGGCAATGTAAGTAAGGGGACATTCATTCATGGAGGTTCCTACTGGGCTGTTCGGCTGTGGCTGAGAAGAAATCTTCCCCACAGTTACCCAGGTGGCTGGCGTGTGTGTGTGGTGATGGGGGTGGCATTCATGCTGAGCTCTTTGCGTTTGGCTAGCAGGGATCTTCCATGATACCAGCCAGGCTGGGGGGGTCAGAAGGAAGGCGATCATCCCAGAGACAGGTGCAGGGGAGGGGCAGGGGTTGTTGGGTTTTCTGAAATAATTCCTTTTAAATGGCCAACTCAATATGCTTTGCTTGGTATGGGAAAGGAGAACGCTGCTGTTAATAAGGTGAAAGAAGCCGAAACAGTATGGGTGTCCACGTGGATGGGGGAGGGAGGAGCCACGCGGTGGGGGGAGTATGGCCAGCCATGTGGTGGCGGGAGGAGGGAGGCGATCATCCCAGAGACGGGGGCGGGGGATTTGTTGTGTTTGCCGAAACAACTCCCTTTAAAATGGCCAACTCAACATGGTTTGCTTGGTATGGGAAAGGAGAATGCTGCTATTAATAAGGTGGAAGAAGCTGAAAGAGTATGGCTGCCTGCAAGGTGATTTCTGTTGCCCGGCTCTGCGTATCTGATCTCTCACACAAAAGCCACAGGCACTCAATATAAGATGCAAAATGCAACCTTGTACCCAAAGCATATGTGCTAGGTGATGTGAATACTTTGTTTCAACGTGAAAGTCTATATCCATCATTCTGTAAAATGCATCTTATATATGTGGGGGTGGGGGAGGGAGAGAGCAGGCTTAAAGTGGAGTAGAGCAAGGAGAAGGGTTTTCAACAGAACTTTGGGAAGTCATGAAACTGGTTTTCAAGGCTTCTCTGATGCGCAGCGCCTGCTGCTGAGCTATTCTCCTTGCTCTGGTATCTGGCTGCTCGTAATTAGTGGACAGACAATTTGCCTCTGCCTCCCACACAGCCATAAATGTCTCCCCCTTGCTCTCACACTCTACCACCAGTCTGCACTTGCTCAGCATGTAGTTGAACTGCTCCTTACTCCTGTCCAGGGTGCCTGTGTATAGCTTCATAAGCCAGGGCATTAAGGGGTAGGCTGGGTCCTCAAGGATAACAACTGGCATTTCAACACCCCCCACAGTAATTTTCTGGTCTGTGAAGAAAGACCCTTGATCCAGCTGTATAGCAATCCTTAGTGTTCTTGAAAATGCGAGCATTATGAACCTTTCCTGCCATCCCACGTAGATGTCAGTGAAACATCCCTTGTGGTCAACCAGTGCTTTCAGGACCATTGAAAAGTACCCCTTGCGGTTTATGTACTGCCCGCCTTCGTGGTCTGGTCCCAAGATAGGGATATGCATCCTGTCTATAGCCCCACCACAGTTAGGGAATCCCATTGCAGCAAAGCCATCTACTATAGTCTTCACATTTCCCAGACACACTACCCTTGATACAGCAGGTCAATGATTGCGTTGGCTACTTGCATCACAACAACCTCCACTGTAGATTTACCCACTCTAAATTGATTCCTGACTGACCAGTAGCTGTAGGTCACAAGAGATTACAAGGTTACAGAGAGCTGTTGCCATTCGCTTCTGAACTGTGAGGGCTGCTCTCATCTTGGTATTCTTGCACATCAGGGCAGGGGAAAGCAAGTCACAAAGTTCCACGAACGTGCCCTTCTGCATGCGAAAGTTTCTGAGCCAATGAGCGGGCTCCATGTTTGCACTGCTATGGCATCTGCGAGGGCAATCAATCCATGCAAAAGGGCACAAAATGATTGCCTACAGTTGCTTTCATGCAGGGAGGGAGGGTCACTGTGAGGGGTGCAGAAAATGTGGGATTGATACCCACAGTGCACTGCTTGGAATGGCATCTGACGGAGACTGCGGGAACTGTGGGATAGCTACCCACAGTGCACTGCTCGGAATGTCGACACTTGCCCCGGTACTGTGGACTAACGCTGCCGACTTAATGTGCTTACCGGGGACGCGCACACTTGACTTTATACAATCAGTTTCCAAAAACTGAATTCAGCAGAAGTGATGTAATTTCATAGTGAAGACATATCCTTAGTCTCTAGAAAGAGCTTTTCATTTTTATTTGCTTATAACCATATCTAACTCTATCCCTTCTACTTAAACTCACATAAAATCAAACACCTTTAGTTAAAAAACTTACTTTACTTTTAATCAAAACCAACCGATGGCTGTGTGATTTAAAATGAATATCAACTCCAGTTAATTTGGTAAGCTTTCGGTGACGTATCTTTAAAGGAATAAATGAACCTTAATATCTCTCTGAGTGGTTCAGAAAAGGGCTAGATATTGGAAAATATGCAGTTTGGAGAAAATTCAGGACTGGGAATATGTTTGGGTCACCGCTGCATGAGGTAATTGGGTGACTGAGACTAGAGTGGGGCTGTTGTATTGTAGAAAGGCAGCTGGGGTCAGAGTGCTGAACGAGGGCTGCATCGCAGACATTCAGGATACTGTGTGTTTGTCTGCTGGTAGTTGGTGTCCAGGCTGTCAGCCACAGCCTCAGGGCAGTTAAGGCACCCAGGTTTACAGGACAGGTGAGGACACAACCCCTGACTGGCCTGGATTGCACCCCAGAACATGACAGTATGTAACACCTTTTCATAGCTTAGAACTGGGGTACTGCGGTGATATGCAAATACATGTAAGAAGTAAACATATTTGCAGGTTTAAAATCTTTACTGTGCCCAGAATGATAGATTTTTATGAACACTGGAGACAAAAACATATTTTCATTCTCTTTAGTGCACTTTCACCTATTTCCAACTGGAAACCAGCCTACATGTCGTCATTAATATCCCAGCTGAACATGGCAGGCAGGTCTTTCATTTTCTCCTTAAAAACATTGTCAAACCTTTCACTCTGTGCCACAGTCATTGTGTTCTTCCAGTCTCCAACGGTCCCTGGGGCAGGAGACACAGAAGAGAAATTGGTGGTTAGATGCTCTGCTGCCATTTGGAAGTGGTATTATAATTTGAATATTGCTTGTGCAGGTAAGAGACTGCGAGTGCTGCTAGTTAGGTGCAGTTCCTTTTCTCCTCAGTTCCTTCCTCTCACATCTCCCTAGAATGTATCTCTCTGGGGTTTTGATGGTACACTTCCAGTCCTGGAGGTGTGAATAAAATAAGTTTGACTGCAGTGTAACTAATCTGACCAAATATTTCTAGACAATGTCACTAATTCTGTTTTAGGAGCCAGTGGTTTTATACATTTCAGTTATCATCTTCCTGTACTGACTTATTGCACTGCAAATTTTAGAAGAAGAGGAAGTAGTTACTCTGAAGAGAAATATGAGCTTCTCTGAACATCCTTTTCAGGCAATTCTGTACTAAACAGTAGGCAGTGGTTCTCTACATTTTCCATACCACAGTGCCCACCACCATCTAACTGGGACCCCCTCCAATTCAGTAGTACAGGAAGACCACAACCCCCTAACATCTACTCACAACTCCCCTATATAAGGACTACAAGGTGAAAAATACCTCTCTCCTCTCAGCCATAAGAATTGTCCCTTAGATTTTATTGTTTTGACTAATTTCATACCCTAAATAACCCCTAGAAGCTGTAGAGACAAAATCAGTTCCGATGCCCAGCGTGTGTGAAGTTTCTCAGAAGCACTAGACAGAAATGCTTTTAGTTTTTTCTAATGTTCACATTTTTATTTCTTGAAGATGACCCTTCTCTTTTACAAGTGGCACAAAACGAATGTTACCCTCCAAGAGAGCTTATTGAACATTTTCATTTTAAAAATATATTGACCCTCTTTGCTCACAGATCAAAAGAAAACTGAACTACTTTGCTCCGCAAGCAATTAATATATTGCATTGAACAAAGTAGTGCAGCCCTCTTTTTATCTGAGAGAAATGGTGCCTCATGCATCGTTACACAGTGAAACACCCTCACTCATCAGCCCCAAAGCCAATTGTTTCCTGGAGACAGAAAGTTGTGATTGGAAGTCCTAGGCACCAAACTTCAACATGTCCTATGCCTGGATGTCCGTGATTAAATATTTATTAGATTTGGATGCTTTCTGCCTCACCTTTGCGAAGAAAATGTCCTTTGCCTCGTTCCAGGAGATTGCCTAGCATGGACTCATAGTTTGCCCTGGGGTCAGTTTTCATTTGATCAAATGTCGCCTTTTCCACAACAGTGTCCAGCTCTTTTTCATTTAGCTGCTTTCCTAAGAATTTGCAGATTTTCAGCACAGCGCCTCTGAGATCCTGAAATGAACATTAGTTCAAAGTAACAGTTTCCCAAAGTAGGAAAATAAAAGAACTAACTAAATAAAATGATAAAATAAATGATAAGGGGATACTTGAATAAAGGAAACTGAGCATAGAGATATAGCACTAAATCAGTGGTGTCCAATATGTGCATCACACAAGCCACATGCAGCTAATAGGCTATTTAATTGTGGTTAATGCATGTGGCTTTTTTATAATGTGACTCATCAGAAAAATTCAAAACCAGAAGTGTGGCTAGCAGTGTGGCTAGCATCGAATTTCTATTGGACACCGCTGCAAGAATAAAGGTGACTTCTTATTTGGAACCTTAAGTCTCGCTACACTACTTCACAAGCAAGATTTTAATTCACTGTAAGAGGCTACAGGAGCATTAAAAACTGGCAGGTGAGGAGTAAGTTAAGTCATTACAAATACCTTCGTCATTAGCCAACCAATCTGCATGGCCTCATCAAGAGAGAAAAGACTCATTTCTGTGACTCTGATTACAACTGCTAGCACCATGTAAGACAAAGGTTATCATAATTTTCTGGTTATCTGTATTTTGGTCTGTCTGGGGCAACCTATTCTGGAAGCAGAAGGACCCCTGTTGTGTCCAGTTTTGGAGTCCACGATTCAGGAAGGATGTTGATAGACCGGAGAGGATTCAGTGAGTAGTCATAAGAATGATTAAAGCATTTGAAACATGCCTTCCATTGACAGACTCAAAGCACTCAGTGTTTCAATGGCTATTAGCCAGGATGGGCAGGGATGGTGTCCCTAGCCTCTGTTTGCCAGAAACTGGGAATGAGCAACAGAGAATGGATCATTTGATGATTACCGGTTCTGTTCATTCCCTCTGGGGCACTTGGCATTGGGCACTGTCAGACGACAGAACACTGGGCTAGATGGACCTTTAGTCTGACCCAGTATGGTCGTTTTTATGTACTTAATTAGTTTAACAAAGAGAAGATTAAGATGTGATGATTACAGTCTATAATTACCTACATTGGGAAAAAATATTTATTAACAGACTGTTCGGTCTAGCAAAGAAAAATATAACACAATCCAAGGGCTGGAAGTTCAAGAGAAACATATTCAGACTGGAAATAAGGTTTACATTTTTAACAGTGAGGGTAATTAACCATTGGAACAATATACCAGGGAGTCATGGTCGATTCTCCATCACTGACAATTTTCAAATCAAGATTGGATATTTTTTGAAAGATCTTCTCTAGAAATTATTTTGGGGAAGTTCTGTGTTTCGTGTCATCCAGGAGGTGAGACAAGATGATCACAATGGTCCCTTCTGGTCTTGGAGTCTATGAATATATATATCAGGAGTTGAAACTCTTAAAGGGAAGGGTCTTTCCTCACTTTGTTAATCAGTCTTGCTGCTACTATCAACATGCTTCCTGCTGAAGTCAAGAGAGAGGATTCTGCTGCATCTCTAGAGGTGCACTCAGATATTCCAGACTTTGTTTATAAAGTGTGACTAAAATCAGTTTTAAATGAATTTAGTTCAACCAGAACAAACCTATGTATGGATACTCAAAGTAGTTTAAACCTGACTTGGGCTAAGCTAGGTGACGTTGTTAAGGAGTCAAAATCTAACTGTGCTGGTAGAAAAGTGAAAAACTAGTTTCTAAAAAAAAATTGACATTTTGAAGAGCGCTGTACTTTTCAAAGATTTCATATAGATATTTTTATTGAAAACATCAAAATAGTTATTAAAATATTTTATTTACTAAAACCCTAGTTTTGAATCGACATTGCAATAAAATATCATTTTCACAAAAAATTACGAGAAGATCTTCAAGTTTGCAAAAAATGCCATTTTGACAAAACATCTTTAGTTCTAAAAGCAGGTTGAGACGTTCTAAAACGGAACAGAACCTCTCCTTTCCCTTTAGGATGACTCGTGGAATGGGTTGTGTGGCTGCCATCCAGCTATGCAGGAAAGGAAATGAAGTTAAGTATGATTATTATCTTTTCTAACTGTACTTGCATCCAGCAGATATTCTTCACGAGGAAGGAAATGATACCTCTTGTAACTAAGTGAATTAGGCTCCTATGTGCTATTGAATGTCAATGGGAGTTAAGCAGCTAACTTACTTTGATGCTTCAGATTCTTCCACCTTTACTCACACTGAGAAGTACTTTTTCAAGTACTCGCACTGAAATCAATGAGATCAATGAGATCTGTGAAATCAACACAGAGTAAAGTACACTCTTCACAAGTAAAGACTCTTCACAAAGTAAAATAGAGCTCAATGAGAGTAAAGGTGGCAAAATCAGACTGAAACATGGAGGCGTTTTATTTACTGCTTATTTCAGATATAAAGTGATTGGCTGGTCTCACCTTCTTCATCTCCTCATAGGTAAGGAAAAGAATATTGAAGTCATCCTTGTGGCTGTACCAGCCTTTGATGTGATCGAACCAGGAGCTAGTCAGTACTAATGAAGGAGAAAAATTATAGAAATAAATTTTAATAATCTCAAACAGAAAAAACATTCAATTATAGATAATTTTGCATCTCACAAGCACGGCTGCAGAATCAATGGAGCATAATTCCTTTTTTCAACTTCTCTTTCCTCTGCTGTTGCGGGGATATTTGGGATCACAGAAATTTAATTCCAGTTCTTGTTTTTATTCACAGCCTGATCCTGGATTATCTTTCACCTTTAACATGAGATAAAGGCTAACCCATGTCCATTTTCTAATCTAGGGGTCTGAGGACAAGTTTTGTTTTTTTCACAACAGACCACTGCATGATAACCAATACACACTGTACTGTTACTTCTAGAATCCACTGGCACCAAAAATTGGGACTTGCACCCAGAACAGCATATTTGCACTTTTATGTCCTTTTGACATTGCAACCTATTTTTGACATTGCAACATATTTGCACTTTTATGTCCTTTTGACATTGCTTTTGATGGATTAGCGATCACAATCCTAAAATTAAATTAAGATATTCATAGATTAATAGATTCTCTGGCCAGAAAGGGACCGTTGCAGTCCTCTAGTCTGACTTCCTGCATAACACAGGCCATGAAACATCCCCCAAATAACTCCTAAACATATCTTTTAGAACAACATCCAATCTTGATTTAAAAATTGTCATTGATGGAGAATCTACCATAATACTTCGTAAATCGTTACAGTGGTTAATTACTCTCACAGTTAAACATTTATGCCTCATTTATGCTTTATTTCCAATCTAAATTTGTCTAGCTTCAACTGCCAGTCATTGGATTGTATTATACCTTTCTCTGTGAGATTATTCCTCATGAAGGTACTTCATGAGGAATAATGAATGTAATGAAGTAATTCCTTAAACTTCTCTTTGTTAAAATAAACAGCTTGAGCTCCTTGAGTCTATTGCTACAAGTCACATTTTCTCGTCCATTAATCACTCTCATGGCTCTTCTCTGAGTCCTCTCCAATTTATCTGCATCCATCTTCCATTGTGGGCACCAGAACTGGACAGAGTATTCCAGCAGTGGTCACACCAGTACCAAATACAGAGGTGAAATCACCATGTAAATACTAACGCACAGGGGGAAAATAATCTCTTCCATTCCTGTCTGTCATTTGATACTACTTCCATCTACTTCATGGTGTTATGATCAACTATTCTGTCCTCCCTTGGAAGGGTTCTTTTTAAGGTCTTTGGGCACCCTCATTTCCTCAAACAGTTGGTTTCCACTTGACAGCTTCATGTGGGACTCAGTGTGTTGGCATCTGAAGTACATTCCCCATATATGTCCAATATTTCCTTCTAATTCTAGTGGAAATAAACTGCTGGTGGATGATTTCTTGGATATATTTAATGGTGATGACATCTCGCCATCCAAAGTCCAGAATCTCTGTAGGCACTTATTTTCAAAGGCATCTAATTTTCTGTTTATCATTTTAGTAGATCTTTAACTACCAAAGACATACATTAGCATTGAGATGCTTGAGTTGAAAATTCTCAGTTTTGCTTTGGTGCTTTATATCTTTGATTTCCACATGTTGTTGAGTTTAATGAATGAGGTGGATACTTTTCTTAACTTTGATGTCACATTGTTCTTGATGTTCCTGTTGGCTAGAATAGTACTGTCTAGGTGGAAGGATTATTCTACTTTCCTGATGATTTTGCCTTCTAATATGAATTTACCACTTGACATCTGAGTTTCAAGGTTGTCTGTAACTGATTCTGAGCCCTGTTTGACCAGCAGTATTTGTCAGATTTTCTTTCTTTGTTTATAGGTTTTCCAAGGCATTGCTCAGTAGGGGCTCAGCAAAGTCTAGGTCTTCAAGGCTTTTGACATTTTGGTACCACTTTTTGTGTTATTAATACACTTCTTCATTATTGATTCTATGGCAATGCCAAACAACAGCAAAAATAAAATGCAGCCTGGATTCAGGCCCAAAAGATCCTATGCTAATCAGATAGTCACACTAATTACCATAATAGAAGAATGTGTAGAATATATTTTAATATGTATTTAAATTTTCAATGTGCTTGAGCTGCCTTAGTGAGAATGTGGCATTGTCAGAGATACTAAGAGAGAACTCAGGAGCTAGATAGGCTACAGCTGAGTCTTTTGGCTCTTCAGAAGGTAGATGCAGTGGTTTGGGATTGCGGAATTGTCATAATGGTTGAGGAAAATTACAAAACTTGAAGATTAATTGCAGAAAACTACTTGTGTGTGTTGTCTGTATAGTGCTCATAATCATCTCCTTACCTGTGTTATCTGAGCACCTAAGTGGAGTTGTAATGTGTTTAAATCTTTGTTGTTAGGTTTCAGAGTGAACACCCAATTGAGATACACAAGGCTACTTGCACTTTACTGGTGCAGTGCACGCGCCTATGCCGCTTCTCTGGACTACCTTTGTACCAAATCTCTTTTGTGAGCTGTGAATGGTACTGCATTCACTGCAACCTCAGATGCCAGAATTTCACGTGGGGGCAGGATTTTGACCAGATGTACTCTCTAAGTAATTTACCCACAGAGATAGTTTATTCAGGCTGTCGTCAGTGAGCAGGACTTAGCCTTTTAGCAGTAAATGAAACCTTACCTTTCCCAGCTAGAAACCTCTCCAGAAAAATATTAAAATCTGTTATTGTCTCAAGTTTGACTGAAAGGCTGGAAAAATGAAAATAGGAAACCACAACATCCTTTGGGTTTCTGGCTACATAAATAACCTGCAAGATAAAAAGAGTGACAGTCTCAGCTATATTAAAGGGACACAACCCAAAAATCTGTGTTCTTATAAAATTACTATTGCTGCAATACTAAAATGATTATATCTCAAAAGGGTTAGAATAAGTACTTTAATGAATAGTTTATCCTGATTTAAATGAATGGCATTTTTGTGGGTCTTTGCCAGCATTGGTACCATTGACCTCAATGGGATTACTCGTTGTTGTAAGGTTAAGCACAGGAGTAAGTGTACTTAGAATCAGGTCTTCAAGTTTTATCCAGTTGTTTATATGGGTCTTTCACACAGCAAGAGAGGAACAAAAACACTTAAAAATCATGGGAAATGTGATAGATAATAAACAGCACAAAAATTAACAGGAAGTGCATTTGCAGGTGTACTAGCTGAAAAGAATTTAAACTTTAATAAATTGATTTAATTTTGAGTTCTTTTTAAATAAAACACTGTTAAGTCAGCCATAGTTATTTATTTATATGTTGTTTGGTATATTGCTAAAGTAGATGAGTCCAAGTCAGCAACAGATATTTATTTGTATGCACTGTGTTTGGTATATTGTATTTCAGTGAATACGGAAGTATTTCAGTGAAAAACATATCCTTAGCCTAGAATCCTAGTAAGCATGAATTTACTGCTCTATCAAACAAAATTGCAGCTAGAGATATTATTAGAGAATTGTAATTATTGTAGTTACAATAGTAGTTACAATATTACAAATATTGTAATAATTGTAGTTATTTATTTATATGTTGCTTGGTATATTGCTAAAGTACATGAGTCCAAGTCAGCAACAGATATTTATTTGTATGCACTGTGTTTGGTATATTGTATTTCAGTGAATACGTAAGTATTTCAATGAAAAACATATCCTTAGTCTAGAAGCCTAGCAAGCATGAATTTACTCCTCTATCAAACAAAATTGCAGCTAGAGATATTACTAGAGAATTGTAATGGATACAGTGTTTAAAGAGTAATGCTCAAATTCAATGCTACACACCTCAGCCAATATCTCCAACAATTTGGAGCTGAGAATTTCTGGAAAACCACACAGACACCTAAGCCATCTGGTGGTGCACATTAAGAACAGCGAGACAGAAGCTATGAAGGAAAGAATTCCCAGCATCATCAAAAGTTCTTAAAATTGTGAAAATCTACATGAGCCCTGTCAAATATACATAAGCAATTCAAGATTTTCCAATGTCTGTAGTTAAAATTGGGCTACGTGCAGCTTGGGAGATGTTGTTCCATTTACTTTTACCGTCCCTGTAACTTTAAGGAGTCTTTCTGCATAGGAAAAGGGGCGGAGCTATAAAGCAAATCAGGAGGAAGGTTTCTATGGACTGAGAAGTTGCACTAATGGAGCTCATGTGGTGCAAGCTCTGCACTATGCATCTGCTCATCTTATTACTCGTGTTACTGCAACTGAGATAAGGAAGCTGCAAGGGTGGCTGTGGAGGGAGTCTCCTGGGGAAGTGGGTGCACAGAACATGTCACCTTTCATGGGAGATCCAGGTAGCAAGGCAAGAGATTGGCATCGCTCCCCCCACAAGGCAAGTCTCACACTTCCTCTGAAATTACGGCAGGCCAGCACTGCACCCCTTCAGTGTGAATGACTCGCCGTTTAGATTAAGGGAAGCAACACAGCAGGGCAGGGCAGCCAACTCCATGAGAAAGAGCTCAGTGCGAACCCTGACCTGGGAGATCCTTCCTTTTGATCTGCATCTAACACAGCCGCCCCTGCCCCCCCACCATTGTTAGCAAGAAGTTTCCTGATATTTATAGATGTAGGAGACATAAAACATGGATAACATAAGAACTTACAGTTCCATAGCTACATACACTACAAGAACAAAACCACTGTAATTTACAATATAACATGGAGACTGTAATGATCATAACCCACCAGTAACACCCCTTTTAGGATGAGCTGTCACAATGAGGAAGAAGCAGCTCCGTTTCTTGGGCCAGAGGCCAAGCACAGCAGTTCCATGAGAAATGGGATCTCCACTGAAACTGGACACTGGAGTCCTCAGGTCTTGACTGAACTTGGTTTTTTCCCCTTTTGGCTAGGTCCAGGGACATGGAATGGGGCTTTGGAGGAAGTAAGCCCCATCCCCATGCAGGCAAGATTTGCTTTTGGAAGGGTTGTTGGGGTGGGGCGAGACAGTCCGGCCCAGAGAATTTACACTGATTTATTGGTGAAAGCAGCAAGTTTTCCTGGATAATGTTAATTAAATTGTAAAAATAGTTTCACCTACTTTTGCTCTCCTGTTCCTCAGATCTCTTGGAACTAAATAGTAAGGCAGGTGAGTAGCAAAGAGACGAGGTGATGGACGATGGACATAATCCATATTATGTATGTTATACTCCAGCCATGGGACTCTGTCTATTATTTCCATATTTTCTGTTCCATCTCGATGGCCTTCATGATAAATCAAACTCAAAATATTCTGAGTCCACACAGTCCCTGGGAAAGAAAATACCCTTCTTTGAAACAGCTTTGATGCTAATTTTATTTTTAATGTCATGTAATAATGTGCTATAACCACAATCTCTTCAAAACTGTGTCTCATTTTACACTATAAAGGAAGTAAAAAAAATTATGGTAAAGGGAGTCCATTAGTGCAGCAGGAACGGGAATCCAAACAGCATTATATTTTTGTACATTTTAGTATAAAAAAATCTTTATCTATCTATGTGCTGGTCAATAACTAAAACTTCAAATATTTTTACCTTGCGTATTCAGTTTTCCTGTGATTTCTACAGACTATTTTTCTCCATCTTATGTAGCCCCACTGCTGCAGCATGACTGTCCAGTACAGTGGCCCTACCCAAAGCATCCTGTATACTGTTGTTCTGAGAGTGTTTAAGCATCCCTATTCCACCCACCCAGTGGAAGAGCACCAGTGCTACTTCAGGGCTCATGGAGAAGGCTGGCATTGGTCTGTCCTTTCTGTGGACGTTATATGACATCTCAGCAATACAAGGAATTCTCTATTGAGAAGTGCTAAGGGTACTTTAGTGACCAGAATTGGTCAGTGCCAAAAGCTGAGTTACAATGTTTAGTGTACAATGGGGTAAAGAGTCCTTCTCTTGGAGCTTCTCACGGAGGAGTTAGTTCTGCCATATTATAACTCTTCAGCTGCAAGTAATTCTCAAACCTCACAGGCTGGAAGTGATGCTATTCTTGTTTTAAGAAAATATATCACTGCAAAGTCTGAGAATAAGAATGTTGAGCACTAAGAACATGTAGTTGGTAATTCAGCTTGCATATTCTGTGACAGGCCTGGGATCAACCTGGGGAAAGGGGGGTGAGGCTTTAGAAGATTGTCCTTTATTATTTTCCAGTAGAGATGGCTGTCTCCGTGGAGTCTGAGGTTTTGTATTTGTGTCTACATTCATTAGTAGGAGCATTCACACCATCTTCCACTTCCATGAACTTATTGTTTCCAAAATATTACTGGCAGAAATGTTTATACAAAGGTGAATAAAAATAGTAGTCTATGACGGAAACAAATAGATGCGGTTTATTATAATAAATATTTATGAATTGCTTTCAACAATATTTGCCCAGTTCAAATCTACTTTGCTGATTACCTCTAAAGCTTTAACCTTCTGCCATTGCTGAAACATAGGGATGAAACTCAGATAATGTCTCAAATAAAATGTTGGCAGTTAAAAGTTTTGAAACTGCTACCACCAAACACAGGTCATATTGATGGTCAATAAGCCGGGAGCTGGGAGGGTCAATAAAGGGTTTCATACAAAAGTCAGATATGAGTTTCCTAAAGGGAATCAAGCAATCAGTCTTACCTGATTTTGGATAAGTAACAACAAATACATCACTGTCTCTGATTTCAAAATCCTCCAGTGAATCTAGGTATTCAGGTGTAACAAGGTCTGGTAGGAAATAAAATCCTTTATGTTTGAACAAAAATTCTTTTGGTGTCTCCATTGTTAACTCAGTTTCACTCATATCTCAAGAATCTGCAGAATAGAAAACATAATTTGATATCATTTTTCTTTTGATGTTCTCTGTCGTTCTGGACAAAAATTTCAGTACAACATAAAGAAAACAGATCCCTTTTTGATAGCAAAATGCATATTAACAAAAACAGCAAACTGAATGACAGTATAGAAATGGCATTTTTAGGGACTGGAATGAGAACAGAATATCTTTTGCAGGTAACAGTGCTGTGTAATACATTGTGTTTAAGCTTTATACTTATAGAAAGTGTCTGGTATTATTAGGCACCAATATTGCTTTAAAGAATTATCTAACTTCACAGAATCCATGTAAATGGACACTTAAAGTCAGAGCTACGCAAGGAGCTCACCACAAGTCCAGTGCTTTCTATGAGCTATAACTTAGTCCTTGTGCACAACCAGAGTCATGAGGCTTCTTTCCAATTAATTTTGTGGCTGGAATTTTGTTTACACCATCTTTTTATTTCTGATTCTCTCATATTTCCCTGTTTAATGTGTTTTTCTCAGTCCCTCTTGTCTTGTAACATCAGTTCAGCAAAACAGGAGGGAGGGAGAGGAAATTTATTTTCCCTCAAGAGTTTTCTTTGTTCATTTTATTTTTGGCCACTATATATTATAAGGTTCTTAACCCATAAAAACAGTGACATCATGCCATATATGTGCCAGTGGAGCACATTGGCTACATCCCTTCCCACGGAGAGGAGATAAAATGAAATGGGAGTAAAATAACTTTCTAGAGGATCTCACCTCATATGTCTGTTATGGTGTTTGAGTTGGGACAGTTTTTAAAAAATATCCATGAAGAGTTCACTGACATGACGTAGGCCTGGGCTACACTACAGAGTTAGGTCCACATCAGGCAGCTTATGCAGAGGCTCTGACATCCTGAGTTCCCGGGGGATGCTCAACACTCACTCCACCCCTTCCACAAAACCCTTGCCCTGCATCTTCCTACACTTGATCCATCCCCATCCTGCCTCTTCCCGCCCCTGCTCCTCTCCCTCCCCGCAGTGCCTCCTGCATACCACTGAACAGCTGCTCAACAGCAGACAAGAGGGCTGAGGGGAAGGGGGAGGAGCTGAGTGGGGACTGCTGGTGGGTGCTGGTCACCTGCTGTTTTTTTCCATGGGTGCTCCAGCCCTGGAGCACTGACAGACTTGGCACCTATGAGCTTATGTCAAACCAATTCTGTCACTGTACAGACTACAGCCTTGCTTCCACCACTGTAAGTGCCCTACTACACTCACATAATAACTCCACCTCCTTGAGAGTTGTAGGGCTCATGTTGGTGTGGTTAGGGCAATGCAAAGACTGTGTAGTATTGTGTTACTTATCCCCTGTTGGCTGTCATTCTTATCAATTTCACACCTTGGTGCTGGAGCTGTGAACTTGACGAGAAAGGTTCCTTGCTGTAAATCCAATGTCCAGCCTACAGTTTATCATCATCCCTGCTCTGAATGGGGCTGCTGCCAAGGTTCCCTGCTCCTCGCACTGAGCCAGGGTGCCTGGGCTCCCAGCTCCCAGCCAGGCTGCCGCCTCGGCTCCCAGCTCAGAGACCAGCTGCCCCCCAGCTCTCAGCTTCCAACCAGGCTGCCACCTGGTTTCCTGACTCCACCCTGGGAGCCCAGCTGCTGTTTGGGACCTTGGTTCACTGGGCTCCTGGTAGCCTAGTTCACCAGATGGCAGCGAGCTAGGAGGAAAGGGTCTAGGCAGCAGCCAGGCTCGGAGCAGGGAGCCTGGGAAGCAGCTGACCTCGGAGTGGGGATCTAGGAACCAGGGCAGCAGCAGGGAGCTCCCTCTGAAGCTGAGACCTCGGTGCTCTCAGACCTTCCACACTGCCCCTGTGAAGTTAGTACGAGCACTCCTGGTAAGGATGTGCACCACAGACAGAAGGAGGGTAGTGTGGACAGAAAAAAGAAAAAGTTGATCAGCAAGAAGATCTGGGGAGTGACCAGCTTCAACTACTCATGCATTTATCATGCATTTATCATTTTGCTTCCCAAGTGCACACTAGGGGAAGAGCCACACCACTGTGCAGTGCCCAGAGAATCCTTTCTTTTGGGTACCCCATAAAATGTTCAATTTGATACTACGATTTTGGTTTTTGCTGTGTCATTTATGACCAGTTACTCCTTATTTGGTGTGATCTTTTGATCTTAACACTCCAAAGCACCTCCGGAGTCATCGTGACCTGGTTTTGATTTAATCAATTATGTTGTCTTTAAGGGTACTAGCTTCCACCACAGGGTCATCAATCTGCCCTTCCTCAATTACGGATGTGCGTTGATGGTTCTCTGGTGTTGTTAACCTCCTCACTCCTTCTTCCCTGACCATCTTATCTTTTCCTGATGCATACACTCCACATTCACACAAACAAACATTCTTTTACAGAGATCTTCAAAGGGATACAAACAGCAGTGCGTTATGTTGAGCAAAAAAATACATTGTAAATTAAACGTTACTAAATCTTGTGACTAAAATAGGTCACACTGGGGAATGGACCTTCAACATGCCTCTAATCTCGTTAACATAGACACAATAGAAGATCCTGTCTCTTACTTACTAAACATCAAAACAAAGAAATGTATATTTAATTAAAGGGCCTAATTTATAATGCATATAGGTAACAAGACCCCATAGTAAACATTATAACTTATCCTAAAACAGAGAGTGACCATAATCAGCCATAAGGACTGTTCTGGTCTATTCCTGCCTTAACATCAGTACAGACACTGGCAGTTTGTCAGATGCATTTCTACCAATGTCCCAGAAGGTCATTCCTTTCTGCTATTCAAAAAGTGTGGCTGGCAGGATGATCAAATCATACATTAATACATTTAATACAAACTACATTATTATAACCCTCCTTTATAACCTCTAATCTAGGGTTACCATATTTTGCCAATCAAAAAAAGAGGACGGGGTGTACCCTAGCCCCACTCACTCCCTCCCACTTTCCGCCCCCCTCAAAATCTCCAACTCCCCCCCCTTGTCTCCTGACTGCCCCCTCCTGGGACACCCTCATCCTAACTGCCCCCCAGAACCCCACCCCCTGCCTAAGACTTCCTGCTCCTTGACCCCTGACTGCCCCCCCGCAGAACCTCCGATCCATCTAAACCCCACACTCCATGTCCCTTGACTGCCCCCTCCAGAAATTCTCTGACCCTTCTGTAACTCCCACCCCCGTGCAGCTCAAAACAGTGTGTGGGGCTCCGTGCTCAGCCCCACACGCTGCTGCCACGCTCCCCAGCTCAAGGCACAGCCCGGACCCACATGCTCAGCAGCAGGGGAGCGAGCAGGCCCGCTGCTCTGAGAATGCAGTGGGGAGGGAGCAGGACGGGGGAGAGGAGCTACAGCTGCCAGAAGCTATGGAGAGAGAGGGAGATTCCGGAGGCTTTGACTGCCTGAGCCCAACCCCACGCTCTGCACCGGGGGGGAATCCTGGACATTTTTAGACTTTTACAAATTCCCCCGGAAGCTATTTTTAACCAAAAAAGCCGGACATGTCCCGGAGAATCCAGACGAATGGTAACCCCATCTAATTCAAATATAAAATCCTCCTCCTGCAGTACAGGAGTTAGAACCTCTCTACAAATCTCAAATTCCAGCACTGATGTGTAGAATGGCACCAGGCCAGCCAAGTGCAACAGTTGTACTCAAGCACAAACCCGTTTCTCTCTTAACTTTTCCATCTACCTCTGCTGACACAGCAGGAACTATCAGTTACCAGATAAAAGCTCCATCATCATGTTGATACTGTAAAACCAATGAAGGCTTAAATTACATTTACCTTCACCAGTCACCTCTAACACACATTGTTCTTGTGACCTCTTTGTTGTATAACCACACACACAAAAAGCATTTGAGGATCAGATTCCCATGCCACTCAGCTTAATGCCAAAGAACAGTGGTGGAAAATATCTGCACTGCAGACAGATCACTGCTGAAGCCTGCAAGATATTTAATTTATTCACATATTTACTGATGAAGATGTTTTATTAATATATTGCATAATAAAATAATATGTACCTTCTTTGCTCTATTTCTGCTTCTCAAAGACACAAGCCCACACTCCTGCCTTCCACTTGAATAAACAAGACTGATATTCACTCCTGGAAATAGGAGAATACATTCTGGTGTGCAACCTGATTGGAGTTTTATGGGAGTGTGGGTTTTTTTCTTTTAATCTCTTCCAACCTTTGATCTGAAGGCTGACCACTAGTGAAAGATTACAAAACAGGGTAGTTCTTAGAAATGTGAAGAGTTCAAAATGTCTGAATAAAAACATGGTAATAGGACTCCAAATTCCTGAGTATGTTGGAATTAAATAACTCACCAGGAAACTATTCAAATGATAGTATTGTAGTTTTAACTTCAACACCAACTTTTTCATACCAACATCATGATTAAGGAAGACAAGAGACAGGGAAAGAGGGAAAAAAGAAGTAGCAAAGTAGGTCTGAGAGTCATCAGCATAAAGATGGCAGTTAAAACCCTATGGCTGGAGCATGGAATTAAGCCATACAAAGGAACATTTCTGCTAAATGAATGAATGAAAAATGAAAAGTGAATAAAAGATGTTCTCAGTGTTTCCTAGGGATTGGAAAGATCCCTATAGGGAAGGCATTGCTACCCCTGGTTTTGAGCACACCTCTGAGGATCAACCCTTTGCCCACTGAAAACTATTGGAGTTTTGCAGTTGACTTCAAAGAGAGACATTTCAGGTAGACATGCCAAACCCGCAGGAAAAAAATGTAGAAATTGGGCTTGTTTTTGGCTTAATTGGCTTGTGACTTGCTTGTTGGTCACTTTTTGGCTTGTAGGTTGTTTATCTTGCAGCTTGTTGCTGCTTTTTTTTTGATTGGCTCCTGGCAAGCAGGGGCAGGGGGAGGGAGAGAATCAGGAGTGCACAGCAGCCCACCACAGCCCTCGACTGTGCACAAAGGGGATCTAGTCACATAGACTGTTGGCATTCTTAGAGGTTGGCTTCTTTTGCCCTTGCTTTGAAATGGGATTAGCTTGATTTTTGGTTTATTGTGAGAGTCGAGTGCTTATTTACTACATGACAGTTGGCAACTGTGATTTCAGACCCCCACATGCCAATTTTAACTCCATGGTCTCAGAACACACAACTCCCACTTTCTTTTAGTCTGGAATGATACTGAAAAGAAACCATTTACTAAGTTATCTGTAAGGCATCTGACTCATGATGATGAAGATGAATATGCATCAGTCCACACTGCTTTGGATCATTATTGAGCAGAACCTGTCATCAGCATGGACACATATCTTCTGGAATGGTGGTTGAAACATCAAGGGACATACGAATCTCTAGCACACCTGGCATGTAAATATCTTGCGATGCCGGCTACAGGAGTGCCATGCAAACACCTGTCATCACTTTTGGGTGACATTGTAAACAAGAAGCAGGCAACATTGTCTTCCGCAAATGTAAACAAACTTGTTTGAATGACTGGCTGTACAAGAAGTAGGACTGAGTGGACTTTTGGGTTCTAAAGTTTTACACTGATTATTTTTGAATGCAGGGTATTTTTTCTACATAATTCTACATTTATAAATTCAACTTTCATGATAAAGAGAATGCACTACAAGAGATTGTATTAGATGAATTGAAAAATACTCTCTTTTTTACAGTGAAAATATCTGAATAAAAATAAATATAGCGAACACTGTACACTTTGTATTGTGTTGTAGCTGAAATCAATATATTTGAAAATATAAAAAACATGCAAAATATTTAAACGGTATTCTATTATTGTTTAACAGCATGATTAATCACAATTAATTTTTTTAATCTCTTGACAGCTCTAATGACTACTGACACCTTTCTAAACACGTATTGCAGTTGAGTGAGATGAATAGATAATCTTGTTTTGTAACTGGAGCCGAAAGCACCCCCGTATTCACACCTTACACACTATTGTAATATATTTTGTACAAAACATCCTTTGTGAGGTAACATCTGGAAACTAATAACTTTCTGGCCAAAAATACCATGGAGAAATGTATGCAGTGTCGTCAGATGTTCGGCTGCGTGTGTGTGTTCTTTCAGCATCCTGCACTGGCTCTGGCCAGATACCCAGTTCAGCAGGTCCAAATGAACTATCCAATAAGACTACAAGATTTGGTTTAGTAGTAAAGGTGCCCAGCCAGATTTATTGTTGACAAAGCACACTAATAGCACCTGGAAGACTTTACAAGGATACTAGGACATGAATGCTTCCGACAATGGATGCAGCTCAGTCAGTGGCGGGACTTCCCACTGCTCCCTTGACTGGACAAAGACACTCCTTCTGAGATGCATCATATACACCAATGCAAACAAAATATGTATTGACAATGATATATCAGGGTGCCACCCATTACCTGGTACATGTTGGTTTGATTCACGCATCTTTATCCATCATACCGTCATCCTGACCTTATCTTTAGGATGGGTCAGTGTGTTTCTACTATCATTGGGGAATGTGCAGGTCCCTGTTCCCTGGATAGCCAAACAAAGGCTACTCCAGGCCAATCAAGACACATGGGACCAATTAAGAAGCTTCTAGAAAGCAGCAGATGCTTCAGGAACACCTGAAGCCAATCAGGGGCTGGCTGAAACCAGTTAAAAATCCTCCCAGTTAGTCAGGTGGGGGTGGGTGGCAGGAGCTGTGGGAGGAAGTTGTGTTGTTGGTGAGACTGAGTGGTGGTCAACATATCATACTGAAAGAAGGAGGTCCTGAGGTAAGGGTGAAGTGGAGTTTGAAGAAGCGGGGACTGCTGTGGGGAAGTAGCCCAGGGTATTGTATTGTGTTTTGTGAATAAAAGGTCAGCTATCTTAGCTGATACTATTAGGGTCCCTGGACTGGAGCCCGGAGTAGAGGGCGGGCCTGAGCTCCCCCCTTTTCCACCTTCCATACTGGCCTGTGATGAAGGTAACTCACTAGGCGGTGACTCTTGCCAATTATACTGAGAAAGGGAGGTCACTCTGGGGCCTAGATGAGTTTCTGAGGCCCCTAAATCCGCCAGGAAGCGCAGGACCCACAAGTACAAACGTGGAGCTTTGTCACAGTGCATATAAGTAGTAAACAGGGTCCTTGAGACAGAAAGAGGAGGAAATGGCAGGAGATAAGGCAAATCTGCATTTCAGCATACACAGGGGAGAAGAGCAAGGAACCGCCTTCACCACCCACCTCCATGTCACCTTCTTTACTGTTTGAATAAACTTTGATTGAAGGAGTAATCCTTAGAAGAATCCACTGCAAAGGGTGACTGGACTTCAAAAGTGAGGGGCAAAACCACCCCCAGCAGATCTCTCTCTACCTGTGTCTCTTTTTCACCTGAGAGAGACGCAGAGGAGAAACCCTGAATAGAGAATATGGTCATCTGTGTTGCTAAAAAACTGTGGTAAGGATTTTACCTTGAATCAAGTCTAGCTTATAAAGTTTTAGCTACTAGAAGGCATTTTGTCTTTATTTCTCTTGTAACCATTTCTGACCTTAATACCTTATACTTGTACTCACTTAAAACTTATCTTAAGATTAAATCATGAAATAAGTTTATTTAACTACAAACTAATCCAGTGCTGTATTGAAACCGAACTATTCGGTAACTTCAAAATTCATCTGTGCACTACTCTCCTGATGCCTTATAGATGCAAAGAACCTCTAATATCTGAACAGTCTAAAAGAGGGCTGGACAGCACAGAACAAGATTTGGGGAAAATTTGGGAGTGTGTTGGGGTCATCCTGAAAGTAGTAACCAAGGCTGTTCGAAGTCAGAGTGTGGCTAGTCTGCTGCTAACAGGCTGCTGGGGTCACATTTGCTGGACCAGCTGTATAGCTATATGTGGTGTGAAGTGACAACGCCAGATGGCTATAGTAAAGTGGTGAGGAACAGGTATGTTAGCCCCAGACTAAACAGATCCCTGGTACTATGATAACCAAATGGAAGTTGCTTCAGGTTAATCAAGACACCTGGGGCCAATTAAGATCCTTCGAGAAAGCACTGGGACTAGCTAGGTTGATTGGGACGCCTGAAGCCAATCAAGGGTGACTGGAACTAATTAAAAGCCTCCTGTTTAGTCAGTGTGGTTCATGCATCAAGAGCTGTAGGAGGAAGCTACGCTGTTGGAGGGACTAAGCAGTACAAATCCATATCAGGCGTAAGGAGGGAGGCCCTGAGGCAATGGTGAAGGAGATATTGAGTGGCAACTGCTGTGGGGAAGTGGCCCAGGGAATTGTACACATTGTATTTCCAAAAAGTGACCTACCAACGCTGCTACTATAAGGGTCCCTGGGCTGGAGCCCAGAGTAAAGGATGGGTCTGAGCTCCCCCCGTCAATTAATCACTGAGACTGGGAGACAACAGAGACTGTGCGAGGGAGGGTTGCTTCTCCTCACCTCCCTTGCTGGCTTATCATGAAAAAGGCTCAGTATGCTGAGACCCTTGCCTCAACAGAGAGAAGGGCTATGTTGTGGGTCACAGTGAGTCTCTGAGGCTAACGAAATCCGCCAGGAAGCACTGGACCCACTGAGACCAGGACAGAGCTTTGTCACAGTGGACACTCAAGAGTGTGACGTGTCTGCAGGCAGGCTGTTTGTGGGTGGCCCAGATTGGGAGCTACAACAGTAAAGCACGTTGAGTAACGCACCCAAGGTTGCAGGGCAAGCAGTGATAAACTCTTCCAGGTCTGAAATACACCCCAGAATGAGACAGTATCATGCTACAGAGCATCTTCTGGTCTGAAGGTTCTCATTTCTAAATATGTAACTAAAAGTTAAATATTTCTAGTTCTCAAAAGAGTTGTATAAATTGCTCCATTAGAGTCCACAACACTTTGTAGGAGCCATAGAAACAAAACAGCCATTTCTAACACTCTTTTAACAGGAGGGAGCTTCTGTTTCCATGGCCCATTTCATGATCAACATAGAAACACAGCAATAAATTTACACTGAGTGCATATCTGAATATATTAGATAAAAATATTTGAAAATGTACTTACTATCACATATATACAGTATTAAAATGTACAAAAATTAACAATTCCCTGCTGCACTTATGAACACTCTAGAGTTAAAGAGTACTATTTTACTCTTCAATTGTTGCAAGTGTTTGCACTTTCTTTAATACTGTAAAACCAGGTGTGACTTTGAAGATATTCTGTTTGTCAGATTATTGCTCTAATTTTAAAAAAATCATCAAATCTATTTCAGATAAGGTTATTTCCTTTCCTAGGAACTGTGTGGATGCAGAATATTTTGAGCTTGATGTATTACAAAGGCCATCGGGATGGAACAGCAACAACTGAAATAATTGACAGAGTTCTATGGCTAGAATACAATTTCAATAACATGGATTATGGCAGTCATCCATCACCATGTCTCTTTTCCACTCACCTGCCTTACTACTTAGCTCCAAGAGATCTGAGAAACAAAGGAGCAAAAGTAGGTGATGCTATTTTTACAAAGTAATTAAAATTAACGAAGAAAATTCACTGTTTTCTCCAATAAATCAGTCCAAATCCTCAGGGCTGGGATGTCTGCCTCTCTCCAACAACCCTTCCAAAAGCCACCTTCCTTGAGGGATAGGGGCTCACGTTCCTCCGAGGTCCCATACCATCTCCCTAGACCCCAGCAAAGTCAGGGAGGAGGGAAGACAGGAGAAATAAGTTCCAGTGTGATCTTATTGTCCAGCTTCAGTGGAGATCCCATTAGTCATGGAACTGCTGTACTTGGCCTTTGGGCCAACTTGCTTCCTCCACCTCATGACTGTTCACCCAAAAGTGGGGTTGTGATCATTTTAGTCAGCATGTTTTCAGTGTATATTAGAGACTAGGTGAGTGAAGTCATATCTTTTATTGGACCAACTTCTATTGGTGTGAGAGAGAAAAGCTTCTAAGCTTTATTATTTCACCCTGCTGTCTCTCTATTATCCAGGGATCAACACAGCTCCAACAATACGGCATATTCCATGAATCTTTTATGTTAATGGTTTTGTGGTGTATGTAAGTAAAAGCTGTTACATTGTCCATGCAGGGGATGTTTCTTGTCTCCTGTGTATTTATAGATCAGGAGACTTCTTGCCAAAGATGGGGCAGTGGAATGTGCCATGATGCAGCTCAAGACGTCGGGGCTGGGTTTGTGTGTGTGTGTGACTCCCACTGAGCTAACTCTCACAGAGATATCTGACCTCTCCTGCTTTTCCTTATTTCAGAGAAGTTTAATGGCTTCCCATTAATGTAGCTGAGATTATCAGTCTTTTTTATCTTGCAGGTTATCTGTGTAGCCAGAAACTCTAAGGATGTTGCAGTTTCCTATTTTCATTTTAGGAAGCATGCATTCATATTTGAGAAAGTACCAGATTTTAATATTTTAATGGAGAGGTTTTCAGCTGGGAAAGGTAAGGTTTCATTTACTTCTAACAGGCCAAACCCTGGTTCACTGAGCACAGCCTCAATAAACTAGCCATACCAGTAAATTATAGAGAACGTGATAGTTGTCAGAAGTCTCTCCCTTAGATGGGTGTAAGGCTAGAGGAGAAGTTTACCTGCCATGTCCGCAGGTTCGGCCGATTGCAGCTCCCATTGGCCACAGTTCACTACTCCAGGTTAATGGGGGCTGGGGAAAGAGTAGTAGGCGGAGGAGTGGCAAACCGTGACCAGTGGGAGCTGCAATCAGCCGAACCGGCGGACATGGCAGGTAAACAAACTGACCAGGACTACCACTGGTCTTACCTGGGCAGGCCACGTGCCAAAGGTTGCCAATCCCTGATCCAAAGCATAAACATACTGTACTGAGTAAAGTACCATTGTATGAGGTCAGTGAAGTCTAAAGGTAAAAGTACAACTTGTTGTTAGCCATATAACAGACTGACTGTAAAACCCCAAAACAACAAAGAGTGTTGTAGCACTTATAGACTAACAGATCTTAGGGATCATGAGCTTTCGTGGGCTAAGGCCCACTTCATCAGAGGAATATTGTGGAAATCTCCAGAGGCAGGTATAAATATGCAGGCAAGATTGAATTTACCTTGCTATCAATGAGGGTGAGGCCCACTTTCAGCAGCCGATCTGGAGGTGTGAACACCCAGAGAGGAGAAACTGCTTTTGTGCTTGGCGAGCCATTCACAGTCTTTGTTAAGTCCTCACCTGATGGTGTCAAATTTGCAGATGAATTGGAGCTCAGCAGTTTCTCTCTGAAGTCTGGACCTCACCGTCCCTGACTGAATTTACCTTGAATTTAAAAATCCATTTCATTAGATGCATGGAGTAGAACATACGGTAGGAATATATATATGGCCTGCCCTTCAGTTAATGAAGGAATATAGACTGATTTCCAGTGTGAATGGTGTGAAAGTGTGCTGAAATTCTTCTTCAAAATACTTTAGCCTCTTTGTTCTGTGTACAGGGCAGGAAATCTCGTTCAGGCCCCTCTTCTCTCCTGCCTTGATTACTGTAAATGCCTCCTCTTAGCCCTGCCCAGTTGCACACTATTCCACTCAGCCCTATACAAAACTCTGTTGGCTTGATATCTTCTTTGCAGATGATTCTTATATAGAGAGAGAGAACATGAAAAGATGTGTGTTACCATACCAACTCTAATGAGAGTAATCAATTAAGATGAGCTATTATCAGCAGGAGAAAAAACCTTTTGTAGTGATAATCAGGATGGCCCATTTCAAACAGTTGACAAGAAGGTGTGAGTAACAGTAGGGGGAAAAATTAGCATGGAGAAATAGTTTTTTGTTTGTGTAATGACCCAACCACTCCCAGTCTTTATTCAAACCCAATTTAATGGTGTCCAGTTTGCAAATTAATTCCAGTTCTGCAGTTTCTCATTGGAGTATGTGTGTTTTTGAAGGTTTTTTGTTGAAGAATTGCAACTTTTAGGTCTGTAATTAAAGGTTATTAGGGAGGTTAAAGTGTTTTCTGACTGGTTTTTGACATCTGATTTGTGTCCATTTATTCTTTTGCATAGACACTGTCCAGTGTGGCCCATTAGAGTTGCTATGGCACCACCTATCTTTTCATGTTCTCTGTATATATATTCCAACTGTATTTTCCCCTCCATGCATCTGATGAAGTGGGTTTTAGCCCATGAAAGCTTATGCCCAAAATAAATAAATACATCTCTAAGGTGCCACAAGTACCTTTAAGCATAAGCTTTATGAGATCACTTTATAAGGCATAAGTCTTATACCTTTTAGTTCTTTGAAGCGATCAACAAACATGTGGACAAGGGGAATCCAGTAGACGTAGTGTATTTAGATTTCTAGAAAGCCTTTGACAAGGTCCCTCACCAAAGGCTCTTACGTAAATTAAGTTGCCATGGGATAAGAGGGAAGATCCTTTCATGGACTGAGAACTGGTTAAAAGACAGGGAACAAAGGGTAGGAATAAATGGTAAGTTTTCAGAATGGAGAGGGGTAACTAGTGGTGTTCCCCAAGGGTCAGTCCCAGGACCAATCCTATTCAACTTATTCATCAATGATTTGGAGGAAGGGGTAAACAGTGAGGTGGCAAAGTTTGCAGATGATACTAAACTGCTCAAAATAGTTAAGACCCAAGCAGACTGTGAAGAACTTCAAAAAGATCTCACAAAACTAAGTGATTGGGCAAAAAATGGCAAATGAAATTTAATGTGGATAAATGTAAAGTAATGCACATTGGAAAAAATAATCCCAACTATACGTACAATGTGATGGGGGCTAATTTAGCTACAACTAATCAGGAAAAAGATCTTGGAGTCATCGTGGATAGTTCTCTGAAGATGTCCATGCAGTGTGCAGTGGCAGTCAAAAAAACAAAAAGGATGTTAGGAATCATTAACAAAGGAATAGAAAATAAGATGGAGAATATCTTATTGCCCTTATACAAATCCATGGTGCGCCCACATCTTGAGTACTGTGTACAAATGTGGTCTCCTTATCTCAAAAAGGATATACTGGCATTAGAAAAGGTTCAGAAAAGGGCAACTAAAATGATTAGGGGATTGGAACGGGTCCCATATGAGGAGAGATTAAAGAAGCTAGGACTTTTTAGCTTGGAAATGAGGAGACTAAGGGGGGATATGATAGAAGTATATAAAATTATGAGTGGTGTGGAGGAAGTGAATAAGGAAAAGTTATTTACTTGTTCCCATAATAGAAGAACTAGGGGCCACCCATTGAAATTAGGGGGCAGCAGGGTTAAAACAAATAAAAGGAAGTTCTTCTTCGCACAGCGCACAGTCAACCTGTGAAACTCCTTGCCTGAGGAGGCTGTGAAGTCTAGGACTATAACAGGGTTTAAAAAAGAACTGGATAAATTCATGGAGGTTAAGTCCATTAATGGCTATTAGCCAGGCTAGGTAAGGAGTGGTGTCCCTAGCCTCTGTTTGTCAGAGGTGGGTGATGGATGGCAGGAGTGAGATCACTTGATCATTACCTGTTAGGTTCACTCACTCTGGGGCACCTGGCATTGGCCACTGTTGGTAGACAGGATACTGGCTAGATGGACCTTTGGTCTGACCCAGTACGGCCTTTCTTATGTTCTTTTGGGCATAAGCTTTATGAGATCACCTTATAAAGTGAGCTCATAAAGCTTATGCCCAAAATCTCAAAATCTCATAAAGCTTATGCCCAAATAAATAAATAAATATCTAAGGTGCCACAACTACTCCTCATTCTGTTTGCTGATACACCGCTCCACTCTGAAAGCTATGAGACAGACTCTTTGCTCAGAAAATTGTCAGCCTTTATCACATATAACGTTAGCAACACACCCAGAAATGAGCTTGCTCTTTTCTGGTAGGCCATGAAGAAGGGTTATCTAAAGAAGAGACTTATAAGCACTCATCTTGTTACTCATCTGTCAGGATTTGATCATTGGCCCATAAAAATTTTCTGTAGTGACCCCAATAGATTCTACAAAAAACAAAATCAGTTTCACCAATAGTATGGGTTATCAATGTTTTCAGATAAGGCTGCGGACATCTGTAACATGCAAGTCACATGATCAAAAGTTTCCACCAGCTAATCAGAGGGACAATAACAGTATGGCGAGCATCACACACATCTCTCTGTTTAAAAACTGGTGTCCTGCTGTATTTCAGGCACACCCCAGATCTGGAAATGCACCTTCACATCCCCAAAGATGTAGCGAGCTACACGTTGGGGAGATGAGATAACAATGAAGTGAAAAGGAACTGTTCCTTACTAGCAGCATTCACAGCTTCTTATCTGCTGCACAGACTTTATTCAGTTTATAATAAATTCTCCAAGTGGCAGCAGAGCATCTAACCCAGAAGTAGACAACCTATGGCATGGGTGCCAAAGGCGGTGCGCAAGCTGATTTGCAGTGGCACTCACACTGCCCAGGTCCTGGCTACCAGTTTGGGGGCTCTGCATTTTAATTTAATTTTTAATGATTCTTCTTAAACATTTTAAAGCCCTTATTTACTTTATATACAACACTAGTTTAGTTCTATATTATAGACTTATAGAAAGAGACCTTGTAAAAACATTAAAATGTATTACTCACATGCAGAACATTAAGTTAGAGTGAATAAATGAAGACTCAGCACTCCACTTCTGAAAAGTTGCCAACCCCTGATCTAACCACTATTGCTCCTTCTCCTTCTCCCACCTCAGGGACCGTTGGAGACTGAAAGAACATAATGACAGTGGCACGAAGTGAAAAGGTCAACCAGGTTTTTAATGAGAAAATGAAAGACCTGCCCTTCAAGTTCATCTGGGATCTAATGAAGAAATTTAGACTGATTTCCAGTGTGAAGGGTGTGAAAGTGTGCTGAAAGTCTTCTACAAAATACCTTAGCCTCTTTGTTCTGTGTACAGGGCAAGAAATCTCACTCAGGCCCCTCTTTTCTCCTGTCTTGATTACTGTAAATGCCTCCCCTTAGCCCTGCCCAATTGCACAATATTCCACTCAGCCCTATACAAAACTCTGTTGGTTTGATATCTTCTTTGCAGATTATTCTTATCCCTACATACTTTGTTTAAATCATTCCATTAGCTCCTTTCATTTAGGGTGACCAGACAGCAAATGTGAAATACTGGGACAGGGGGTTGGGGGGTAATAGGAGCCTATATAAGAAAAAGACTCAAAAATCAGGACTGTCCCTATAAAATCGGGACATCTAGTCACCCTACTTTCATTTCATGGCATCGTAGTCATTCTGCTTGTCCTCTCTTTTATGGCCCTTTAGAACTGTGCCTCTCTCTACTTAGCTGCTCTCTTTCCTGTATCCTTCCTCTTTCACTGCTGCTGTGACACTAGGTCTTATCTGTCCCTTTGTCAGTTTCTCACACAATGATCTGTGCCTTCTTCCATGTTACCCCTTGTACTCAAATTACCCTTCAATGGATTGCTCCATAAGGTTACCACCCTGGCCTCCAAATCTCTTATCATCTGCTACAGTGCCTAAAAATAAGCTCTTAAAATGAGTCCTCTCCCTCTCTCTCTCTCTCTCTCTCTGTATACACACACACATACGGAGAGAGAGAAAGAGAGAGAGAGAGAGAAAGAAGTCTTTTCACGTCTTGCAATTCTGGTACCATAATGATGATGAGTGTAGATCTATGTAATTAGTAGGGAAAAAAATGCTGGTTTCAAGTCTTGAACTTGCACAGAACTATGAATTTTAATTTGAAATAGTTCTTTCTCCTCCTTCGAGGCTGCAGGGATACTAGTGGTATGTCTTCACTAGCAATGTTAAAGCGCTGCTGCAGCAATGCTGCAACATGGCTGTTTAGTCCTGGCACCAGCAAAAAAACACCCCCATGAAGGGCACTGCACAGGGAGAGCGGCTCCCAGTGCTGGTCCACTGTCTACACTGCCACTTTACAGCACTGCAACTTGCATCGCTTAGGGGGCTGTTTTTTCACACTCAATGAGAGAAAGTTGCACTGCTGTAAAGTTGCAGTCTTATCTGCCCATTTCTCACACAATGATCTGTGCCTTCTTCCATGATACCCCTTATATTCAAATTACCCTTCACTGGAGTGCTCCATAAGGCTACTACCCTTGGTCCAAATCTCTTATCATCTGCCACAGTGCCTAAAAGTCAGCTCTTAAAATAAGTCTTGCCTATATCTATGTAACCCTTCTGCCCACCAGAGTTGGCAGCCACAAGGGCCAGGTTCAGTATCCAGGGCTTCAGTTCCAATAACACAATACAAAACCAGCTCGAGCCCCCACCCAGTGACCTAGCACAACCATATACCACCCCTCTGGGCACCTCTAAGAGGCAATACTTCCCCTCTCACAAGCAAAGAGTCTGAGTGTACCAAAAGCCTTTTAATAACAGAGAGACGATGTGGCATTATACTGCGGAAACACCATAAACAAGATTCATAAAACAAACCATGAACTAGAAGGCCCTACCCCACAGCAAATGGGCTGTGTCCTTCCCTTTGGCTCTTGAGTCCCACAACCCCAAAAGTCACCCAAGGTCCCAAAAGTCTAACAGCCCAAAAGTCTCTGCAGAGTTCAAAAGTTCATCAGCAGAGTTTTACCTCCCAGCCTGGGTGCAAATGGGGCACCAGGTAAAGAGGCACCGTACATGATCCAAGGCTGACTGCCCCACCTCTCTGTGGGGTTCTGCTGCCGCCCTCACCATGAGCCACTCCGCCAGCTGCCCCAAGAACTACTCTGCTCCATGAGCTGCTCCGCTGTGCCAGCTGCTCCGCTAGCTATCCCACAAACTGCTTGGCTCTGTCAGCAGCTCTGCTCCGCTCTGCCAGCTGCCTGAACAGCGCTCAGGAACTGCTCGGCTCAGCCAGCTGCTCCGCTCTGCCAGCCACATGAACTGCACAGCAATATACTTTGGGCCCCCCTACTTAACACAGTGCTCAGTGATTTTAGCTCTTAAGTGATTTCAGCTCTTAGTAGGGGGGCCTTAGTGCAGGTGCACCACTGGACCCAAAGTGAAAGGCTGAAAGTAGACTCCTCATGGAATCAAATATTAGCTCTGATATTCCACTGTGGAGAGACGCTGATATTCCACTGTGGAGTGGAATTCGCTGATATTCCACTGTGGAGAGAGGCACTGTGGAGAGAGGCAAGGTGCAATAAGCCTTTAGGGCCCTCAGACAAGGCCCTCACCAAAATGTATAGATACCTATCCATCACCTCTCTCAATTCAGTGCGTTTTGGAACCCCTGTTCCTTGCCCAGTGAGTGCTACCTAGATGATGGTAAGTCCCTCCATCATAACAAACAAGTACATAACAAGTACATGTCCAGAGTCCTCAATTCACATAATCAGGGTAACAACACTTTATCATTTCTGCCACAACAACGGAGAAACTGGGGATTCCACAGCAGCCAAAGTGACCATTTGGGCTGCTGTGAGCTCAGGCTAGGCGTGGTGGGTGTGCCTATGCAAATGAGAGCAGCCCCTGAAGCTCTTTTCCACAATTCACTGCAATTTCTGCAATTCACCACCAGATGTCAGGGTAGAGCTCATCCTGACACTGCTTACGCTATATATATATATATATATATATATCCACAGAGAGAGAGAGAGAGGAAAAGAAAGCTGCACTATTTTGCTCAGTGCAATATTGTAAGTGTCCACAGAACAGAGCTGGGAATACATAGTGACATGTTTGGACAAAAAGAAAAAAAAATTGTACAAGCTCTCTTGGATGGTAACAATCACTTTGTACCATTCATAAAAGTTAAGATTTTCCCCCTCAAAATTGAAAGCTGTGATTAGTAGGACCGAGAAAACTGAAAGCAATTTTGTCTAGTGCGAACTGTGCAATTTCACAATAGTGTGACAGATCAGCTCAGGTGCCCTACTGCTTCCATGGGTTATTTAGAGTATGAATCCAGCCAAATAAATAAAATCTAAGAAATTATTCTTGCGTCAAAGGGCAGGTGACAGGTGTTTAGCATGTCATCTGCCTTACAGCTTAGATTCTCAGTCATGAATGGATATCAGAGATTAGCATCCACCCTGCTCTTCCAATATTGCTGAACAAGAGAGGGGGCTCCCAATAAATAGGAGTGCGGCCCTGAAATGAAAATGAGAAAGGTGGAAAACCACAGTCTTGTATCAAATGCAGCATTGCCTGAAAAGGATGTTCAGAGAAGTTCATGCTACTTTTAACAGTAACTATTTCCTACTCCCCATTTTCCCTCTAACACTTGTGATGGGAAAAACATCACTACACGATGATAGGAAGTGAGATGTACAACTGGTGCCTCAAACAGAATTGGTGAAATTATTTAGAAATACTCATTGCAGTCAAAGTTGATCAAGGATGAATTTGGGCCACTATGATTTTCCATGATGGTACTGCTAGAATTCAGTTTAGACCAATGGCGTGTGTTTAAAAACAAGCACAGCATTCTCCGATAAGGCTGCTGAAATCTGTAATATGCAACTGTAGCAAAGTGGCGACTCACCCCATGGCACCTCCCGCTGGTCGTCCAGGGAATTAGCTCATTCCAGCGTCCAGATAGCCCTCTGCAGGCTGTGTCCCGCTTGCTTCTGGTCCCGTGTCCCTCCCTGGACCCCGGTGCCCTCTTCCCTTGGGTGCTGCACCCCTGCAGTACTCCCACAGTCTCAGGGTCTCCCCTCCCTGAGGAACCCCCATCTACCATCCCCACCTTGCCTCAGTCTAGGCAACTGTCAGTCACCACTTACCCCTGTTCACTGGGGCAGACTGCAGTAGAATTGCCACTCATCACCGGAAAGGAGGGTTTGGCCTCCTGCTTCTATCTCTGTAGCCATGGGCTGCCCCCTGCAACCCCAGTACCCTTTGTTGGGCTGTCTCCTAGGCCCTGCAGCCTGGGGGTTTCCAGGCCAGAGCTTCCCCAGCTCCTCTTGCCTTGCCCCAGCCCTGCTGTACTCCGGGTACCTTAAGCTTCCCATCAGCCAGGCCTGTCTGCCTCCTCAGCTAGAGAAGGAGACTGTCTCTACCTGAGCTCCAAACCTGGGCCTTTTTATTAGTGCCAGCAGGGCCGTAACTGACTCAGCCACAGCTGTGGCTGCTCTGCCCAATCTGCCTTCTGTTGCAGCCCTCTATTGGCTGCCTTTCCCTGGCCACAGCCTTCTGCAGGGCTGTTTTAAGCCCTTTTTTTCCTGGAGTGGGGCAGCCACCCCACTACAGCAAGTCATACCAACAAAGGCTTTCACCAGCAACTCAGATGGACAATAACCGGTAAGTTTCTAGTTCCATGCATGGTGGATTAGACATACAACACCAATTTGAAAAAAAAGAGGCACGTGTCTATAGATGTTTCATAACTTTGTTTAGCTCTTAAAATAAAGCCTCGCAAAATACATACTATTTCACTGAGAGACTATGATTCCAATAGGGTTTGGTTGACAGTTATTCTACATGTCAGGGGTAAAGGTGTTGTGGGTCCGGGGGAGGGTATTGCGTGTAGTTAAGTGTTTTGCATGTGTGACCCTAACAGCATCCCAGTGCAAGATGGAAAGGGCACATTGGTGTCTGATGGTGAGTTTCAACTGGCCTGACCAGCTGAATGTCCCCAACTCACTAATGACATAACCTGAGGCTACAAGGTGTCATGTAAGATAGCAGTGAAAAGCTAATAACGTACTGTCATGGCGTATCAGGCCATTAGGTGACAAAGAAGGGGGAAAACACCTCCTTTCACTCAATGTGACTCCTCACCTTCAGGGGACGGGAGGCCCAGCAGCCAGAGTCTATGCAACTGCCCTTGTATTCAGGACAATGCTGTATTTGTGTTCAGCACAGAGAGGGGTAGGGGGACCTCAGACTTCCCTACTCCACCAGGTCCTGATCAAGGACCCTAGGGAAACAGTAGCCCTGATTTTGGCTTCAGGTTCCCTTCTCAATAGACACGTCCTCTGGGCTGCTTCATATCTACCATTGATTCTGGATCTTGCAGCTCCTCCGGAGCAAGTGTCTTTCCATCTCCCTCATCCACTGTGGGTGCCCAGCCTCCATAGTCTGGGGCTCGATTGGATTCCTGACAGGAGATTGCAACATGCATCCACTCTCCTCCGTCAGCCAGCCCTGATTGAACTGAGCTGCTCCCTTTTATATATTGCTTCCACCTGGAGCATGCCCAGCGAGGATAAACGAGCATGGCCTCCAGGCCCAAAGTGAGTGGTTAACCCTGGGTGGGCCAGTGAGGGGTTGGTGCATCCCACCACATATATTGATCAATAATATTATTGTGTGATATGAATACAGGGGACAAATTCAAAATAACAAACATATTGGAAATTATGGCTCGCCAACTACAAGAGCAGTTTCTCTTCTCTGGGTGTTCACACCTCCAGATCAGCTACTGGAAGTGGGCCTCACCCTCCCTGATTGAATTTACCTTGCTATCTTCCCCGCATATTTATACCTGCCTCTGGAGATTTCCACAACATTCATCTGATGAAGTGGGTCTTAGCCCATGAAAGCTTATGATCCCAAACGTCTGTTAGTCTATAAGGTGCTACAAGACTCTTTGTCGATATTGGAAATTATGTTACCAAAATATTTCTCCCAGGCAGGGCAGGGCTGAAGCTACCCGCCCCTAGACAAAGGAATGTGGTTCTGCCACCCAGAAGGTACATTAAGAGACAATGGAAGTATAATTTACATGGAAGGTAAACAGAACTATCAAGCCAACAGGGGAGAAGATAAACATACGGCATTACAGCACTAGGAGATTGCAGAAATAGATCAATTTGCATTTTGCAAAAAGCAGCTGGAGAAGAAATCAGCATGGAATTTCCTTCACCAGGAGACTCCATGTTACCTTCTTCAAAGTTTACTAGAAGGGGTAACCCTCAAAAGAATTCATATTAAATGTACATTGGACTATAAAAGAAAAGAGCAAAGAGTCCCAGGTTACGTTTCATCTAAGAAGATAAAGAAGCCAAGAACATTGGACTTTGCGGGAGATCCTGATCCTGACCTGAAGGGTGGTCAGCCATCTTGCTGGAAGGTGGCCTGAACAGAAGCTGTAGCTTGTTTTGTTAAGTCTTAGTCTCTAGAAAGCGTTTTTCATTTTTATTTGCTTATAACCATTTCTAACTCTGTCCCTTTTACTTGAACTCACTTAAAATCCAAATACCTTTGGTTAATAAACTTGCTTTACTTTCAATCAAAACCAACCCATGGCTGTGTGAGTTAAAGTGAATATCAACTCCAGTTAATTTGGGAAGCTTTCGGTGGTGTATCTTTAAAGGAACAAATGAACCTTAATATCTCTCTGAATGGTTCAGAAAAGGGCTGGATATTGGAAAACGTGCAGTTAAGGGAAAATGCAGGACTGAGAGTGTGTTTGGGTCAGCGCTGCATGAGGTAATTGGGTGAATGAGACTAGAGTGGGGCTGTTGTATTGTAGACATCTAGGGTCAGAGCGCTGAACCAGGGCTGCATCGCAGACATTCAGGATACTGCATGTTTGTCTGCTAGCAGTTGGTGTCCAGGCTGTCAGCCACAGCCTCAGGGCAGCTAAGGCACGCAGGTTTACAGGACATGTGAGGACACAACCCCTGACTGGCCTGGATTGCACCCCAGAACATGACAGTATGTAACACCTTTTCATAGCTTAGAACTGGGATACTATGGTGATATGCAAATACATGCAAGAAGTAAACATTTTTGCAGGTTTAAAATCTTTACTGTGCACAGAATGATGGATATTTATGAACACTGGAGACAAAAATGTATTTTCATTCTCTTTAGTGCACTTTCACCTCTTTCTAACTGGAAGCCAGCCTACATGTCGTCATTAAGATCCCAGCTGAACATGGCAGGCAGGTCTTTCATTTTCTCCTTAAAAACATTGTCAAACCTTTTGCTCTGTGCCACAGTCATTGTGTTCTTCCAGTCTCCAACGGTCCCTGGGGCAGGAAACACAGAAGAGGATTTGTGGTTAGATGCTCTGCTGCCACTTGAATGTGGTATTATAGTTTGAATATCGCTTGTGCAGGTAAGAGACTGCGAGTGCTGCTAGTTGGGTGCAGTTCCTTTTCTCCTCAGTTCCTTCCTCTCTAATTTCCCCAGATCATAGCTCTCTAGGGCTTTAGAGACAATGTCACTCATTCTGTTTTAGGATCCAGTGGTTTTAGACATTTCACTGATCATCTTCCTGTACTGATTTATTTTGCTACAAATGTTAGAAGAAAAGGAAGTAGTTACTATTAAGAGAAATATGAGCTTCTCTGAACATCCTTTTCAGCAAATTCTGTACTAAACAATGGTACAGTGGTTCTCTACCTTTTCCATACCACAGTGCCCACCACCATCTAGCTGGGACCCTCTCCTACTCAGCGGTATAAGAAAACCACAAACCCCTGACATCCATTCACGACTCTCCCATCTAAGGGCTATAATATAATCCTTCTCCACTCAGCCACAAGAATTGTCCCTTAGATTTTATTTCTTTGGTTGATTTCATATTCTCAATACCCCTTGGATGCTGTAGAGACAACATCAGGTCTGTTGCCTACCATGTGTGAGGTTTCTCAGAATCACTAGACAGAAATGCTTTTAGTTTTCTCTAATGTTCACATGTTCTGAAGACAACCCTTCCCTTTTACAAGTAGCACAAAATGAATGTTACCCTCCAAGAGAGCTTATAGAACGTTTCATTTTTAAAATATATTGACCCTCTTTGCTCAGAGATCAAAAGAAAGCTGCACTACTTTGCTCCGCAGGCATTTAATATATTGCATTGAGCAAAGTAGTGCAGCCCTCTTTTTATCTGAGAGAAATGGTGCCTCATGCATTGTTACACAGCGAAACACCCTCACTCAACAGCCCCAAAGCCAATTGTTTCCTGGGGAGAGAAAGTTGTGATTGGAAGTTCTAGGCACCGAACTTCAACAAATCCTATGCCAGGATCTGCAGGATTAAATATTTATTAGATTTGGATGATGCTGCCTCACCTTTGCGAAGAAAATGTCCTTTGCCTCGTTCCAGGAGATTGCCTAGCAGGGACTCAATGTTTGCCCTGGGGTCAGTTTTCATTTGATCAAATGTCGCCTTTTCCACAGCAGTGTCCAGCTCTTTTTCATTTAGCTGCTTTCCTAAGAATTTGCAGATTTTCAACACAGCACCTCTGAGATCCTGAAATGAACATTAGTTCAAAGTAACAAATTCCCAAAGTAGGAAAATAAAAGAACTAACTAAATAAAATGATAGAGTAAAGGATAAGGGGATACTTGAATAAAGGAAACTGAGCATAGGAATATAGCACTAAAAAATAAAGGTGACTTCTGTTTGGTCCCTAAAGTATTACTACACTACTGCATAAGCAAGATTTTAATTCACTGTAAGAGGCTACAGGAGCATTAAAAACTGGCAGATTAGCAGCAACTTAAGCTATTACAAATTCCTTCATCGTTAGCCAACCCATCCTCATGGCCTAACCAAGAGAGAAAAGACTCATTTCTGTGACTGTGATTACAACTGCTAGCACCATGTAAGACAAATGTTGTCACAATTTTCTTGTTATCTGTATTTTGGTCTGTCTGTGGCAGCCTATTTTGGAAGCAGAAGGACCCCCGTTGTGTCCAGTTCTGGAGTCCACAGTTCAAGAAGGATGTTGATAAACTGGAGAGAGTTGAATGAGTAGTCACAACAATGATTAAAGTATTACAAATAAGCCTTAAAGTGAGAGACTCAAAGATCTCAGTGTATCAGTGGCTATTAGCCGGGATGGGCAGGGGTGGTGTCCCAAGCCTCTCTTTGCCAGAAGCTGGGAATGAGTGACAGGGAACGTATCACTTGATGATGAACTGTTCTGTTCATTCCCTCTGGGGCACCTGGCATGGGCACTTTTGGGTGACAGAACACTGGGCTAGATGGACCTTTAGTCTGACCCAGTATGGTCATTCTTATGTACTGTGATGGAGTCAGACCAGAAGGATATAGGAGAGTGCTGGAAGGCAGGTATATCAGTCTCAGGGTGTGCAGGTCCCTGTTCCCTGGATAGCCAAACAAAGGCTACTCCAGGCCAATCAAGACACCTGGGGCCAATTAAGAACCTTCTAGAAAGGAGCAGAAACAGCTAGCCTGATTGGGACACCTGAAGCGAATCAGGGACTGGCTAAAATCAGATAAAAACCTCCCAGTTAGTCAGGTGGGCTGTGGGTGTCAGGAGCTGTGGAAGGAAGTTATGCTGTTGGTGAGACTGAGTGGTGGACAACATATCATACAGAAGGAAGGAGGCCCTGAGGTAAGGGTGAAGTGGAGTTTGAAGAAGCGGAGACTGCTGTGGGGAAGTAGCCCAGGGAATTGTATTGTGTTTTGTGCCTAAAAGGTCAGCCATCTTAGCTGATACTATTAGGGTCCCTGGGCTGGAGTCCGGAGTAGAGGGCGGGCCCAGGATCCCCCCTTTTCCATGTTCCATACTTGCCTGTGAAGAAGGTAACTCACTAGGCGGTGACTCTTGCCAATTATACTGAGAAAGGGAGGTCACTCTGAGGCCTAGATGAGTTTCTGAGGCCCCTAAATCTGCCAGGAAGTGCAGGACCCACAAGTACAAACTTGGAGCTTTGTCACAGTACTTATTTAATTTAACAAAGAGAAGATTAAAATGTGATTTGATTGCAGTCTATAATTACCTACATGGGAAACAAATATTTATTAATGGACTCTTCGGTCTAGCAAAGAAAAATATAACACAATCCAAAGTTTGGAAGTTGAAGCTAAACAAATTCAGACTGGAATTAAGGTTTACATTTTTAACAGTGAGAGTAATTAAAAATTGGAACAATATGTCAGGGGAGACATGGTGTATTCTTCATCACTGACAATTTTTAAATCAAGATCGAATTTTTTTTGAAAGATATGCTCTAGAAATTATTTTGGGGACATTCTGCGGTCTGTATTATACGGGAGGTGGCAAAATCAGACTGAAACATGGAGGTGTTTTATTTACTGGAGTTTTTTTTCAGATATAAAGTGATTGACTGGTCTCACCTTCTTCATCTCCTCATAGGTAAGGAAGAGAATATTGAAGTCATCCCTGTGGCTGTACCAGCCTCTGAGGTGATCAAACCAGGAGCCACCCGCTACTGATGAAGGAGAAAAATTTTAGAAATAAATGTTAATGATCTCAAACAGAAAAACCATTCAATGATTGATATTTTGCATCCTAATACTCTCACAAGCACAGCTGCAGAATTGATGGAGCAGAATTCCTTTTTCAGCATTTCTTCACTCTGCTGTTGGGGGGATATTTGGGCTCACAGAGATTTTATTCCAGTTCCTGTTTTTATTCACAGCCTTATCCAGGATTATCTTTCACCTTTAACATGAGATAAAAGCCAAACCACGTCCATTTTCTAATCTAGCGGCCAGAGGACAAGTTTTGTTTTTTCTTCAAACAGACCATTACATGATAACCAACACACTTTGTACCTCTAGAGTCCACTGACACCATAGAATGGGACTTGCACACAGCACAACATATTTGCACTTTTATGTCCTGGGTTATTTACTTATAGACAATATTTTCCATTGCTTTTGATGGATCAGTGATCACAAATCTAGAATTAAATTGATAGATTCATAGATTAATAGATTCTCTGGCCAGAAGGGACCATTGTGGTCATCTAGTCTGACTTCCTGTATAACACAGGCCATAAAACATCCCCTAAATAAATATATCTTTTAGAATAACATCCGTTCTTGATTTAAAAATTGTCATTGATCGAGAATTTACCATAATCCTTGGTTAATTACGGTTAGATATTTATGTCTTATTTCCAGTCTAAATTTGTCTAGCTTCAGCTGCCAGCCATTGAATTGTATTATACCTCTCTCTGCTGGATTGTTCCCCATGTACATACTTATAGACTGTGATCAAGTCATCCCTTAAATTCCTCTTTGTTAAAATAAACAGATTGAGCTCCATGAGTCTGTTGTTAAAAGGCACATTTTCTACTCCTTTAATCATTCTCATGGCTCTTCTCTGAGTCCTCTCTTCAATTGTGGGCACCATAACTGAACACAGTGTTCCATAAGAACATAAGAAAGGCCGTACTGGGTCAGACCAAAGGTCCATCTAGCCAGTATCCTGTCTACCAACAGTGGCCAATGCCAGGTGCCCCAGAGTGAGTGAATCTAACAGGTAATGATCAAGTGATCTCTCTCTTGCCATTCATCACCCCCACTCTGACAAACAGTAGCTAGGGACACCATTCCTTACCCATCCTGGCCAATAGCCATTAATGGACTTAACCTCCATGAATTTATCCAGTTCTTTTTTAAACCCTGTTATAGTCCTAGACTTCACAGCCTCCTCAGGCAAGGAGTTCCACAGGTTTACTGCGCTGTGTGAAGAAGAACTTCCTTTTATTTGTTTTAAACCTTCTGCCCACTAATTTCAATGGGTGGTCCCTAGTTCTTCTATTATGGGAACAAGTAAATAACTTTTCCTTATTCACTTCCTCCACCACTCGTAATTTTGTATACCTCTATCATATCCCCCCTTAGTCTCCTCTTTTCCAAGCTAAAAAGTCCTAGCCTCTTTAATCTCTCCTCATATGGGACCAGTTCCAATCCTCTAATCATTTTAGTTGCCCTTCTCTGAACCTTTTCTAATGCTTGTATATCCTTTTTGAGATGAGGAGATCACATTTGTATACAGTATTCAAGATGTGGGCACACCATGGATTTGTATAAGGGCAATAAGATATTCTCCGTCTTATTCTCTATCCCTTTTTTAATGATTCCTAACATCCTGTTTGCTTTTTTGACTGCCGCTGCACACTGCATGGACATCTTCAGAGAACTATCCATGATGACTCCAAGATCTTTTTCCTGATTAGTTGTAGCTAAATTAGCCCCCATCATATTGTATGTATAGTTGAGGTTATTTTTTTTCCAGTGTGCATTACTTTACATTTATCCACATTAAATTTCATTTGCCATTTTTTGCCCAATCATTTAGTTTCGTGAAATCTTTTTGAAGTTCTTCAAAGTCTGCTTGGGTCTTAACTATTTTGAGCAGTTTAGTATCATCTGCAAACTTTGCCACCTCACTGTTTACCCCTTCCTCCAAATGATTTTTGAATAAGTTGAATAGGCTTGGCCCTAGGACTGACCCTTGGGGAAGACCACTGGTTACCCCTCGCAGCAGTGGTCACATCAGTACTAAATACAGAGGCCAAATAACCATGTCAGTGTTGATGCCCGGGGGATGTCTTCCATTCCTCTGTGTCATTTTATACTACTTCCATCTACTCCATGGTGTTATGATCAACTACTTTAAAGGGTTCTTTTTAAGGTCTCTTGGGCACCCTCATTTCCTAAAAGAGTTGGTTTCCAAATGATAGCATCCTGTGGGACTCTGTGTGTTTGCATCTGAAGCACATGTCCCATAGATGTCAAATACTTCCTTCTAATTCTAGTGGAAATAAACTGCCGGCTAATGATTTCTTGGATATATTTAGTGGTGATGACATCTCTTCATCCGATGTCCAGAATCTTTTTAGACACTTATTTTCAAAGCCATCTAATTTTCTGTTTAATATTTTAGTAGATTTTTAGCTACCAAAGCCATACATTAGCACTGAGATGTTTGACTTGAAAATTCTCAGTGTTGCTTTGGTGCTTTTTATCTTTGAATTCCACATGTTGTTGAATTTAGTGAATGAAGTGGATGCTTTTCTTAACCTTAATGTCACATTGTTCTTGATGTTCCTGTTGGCTAGAATCAGGGGTAGGCAACCTATGGCACGGGTGCCGAAGGCAGCACACGAGCTGATTTTCAGTGTCACTCACACTGCCTGGGTCCCGGCCACTGATCTGGGGGAGTATGCATTTTAATTTAATTTTAAATGAAGTTTCTTAAACATTTTAAAAACCTTATTTACTTTACATACAACATTACTTTAGTCATACATTATAGACTTATAGAAAGAGATCTCCTAAAAACGTTAACATGTATTACTGGCACACAAAACCTTAAATTAGAGTGAATAAATGAAGACTCGGCACACCACTTCTGAAAGGTTGCTGACCTCTGGCCTAGGTAAAAGGATTATTCTACTTTCCTGATGGTTTTGCCTTCTAATACAAAGTTACTGCTTGACATCTGAGTTTCAAGGTTGTCTGTAACTGATTCTGAGCCCTGTTTCACCAGCAGATTTTGCCAGGTTTTCTTTCTTTCTTTGTAAGTTTTCCAGGGTATTGCTCAGTAGGGTCTAAGGAAAGTCTAAATCTTCTAGGCTTTTGACATCTAGGTACCAGTTTTTGTATTACTAATACACTTCTTCATTATCGAGTCTATGGCAATGCCAAACAACAGCAAAAATAAAATGCAGCCCTGTTTCAGATAAGTGTGCGCAGTAAACCACTGTGTTGTCAGGCTGTCCACTCTTATAGAGCAACCTTGCATCTCCATACATGGCTGGGATGGTGTTGATGGGTTTAGCTGGAATTTCACAGGACTGAAGAATATTCCAAAACTTATGTCCATGCAGGCTGTGAAATACCTTTTGAAAGTTAATGATATCAAAGATGAAGGAAACCTGGAATTCACTGAATTGTGCTTGGTGTCTGACTTAGTTCTTGCAAGCACTGTGTTCCCTTCTAGAGACATACACAAAGAATCATGGAATTTGACAGATGGCAAAACAAAAAAAGAAATCAATTGCATCTGCATCAGTTCAAGATTCAGGTCATCTGTCCAAGATGCAAGGGCACATCAAGCCACAGATGACAGGAGCAACCAAAATCTTTCCACTGCCAAACTGAAATTAAACCTGAGAAAGGCCAACTTTAAACAGAACTCTGCAAAGAAATCAATAATAGAAAAGTGAAGACAAAAGTGTTCTCTGAGAAAATCCACTGTGAACTATGGGACAGATTTGAGGTGCTGGCAGAGGCAGATGAAGGTGAGAGAGAGATTGGGTCTGAAGAGAAATGCACAGTGCTCTGAGACAACGTGATTCAAGCTGCAGCAGTCACAGCCTGGTATCAGCACACACACAGAGTAAGGCTTGGATAAGCCAAGAGACCTCGCATCTCAATGAGGAAGGAAAAGCACTGAAAGGAAAACTCCTGAATGCTAAGACAAATGAAACATTAGAAAAAGCAAAGGAAAAGTAGAAGAAAGCAGACAAAACAGTGAAACACGAGGACATTTCAAAACCGGAAATGGGCAAATAAAAAGTCAAGATGAAAAAAGACTTATAACTGGTGTAACAGAAAGACAGATGGGCAGAGCATTTCAGACAAGTCCTCAACAGTCTCATCTCCAGATATTGATGAAGCATGTGAACCTAAGCCACAGGGCATTAACATTGATACAACGGGGACGTCAGCAATACAGGCGGCAATTAAGAAGCTGAAAAACAAGCAAATGGCAGGAGATGATCAAATCAAAGCAGAAAAGGTAAAAGAGCTTGACCCACTACCCCAATAAAACTGACAGAACTGTTCTAAGTTCTGGGGAGAAGAGACTCCTCACGACAACTGAAAACACGGAATCACTAGCAGCCAGAGTACCTAAAAAGGGAGATCTCACTGACTGCAATAACTGGTGAGGAGTCACACTACTCTCTGTTGTAGGGAAAATCATCTGTAATGTGGTTCTAGATAGGTTATAGCTGAGTCTTTTGGCTCTTAGGAAGATAGAAGCTGTGGTTTGGGATTGCGAGATTGGCATAATGGTTGAGGAAAATTACTAAACCAGAAAATCATTTGTAGAAAACTACTTCTGTGTGTTCTCTGTTTAATACTCATAATCATCTCCTCACCTGTGTTATCTGAGCACCTAAGTGGAGTTGCAATGTGTCAAAATCTTTATTGTTAGGTTTCAGAGTGAACACCCAATTGAGATACACAAAGCTACTTGTGCTTTATTGGTGCAATAGACAGATCTATACAGCTCCCCTGGACCACTTTTGTACAAAACCTCTATTGTGAGCTGTGAATGATATTGAATTCACTGCAACCTCAGACCCCAGGAGGTGAGGTGGGGGCAGGATTTTAACCAGCTGTACTCTCTAAGGCCATGGTTACACTGGCACTTTATAGCGCTATAAAGCCCCTACGAGCGCTATAACCTACTCTCCGTCCACACTGGCAAGGCACTAATAGCGCTATAACCGCGGAGTTATAGCGCTATTATAAATCCACCTCCTCATGGGGAATAAGGGCTGTAGCGCACCTGCTGTAGCGCTACAGGAAGAATGTGGACACCCACTGCGTATTAATTGGCCTCCAGCCTGTCCCATAATTCCCGTTCGAGCCACTCTGGTCATCACTTGCAAACTCTTTTGTCCTGTCCTCAGGTGATCACACGTCAGACCCGCCCTTTAAAGTTCCAGGGAAATTTGAAAATCCCCTTCCTGTTTGCTCCAGCCAAGCGTGGCGTGCTCTCAGGGAACCCTTGCAAGTGATCATTCTCATTGATCAGATTAATTGCGTGGCGTGGTCTCAGGGAATCCTTGCAGGTGATCATTCTCATTGATCTGATTGATTGCGTGGCGTGGTCTCAGGGAATCGTTGCAGGTGATCATTCAGATTGATCTGATTGATTGCGTGGCGTGGTCTCAGGGAATCGTTGCAGGTGATCATTCAGATTGATCATCATGACTCCACGTGCCATGCCTCCTCGCAATAGGCGATCCCCAGCATGGAGCAATAGTGAGGTGCTGGACCTCATCAGCTGCTGGGGGGAAGAGGCTGTTCAGTCTCAGCTGCGGTCTAGCCGCAGGAATTTTGACACCTATGGGCAGATATCACGGGCCTTGGCAGAAAGAGGCCATGAGCGGGACACTCTGCAGTGCCGTGTTAAGGTAAAGGAGCTTAGGAATGCGTATCGCAAAGCCCGCGAGGCAAACGGCCGCTCCGGGGCAGCCCCGGTGACTTGCAGATTTTATAAGGAGCTGCACGCGATACTTGGTGGTGATTCCACGGTCACTCCATCGACCACCACGGACACTTCCCAGCCCACGAGTGAAGGGGGGGGTGAGGAGGAGGACGAAGAGCAGGAGGATGAAGAAGAGGAGGAGGATGAGGAAGAGGCAGCAGCGATCCAGGGCACGGAGGAGTCCCTGGACGCATGCAGCCAGGAGCTCTTCTCAACCCAGGAGGGCAGCCAGCCACAGCGTCCGGCGGTTGCAGGGGCCAGCTCAGCAGCGGATTGCGGAGGTAAAGCTGCTTTTCTATGGGGAAGGCTGGCAGCTTGGGGTGGAAAGGGATGAGGGGGGCATTCCACCTGGTGCTCTGTTCAAGCCAGGAGGAGGGCAGGGGGGCATGCAGCCAGGAGCTCTCCTCTAAAGCCAGGAGGAGGGCGGACAGCCACAGCGTCCGGCAGTTGCAGGGGCCAGCTCAGCAGTGCATTGCGGCGGTAAAGCTGCTTTTCTATGGGGAAGGCAGGCAGCTTGGGGTGGAAGGGGATGCTTGCATGCTTGCCTACATGTCGAATAGTGCATTGATGTAGTCTATCACCTCGCGGTAGTCATCATCAGTAATCTCTTCAAAGGTCTCAATAAGAGCACTTGCAATGCGCCTGCGCAGGTTTCCCGGGAGAGCCAGCGTGGTCCCCATCCCGGTCACGGTCACTAGTCCCTGCCACTGTGCTACAATGGGTGCGGGGAGCATTGCTGCACATAGGCACGCTGCATATGGCCCTGGGCGGAAGCCGCATCTTAATAAAATCCCTTCCCTTTGCTGCTCAGTGACTCGAAGCAACGAGATATCTTCCAGGACAAACACCTACGGAGAATGTTGGAACAGTGTTCAGAGTAGGGCTTCTGCCACTTCCCGGCACTCCACACACCCGCCCCACCCCCGCCACAGCTTTTCAGGGCAGGGAAGAAATCCTTCCCCCTGCCTGCTGCTCACACTGTGGCTCCTGCAACGTACCGGCACTCCCCACCCCCTCCCCCGCCACAGCTTCTCAGGGCAGGGAAAAAATCATTTCCCTTGCCTATGGAGTCCACTCACCATGGCAGGGGCTCCGTTGCTGTATCTGTGCTGTCTATGGGACAGGCAAACGGGGAATGCGGGGGAATGATAGGCATGTCTGCTCTTTACAAGGGAACCACTGTGAAATGTATCTTTTTATTTTAGAAGGGTCGTCCTTCACCCCTTCGCCATCGCTCTTATCAACAGCTGAGAGGCTCAGGCGACTGAGGAAGCGGCCACGAAGGAGCAAAGAGGATCTTGTACAGCAAGTAATGCAACAGGCTGTAACGGAGAATCGAGTTGCACAGAGGTGGAGGGAGAATGAGAGCAAGTTGAGGGAGAAGGCGTGGAAGGAGAACGCGATTCACTGCCGGAAAAGCACCGACAAGCTGCTCTCATTACTGCAGCTTCAATTGCAGACTATGCAGCGGCTTGTCACCCTTCAGGAGCAGAAGCTCCGCACCCACCACCCCAATTATCGTTTGCCCCAACTCCCTTCCCCTTCCTTGCCTCTGTACCCTCCAGGCCAGTATCATCAGCCAAATGGTTATCACCATCCACAGCTGCCTCCAACCCCTCTGTCTTCACCGGACAACCCCCAGACCCCAGACCATTATCCACTGCAGTCTACCCCTAATAACATGCCTTACTGGCCACCGCAAATGGGGTTCGGGGGACATGGCCACTTTGAGGGCACTGGAGACTCAGAGACCCGGACATACTCCGATCTCTGACTGACCCCACGACACCCCCATTGCACCTCCCCTGCCTTCCCCCTCACATGCATCACAATATTTTCTTTCAGCAACCAAAGTACCTGTTCAATAAATGAATTGTCTTCTTAATAAATGGGTTTTTTTTATTAAGTGTACATACATTATTACAGGCTACAGAAAAGCAAATGCCTGTTCCTGTTAAAAGAATGCTCCCTCCCTCCCTCCATCTGCACCTCACTTTAGAACTGGCTTTCAGCCTCAAAATGCTCCCTCAAGGCTTCCCTGATCCTAACAGCCTCGCGCTGGTCCCCTCCATGAACCCTGCTCTCTGGCTGGGCATATGTGGCCTCCAGGCGTTGAACCTCAGAGGACCATGCCTGAGTGAAGCCTTCGCCCTTCCGCTCACAAAGATTATGTAGGGCACAGCATGCGGAAATAACCGCGGAGATACTACCCTCGGCCAAATCTAGCCTCCCATAAAGACAACGCCAGCGCGCCTTCAGACGCCCAAAAGCACACTCCACAGTCATTTGACACCGGCTAAGCCTGTAGTTGAACCTTTCCTGACTGCTGTCCAGGCTCCCTGTGTACGGTTTCATGAGCCAGGGCATTAAAGGGTAAGCAGGGTCACCAAGAATCACTATGGGCATTTCCACTTCCCCCACGGGGATTCTCTGGTCTGGGAAAAAAGTCCCGGCTTGCAGCTTCATGAACAGGCCGGTGTTGCGGAAGATGCGTGCGTCATGCACCTTTCCAGACCAGCCAGCGTTAATGTCAGTAAAACGCCCACGGTGATCCACAAGCGCCTGGAGAACCATGGAGAAGTACCCCTTTCGGTTAACGTACTCCTCAGCTAGGTGGGCGGGCGCGAGAATGGGTATATGGGTCCCATCTATCGCCCCACCACAGTTAGGGAAACCCATTTCTTCAAAGCCAGCCACGATGTCATGCACGTTATCCAGAGTCACGATTTTTCGTAGCAGGATGCGACTGATGGCCCTGCACACTTGCATCAGCACAACTCCAACGGTCGACTTTCCAACCCCAAACTGGTTGGCCACCGATCGGTAGCTGTCTGGGGTAGCCAGCTTCCAGATCGCGATAGCCACCCGCTTCTCCACCGGGAGGGCAGCTCTCAGTCTGGTGTCCTTGCGCCGCAGGGCAGGGACGAGTTCAGCACACAGTCCCATGAAAGTGGCTTTTCTCATTCGAAAGTTTTGCAGCCACTGCTCGTCGTCCCAGACTTGCATGACGATGCGATCCCACCACTCTGTGCTCGTTTCCCGTGCCCAGAAGCGGCGTTCAACAGCTGTGAGCATGTCCGTTAATGAGACAAGCAGCTTTGTGTCGAATGCATTCACCGCTTCGATCTCATCTTCAGAATCATCACTGTCATCCTGCATGTCAAGGAATAACTCCACTGCACACAGAGATGTGCTGGCGACAGTCGTCAGCATGTCCCTCAGCAGTTCTGGATTCATTGCAGCACTCGACAATGGAAGACGGAGAGTGCCTTGCTGAAACCCTTGAAAGATGGCGCCGGAGGTGGAAGGAAACACAGGGATTGCTGGGATATGCCAAAAAGCATCATGGGTAGTTCAAACAGGATATAGAATGCCCCGCAAGTGATGCCCCCCCTACCACAAGCCATTGCGCCAGATCAGGAAGAGGTGTACTGTGGGATACCTGCCCTAATGCGCTGCTCTTAATGCCGTATTAACTGCCGCAAATGTGGCCATGCTATAGCGCTGGAGCAGCTCAGTGTGGACATACAATAGCGCTATTATTATTGCTGTATAAGGCGAGCGCTATAAGCAATAGCACTATAATTTTGTAAGTGTAACCATACCCTAAGTAATTTACCCACACAGAGTTTAGTCAGGCTGTGGTCAATGAGCAGGGCTTAGCCTTTTAGCAGTAAATGAAACTTTACCTTTCCCAGCTAGAAACCTCTCCAGAAAAATATTAAAATCTGTTATTGTCTCAAGTTTGACTGCAAGGCTGGAAAAATGAAAATAGGAAACCGCAGCATCCTTTGGGTTTCTGGCTACATAAATAACCTGCAAGAAAAAAGAATGACAGTCTCAGCTATATTAAAGGGACACAACCCAAACATCTGTGTTCTTATAAAATTGCTATTGTTGCAAGTAACCCCAAAATTATTATATCTGAAAGGGGTTAGAATAAGTACTTTAGTAAATAGTTTATCCTGATGTAAATGAATGGCATTTTTTGTTGGTATTTGCCAGCATTTTCTGTACATACAGTGGCATTATTGCAATTCCTTACTTCTAAAGACCCTTGTGCATATGTGTATTGTATACGGGTGATAGTACCATTGACCTCAATGGGATTACTCATTGTCATAAGGTTAAGCACATGAGTCAGTGTACTTAGAATCAGGTCTTCAAGTTTTATCCAATTGTTTTTATGAGTCTTTCACACACAGCAAGAGAGAAGCAAAAACATTTAAAAATCATGGAAAATGTGATAATAAACAGCACAAAAATTAACAGAGAGTGCAGTTGCAGGTGTACTAGCTGAAAAGAATTTAAACTTTAATAAATTGATTTAATTTTGAGTTCCTTGTAAATAAAAACACTGTTAAGTCAGCAACAATGTGTGCATTGTGTTTGGTATTTTGATAAAGTATTTCAGTGGAAAACATATCCTTAGTCTATATGTCTTGTATATATATAATTAGTCTACATACATAGTCTTAGTCTTAATGTTTGTATACATATACTTAGTCTATATGTAGTCTATAGTCTACTGAGTCTATAATACTAGTAAGCATGAATTTACTGCTCTTTCAAAAAAAATTGCTGCTAGAGATATTATTAGAGAATTGTAATGGATACAATGTTTAAAAAGTAACCCTAAAATGCATTGCTACACACCTCAACCAATATCTCCAACAATTTGGAGCTGAGAATTTCTGGAAAGCCATCTGGTGGTGCACAGTAAGAGCAGCCAGCCAGAAGCCATGAAGAAAAAAACTCCCTACATCATCAAAAGCTTCTTAAAATTGTGAAAATCTACATGAGCCCTGTCAAATATACACAAGCAATACAGGATTTTCCAATGTCTGTAGTTAAAATTGGGCTGTGTGCAGCTTGGGAGATGTTGTTCCATTTACTTTTACTGTCCCTGTAACTTTAAGGAGTCTTTCTGCATGGGAAACGGGGCGGAGCTATAAAGTAAATCAGGAGGAAGGTTCCTATGGACTGTGAAGTTGCACTAATGGAGCTCATGTGGTGCAGGCTCTGCACTATGCATCAGCTCATCTTATTACTCGTGTTACTGCAACTGAGATAAGGAAGCTGCACAAGTGGCTGTGGAGGGAGTCTCCTGGGGAAGTGGGTGCACAGCATGTGCAGTGCACTGTTCATGGGAGATCCAGGCAGCAAGGCGAGAGATTGGCATCGCTCCCCTCACAAGGCAATTCTCACACTTCCTCTGAAATTACAGCAGGCCAACACCGCACCCCTTCAGTGTGAGTGACTCGCCGTTTAGATTAAGGGAAGCAACACTGCAGAGCATCTCCATGAGAAAGAGTTCAGTCCGAACCCTGACCCTGGGAGATCCTTCCTCTTGGGATCATCCAACACAGCCTCCTCCTCCATTGTTAGCAAAAAGTTTCCTGATGTTTGTAGATGCAAGAGATATAAAACATGGATAACATAAGAGCTTACAATTACATCGCTACCTGCACTACAACAACAAAACCAATATATAACATGCAGACTGTAATGATCATAACCCACTAGTAACACCCCTTTTAGGGTGAACTGTCACAGTGAGGAAGAAGCGGCTCCGTTTCTTGGGCCAGAGGCCAAGCATTGCAGTTCAATTAAAAAATGGGATCTCCACTGAAAATGGACAGTGAAGTCCTGAGGTCTTGACTGAACTCCCCGCCCCCTGCCCCGCCTCACCCCTTTTCCCCTCATTGGCTAGCTCTAGAGACATGGAATGGGGCTCTGGAGGAAGTGGGCTCCATCCCCATGCAGGCGAGATTTGCTTTTGGAAGGGTTGTGGGGCAGGGGAGAGACAGTCCGGCCCGGAGGATTTACACTGATTTATTGGTGAAAGCAGCAAGTTTTCCTGATTAATGTTAATTAAATTGTAAAAATAGTATCACCTACTTTTGCTCTCCTGTTCCTCAGATCTCTTGGAACTAAATAGTAAGGCAGGTGAGTAGCAAAGAGACGAGGTGATGGACGATGGACATAATCCATATTATGTATGTTATACTCCAGACATGGGACTCTGTCTATTATTTCCATATTTTCTGTTCCATCTCGATGGCCTTCATGATAAATCAAGCTCAAAATATTTTGAGTCCACACAGTCCCTGGGAAAGAAAATACCCTTCTTTGAAACAGCTTTGATGCTAATTTCATTTTTAAAGTCATGTAATAATCTGCTCTAACCACAATTGTGTCTCATTTTACACTATAGAAGAAGAACAAAAAATTGTGTTAAAGAGAGTCCATTAGTGCAGCAGGGATGGGAATCTAAACAGCATTATATTTTTGTATATTTTAGTATAAAAACCCTGAACCTATCTATGTGCTGGTCAATAACTAAATCTTCAAATATTTTTAATTAGAGTATTCAGGTTCTCTGTGATTACTACAGACTATATTTCTCCCTCTTATGTAGCCCCAGTGCTGCAACATGACTGTCCAGTATAGTGGCCCTATCCAAAGCACCCCGTATACCGTTGTTCTGAGAGTTTTTAAGTGCCCCTATTTCACCCACCCAGTGGAAGAGCACGAGGGCTACTTCAAGGCTCATGGAGAAGGCTCACATTAGTCTGTCCCTTCTCTGCACATTACAGGACATCTCAGCAATACAAGGAATTCTCAGTTAAGCAGTTTCAAGGATACTTTAGTAACCAGAATTGCTCAGTGCCAAAATCTGAGTTCCAATGTTTAGTGTACAATAGAGTAAAGAGTCCTTCTCTCTGAGCTTCTCACAGAGGAGTTAGTTCTGCTATATTATAACTCTACAGCTGCAAGTAATTCTCAAACCTTATAGGCTGGAAATGGTGCTATTCTTGTTTTAAGAAAATATATCACTGCAAAGTCTGAGAACAAGAATGTTGATCACCTAAGAACATGGAGTTGGTAGCTCAGCTTGAATGCTCTGTGACAGGTCTGGGATCAATCTAGGGGTGGGGACAGGGGTTTAGAAGATTGCCCTCTATTACTTTCCAATAGAGATGGCTGTTTCAATGGAGTTTGAGGTTTTGTATTTGTGTCTAAATTCATTAGTATGAGCATTCACACCATCTTCCCTTTCCATGGACTTATTGTTTCCAAAATATTGCTGGCATAAATGTTTCCCCAAACTGAATAAAAATAGTTGTCTACAACAGAAACAAATAGATGTTGTTTGTTACAGAATATATTTGTGAATAGCTTTCGGCAATATTTGTCCAGTTCAAATCTACTCTGCAGATTACCTCTAAGTCGTTAACCTTCCGCCATTGTTGAAACATGGGGATGAAACTCAGATAATGTCTCCAATAAGATATTGGCAGTTAAAAGTTTTGAAACTGCTATCACCAAAAATAGGTTGTATTGGTGGTCAATAAGTGGGGATCTGTGGGGGGAGGCAAAAATGGTTTCATACGAAAGACAGATATGAGTTTCCTAAAGGGAATCAAGCAATCAGTCTTACCTGATTTTGGATAAGTAACAACAAATACATCACTTTCTCTGATCTCAAAATCCTCCAGTGAATCTAGGTATTCAGGTGTAACAAGGTCTGGTAGGAAATAAACTCCTTTATGTTTGAACAAATATTCTTTTGGTGGCTCCACTGTTAACTCAGTTTCATTCATATCTCAAGAATCTGCAGGTTAGAAAACATAATTTGATATCGTTTTTCTTTTGGTGTTCTCTGTCCTGGACAAAAATGTCAGTACAACATAAAGAAAACAGATCCCTTTTTTATAGCAAAAAGCATATTAACAAAAACAGCAAACTGAATGACAGTATAGAAATGGAACTTTTAGGGACTGGTATGAGAACAGAATATCTTGTGCAGGTAACAATGCTGTGTAGTACATTGTCTTGGAGCTATTTACTTGTTCGAAGTGTTTGATATTGTTAGGCACCAGTATTGCTTTAATGGATTATTTAACTTCACAGAATCCATGTAAATTGGGCAATTAAAATCAGATATCCTCAAGGAGCTCACCACAAGTCCAGTGCTTTCTATGAGCTATGACTTTGTCCTTGTGCACAACCAGAGAAATGATGCTTCATTCCAATTAATTTTGTGGCTAGAATTTTGTTCACACCATCTTCTGATTTCTGATTCTTTCATATTTCCCTCTTTAGTATGTTTCTCTGTTAATATGTTTCCCTGTTTAATGTGTTTCTCTCAGTCTCTTTTGTCTCATAACATCAGTTCAGCCAAAAAGTATGTGGGGGCGGGCGAGAAGCACTTGTTAGTGTCATTAGGCAAAATACAAGGCTCAATAAGAGTAATTGCACATGTGAGTTCAGTGACATGACTTAGGCCGGGTCTACTCTACAGAGTTAGGTCCACATAAGGCAGCTTAAGCAGAGGCTCTGATATCCTAAGGTCCCAGGGGATACTCAACACTCACTCCACCCCTTCCCCGAAACCTTCGCCCTGCCTCTTCCTGCCCTTGATCTATCCTGTCCCGCCTCTTCCCACCCCTGCTCCTCTCCCTCCCACCAGTGCCTCCTGCATGCTATTGAGCAACTGATCAACAGCAGGCTGGAGGCCTGGGGAGGAAGGGGAAGGAGATGATCAGGGGCTGCCGGTGGGTGCTGATCACCTGCCTTTTTTTCCATTTGTGCTCCAGCTCTGGAGCACCCATGGAGTTGGCACCTAAGAGCTTATGTCAGACTAGGTACAGTGTACAGACTACAGCCTTGCTTCCACCACTGTAAATGCCTTACTACACTGACATAATAACTCCACTTCCATGAGAGTTGTAGGGCTCGTGTTGGTGTGGTTAGGGCGATGCAGAGTCTGTGTTACTTACATCCCCTCTTGACTGTCATTCTTGTCAATTTCAAACCTTGGTGCTGGAGATGTGAAATTGACAAGAAAGGCTCCTTGCTGTAAAGCCAATGCCCAGCCTACAGTTTATCATCATCCCTGCTCTGAGTGGGGCTGCTGCCCAGGTTCCCCGCTCCCCACACTGAGCCAGGGTGCCTGAGCTCCTGAAAACCAGCTCCCAGACAGGCTCCTGCCTTGGCTCCCAGCTCCCAGCTCGGAGACCAGCTGCCCCCCAGCTCTCAGCTTCCAACAAGATTGCCACCCAGTCTCCCCACTCCACACTGGGAGCCCAGCTGCTGTCTGGGCGCTTGGTTCACTGGGCTCATAGAACCCTATTCCCCAGATGGCAGCCAGCGAGGAGCAAAGGGTCTAGGCAGCAGCCGGGCTCGGAGCAGGGAGCCCGGGAAGCAGCTGACCTCGGAGTGGGGTCCAGTTACCAGGGCAGCAGACAGGTTCCCAGCAGGGAGACCCCTCTGAAGCTGAGAGCTGGGTGCTATCAGACCCCACACTGCCCCTCTGACGTTAGTGCGAGCACTCCTGGTAAGGACATGCACCACAGACAGAAGGAGTGTAGTGTGGGCAAAAAGAAGCAAAAGTTGATCAGCAAGAAGATCCGGGGTGTTACCAGCTTCATCTACTCATGAAAGAACCAGACTTGGGTACTTTATCATTTTGCTTCCCAAGTGCACACTGGGGGCAGAATCACACCACTGTGCGGTCCCCAGAGAATCCTTTCTCTTGGAGACCCCATAAAATATTCAATTCAAAACTATATTTTTGGTTTTACCCAATGAATCTCCTAATCTCCCTGGTTAGTAATGGAGCTTTTAAATCATATTGAGGAATATTTTTTTATACAGTTTGATGTGTCCATGGAAGAGCACCATGTGATAAAAGAGTTTGGCCATAATATAAAACAAACCTCATTCTACTACATAAATTAGAAAATAACACATAATGATATGCTCTCAGCCAGCAGGGCTGAAATCACCTTGATGATTCTCCCCCGTCCTGCTTTCTGAATGCAATCAGCCCCCTTGCTAATTATATTACTTGCTTTATTTTTGAAAATTAATAAGAAAATCAACTTCCTTTTACCCTTCAGGCTGCACTACAAACTCTATAGAAGTTTTCAGCTTGATGGACACTGGAAAAGGGCTGGTCTGGGGTGGTCACTCATATGAAGAGGTACACAGGATCTTTATCAAGGAAAAAGGCAAGAGACACACACGCTCATTCTCTCTCAGGGGAGGGATAGCTCAGTAGTTTGTGCATTAGCCTACTTAAACCCTGGGTGGGAGTTCAGTCCTGGAGGAGGCCATTTAGGGGTATTGGGCAAAAATCAGTTGGATAATTTAATGGGGGATTGGTTTTGCTTTGAGCAGGGGTTGAACTAGATGATCTCCTAAGATTCTTTCAACCCTGATATTCTATGATTCTTGCAAATGGCTTCTATACTCACCAACTTGTCATAGTTCAAGTCAATCTAATGGCCAGTTGGATAGAGCACAACTGAGAATCTGGGCTCTGTCAGTCACAATCCAATGCCCAAGGCTTTGCAGGACTGAACCTAAAGTCTCACGGCAAAGCACACTGTGCTTCGTGGTTTGAGCTTTGGCCCGCTAAACTGAGGGTTGTGAGTTCAATCCTTGAAGGGCCATTTAGGGTTACAGAGCAAAAATCTGTTAGATGATTTAATTAGGGATAGATTCTGCTTTGAGCAGAGGCTTAGACTGGATGATCTCCTGAGGTCCTGTCTAGCTCTGATATGCTATGAATATAAAGTCCTGTCTCTTATTAAACATCAAAACAAAGAAATGTGTATTTAACTAAAGGGCCTAATCTGTAATACATATAGGAAACAAGACCCCATAGTAAACATATCTTATCCTAAAACAGAGGGTGACTATAGTCAGCCATAAGGGCTGCTCTGATCTATTCCTGCCTTAACATCAGTACAGATACTGGCAGTCTGTCAGATGCATTTCTGCCCATTTCCCAGAGGGTCATTCCTTTCTGCTATTCAAAAAGCGGGGCTGGCAGGATGATCAAATCATACATTAATACATGTAATACATACTACATCATTATAACCCTCCTTTATACTCTCTAATCCAAATATAAAATCCTACGCCTCCAGTACAGGAGTTATAACCTCTCTACAAATCTCAACTTCCAGCACTGATGTGTAGAATGACATCAGCCCAGCCAGTTGCAACAGTTGTACTCAAACACAAACCCATTTCTCCTTTAACTTTTCCATCTACCTCTGCTGACACAGCAGAAACTATCAGTTACCAGTTAAAAGCTCCATCATCATGCTGATACTGTAAAAGAAATGATGGCTTTAAGTACATTTACTTTCACCAGTCAACTCTAACACAGACTGTTCTTGTGACTTCTTCATTGAATAACACCACCAAAAAAAAAAAAAAATAAAAAAAAAATAAAAGCATTTGAGGATCAGATTCCCGTGCCACTCAGCTTAATACCAAAGAACAGTGCTGGAAAATATTTCCACTGCACAGTTCACTGCTGAAGCTTATAAGATATTGAATTCATTCACCGATTTACTGATGGAGAGGTTTAGTAATATATTATATAATAAAATAATATTTACCTTCTTTGCTCTATTTCTGCTGCTCCAAAAAACAAACCCACACTCCCGCCTTCCACTTGAATAAACAAGACTGATAGTCACTCCTAGAAACAGGAGAATATTTTATTTACAGCTGGTGTGCAACCTGATTAGACATTTATAGTGGGGTGTTTTTTTTCTTTTAATCTCTTCCAACCTTTGATCTGAAGATTGACCACTAGTGAAAGATTACAAAACAGGGTAGTTCTTAAAAATCTGAAAAGAGTTCAAAATGTCTGAATAAAAACATGGTAATAGGACTCCAAATCCCTGAGTATGTTGGATTAAATAACTCAACAGTTAAACTATACAAAGGATAACATACTAGTTTTCATGCCAACTTTTTCATAGTAGCAGCATGATTAAGGAAGACAGGAGAAATGGAAAGAGTTAAAAATGAAGTGTCAAAGTAGATCTGAGAGTCATCAGCATAAAGCTGGCAGTTAAAACCTTATGGCTGGAGCATGGGATTAAGCCGTACAAAGGACCATTTCTGCTAAATGAATGAATGAAAAGTGAATGAAAAATGTCCTCAGTGTAGCCTAAGGATTGGGAAGAGGCATTGCTACCCCTGGTTTCAAGTAAGATGCCAGTGTCATCTGCTGATGTGCACAAACTTGCACTAAGCACACCTCTGAGGCTCAACCCTTTGCCCACTGAAAATTATTGGAGTTTTGCAGTTGATCTCAGAGACCTTACAGGCAGACATGCCAAACTAGGGTGACCAGACAGCAAGTGTGAAAAATGGGGACTGGAGTGAGGCATAATAGGAGCCTATATAAGAAAAAGACTCAGATATCGGGACTGTCCCTATAAAATCAGGACAGCTGGTAACGCTATGCCAAATCCGCAGAAAAAATACAGAAATTGGTCTTGGTTTTGGCTTAATTGGCTTGTGACTTGCTTGTTGCCTAGTTATCTGTAAGACTTAAGATCCATAAGATCATGTGATCTTACAGAATTGCCAGGGGAGTGTGTGGTCATAATTAGGTTTTCTGGTCTATTCTAGCTTTTCTGAGCTTTTTCTTTAATTTTCTTAAAATATGAAATTTCCTTGAAGTTTCCAAAATAAAGAAAATTAAGGGTTTTTTTTTGCTTGACTCATTTTATTCCTAACTGCACTCAAAAACAAAACATTGTAAAACTTTAGAGCCCACAAGTCCACTCGGTCCTACTTCTTGTTCAGCCCATCACTAAGAGAAACAAGTTTGTTTACATTTACGGGAGATAATGCTACTCACTTTTTAATTATGTCACCCGAAAGCGAGAACAAGCATTCGCATGGCACTGCTGTAGCTGGCGTTGCACAGTATGTATGTGCCAGATGCGCTAAAGTTTCATAGGTTCCATCATCCTTTGGCCATCGTTCCAGAGGACATGCTTCCATGCTGATTGAGCTCTTCAAAAAATTAAAGCTTTAATTAAATTTGTGACCGAACTCCTTGGGGAAAATTGTATGTCCCCTGCTCTGTTTTACCCACATTCTGCCATATATTTTGTGTTATTGTCGTCTCAGATGATGACCCAGCACAGGTTCGTTTTTAGAACACTTTCACTGCAAATTTGACAAAATGCAAAGAAGGTACCAATGTGGGATTTCTAGAAATAGCTACAGCACTCGACCCAAAGTTTAAGAATTTGAAGTGCCTTCTAAAATCTGAGAGGGAACAAGGTGTGGAGCATGCTTTAAGAAGTCTTTAGGTACAGCTGGTGCCCAAATCAGAATTGGTGAAATTATTTAGACATAATCATTGCAGTCAAAGTTAGATCAAGGATGAAATTGGGCCACTATGATTTTCCATGGTGGTACTGCTAGGATCCAGTTTGGACCAATGGCGTATGTTTAAAAACAAGTGCAGCATTTTCCGATAAGGCTGCTGAAATCTGTAATATGCAAGTCACACCAACAAAGGCTTTCACCAGTGACTCAGATGGACAGTAATGGGCAAGTTTCTAGTTCCACGCATGGAGGATTAAATATACAACTCCAGTTAAAAAAAAGAAGCATCTTTAGCTCTTACAATAAATCCTCCTAAAATACATACTACTTCACTGAGAGACTACGATTCCAGTAGGGTTTTGTCAACACTTATTCTACATATCCAGGGTAGTGGTATTGTGGTTACAAGGGAGGGTACTGTGTGTAAAGTGTTTTGCATGTGTGACCATAACAGCATCCCAGTGCAACATGGCAAAGGGGACATTGGTGTCTGGTGGTGAGTTTCAACTGGCCTGACCAGTTGAATGTCCCCAACTCACTAATGACATAACCTGAGGCTACAAGGTGTCATGTAAGATAGCAATGAAAAGCTAATAACGTACTGTCATGGCGTATCCGGTCATCACGGAAGAAAGAAGAGGGAAAACACCCCCTTTAGTCAATGTGACTCCTCACCTTCAGGGGATGGGAGGCCCAGCAGCCAGAGTCTATTCAGTTGCCCTTGTATTCAGGGCAGAGAGGCCTAGTGTTGGCACAAGGATGGGTAAGTGGACCTCAGACTTCCCTACTCCACCAGGTCCTGATTCAGGGCCTGAGGGAAACAGTAGCCCTGGTTTTGACTTCAGGTTCCTCTCTCAATAGACACGTCCTCTTGGCCGCTTCCTATCTACCATTGATTCTGGATCCTGCAGCTTCTCCGGAGCTTTTCATCTTCCTCATCCTCTTCAGGTGCCCAACCTCCATAGTTTGGGGCTTGATTGCATTCCTGACAGGAGACTGTCCCTCAGGCGAGGGACGGAGGGAGAAGCGGAGCGGTGCAGGCGGAACGCCGCCCCTACAATGTGCCGGACGGCAGTTCTGACACCTTATGGGATTTGATCTCTATCTCCTGAGGAATGCCTCATTGTTCTGAGCACTCCTGTTGACTGTCAGTTTTGAATAGCATATCTGTCAACTCATCCCTAGAGCTAGATAAATGCTGATTTTAGGAACATTTGCTATAGTCCAAGTGGTATAGCCTCCTCTCAGTGATGCTACTGATTTCAAACTCATTAGTTCTCTTATGAGAGTTTATCAAAATTGTCTGTACGTTAAACCTTGTTTACACTTGAGATTTGCCCAAGGAGGAGCTGTCGGTGGCCAGGCACTGATTCAGGTAATCCTGCTTGAAACTGGTATAAGCAGCACTGGTGCAAATCATGGTTTTACATTTCTACACTAGATATGTGCAACTCTAGCAGTGGCAGGCCACCAATGGCTGAAGTGCTCACTGTAGATAAGCTCTTGGCCTGTGCTGGGTTGAGATGAAAGGGGAGCAGCAAATGCTTGTTCTTCTAATTTTTATGTTGTGACAGTTTTGTACAGAGTATTAATTTAAATCTACAGCAATTATTTGCTATTCTTTGGAGAGAGCACCACTGCCACAAGCTACGGTGTGAACAGCATCTTCACTGGTACAAGTACCCTCAAGAGTGGACTGAGAGAGTTGTGTAATATGCCCACAGATGTAACTATGGAAATCAATGGCATTGCACCATTGTGCTTTGCCAACTTTTTTATGAATGTTTGTTTGCACCTTCCACTAATACATTGCTTCCTAAAGACAATACCTAAAAGAGGAAAAAATGAAGCACCACTTTTGCAGTATAAAAAGGTCAATATTTAAATCCACTATTTCCCTGGGACAATGTCATTGGTAGCAGGGAAAGTGTATAGTTTTACCTGTGTGACATTGGTCTATTAAACGATGGCAAATTTTAAAATTCTTTTGCCATAGTAATTTTGAAGCAGTTCCTCTTCTGCTTTTGTCTTTGACTTAACAGTGATAGGGTCTGTAATGGCTGTCTCAGTTTCCCCTTAGTGTTCGTCACCCCCGCTCCAACTGCACCCCTGAACGCACCTGAGAGGGAGAGGGAGAAGTGGAGCAGCAGCACGCTCCAGGGAGGAGGTGGTGGTGTTGCTTAGGCAAGCTGAGTTGGGGAGCCGTTCCTCTACTTCCCCCCACCCCACAGTTACTTCCTGCTCCCTGGGGTGGGGAACGGTTCCTCTACCTGCCCCCCCCAGTTACTTCCTGCCCCCCCCCCCCCGCACTAGCTGACCTCCGCTCTACCTGCACCCTTAAGCATGCGACTGCTCCACGTCTCCACCCTGGAGCAGGCGGGGTGGAGGTGAGTAGGGCGGGCGGGAGGTGTGGAGAGGCTGCAAGAAGTAACGGGGAAATGCGGCACACCCGATGGAGGAGATGGGGCAGGGGATTTGGGGAAGGGGTTGGAATGCGGTGGGGGAAGGGCCAGGAACGGAAAGGGGGTGAGAAAAAAGGTGGGGCAGCCAAAATATTTTTTGCTTGGGGCAGCAAAAATCCTAGAGCCGACCCTGGGTGTGCCCTCCCGGGCCTAAAGTGAGTGGTTAACCCTCAGTGGGCCAGTGTGGGGTCAGTACACCCCATCGCATATACCGATCAATAATATTATTGTGTGATATGGATACGGGGGACAAATTCAAAATAACAAACACTGGAAATTATGTTACCAAAATGTGTCTGCCAGGCAGGGCAGGGCTGAAGCTACCCCACCCTAGACAAAGGAATGTGGTTCTGCCACCCAGAATGTACATTAAGAGACAACGGGAATGCAATTTACGTAGAAGGTAAACAGGACCATCAAGCCGTAAAGGGGAGAAGATAAACACACGGCATTACAGCACCAGGAGATTGCATTTTACAAACAACAGCGGGGAAGAAATCAGCATAGAATTTCCATCGCCTTCTTCCTAGTTTACATTGAGGGATAACCTTCAAAAGAATTCATATTAGAGGTCCACTGGACTATAATGGAAAGGAGTGAAGAATGCTAAATTATGTTTCTTGTAAGAAAATGCAACCAAGCACACTGGACTTTGTGGGAGATCCTGAACCTGACCTGAAGGGTGGTCTGCCACCCTTGCTGACCTTGCTGGAAGGTGCCCTGAAGAGAGGCCGTAGCTTGTGTTGTTATGTCTTAGTCTCTAGAAAATGTTTTTCATTTTTATTTGCTTATAACCATTTCTAACTCTATCCCTTGTACCTGAACTCACCGCTGCATGAGGTAATTGAATGACTGAGACTAGAGTGGGGCTGTTGTATTGTAGAAAGGCAGCTGGAGTCAGAGCACTGAACCAGGGCTGCATCGCAGACATTCAGGATACTGCATGTTTGCCTGCTGGCAGTTGGTGTCCAGGCTGTCAGCCACAGCCACAGGGAAGCTCAGGCACCCAGGTTTACAGGACATTGAGGACACAACCTCTGACCAGCCTGGATTGCACCCCAGAACATGACAGTATGTATCACCTTTCCATAGCTTAGAACTGAGATACTATGGTGATATACAAATACATGTAAGAAGTAAACATTTTTGCAGGTTTAAAACCTTTAATGTGCACAGAATGGTGGATATTTATGAACACTGGAGACAAAAATGTATTTTCATTGTCTTTAGCGCACTGTCACCACTTTCCATCTGGAAACCAGCCTACATGTCGTCATTAAGATCCTAGATGAACGTGGACGTGAGGTCTTTCATTTTCTCCTTAAAAACATTGTCAAACCTTTCGCTCTGTGCCACAGTCATTGTGTTCTTCCAGTCTCCAACGGTCCCTGTTGCAGGAGACACAGAAGAGGAATTGGTGGTTAGATGCTCTGCTGCCACTTGGAAGTGGTATTATAATTTGAATATTGCTTGTACAGGTAAGAGGCTGTGAGTGCTGCTAGTTAGGTGCAGTTCCTTTTCTCCGCAGTTTCTTCCTGTCTCATCTCCCAGGAATGTAGCTGTCTGCGGCTTTGATGGTACACTTCCAGTCCTGGAGGTGTGAGTAAAATAACTTTGACTGCAGTGTAACTAATTTGACTATTTCTAGACAACATCACTAATTCTGTTGTAGGAACCAGTGGTTTTATACCTTTCAGTTATCATCTTCCTGTACTGATTTATTTCACTGCAAATTTTAGAAGAAGAGGAAGTTGTTACTATTAAGGGAAATATGAGCTTTTCTGAACAGCCTTTTCAGGCAATTCTGTACTAAACAGTAGGCAGTGGTTCTCTACCTTCCCTGTACCACAGTGCCCACCACCATCTACCTGGATCTCCCTCCTATTCAGTAGTATAGGAAGACCACAAACCCATGATAGCTATTCATGACTCTCCTATATAAGGGCTACAACATGAAAAATACCTCTCTCCTCTTAGCCACAAGAATTGTCCCTTCGATTTTATTTCTTTGGCTAATTTCATACCCTAAATAACCCCTTGAAGCTGTATAGACAAAATCAGTTCCAAGGCCCACCATGTGTGAAGATTCTCAGAAGCAGTAGACAAAAACGCTTTTAGTTTTCTCTAATGTTCACATTTTAATTTCTTGAAGACTACCCTTCCCTTTTACAAGTGGCACAGAACGAATGTTACCCTCCAAGAGAGCTTATTGAACATTTTCATTTTTATAATATATTGACCTTCTTTGCTCACAGATCAAAAGAAAGCTGTACTACTTCTGGTGAGATGAGGCCCTGAAATATGAACCCTGGTATTAGATGCCCAGCATAAGTCCTAAGCTAAAGTAATGGTCAAGACTTTGCTAATATAAAGTAAAGTTAAGCTGCGAGCTAGAGGCAGGCCCTGCTCACAGAAGCTGGCAAGAAAAGGGCTGATGCTGCAAAAGTACACAAACCTATGAAGTACCACTTGTACATTCCATACAGATAAGAAGGAACAGGCTGATCCATCCTAAAGACAGGGGCAAAAGGGTAATATGATAGATAGAGTTGTGTTGCTCGAACCAATATATACGAGGTGAGAGGTGGCACCTTCCTACATAGAGGGGATGCACCTCAGTACGTCAGGAGTGATGTGTAACTTGTTTGTACCTGTGTATAAGAATACGACCCTGGGGTGGTGTCTTTGTCCAGTGAAAGGGGGCAGTGGGAGGTTCACCACGGATTGAGCTGGTCCATTGTTGGGGGCCCAAATTCGTAGTAGTCTTGTAGAGTCTACTCTATGGGAAACTATCACTGTGCTTCTTTTGACAATGCTAGAGTCTGTGGTCTTTGGGGGTTCTCTCAGGGTCTCCTGTGATCATGGCGGGGTCACCAATGTAGACAGTAGCTACCGATGTGGTGCTTTGCTCTTGTCTGATGATGATAGCAGTCGGCTGCATGTGTGTTCCCTTTGTTTGCTGCCCTGGCTCTGCAGATCGCTGGCACAGCAGACACCGAGAGAACCTCCAAAGACCACAGACTAATAAGGTACTAAGGCACCCGGGCCAGGTTTATTGTCCTCCCGTTGCCCCCTTTCACTGGACAAAGACACCACCCCAGGGTCGTATTCTTATACACAGGTACAAACAAGTTACACATCACTCCTGATGTATTGAAGTGCATCCCCTCTACATAGGAAAGTACATCCCCCTATGTAGTAAGGTGCCACCTCTCACCTTGTACATATTGGTTTGAGCAAAAAAACACTATCCATCATATTACCCTTTTGCCCCTGTCTTTAGGATGGATCAGCCTGTTCCTTCTTATCTGTATGGAATGTACAAGTGGTACTTCATTGGTTTGTGTACTTTTGCAGTATCAGCCCTTTCCTTGCCAGCTTCTGTGAGCAGGGCCTGCCTCTAGCTCACAGCTTAACTTTGCTTTATGTTAACAAAGTATTGACCATTATTTTAGCTGAGGCCTTATGCTGGGCCTCTAATACCAGGGTTCATATTTCAGGGCCTCATCTTACCATACTACTTTGCTCTGCAAACATTATTATAGTGCATTGAGCAAAGTAGTGCAGCCTTCTTTTAATCTGAGAGAAATGGTGCCTCATGCATTGTTACACAGCGATACACCCTCACTCAACAGCCCCAAAGCCAATTGTTTCCTGGGGAGAGAAAGTTGTGATTGGAAGTCCTAGGCACCGAGCTTTAACACATCTTATGCAAGGATCTGCAGGATTACGTATTTGTTAGATTTGGCTGTTTCTGCCTCACCTTTGTGAAGTAAATGTCCTTTGCCTCCTTCCAGGAGATTGCCTAGCAGGGACTCATAGTTTGCCCTGGGGTCAGTTTTCATTTGATCAAATGTCGCCTTTTCTACAACAGTGTCCAGCTCTTTTACATTTAGCTGCTTTCCTAAGAATTTGCAGATTTTCAGCACAGCACCTCTGAGATCCTGAAATGAACATTAGTTCAAAGTAACAGTTTCCCAAAGTAGGAAAATAAAAGAACTAACTAAATAAAATGATAAAGTAAATGATAAGGGGATACTTAAATAAAGGAAACTGGGCATAGAGATATAGCACTAAATCAGCAGTGTCCAATACATTCTCCACTAGCCACTTGCGGCTAATAGTCTATTTAATTGTGGCTAATGCATGTGGCTTTTTTATAATGTGACTAACCACAAAAATTCAAAAGCACAGGTGTAACTAGCAGTGTGTCTAACATCGAATTTCTATTCTACACCACTATGAGAATAAAGGTGACTTCTTATTTGGAACCTTAAGTCTCACTATACTACTTCACAAGCAAGATTTTAATTCACTGTAAGAGGCTACAGGAGTATTAAAAACTGGCAGGCGAGGAGCAAGTTAAGCCATTACAAATACCTTCGTCATTAGCCAACCCATCCTCATGGCCTAATCAAGAAAGAAAAGACTCATTTCTGTGACTGTGATTACAACTGCTAGCATCTTTACTGAAAATAGTTATTAAAATATTTTATTTACTAAAAACCTAGTTTTGAATGGACATTGCAATAAAATATCATTTTCACAAAAAATTACAAGATCTTCAAGTTTGCAAAAAATGTCATTTTGACAAAACATCTTTAGTTCTAAAAGCAGTTTGAGAAGTTCTAAAACATAACAAACGCTCTGCTTTCCCTTTAGGATGACTCGTGGGATGTGCTGTATAGCTGCCATCCTGCTATGCAGGGCAGGAAATAAAGTAAAGCAAGATTATTATCTTTTCTAACTTTACTTACAGTAATCCAGCAGATATTCTTCACCAGGAAGCCAATGATACCTCTTGGGACAAAGTGAATTAGGCTCCTATGTGCTATTGAATGTCAATGGGAGTTAAGTGGCTAACTTACTTTCATGCTTCAAATTCTTCCACCCTTGCTCACACTGAGAAGTACTTTTTCAAGAACTCACATTGAAATCAATGAGATCAATGTACCTTACTCTGTGAAATCAACGAGACTCTTCACAGAGTAAAGTAGAGCTCAATGAGAGTAAAGGTGACAAAATGAGACTGAAACATGGAGGCATTTTATTTACTGTTTCTTTCAGATATAAAGTCATTGACTGGTCTCACCTTCTTCATCTCCTCATAGGTGAGGAAGAAAATATTGAAATCATCCCTGTGGCTGTATCAGCCTCTGATGTGATCCAACCAGGAGCTAGCCAGTCCTAATAAAGGTCAAAAATTATAGAAATAAATGTTAATTATCTCAAACAGAAAAACCGGTCAATGATTGATATTTTTGCATCTCACAAGCACGGCTACAGAATCAATGGAGCAGACTTTATTTTTTTTCAGCTTCTCTTCCCTCTGCTGTTGGGGGGATATTTGGGCTCACAGAGATTTTATTCCAGTTCCTGTTTTTCCTCACAGCCCTATCCTGGATTATCTTTCACCTTTAATATGAGATAAAGGCCAAGCCAAATCCATCTTGTAATCTACGGGTCTCAGGTCAAGTTTTGTTTTTTCCACAAACAGACCATTACACGACAACCAATACACATTGTACTGTTACCTCTAGAACCCACTAGATCCACAGAATGGTACTTGCACTCAGCACAACATATTTTGCACTTTTATGTCCTGGATTATTTACTTGTAGATAATATTTTCCATTGCTTTTGATGGATCAGTGATCACAAACCTAGAATTAAATTGATAGATTCATAGATTAATAGATTCTCTGGCCAGAAGGGACCGTTGCGGTCATCTAGTCTGACTTCCTGTGTAACAGAGGCCATAAAACTTCCCCCAAATAATTCTTAAATGTATCTTTTAGAATAACATTCAATCTTAATTTAAAAATTATCATTGATCGAGAATCTGCCTTGCTAAATTGTTACAGTGGTTAATTACTCTCAAAGTTAAATATTTATGCCTCATTTATGCCTTATTTCCAGTCTAAATTTGTCTAGCTTCAACTGCCAGCCATTGAATTGTATTATACCTTTCTCTACTGGATTGTTCCCCATGTACATATTTATAGACTGTAATCAAGTAATTCCTTAAATTTCTCTTTGTCAGAATAAACAGATTGAGCTTCATGAGTCTATTGTTATAAGGCACATGTTCTACTCGTTTAATCATTCTCATGGCTTTTCTCTGAGTCCTCTCCAGGTGATCTGCATCAGTCTTCAATTGTGGGCACCAGAACTGGACACAGTATTCCAGCAGTGCTCACACCAGTACCAAATACAGAAGTGAAATAAGTATGTCATTGTTAATACTCAGGGGGAAACTAATCTGTTCCATTCCTCTCTGTCATTTGATACTACTTCCATCTACTCAATGGTGCTATGATCAACTATTCTGTCCTCCCTTGGAAGGGTTCTTTTTAAGGTCTCTTGGGCACCCTCATTTCCTAAACAAGTTGGTTTCCACTTGACAGCTTCATGTGGGACTCAGTGTGTTGGCATCTGAAGCACATGCCCCATATATGTCTAATACTTCCTTCTAATTCTAGTAGAAATAAACTGCTGGTGGATGATTTCTTGGATATATTTATTGCTGATGACATCTCTCCATCCAATGTCCAGAATCTTTTTCTGCACTTATTTTCAAAGGCATCTAATTTTCTGTTTAACATTTTAGTAGATTTTTAGCTACCAAAGCCATACATTAGCACAGAGATGTTTGAGTTGAAAATTCTCAGTTTTGCTTTGGTGCTTTATATCTTTGATTTCCACGTCTTGTTGAGTTTAGTGAATGAGGTTGATGCTTTTCTTAACCTTAATGTCACATTCTTTTTGATGTTCCTGTTCGCTAGAATAGTACTGTCTAGGTAAAAGGATTATTCTACTTTCCTGATGGTTTTGCCTTCTAATACGAAGTGACCACTTGACATCTGAGTTTCAAGGTTGTAACTGATTCTGAGCCCTGTTTGACCAGCAGATATTGCCAGATTTTCTTTTCTTTTTTTTTTTTTTTTTGCTGGTCTCAGCAAAGTCTAGGTCTTCTAGGATTTTGACATCTAGGTACCAGTTTTTCTGTTACTAATACACTTCTTCATTATTGAGTCTATGGCAATGCCAAAAAACAGCAAAAATAAAATGTAGCCCTGCTTCACGTAAGTGTCCACAATGAACCACTCTATCGTCAGGTTGTTCACTCTTATAGAGCAACCTTGCATCTCCGTACATGGCCGGGATGGCATTGATGAGTTTAGCTGGAATTTCACAGGACTGAAGAATGTTCCACAACGTATGTCCATGCAGACTGTCAAATTCCTTTGAAAGTCAATGATATCAATGATGAAGGAAACCTGGAATTCACTGAATTATGCTTCGTGTCTGACTTAGTTCTTGCAAGCACCCTGTTCCCTTCTAGAGACAAACCAAAAGAACCATGGAATTTGACAGATGGGAAAAAAAAGAAAGAAATCAATTGCATCTGCATTAGTTTGAGTGCACAGGACATGTCACCTTTCCTGGGAGATCCAGGTAGCAAGGCAAGAGATTGGCATCGTTCCCCCCACAAGGCAATTCTCACACTTCCTCTGAAATTACAGCAGGCCAGCACCGCTGTAATGTGAATGACTCGCCGTTTAGATTAAGGAAAGTAACATTGCAGGGCAGGGCAGCCATCTGCATGAGAAAGAGCTCAGTGCGAACCCTGACCCTGGGAGATCCTTCCTGTTGGGAAACATCTAGCACAGCCTCCTCCCTGATTGTTAGCAAGAAGTTTCCTGACGTTTATATATACAGGAGACATAAAACATGGATAACATAAGAACTTACAATTACATCGCTACCTGTACTACAAAAACAAAACCAATATATAACATGCAGACTGTAATGATCATAACCCATCAATAACGCCCCTTTTAGGGTGAGCTGTCTTGTGGAGGAAGAAGCAGCTCCATTTCTTGGGCCAGAGGCCAAGCACAGCAGTTCCATGAAAAGTGGGATCTCCACTGAAACTGGACACTGAAGTCCTGAGGTCTTGACTGAATTTGGTTTCCCCCCGCCACCCCGCTTTTGGCTAGGTCTAGGGACATGGAATGGGGAGGAGATTTGCTTTTGGAAGGGTTTTTGGGAGAGGAAGGGAGAGACGTTCCAGCCCAGAGGATTTACACAGATTTATTGGTGAAAGCTGCAAGTTTCCTAGATAATGTTAATTAAATTGTAGGAATAGTATCACCTACTTTTGCTCTCCTCTTCCTCAGATCTCTTGGAACTAAATAGTAAGGCAAGTGAGTAGCAAAGAGACGAGGTGATGGACGATGGACATAATTCATATTACATTTGTTGCACTCCAGCCGTGGGACTCTATTATTTCCATATTTTCTGTTCCATCTCGATGGCCTTCATGATAAATCAAACTCAAAATATTCTGAGTCCACAAAGTCCCTGGGAATGAAAATGATTTAATTATTAAAAAGCCTGTGTGTATGTGCTGGTCAATAACTAAATCTTCAAATATTTATAGCTAGAGTATTCAGGTTTCCTGTGATTACTACAGACTATTTTGTTCCCTCTTATGTAGCCCCGGTGCTGCAGCATGACTGTCAAGTACAGTAGCCCTATGGAAAGCACCCTGTATACTGTCCAGTACAGTGGCCCTATCCAAAGCACCCTGTATACTGGAGTACCCCTATTCCACCCACCCAGTGGAAGAGCACCAGTGCTACTTCAGGGCTCATGGAGAAGGCTCACATTGGACTGTCCTTTCTGTTCATGTTACATGACATCTCAGCGATACAAGGAATTCTCTGTTGAGAAGTACCAAGGGTACTTTAGTGACCAGAATTGCTCAGTGCCAAAAGCTGAGTTCCAATGTTTAGTGTACAATCAAGTAAAGAGTCCTTCTCTCTGAGCTTCTCACGGAGGAGTTGGTTCTGCTATGTTATAACTCTACAGCTCCAAGTAATTCTCAAACCTCATAGGCTGGAAGTGATGCTATTCTTGTTTTAAGAAAATATATCACTGTGAAGTCTGAGAACAAGAATGTTGAGCACTAAGAACATGTAGTTGGCAGTTCATCTTGAGTACTCTGTGACAGACCTGAGATCAATCTGGGGGTGGGGAATTTTAGAAGATTGTCTTTTATTATTTTCCAGTAGAGACGGCTCTCTCTGTGAAGTCTGAGGTTTTGTATTTGTGTCTAAATTCACTAGTATGAGCATTCACACCACCTTCCCTTTCCATGAACTTATTGTTTCCAAAATATTTCTGACATAAATCTTTACACAAAAGTGAATAAAAATAGTTGTCTATGATGGAAACAAATAGATGTGTTTTTTATAATAAATATTTATGAATAGCTTTCCACAATATTTGCCCAGTTTAAATCTACTCTGCAGATTACCTCTAAAGCCTTAACCTTCTGCGATTCCTTAAACATAGGGAGGAAACTCAGATAATGTCTCAAATAAAATGTTGGCAGTTAAAAGTTTTGAAACTGCTACCACCAAACACAGGTCATATTGATGGTCAATAAGCGGGGAGCTGGGAGGGTCAATAAAGGGTTTCATACAAAAGTCAGATATCAGTTTCCTAAAGGGAATCAAGCAATCAGTCTTACCTGATTTTGGATAAGTAACAACAAATACATCACTGTCTCTGATTTCAAAATCTTCCAGTGAATCTATGTATTCAGGTGTTACAAGGTCTGGTAGGAAATAAAATCCTTTATGTTTGAACAAAAATTCTTTTGGTGTCTCCATTATTAACTCAGTTTCACTCATACCTCAAGAATCTGCAGGATAGAAAACATAATTTGATATCATTTTTCTTTTGATGTTCTCTGTCCTTCTGGACAAAAATGTCAGTACAACATAAACAAAACAGATCCCTTTTTGATAGCAAAATGCATATTAACAAAAACAGCAAATTGAACGACAGTATAGAAATGGCATTTTTAGGGACTGGCATGAGAACAGAATATCTTTTGCAGGTAACAGTGCTGTGTAATACATTGTCTTTAAGCTTTTTACTTATAGAAAGTGTCTGGTATTGTTAGGCACCAATATTGCTTTAAAGAATTGTCTAACTTCACAGAATCCATGTAAATGGACACTTAAAGTCAGAGCTACGCAAGGAGCTCACCACAAGTCCAGTGCTTTCTATGAGCTATGACTTAGTCCTTGTGCACAACCAGAGTCATGAGGCTTCATTCCAATTAATTTTGTGGCTGGAATTTTGTTTACACCATCTTCTTATTTCTGATTCTCTCTCTCATATTTCCCTGTTTAATGTGTTTTTCTCAGTACCTCTTGTCTTGTAACATCAGTTCAGTGAAATAGGAGGGAGGGAGAGGAAGTTTATTTTCTCTCAAGAGTTTTCTTTGATCGTTTTATTTTTGGTCACGATATTTTATAAGGTTCTTAACTTGTACATCAGTGACATCATGCCACATATGTGCCAATGGAGCACATTGGCTACACCCCTTCCCATAGAGAGGGGAGAGACAATGAAATGCGAGTAAAATAACTTCCTAGAGGATTTCACCTCTTATGTCTGTTGAGGTATTTGTGCTGGAACATGTTTTAAGAAATCTCCATGTAGTTTATCAAATTAGGTGAATTGATAACCAGGTATCTCTCTTTAAGGCTTTCCAGTAATAGATGTCTTTTCTGTGGTATACACTAACAAAGAAGAGTAAGTATGTTGCGGGGGGAGCCCTTGTTGGTGTCATTAGACAACATACAAGGCTCAATTGCACATGTGAGTTCAGTGACATGAGTTAGGCCTGGGTTAGAGTTAGGTCCACATAAGGCAGCTTAAGCAGAGGCTCTGACATCCTGAGCTCCTGGGGGGAAAGCTCGACTCCTCAGTCTGCCCCTTCCTCCAAACCCTTTCCCTGCCTCTTCCTACCCTTGATCCACCCCAGTCCCGCCTCTTCCCACCTCTGCTCCTCTCCCTCCCCCAGTGCCTCCTGCATGCTACTGAACAGCTGATCAACAGCAGGCAGGAGGGATATGGAGGAAGGGGGAGGAGCTGATTGGGGGCTGCTGGTGGGTGCTGCTGGTGGGTGGGTGCACCTGCTGTTATTTCCATGGGTGCTCCAGCCCTGGAGCACCCATGGAGTTGGCAGCTATGAGCTTATGTTAAACTAATTCTGTCAGTGTACAGACTACAGCCTTGCTTCCACCACTGTAAGTGCCCTGCTACACTGACATAATAACTCCATCTCCATGAGAGTTGTAGGGCTCATGTTGGTGTGGTTAGGGCGATGCAGAGTCTGTGTATCACTGTGTTACTTACATCCCCTGTTCACCATCATTCTTGTCAATTTCACAGCCTACAGTTTATCATAGTCGCTGCTCTGAGCGGGGTTACTGCCCAGATTCCCCGCTCCTTGCACTGAGCCAGGGTGCCTGGGCTCCTGGCTCCCAGCCAAGCTACTGCCTTGGCTCGTAGCTCCCAGCTCGGAGACCAGCTGCCCTCCAACTCTCAGCTTCCAACCAGGTTGCCACCGGGTCTTCTCACTCCACACTGGGCGCCGAGCTGCTGTCTGGGCCCTTGGTTCCCTGCTACCCTTTTCCCTAGATGGCAGCCAGCGAGGAGCAAACGATCTAGGCAGCAGCCGGGCTCAAAGCAGAGAGCCCAGGAAGCAGCTGACCTCGAAGTGGGGATCCGGTTACCAGGGCAGCAGACAGGTTCCCAGCAGGGAGACCCCTCTGGAGCTGAGAGCTCGGTGCTCTCAGATCTCCACACTGCCCCTCTGACGTTAGTACGAGCACTCCTGGTAAGGACGTGCACCACAGACAGAAGGAGGGTAGTGTGGACAGAAAAAAGCAAAGGTTCAGCAGCAAGAAGATCCAGGGTGTTACCAGCTTCATCTGCTCATGAAAGAACCAGACTTGGGGACTTTATCATTTTACTTCCCAAGTGCACACTGGGGTAGAACCACACCACTGTGCAGTGCCCAGATAATCCTTTCTCTTGGGGACCCCATAAAATGTTCAATTTGATACTACATTTTTGGTTTTATCCAATGAATCTGCTAATCTCCCTGGTGAGTAATAGGAGTAATTCATTTACTGAAAAGAAATGCAATAGTAATAGTAATGGGAGTAATTCATTTATTGAAAAGAAATGCAACTGTTTGGGAAACAGAAAGGGCAAACAGGAGGGGTGGGGAATGGTCCAATAACAGATTTGCATATGTCCAGTTATCATACTCAGCCTTCCTATCTGGAGTGCTGTGCAAAGAGTGCTGCACTTCAGGACGGCTTTATTGCATCATGATAGAGGTTGAGTGCAGTGGATAAGGGTTGTAGTTTTCAGGGCTGGGTGGTCAAGGTACAGTTGTTGGAGGCAGCTGGAAGCAATAAAAACCAGGATGCTGGGGAAATTGGTTGGAGGTGACATAGGGGCACAAGGGAAAGAGTTTTGGGACAAAGGCTGCAGGGGGGAGGGGCGGGGTCAGTAGTGATCCCCCTGTGTGGCCACGTGCACCTGGACTGAGTCTTGGCACTTCGTAATGCTCATCAGCCACTCCATGCTTTGATGCAGGCACTTAGCATTCTGCTGGCAGATCCTCCTTTCACTCTCCCTCCACCCTGTGCGTTTAGATTCTCATTAAAGGACTGCTGCATTAGTTCACGAAGCATGACTTCTTTGCTTCTATGTGGCCTCTTCCTAATTCTTTGGAGTCTTTCGGCCGGTGATAACACGGACGGCTGAGGTCTCCAATTGCATCTGTAAAGGCAACATGCAACACTTAACAGAGGCAACATTGTTCACACCAGACAGAGCAATGATTCTTCCATACTTAAGGGCAAACACAGTCTACACAATAGCATAATTTGCCTGTCCCAAAGTGAGCACATATAACCCTTTGGGTGCCTCAAAATGGTTAGTAAGCACAGGGTCAAGGGGAACCAATTGTTTCACTGCAGTACTGTTCTCTGGGTTTGTGTGCCTTGGGAATAGCCAACAGTTGCAGGGGGCCCCTATACTGAACACTGTCCCCACATTTTCTATAGGAGTTCGTACTGGAAGATATCTCCCTGCTGAGGCTGTCCTGGGAGGCAAGGGAGGGTCTTCTACTACAATATAGCTTCTTCCCTGGTCCATATGCAGCTTGCCTGTGTGCAGCAATGGTCCCTCCACCCCTCACTGCACAGTGGCGCAGACACATTAGCCTGAGTGGGACAAGGACAACAGTGGCTTTCCCAGAAACTTGCACAAGCGCATTACCCAACTTCTGGAACAGACCTTCGAAGAGGTCACTGAGACTGATTACTGCAATGTGAGAGAACACGTCAATGCCCTATTCCACATCTAGACATGCATGCAGCCTTAACCCTCCTCACTCTCTGAGCCCACACCAAACAACTTCCTTCCCAAAATAAAATCCACTTACCGGGAACCTCCTCTGGTGTTTGTCCTTCCCCTAGCATTGGCAATGACCTTCCTCCTGGCTTGAGCACAGCTCCTGGCTGCATGCATCTAGTGATGCCAGGCTGTCCCCCTCCTCCTCAGCACTCTTGCCCTCGCTTTCCTCCTTCTACTCCTCCTCCTCCTGCCTTGTTGAACTGGGCTCGGAAGTGTCCATGGGGGTCTTCGGAGTGGAGGTCGGGTCTCCCCCAAGTATCATGTCCAGATCTTTGTAAAAGCAGCAGGTCGATAGCGCAGCACCGGAGCAGCAGTTTGCCTTGTGGGCTTTGTGTTAGGCATTCCGCAGCTCCTTCGCTTTAATCCTGCATTGCACTGCGTCCCAGTCATGGCCCCTTTCCACCATGGCCCTTGATATCTGCCTGAAGGTTTTGTAATTCCTATGGCTGAAGCACAGCCGGGACTGGACAGCTTCCTCTCCCCAAACACTGATAAGGTCCTTGACATTGTTCTATACTGGGGATCGCCTGGCTGTCATAAGTATAAAGTAGCCTAGAATTAGTGTTTACCTGTATGGGGTTAAGCTAAAGGTAACCTGAGAGGTGGACAACTGACCAATGAGAAATTCCTCAGGAAACAAAGGATTTTGAGTTTCAGTTTCTCTCTGGGTCTCTCTCTGTTCAACTCGGCTATGGGATGAATCACAGCTATTTCTTTCATTGTAACTATAAGCTTTCTATCAAGTAAGGTACTCAGTAAGTTTGCCTTCTTTTTATCACTTGGAAAATTCTCCAGTGGGTGGAAATTTATCTCTGTGTTTCTCTAATACTTAAAGCTTCAGCAGGAGGAGAAATTCGGGGAGAGGGTTGTCTTTAACTCTATTGATTATTGAAATGCTGTTCTACTGATTTTCTGTAAGGGATTTATTCCTTTCTTTTTCTTTAATTAAAATCTTTCTTTTAAGAATTTGACTGCTTGTTTTCCATTGTGTAAGATCCTGGTTTTGGATCTGGCACGTCTTGCAGGATCAGGCGAGGTTTGGGGTTTTTTTTCTCTCAAGCTTCCCAGGGAAGGAAGAAGTTTTGGGGTTTAGTGGAAAGGGAAAGAAGGGTTCCTAACTACCCTAGCCTTAGTTTGGTGGTGGCAGCAGTTAGTTCCAGACACAGGAGAAGTTTGTGTTCTGGGGGGGAAAAGATAACCTAAGCTGGTAAAATAAGCTTGGGGGGTTCTTTTTTCATGCAGGTCCCCACATCTGTACCGTAGAGTTGAGAGTGAGGAGGCAATCCTGACACTGGTGAGTGGAGGCATGGTCACCTGCAAAGATTCACTGAAAGCACTCCACACCTGACTGAGCAAACAGGAAGGGGATTTTCAGTCTGTCAAATTTATTTCTACCAATGTTGAAGAGGGTCATTCCTTTCTGCTATTCAAAAAGGATGGCTGTCCGGCTGATCAAATCATACATTAATACATACTACATTATTATAACCATCCTTTATAACCTCTAATACAAATAAAAATCTTAGTCCTACAGTACAGGAGTTATAACCTTCCTTCCTTAGAGGTTTTTAAGGTTAGGCTAGACAAAGCCCTGGCTGGTGTGATTTAGTTGGGGACTGGTCCTGCTTTGAGCAGGGGGTTGCACTAGATGACCTCCTGAGGTCCCTTCCAACCCTGATATTCTATGATTCTCTCTACAAATCTCAAATTCCAGCACTGATGTGTAGAATGGCATCAAGCCAGTTAGGTCCAACAGTTGTGCTCGTACACAAACCTGTTTCTCCCTTAACTTTTCCATCTACCTCTGTTGATGCAGCAGGAACAATCAGTTACCAGTTAACAGCTCCATCGTCATGCTGATACTGCAAAACCAGTGATGGCTTAAATTACATTTATGTTCACCAGTCAATTCTAACACACACTTTGTTGTGACTTATTCGTTGGATAACCACACCAAAAAAAAAAAAAAAAGCATTTGAGGATCAGATCAGACACTCCCTCTGAGACACATCATATACATCAATGCGAACAAATTACGTATTGACACTGTTGTATCAGGGTGCCACCCATTACCTGGTACATGTTGATTTGATGCACACATCTCTATCCATCATACTGTCATCCTGACCTTATCTTTAGGATAGGTATCTACAATGTGGTTCTACTATCATTGGGGAATGTGCTGGCATCAGGGTGTTCTGAAACCACTTTTCTGAAATGTGTTTGCATATATATTCTTATACCTCACATTACTTAGGAATATGTGTTTCTGCAATATCAGCCCTGTTCTTGCCACATTCTGTGAGAAATGCCTATCTCTTGCTCACAACTTAACTTTGCTTTATATTAGCAAGTTATGACCATTACTTTATCCCAGGCCTCTGATTCAAGGCCTCATGTTTCAGGACACCTTCTTACTACATGTAGCAACATTATATGTAAAGTTATTAACACACATCCTCCCACCCCCGTACAATATTGTCAGCACATGTTCAAACCTACCCAGCCCTGCCTTGACAAAAGGTGTTCAATGAGTTTATCCTACGCAACAAAATGTGTTTACACCTCAATGTACATATAAGTAGTAAACATGGTCCTTGAGACAGCAAGAGGAGGAAATGGCAGGAGATAAGGCAAATCTGCATTTTAGCATACACAGGGGAAAAGAAAGAGCAAGTAGCCACCATGACCACCCAACTCCATGTCACCTTCTTTACTTTTGAATAAACTTTGATTAAAGGGATAATCCTTAGATGAATCCACTGCAAATGTGAGGGGCAAAACTACCCCCAACATTTCTCCCTATCTCTGTCTCTCTTTCACCTGAGAGAGACACAATAACCACTTCTTTTACTCTGAGGAAAAACCCTGAAGAGAATATGGTCATCTGTCTTGATGAGAACCTGTGGTAAGGATTTTAACAAGCTAGACTAGGTTCAAGGTAAGTTTTAGCTACTAGAAAGCATTTTGTCTTTATTTCTCTTGTAACCATTTCTGACTTTAAAACCTTATTTTTGTACTCACTTAAAACCTTATAGTTGTACTCATTTAAAACCTATATTGTTAAGATTAAACCATGAAATAAGTTTATTTAACTACAAACTAATCCACTGCTGTGTTTAAACTGAACTGTTGGTAACTCCAGAATAGCAAAGAGCTGAATTTTGCCGACTTATAGGTGCAAAGGACCTCTAAAAACTGAATGGTCCAAAAGAGGGCAGGACAGCACAGAACAGGTTTTGGAGAAAATTTGGGAGTGTGTTGGGGTCATCCTGAAAGTAGTAACCAAGGTTGCCGGAAGTCAGTGTGCGGCTAGTCTGCTGCTGACAGGCTGCTGGGGGTCAGAGTTGCTGGATTGAGTGTATAGCTGTATGTGGACACTCAAAAGTTTGACATGTGTGCTGGCAGGTTGGTTGTGGGTGGCCCAGATTGTGAGCTACAACAGTAAAGCACTGTGAGTAATGCACCCAAGGTTGCAGAGTAAGCAGTGACAAGCCTTCGCAAGTCTGAAATGCACCCCAGAATGTGATGGTACCATGCAACATAGGATCTTCTGGGCTGAAGGTTCTCATTTCTAAATATGTAACTAAAAGATAAATATTTCTGGTTCTCAAAACATATGGGGCAATAGCAGCAACCACTCCTCATACAAAAAATTAACTTGTTTGAAGCCTTGAAAGCTTAAATAGTCATACTAAAAATACATTAACATTTAGAGTGCACACAAACCTCCATCATCTAGAGGATTGGCAGCTCCCTGATCCCAATTTATTCGGAGACCTGTCTCTTGAAATTAGCTTTATGCCTAGGTATTGTCTGAACAATCACTTATACACTTCTTCACTGGATGACCACACCAAATAAAAAAAAAAGAAGAAAAAAAAACACGTTTGAGGATAAGATTCCCATGCCACTCAGCTTAATGCCAAAGAACAGTGGTGGAAAATATCTCCATTGCATACAGTTCGCTGCTGAAGGTTATAAGATATTTAATTCATTCACTGATTTACTAATGGAGATGTTTTAGTAATATATAATAAAATAATATTTGCCTTCTTTGCTCTATTTCTGCTGCTCCAAGACACAAGCCCACACTCCTGCCTTCCACTTGAATAAACAAGACTGATAGTCACTCCTAGAAACAGGAGAATACTTTCTTTACAGAGGGTGTTCAACCTGATTGGAGTTTTACAGTGGGGGTGTTTTTTTCTTTTAATCTCTTCCAACCTTTGATCTGAAGCCTTACCACTAGTGAAAGATTACAAAACAGGATAGTTCTTAGAAATGTGAAAAGAGTTCAAAATGTCTGAATAAAAACATGGCAATAAGACTCCAATTCCCTGAGTATGTCTGAATTAAATAACTCACCAGTAAACTATTTAAATGATGGTATACAGTAGACTCTCGATTATCCAGGATAATAGGGAAAAAATTAATCTTGGTTAATAAAAATCCCGGATAATCACCATCCATAGGAAATATGGAGAAAGGGGGATTGGTTCACCAGCCACCCTCCTCCGGGGGGGCGGGAGGAGGTGTTAATTCACTGATTACTCTGTGCCCTGGTGGGGTTTTTGTGTGTGTGTGTGTGTGCGCACGCACGCTTGGGGCGGCAATAAAGCCAGAGCCGGCCCTGTGAGTTACGCCTTCTTTTTTTTTTTTTTTTTACATCCTGCTTAATTCACAACCTGGTTGACCCAATCCTGGATAATCGAGAGTCTACTGTAGTAATTTTCACTTTCACACCAGCTTTTTCATACCAGCAGCATGATTAAGGAAGACAGGAGACATGGAAAGAGGAAAAAAAGAAGTGGCAAAGTAGATCTGAGAGTCATCAGCATAATGATGGCAATTAAAACCCTATGGCTGGAACATGGATTAAGCCGTACAAAGGAATATTTCTGCTAAATCAATGAATAAAAAAATGAAAAGTGAATGAAAAATGTTCTCAGTGTGGCCTAGGAATAGGGAAGATCCCCATAGGGAAGGCATCGCCTACCCCTGGTTTTGAGTAAGATGTCAGTGTCATCTGCTGTTGCGTACAAATTGGCACTAAGCACACCTCTGAGGATCAGCCCTTTGCCCACTGAAAACTATTGGGGTTTTGTAGTTGACTTCAAAGAGAGACAGTTCAGGCAGACATGCCAAACCCACAGGAAAAACTGCAGAAATTGGGCTTATTTTTGGCTTAATTGGCTTGTGACTTTCTTGTTGGCTGGTTTTTGGCTTATAGGTTGTTTACCTTGCAGCTTGTTGCTGCTTTTTTTAGATTGGCTCCCGGCAAGCAGGGGCAGGGGGAGGGAGAGAGTCAGGGGTGTACAGCAGGACCCCCACAGGCCTAGATGCCGCACAAGGGGGATCTAGTCACATAGACTGTTGGAGTTCTTAGGAGTTGGCTTGTTTTGCCCTTTTTTTGAAACAGGATTAGCTTGATTTTGGGTTTATTATGAGAGTTGGGGAGCTTATTTACTACGTGAAAGTTGGCAACTGTAATTTCAGACCCCATGTGACAATTTTAACTCCATGGTCTCAGAGCCCACACAACTCCCACTTTTTTTAGTCTGGAATGACACTGAAAAGAAGCCATTTACTTAAGTCATCTGTAAGACTCAAGATTTGTAAGATCATGTGATCTTACAGAATTGACATGGGAGTGTGTGGTCATAATTAGGTTTTCCAGTCTATTCTAGTATTTCTGAGCTTTTTCTTTAATTTTCTTGAAATGTGGAATTTAATTGAAGTTGTCAAAAATTAGTGGTTTTTTTGCTTTACTCATTTTATTCCTCACTGCACTCAAAAACAAAACATTCTAACAAGTCCACTCAGTCCTACTTCTTGTTCAGCCCATCGCTAAGAGAAACAAGCTTGTTTACATTTACAGGAGATAATGCTACCCACTTTTTAATTAAGTCACCCAAAAGCGAGTACAGGTGTTTGCATGGCACTGTTGTAGATGGCATTGCAAGATATGTATGCGCCAGATGTGCTAAAGATTCATAGGTTCCATCATGCTTTGGCCATTGTTCGAGAGAACATGTTTCCCTGCTGACTATGCTCTTCAAAAAATTAATCGGTTAATTAAATTTCTGACTGAACTCCTTGGAGAAAATTGTATGCCTCCTGGTCTGTTTTACCCACATTCTGCAATATCTTTTGTGTTATTGTAATCTTGGATCATGACCCAGCAGAAGTTCGTTTTTAGAACACTTTCACTGCAAATTTGACAAAATGCAACAAAGGTACCAATGTGGGATTTCTAGGAATAGCTACAGCACTCGACCCAAGGTTTAAGAATCTGAAATGCCTTCCAAAATCTGGGAGGAAATGAGGTGTGAAGCATGATTTAAGAAGTCTTAAAAGAGCAACACTCTGATGCAGAAACTACAGACCTGAACCACCAAAAAAGAAAATCAACCTTCTACTGATGGCATCTGACTCATGATGATGAAAGTGAACATGCATCAGTCCACACTGCTTTGGATCATTATTGAGAACCTGTCATCAGCTTGGACACATCTTCTGGAATGGTGGTTGAAGCATCAAGGGACATACGAATCTTTAGCACATCTGCTGTGTAAATATCTTGCCATGCCAGCTACAGCAGTGCCATGCAAGCACCTGTCATCACTTTCAGGTGACATTGTAAACAAGAAGCAGGCAACATTATCTCCTGCAAATGTAAACAAACTTGCTTGAGTGACTGGCTGAACAAGAAGTAGGACTGAGTGGACATGAAGGTTCTAAAGGTTTACATTGTTTGTTTTTGAATGCAGGGTATTTTTTATACATAATTCTACATGTGTAAATTCAACTTTCATGATAAAGAGATTGTATTACAGTACTTGTATTAGGTGAATTGAAAATCTCATTTTTTTACTGAAAATATTTGTAATAAAAATAGTGAGCACTCTACACTTTGTATTCTGTTGTAATTGAAATCAATATATTTAAAACTGTAAAAAAAAATAATAGAATACCATTTATTTAAATATTTTTGGGTTTAATGGCATGATTAATCACAATTAATTTTTTTAATCGCTTGACAGCTCTAATGACTACTGACACCTTTCTAAACAAGTACTGTAGTTGAGTCAGATGAATAATCTTTTTCTGTAACTGTGGCCAAAATCACCCCTGTATTCACACCTTAAACACTATTGTAATATATTTTGCACAAAACACCCTTTGTGAGGTATCATCTGGAAACTAATAACTTTCTGGCCAAAAATACCATGGAGAAATGTATGCAGTGTCGTCAGATGTTCGGCTGCGTGTGTGTGTTCTTTCAGCATCCTGCACTGGCTCTGGCCAGATACCCAATTCAGCAGGCTCCAATTGAACTGCCCAATAAGACAAGACTTGGTTTAGTAGCAAAGTTGCCTGGCTAGGTTTATTATGGAAGAAGCGCGGTAATAGCACCTGGAAGACTCTACAAGGATGCTAGATGTGTATACTCGTGACAATGGATGTAGCTCAGTCAGTGGCAGGACTTTCCACTGCTCCCTTGGATGGCCAAAGACACTCCTCTGAGATACATCCTATACACCAATGCAAACAAAATACATATTGACACTGATGTATCAGGGTGCCACCCATTACCTGGTACATGCTGATTTGATCCACACATCTCTATCCATCATACTATCATCCTTACCTTATCTTTAGGATAGGTCAGTGTGTTTCGTCTATCATTGGGGTATGTGCTGGCAGCCAGGTGTTCTGATACCACCTTTTGAAATGTGTTTGTGTATATATACTCTTATGCCTCACACTACTTAAGAATATGTTTCTACAATATCAGCCCTGTTCTTGCCCACTCTGTGAGCAAGGCCTACCTCTTGCTCACAACTTAACTTTGCTTTATACTAGCATGCATGTCCCCACCACCGCCGTATGATATTGTCAGCACATGTTGAAACCTACCCAGCCCTGCCTTGGCAGAAGGTGTTCAATAGGTTTATCCTACACAACAAAATGTTTTTACACCCCAATGTACATATAAGTAGTAAACAGGGTCCTTGAGACAGCAAGAGGGGGAAATGACAGGAGATAAAGCAAATCTGCATTTCAGCATACAGAGGGGAGAAGACAGACCAAGGAGTCACCTTCACCACCCAGTTCCATCTCACCTTCTTTATTTTTGAATAAACTTTGATTTAAGGGGTAATCTTTAGAAGAATCCACTGCAAAGGGTGACTGGACTACAAATGTGAGTGACAAAACCATCCCGAACGGATCTCTCCCTACCTCTCTCTCTCTTTCACCTGAGAGACACACAGTAACCACCTCTTTTATTCTGAGGAAAAATCCTGAAGACAATATCATCTGTGTTGATGAGAACCTGTGGTAAGGATTTTAACAAGCTAGGTTTGGTCCAAGGTGTGTTGGGTTGACCCTGAAAGTAGAAACCAAGGTTGCTGGAAGTCAGTGTGTTGCTGGTCTGCAGATGACAGGCTGCTGGGGTCAGAGTTGGTGGACTAAGTTTACAGCTATATGTGGACACTCAAAAGTGTGACATGTCTGCTGGCAGGTTGTTCGTTGGCGGCCCAGATTGGGAGCTACAAGTAAAGCACCCAAGGTTGCAGGGCAAGCACTGACAAGCCCTCACAGGTCTGAAATGCACCCCAGAATGTGACAGTACCATGTTACATAGGATCTTCTTGGCTGAAGGTTTTCATTTCTAAATATGTAACAAAGTTCAATATTTCTAGTTTTCAAAACAAAAGCAGCAATAGCAGCAACCACTCTGCATACAAAATAATTAACTTATTTGAAGCCCTGATGGCTAAAAGTCATACTAAAAAAAATTAACATTTAGCGTGCACACAGACCTCCCTGATCCCAATTTATTCAGAGACTTCTCTCTTGAAATTAGCTTTATGCCTAGTTATTGTCTGAACAATCACTTACACACAAAGAAGGCATACCTGTACTTAGTTCCTTTCATACAAAGCATCCCAAGCTACTTTATACAAAAGAGTCTCAAGTCATCTTGGAAAATTATGTTACATTGTGAATATTTCTTCCATCAGAGGGAAAGAGACCATATCATAATAAACAAGTAAACCTGCTAAAATATTTAGCAACACATAGATCCTTGGATTTTCATTTATAAGTGATGACCAATAGCAAACATCTTCTGCAGCTTTAAGAATAGCAGCCGTGTTAGTCTGTATCCATAAAGAAAATGAGCAATACTTGTAGCACCTTAGAGACTAACCAGTTTATTTCAGCATAAGCTTTCATGGGCTACAGCTCACTTCATCGGATGCATAGAATGGAACAAACAGAAGTAAGATGCATTTATACACACAAAGTAAAAAAAAAGTTGTAAATTACCACACCAATTCTAAGAGGCTGTTAAATTTGGATGGGCCATTATCAGCAAGAGAAAAAAAAAATCTTCTGTAGTGAAAATTTGCACTGTTTCTTATCAATGTCTGACAGTTGATTAGAATCTGTAAAAGAGACTGCATTTTCCTAGTTTAATCAACTAGTATAGTGACAAAGCCACTCAACATCCCTGTTTAATCCTTGGTTGACAGTGGCCAATTTGCAAATTAATTTCAATTCATCAGCTTCTCGTTGGAGTCTGTTTTGGAAGTTTTTCTGTTTTAAAATTAACACCTTTAAGTCTTTAATGGAATGGCCAGTGAGACTGAAGTGTTCTCCTACTGGTTTTTGAATGTTATGATTCCTGTCGTCAGATTTGTGTCCATTTATTCTTTTGCATAGAGACTGTCCAGTTTGGCCAATGTACATGGCAGAGGGGCATTGCTGGCACATGAGGGCATATATCACACTGGAAGATGTGCAGGTGAATGAGCCTTTGATGGTGTGACTGATGTGATTAGGTCCTATGATGGTGTCAGTTGAATGGATATGTGGACAGAGTTGGCATCAGGTTTTGTTACAAGGATAGGTACGTGGGTTAGGTTTTTTGTTGTGTGGTGTGTGGTTGCCAGTGAGTATTTGTTTCAGGTTGGGAGGCTGGCTGTAAGCGAGGACTGGTCTGTCTCCCAAGATCTGTGAGAGTGAGGGATCATCTTTCAGGATAGGTTGTAGGTCTTTGATGATGCGTTGGAGAGGTTTAAGTTGTGGGCTGAAGGTAATGGCTAATGGTGTTCTGTTTTTCTCTTTGTTGGGCCTGTCCTCTGGTAGGTGGCTTCTGGGTACTCATCTGGCTCTGTCAATCTGTTTTTTCACTTCCCCAGGTGGATATTGTAGTTTTAAAAGTGCTTGGTAGAGATCTTATAGGTATTTGTCTCTGTCTGAAGGACTGGAGCAAATGTGGTTGTATCTTAGAGCTTGACTGTAGACAATGGATCGAGTGGGGTGTCCTAGATGGAAGCTAGAGGCATGTAGGTAAGTATAGCGGTCAGTAGGTTTCCAGTATAGGGTGGTGTGTATGTGACCATCATTTATTAGCACAGTTGTGTCAAGGAAATGGACTGCTTGTGTGGATTGGTCCAGGCTGAGGTTGATGATGGGATGGAAATTGTTGAAATCATGGTGGAATTCCTCAAGGGCTTCTTTTCCATGGGTCCAGATGATGAAGATGTCATCAATGTAGCACAACTAGAGTAGGGGCATTAGGGGACAAGAGTTAAGGAAGCGTTATTCTAAGTCTGCCATAAAAATATTGGCATAGTGAGGCCATGCAGGTACCCATAGCAGTTCCACTGACTTGAAGGTATATATTGTCTCCAAATGTGAAATAGTTGTGGGTGAGGACAAAGTCACAAAGTTGAACCACCAGGTTTGCCGTGACAGTGTCAGGGATACTGTTCTTGATGGCTTGTAGTACATCTTTGTGTGGAATGTTGGTGGAGAGAGCCTCTACATCCATAGTGGCAGGATGGTGTTTTCTGGAAGATCACCAATGGATTGTAGTTTCCTTAGGAAATCAGTGGTGTCTCAAAGATAGCTGGGAGTGCAGGGCCTGAGGAGAGTCCACATAGCCAGACAATCCTGCTGTTAAGGTGCCAATGCCAGAGACGATGGGGCATCCAGGATTGTGGATCTACTGCAGCTTAATCAATAACCACAGAGGAGTTACAACAGAATGTCTCACTTGCCTCCCCTCCCCATTTCAGTTATTCACATTTGCTTCCTCTCTCTTGCCTTGGGTTATTCACTCTTTCCTCTATTTCTCCATTTAAAATGTTTTCCTGTTCCTTTTTCTAAGTCAAATACAGCATCCTCCTTACTCTTATACCCACACTGACATGCTACATGTTCCTCCCTTAACAATAGTTTTCCATTTATCACCTCTCTCTACAGCCTGCGATCTTCCAGCCATCCTACTGCTCTTCTCCTACATGTACTATTGTGGAACACAAAACAGTGCAGCAAAGCACCGAGTGTGCTGATGCCACTGTAACCTCAAGAAAACAGGTGGGATAACATCTGCATGTTGGTCCCTACAGCTTGGCTGGATCTTTTTGCTCTCTCATACTAACAGACTTTTCATCAAGGTTGACTTCAACATAATGCCAACTAGATTCACACCTAGATACCATGTAATTACTAAGAGAGAGACAGTATTCTGAACTGTTACTCAAGTTCAATTACAATGATGTGGTCTTGTAATCTTCTGGTTGTAGAAAATAAGTCCCATTCAATTATTATTTTCATAACATTTTCAATAAGATTAACTACTGCACAAGTTCAAAAGTTGCCTTTCAATCAGATCCATCAAACTTTTTAAAATGATTTTAAGGCCTCCATGTCCTTTAGAACTTTTTTCCAAATTCTTTGGATTATGGCCAAAACATTAAAATTTCAAAACAAGAGGAATTATAGGGTTTTCACTGCTCCGGTTTTACCTATTTAAAAAAAAAAAATCATATCCAAGATATCAGTTTTAAACCCTATATAATCTGAAATGGCCAAGTTATCAAATCACCTTTATAATGTAGAAACTATTTTATCTTTAATATCAGCAGTGTTATTGGTGCTGCTGTAGTACAGGAAGGAGGAAGGATATCATCTAACATGGAATTTCGAGGAGGTGGTGTGAAGTTAGAAGGTCACCACCAGTCAGTCTCTCTACAGCCGTTAATGAATGAAAATGGTTAGAACAGAGGTGGGCAACCGACGACCCGCAGGACTGTCCTGCCCAGCCCTTGAGCCCCCAGCCCCTCCCCCGCTTCTCCTCAGTCAGCCACCACGCGGTGCGGATGACTCTGGCCTGGCTGTGAGCTCCTGCTGCTTTGAGTGGCACGGTAAGGGGGCGGTAAGGTGCCTCGGGGGACAGTCAGGGGGCAGATGGCTGGGATGGAAGTTCTGGGGGGCATGGTCAGGGGACTGGGAGCAGGGGGAGTTGGATAGGGTGTGGGAGTCCTGGGAAGGAGTCGGGGTGGGGTGGATAGGGGTTGGGAAGTGCGGGGACAGGAAGCGGGGAAGGGGAGGGTTGGATAGGTGTGGGAGTCCCACAGGACCAGTCAGGGAGCGGGGTTGTGATAGGGTTGGGGGGCAGTCAGGGGACAGGGAGGTTGGATGGGGGTGGGATCCCAGGGGGGCAGCTTGGGGTGGGAAGTCCTGGGAGGTCAGGGGACAGGGAGGTTTGGATACGGGGTAGGGTCCTGGGGGAAGTGTCAGGGGAAAAGGAGCAGCGGGGGTTGGATGTGTCAGGGGTTCTGAGAGAGGCAATCAGCGGCAGGAAGTGGGCCAGCTTTTTGGGGAGGCACAGCCTTCCCTACAAGACCCTCCATACAGTTTTGCACCCCGATGTGGCCCTCGGGCCAAAAAGTTTGCCCACTCCTGGGTTAGAAGCACCGTTAATAAGTTGTATTTGAAGCACTGTAGAGTCCTACAGATAGAGCAGGTTTATAGTAAGCACTTCCCACTTCTTCAGCAGAACTTCCACACGTCTCTCAGGCTGAAGATAACAGAATGGGTGCTCAGCCCACCTTTATATTGCGGCACATGCAGCATCTGCTCTAGCATCTTTTCATCTTGCATGTCTGATCTCTTCAAGGGCAGTTATTGAGGTGGGAAGGGAGAGAGAACAGATGCATGGGTTTCTAGACTTCATACAGATTAACAATATGCTTAACATTTCACATTCGAAATATTAAAGTCAATTTATTAATTATGATGAAAGTCATCAGAAGAATATTCTCCTGAAATTAAAAGAGTTTGGTTTTTTTCCTTCAAAAATGAAAACCAATACATGCTTGGTAGAGCCACAGATGCTGTGGCTTTCCTGACTGCCTCTTTCTCCCTACATGTGTCCACACATACTAATGACACAGCCAGTTCAGCAAATTAAGTCTAGTCACTATCTAAATCAACAGGGTTGTAATCAGGGTCATCCTCTTCATCGTCCAACTCCAAGTCATCCATTTCCTGGAACAAGGATTCATCCACTTCCACGCTGTTTCCAGCTATAAGGAAAACAAACAAACAGTGTTTTATTATGGATTTTTATGGAAACAGAAGAGAAAATTTTCCTTCATTCTTCAGACAGAAAAGAAAGGCGTGCTGCTCTGCTACTGCTCCACCAGCTAGCTCAGTGGTTTTCAATCTGTGGCCCGTGGACCCCTGGGAGTCTGTAAAATATCCACAGCCCATTGATGAATCCTTGTTACTGGTTAAACACAGGAAAAATAAAATTATATTTTAAATAACTGCTAAGGCCAGACTTACGGGGAAAAAAGTTAAAAATATATTTGAGAGTTCTACATTTAAATCAGTTATGATGTCTAATGGGAAAAAAGCAGAATAGATTAAATTCAAACACTTGTACTTCCAAAAAAAAAAAACAAAAAACCAAAAACCCACCATCCTGCTTCAAGGTTTCAGTTATGGTCATAGCAGGTCTTAGGGCTTGTCTACACTACAGTTACGTTGGTATAACATATGCCGCTCAGGGTTTGAATAAGCTACCCCTCTCCCCCGAGCAACGTTAAGTTACACTGACCTAAGTGCCAGTGTGGACACAGCTATGACCTCTCAGAGGTGGTTTTATTATGCCGGAGAGCTCTCTCCCATCAACACAGAACATCTTCACCAGACCCGCTATAACGTCGCAGCTGCACCACTTTAGCATTTCTAGTGTGGACTAGTCTAGAGAGATACTGGAAGTGCATCTTTGTACATTTTCATATTACCTTCTGAAACAGCTAAATAAATGACTGCAGATTTTATCAGTATGTCCCATATGGTTCTGCATGGAACAATAGTGACATCTACTGGCCACTTAAAACAATGTCAGGCTTATATTTCTCACCCGTGAGTATTTCACAGGAGGGCTCTGTTTTAAATTAAAAGGTAATAATATAGAAAAGGTTTGAGATTTCTCCCCCCCCCTTTCCATTGTGCATTAATGTCAGAATTACAATAGGGCACTCAAAGTGGAGTTATTTAAAACTAAACCACAGTTTCACTCATTTTCATGTTGTCATGCACGCCTCAGTTGTGCGCATGGTAGAGGACACCAGACATCCTCATTTAGGGCCAGACCATGTTCTTACTGAAATCAGTTGGCGGTTTGTCCCTGACAGGAGCAGGACCAGATGCACACTGAATTAGAGCCACCATGTGGTTTAAAAAGTAATGCTGGGTTAATAAGGCCTTGGCTACATGAGAAAATTACACTGGTTTAACTTAAAACTCTTTTAAAGCTGGTTTAAAGAATATATATTTTGCAAATGCTCTAAGTGTTTTTTTTGTTTTTTTTTTTTTAAAAAAAACCTTCACAATATTTCTCCTAAATGTTTGTTTAATGTGGGGAGAACTTGAAGTCAGTTTTTAACCATAACCAAGGCTATGATTTAGTCACGGAGGTCATGGCAGTCACAGATTCAATGCCTTTACCAGACCTCCATGACTTCTACTCTGGTGGAGGCGGGACTGTGCACCCCTGCCCTTCAATTGCGGATGGCTGGAACCAGGACCGTGCAGCGCCAGTCCTGCGGCTTCTGCCGGGGCCATGCACCACAGCCCTGTGGCATCCTGGGCTTGGCAGGGGCTGCAGCCAGGGCAGCGCACCCCGGCCTGGTGGCTGCAGTGGGGACCGTATATCCCCACCCCCCACTGTGGCCGAGGCTTGGTGGCGACTGCAGTCGGGGCCATGCACCCTATCCTGCAGCTGCAAACCCACTGCAGCCACTGGGACTTCATTCCTCACCGCTTCCTAGCTCTGTCCTCCCAGTTATTTTTAGTAAAAGTCACAGACAAGTTGCGGGCTCCATGAATTTTTGTTTATCACCCGTGACCTGTGAGTTTTACAAAAATAACCGTGGCAAAATCTTAGCGCTAACCATATCTAAGCTACACAATTTGTAGTAGTCAGATTTCTAACTAAGTCTTTTGATAGTGCAAATAATAGGGGAAAAAACACAGAAGTTTACCTTCTTCTAAGAACTGAATGTCAGACGTGTCAAGATTATGATCTGTTTCAAATAGCTGTTTTCCTAAAAGGAATAATAAATATTAATATTAGTAATAGCTTGGAATGTAGTTACTAAAACCAGGCAACATAAAATTTTGTAAGAGTATTTTAGAACTTTGATATTTAAATAACATTAAAGTAATATTTGATAATTTATGTACCCTTGGCATTTTCCTCAGACTATACTTGGACCAGTTACTTCTTTGCCTATCTTGTCTACTAAATTTTAAGCTTTCTGGGCAGGTGTTGTTAGGGTGACCGGCAGCAAGTGTGAAAAATTGGGACAGAGGTTGGGGGGGGGGGTAATAGGTCCCTATATAAGAAAAAGCCCCCAAAATCATTACTGTTCCTATAAAATCGGGACATCTGGTCAACTTAGGTGTTGTCCATCTCTCTGGGATTCCTTCCTTTACAGGTGAGACCGACCGTGCAAAAGGGCTCCATGCAAGAATTAATGTAACTTCAGGTGAAATCAACAGTGAGAAAAGAGATTCCCCTTCCTGAGTCTCCTCTGGTCTTGCCCGCAGACCACACACAATGCTTCTGAAGTGTCAAGAAGGAAGAATATGATGCTGTGGATCCATCACATCTATGCACAACAGGTCAGATGGTTGTTTCCATGCACTGACATGGGCCAATCAGGCCCATGTTTGATGTATTCAACATGTATTTAATTCCCCTTCCTACTATGTGTCCATGTAAAGTAAAATGGAACCTTTTATAAAAATGGACACAAATCTTTCCATGCCCACGTTACCTATCTTCTGAGAATTTAATGGGATTCATTTTTGACATTCTACCATCTACTCAAAAAACATTTAACACACCTAATGTTCATATTAAATGGCTTAAGGTGTCTATATTTGTATTGCTACTATACGCGGCTTCTGAAAACGTCAGATTTAGCAAAATACTTTCAAACATATATTTCCATGAATTTAGCATAATACATTAAAAATATATATATATATCCTCCCAAGTTACATGAGGAGGAAGAGCTCTATGTGGCTCGAAAGCTTGTCTCTCTCACCAGCTGATGTTGGTCGAGTAAAAGATATTACCTCATCCACTCTGTCTCTCGAACATCCTGGGACTGACATGGTTACAACTACACTGCGAAAAACTCTGACACTGCAGGGGCCAAATCCAGAGGTCCTTATTCAGTCAAGCTTCCATCCAAGTCAATACCTCAGGATCTGAAGCCACATCTCTGATATCAATCTATTCCACACAAGCTACACCGTTAGTATTTGCTTTGTGGGCACAACCCTGGTTCTCTTCATGCACAAGCAAACTGGCTTAAACACAATGAAAAAGGACGCATCAACTGCATGGGAGGCCAGCCAGCAGAAAGCCTACATATGGTCTTTACCCTTTCTGTGCCATGGAGCCAAGCTCTGCAGCATTGCCCTGATTTTAAACATGGAGGGGATAGTTTCAGTGGGCCAGCATGATCCTAAAAGAAGAAGATATGGATCTACAAGGCTGTAATCTCATTGGAGAGAAGGAGTCAATGACAGAGGTATTGCTGCAGCTACAACCAAGTTGTGCAGTTGTCTGGGGGTGAAAATTTCATCCTCCATAGACTGTTCTGTCTGGTAACTCAGGCTCTGCCCATTTGATACCCACTTTGCTCCCCCATGTGGCCAGACCAAACTGATTTATATGGACATTAAGAATATTGCAACATCAGCAAACTCTGCTTCTAAACCTCTCAGAGAGCAAGACATTGTGTCTTCTTTATGCTGGTTATCTGTCTCAGGCATTAACAAATATATCACCTATTTTGCAGTATCAAACCAGAAACAATACAAGTGTCTACATTCAGCTGAATAATTTGCATAGAGCTGGCAATCTATCTGTTCCAGTGCAATACAGACTATTCCATCGTATCACTCTCCATTTTCCTCCCCTTTCAAATTTTCCTCATCATTCCTTGATGCTGTGAATGGGTTTCATGTGAGAAATGGAAACAGTTAGGACTCAAACTTGCACCAACACAAATGCTCAAGCCTCCTTTCTAAGGCACAACAATAAGAAGCTAACACTTGGTTAGCAAGATAAATCTTCCTCATTCACAATCAGACCTTTATTTACATCCGACAAATCTTTTAGTATAAAAAATAAAATTATTGGACATGGTTTCGTTATTTGACATAACGGTCTGATAAACTGGCAAAACTTGGAGAAAAACTGCAAAGTCATACCACTTAATTTATTTTTGCCTGATTGCTCTTCTTCTTTCATCTTTTTTCTTTTAATTTCCAGGAGCTCTGCATCAAACTTTGCTTTCCAGCTTAGGAAATTTTCGATTGTAACAGGAGTGCCATGGAAACATAGCTGTAAAAGAAAAAATGTTAAGACTCCAGTGGCAAAGTAAAGAGTTAAGATTAATCTTATCTCTGTGATTGAAATTATTTTATGCCAAGAAGCAGTAACTAGTAGGCACCAATTTTAACTAGGTTTCTTAACGCAAGTTAACCCCCACTACAATAAGACACAGTGAAAAGTGTGACATTCTCAGTTGTTTTTGTGTGGGGCTTGTAAATTGTTTTACTTGTTTTAATTTGGATCTATAACGTAATACCAAAGAGATAAAGCAGCATATGCACAGGCGTTTATTAGGGGTTTAGGTCAAGTCACAATAAAAAAGAGGCGTGTACATGAGTGCTAAGGTTGGACTGGACAGATATGCTTTGCATATGAATATTTGCTATTAAAATTCCTAAAACAACCAAACAAGTTTATATTTAATATCTGTATCACAGATGGGGTGAAATATACGACCAGCAAGACTACTACTCTATCATGGAGGGAGAGGAGAATAACTGTTCCTTCCACCACCACCCTCTTGTTGCAACTACATTGTGACCCTGCTGTGCAATCACATTCCTCCATACTATGGGGCTTCCAGAGTGCTCTGTGCTTGTAGAAGCCCACAGCCAAACCTCAATGTGGGATTTCAGATATGTAGCGCACTCTGAGGTGTAAATACCAGGGGAACACCAAGGAGCATAAGTGTGTGAACAGACCTATAGGGATGGGATCCAAACTGGCTAGAAGGATGATGTCAGTGTCCACTCTCTGTGCTGTTCGGGGGTCCAAAGGGAGTGGAGTAGTCAGAGGACATCCCGCAACCTTTCAAAGCAGTGCCAGAAAAGTTCAACCTGGCAAGTGCAATATTTATGATGTATTAAATTAGTGAAGTTGTGCTCAATGTGAGGCTATTTCTGAAGTTTTAAATACTGCTTCTGGTTTTGCTAGTTGTGCGTGTCTGGGAGAATATTAGTGCTAGTCAATTCTACAGCAACCACAGCATCTTTAGGAAGAAAAGCCAGAAAACTGTTAAGCTGAAAATGGAATACTTCACCCACCTTTTCCGCTTCCTCTGCTTCTCTTTCCTTCTCTTTCTTTTCCTCCTCTCGTCTTGTTTTCATTTGATCCACTATTTCATTTAATTTCTCTTGTACAGCTGACACTAGAGTAAAGATCATTACCATCCCCAAGTTCTCTTCTGCCTGCAAAATAAAAGGCGGCAACTTCAGACAGGCAATTCACTAGGCAAACTCACTGTGGACAGAGCGGTTACACCTTATGCCTGTTTGGAAAGTGCTTAAGTCCCGCAGGAATGCAAGTTTCACTGCTGAATTGCGTTGCACCAGTTTTGGAAATTCAGTCAAATTTATTTCACTGGGTTTAAACCACTTTAAATGGTGAGAGAGGCGGGAAGAGCAGCAAAACATCAGCACTGTTCTCCCAGGTCACTATGAGGGATGTAAATAGGGTTTAAAAATAGTAACCATTAAACCTATTAAAATTGGTTAATAACTGTTAAGGAGTTCACATAGGTGGTGAACTAATGGTGCAGGGGGTGCTGCAGCTCCCCCACATTGTATGTGGGACCCCGCTGCGGGCTGCTGGGGGCCAGCAGTGGAGTTTAACCGTTAACCGAAACAGATGCTTATCTGTTAACCGGTTAAATTTTTACATCCCTAGTCCCTATCTTCACAACAGGGCTATCTGATTATAGCCCGCACTCTCGGCAGGAAGGGAATACAGGGTGCGGCAAATTAACCAAGAAAACCCAAATGTTAAATTAAATCGTTTGAAAGCAGGCGGGGACAGAACTCCCTCGTTATGGATTTCTGGAGCCACTCTGAGTACGTCTACACTGCAGTTCACAGCCAGCCTTCCAGCCCAGTAGCCTGACTCATGCTAACAGAGCTTGAGCCAGCATGCTAAAGATAGCAAAGTGAACAATGTGGCTCTGGAGGAGACTCGGGTTAGTAGTGCGACCTCAGCCCCATGGGGCTGAGTGGCTTTGAGAGCCCAAGGTGTAACATCCGTACAGTAATTTCTAGCAGGCTCGCTCCCAGCTGCAGGGTAGACATACCCACGGATGCTTACTAATTACCCCCACAAGCCAATATGGTAGCGAAGGCCACATTTCAGCACTGCGTCCCCAGTCCTCACTGCAGTTACCAGTCCTACTGAGAAACATGCATGCTAGGATTGTTCAGCCAGCTTAGTCAGTAGCAAGGTCCTGTCTTGATTTTACTTTCTTTCTTAAGTGCCTTAATACTTCCTTACACTCTAATTGTCCAAAGGCCTAGCGAGTTTTCCTTTATTTTGGAAGTCTTAATACCTGGCAACTTATTTACACAGAACTGTTAAATACAGTCAAAGGCATCTGTGCCAAGCAAAAGTTCTGGAGCAGGAGAGGCATTAAACAATTTATTTAGAGCCTTCCCATTTCAGAGTTTTGTTGTTGTGTTTGTGATCCCTAACCCAGGAGCCAAGTTAACCTTACTTTGTCATACTCAGAGTTTAAGGCCAGAAGGAACCACCAGACCATCTTGTTTGCTCTCCTGTATATCACAGGCCACCAACACCCAAACACTAAACCCAACAACCAACATTAGATCAAAGAATTACAGCCCACAGTAGACTAACCTATTATGAGCCACTGGCAGAGAATAGGAGGGGCCAGTGCTTGAAACCTCTGCAATGGCAGGGTCTTCATTAAACAAAATATACGCAGATGATCCTGACAAGCTGCCTGCACCGCTGATGCGGAGGAAGGTGGAAAAAGCCCAATTTCAATGGCAATCTGAATTGCGGGAAAATTCTTTCCCAACCCCATATTTGGTGATCAGTTAGATCTTGAGTATGTGAGCAAGAACCAGCCAGCCAGACACCTGGAAGAAAGAATGCTTAATACCACCTCCAAGCACCAGCCCACCCCCATCCAGTGTCCCATCTCCAGTTATAGCTATCTCTGATGCCCCAGAGAAAAATAAAAGTGTGTGTGGGGGCGGGGGGGTAGAGGGTAGGGCAGGGAGGTAGGGGAACCACTTCCTGATCTCAGCAAGTGACTGGCTGAAGCCCTTAAGCATGAGACTTTCGAAATACCAGAGAAGAACCAGTAAGGCTCCCCAGGACTGCAGCCAGGAAGCCCTGCCTCCCCACCATCACAAACTCCTCTCTCATACAATCCTATCTTGTACATTTGTCCAGCTCTCTTTTAAAACTAAGCTGTTTGCCCCACATCTCCTATTGGGAGGCTGTTCCAGAACCCTTCACATCTCTGATGGTTAGAAACCTTGTAATTACCAAACTGAATTTGTTGATGGCCAGTTAATACCCATCTGTTCTTGTGCTAACATATGCTAAAGGACTAAATAGCTCTTCATCCTCCCTGTTTACTCCCCTAATGTATTATTAATGCGTGTCCTCACCAGGCACGCTTCCACCAATCTAAGACAGGCAGTGTGGGGCGCTGAGAAACTGGTCTCTTAGCCCTGCTGGGAGCCCAGCTACCCCCAGGCTCCCAGCAGACTGCCCCCTCCCTCCACTCCAGGAGTAGGGAGGTGAAGCCCCCTGGAGCTTCTCAGCCCTAGGGAGTGGGGTCCAGCTGCCCCGACTTCTTGCCTTCCCCTGCGGCCTAGAGCCAGGCAGCCTTGTCAATATCACAGCTCAGGATGCCATGAAATTGACAAGGCTGCCCAGCTCCTGATGATCAGGCTTCTCATCCCAGCTCCCTGGGGAAGCTAGGGGCCGCTAGGCTCTAGCTGCCCTGCTTTCTTGCCAACATCAGGATTCCTGCCATGAAACTGACAAGACAGTAAACAGCCAATGTAAGTAATGCAGTATCTACACAGACACTGCATCACATTAACTGCACCGACATAAGCCCTATGCCTCTTGTGGCGGTGGAGTTATTATGTTGGGGTGGTAGGGCATTTACATCATCGACAGCAAGGCTGTAGTGTAGACACTGATGTAATGATGTCAACCTTACATCAACCTGTGTAGTGCAGACCAAGCCACAGGCTAAACAAGCCAAGCTCTTTTAGTACGCTCTCATAAGATAGGTCCTCTAATCCCCTGATTATCCTACTGGCTGTTCTTTGTACCTTGTTTAACATAACCATTTCTAAAACTAGATCATGCATAATTATGTGGCTGAACTGTTATTCTTACATGGCATTTTAAAAAAATCAGTATAATGTTTTGTTTTAAATATATACTACACAACTGTTTATAACGGTCAAAACGCAAAGTCTTACAGTTTGGAAAATTAAACAAGTTAATGTCAGAGTCACTCCCTACAGCAGAACGCACAAACCAATTCATAAGATATATGGTCTTCTAAGTTTTGCTTAACATCAGAATTTACGTTCCCTACTTCACCTCTCAAACCAATGATTTATCAAATGACATCAATAAGAGTCAATATATTCTTAATTTGCCTTACCTGTTGTGCTAGAAGGTTTAATATGTCTGTGACATCATTATCTTCAAGGTTCTCCTGGGAGAATATTTCATAAAGTGGAGTTTCATCTGGATATTTTTCTCCATAGGTAAATTTAAGGGTTGTCTGGACAGCTACGGTACAAAAGGCAATCTTAGTGTGACAGTGTCAAACTTCATAAATGTTAATTTTTAATGCTTAGATTTATATTTGAATAACATTCTTGTTTTAGCAATCCACAACAGGTTTTTAAATAAAAACAATACTTTAAAAATTGAACTAATTATAACAGTTGTTTTGAATATAATATATAAATCTCAACTCATCATTAACCCTCAGATGTGCTATAAAAGTTACTCATTACACAGGAGAATTCTTAGCACGTACTAGCTGTTTACATCTTCAATACACATTAGAAACAGTAATTAATCAGTCTGTGTAATACTTCTCTGAGGTACTGCAGATCAGCAAGCAACATCCCCTTTTAAAGAATAAAGTAAAGCAGAGAGATTAAGTGACATGTCCAAGACTACAGAAAGGGTCAGCAGCAAATCCAAGATTAGAATCCAGAAGTCCCAGTCCTGTGCCAGTCTAGTACACCATGCCACCAAGAATATTTCTTGCTCCAAACCAATATATAGCCTGTTTGTATCACAGTATTTGGTATATAAATACTCTAGTCAGCATGTGATATGAAGACATACTGAACCGCTATTGTGACTAACAGAGCTTTCTGCAGTTCTGAACTGCTATACAATTCAAATCTACACTTTCCATAGACTTATGTTTTACTGATTAAGGACCTGCTCTTATTGACTTCAGCAGAAGCAGAATCAAGACCCACCAAACAAACAACTACATATCTAGTGGTAACAGTAAACTATACTTTAAACATCACAAGGAATTGTTCTGACTGGGCAAGTCACAATCTATTGATCAGAACCTATTAACAGTAGATTAAGAGTTCTTAAGCAACAAATCTAGGAAAACATCATTGTAAACTATTTTGAAACACCAACTACAGCTGCAGCCTTACCTGATATTCAGAGTCCATTCACAAGAGGGCAACCAGATTTCCCACAGCAGATTATTTCACATAATATCTACTAGAAATAACCCCAGGGACACAGACACACGGGATAATATTTTAAAACAATCAGGCCTTATAATTTCAAAAGGCATAAAGAAAAGTTTTCCCCAATGATCAACTTACTTTCATCATTTTCTCCTGCTTCAGATGTCACTGTGATGGTGAAACTTGTTGGGTTTTCTGATAATACTGTAAAAAAGTAAAGAAATAGTAAATAAATGAGAGATTCTTAAAGTCAGACACCTTTTCTTCACTCACCTATGGGTGCTACCTTGCCTCTAGTAGTTCATTAAACCGGAACACCTTTAGGTCTCTAAGAAAAAGCCTCCAATACTGTCCAGGTCAGAGGGACAAAGCACCTGAAAAGGGTGCTGATGCCTGGCTCCAAAACAGATGTTTTGTTGTTCTACTGTTACTGAGTGTACACATAGTACCAATTTCACACAAAATGTTTGTCCACCAAAAGGATATAGATACAATGCAAATCTAATCTTGATTAAGTTTTTCTACATGAGGATATAGGAGAACAAATGAGGACTACGTAGGGAGCCCCTAGAAGAGTGGCACCAGAGGGTCTCTTAACAACTGTGCATAACCTGGGAAGAAGGATGGGCACACATTGGACCCACAATTTTGCAGATTAGTGGCTCCAGTTCACTGCATATTTTCTTCAGAGAGGCTGTAGCACATTACCCAGAGTAATGGCCACAGGAGGACTGTATTACAGCCCAAGTTCTGGATCTGCACTGGGAGGTAGAGTGAATTTCACCTGATTATTCAGGAGTGTAAGCAAGTGAAAGACTTTTCACCAAAAAGTCTTAAAATCTGACCTAAACCCTGTTATTGTTGAAAACTACAATACCCTTTTTTTCTGGGCTTGAGGAAACACTAACAGTGGCTCAGCTCAAATGGCATTTTACAGCTTTAATCTATTATTTCACTATGTTCTATGATTCTGCATCTTGAGTCAGTAATAATAAATTCATATACCTTTGACTTAACAAGCTAAAATAACTTCAACACAGATTTTAAGAGGCTGAAGTAAGTAGCAAGACAATTAAATAAGTATCTGAAAAAGAAAGAACCCCAACACTCACAAATTTAATTAAGTGTAGAATAAGGGTTTGGATTTACCACCACTTCCTTTACCTAACAGGTCTTTAAAAAGCAATAGGCAAAAATGAATTATTTTGGGACAGCTCTGTGTCTTGTGTTTAACAGGGGGGCAGATCAGATCATCACAGTGCTCCATTCTGGCTTTGGAAACTATGAGAAAAAGCCAGGTATTGGAAATGCAACAAGTATGGAGGCAAACTGAGCATCTGTTACCTACTCAGCAATGCCACCTGCCTGGCGAGGATCAGAAACGAGAAAAGAAAGCTGAGCAGGGCACCAAGCTAACTCTTTTTTTGTCCCCAATTTCCACGCAGATGTCCACCACAGCCCTGCTTGTACAGGCTCGCCCAAAAGTGCTCCACTCAGCAGTACCTCACTGCAGCTCTGGATCTTCGCCCGCGTCCTGCTGGAGCAGGGCGAGCGAGGAGTGCCGGGGCCTCGCAGCAACCCGGGGTGTCAGAGAAATCAGACTGACACGCGCCACAAAAAGCAACTCCGGGCCACGAGCCTACGGAGGGGCCGGGAGCAGCCCGGGGCTCGCGAGAACGAACCCAGCCGCTCCGCTCAGCGGGGCAGGGGAGCCAATGCGGCTCTGCCGCCCCCATGCCTCCGGCGAAACCGAGGGCGACTCCACGGGACTCCCAGCCCCCGAAGCTTGTGCGATGTAACGGGCGTGTTGAAAGAGGAGCGGCCACCCACCCCGACCCTGTTTGCACCGGCCCAGGTGGGCCCCCACCCCCTCTGCCAGCTGCGCGGCTGCGGCTCCGCCACCCCCAGCCCGGGGCTCGGAGCAGCGGGAAACACGCGCAGCCGGGAGGCGCTTGGGGAGCCGCGCTGGGAGGGGGCCCCGGGTCCACCCCCGCCCCGCTGCAAGGAAGCTTGTGCCAGCCGCCGCCGCCGCCCCGGGCCGGGCCGGGCTCCCCCCGCGGCTGACCCGTGAACGAGTCCGGGTAGATGGACTCCAGCGCCTCGCGCTCGTTGCGCTGCTCCTCGCTGTAGTCGGCCATGGTCCCGCGCCGCCGGCCATGGAACGCTCCGCCGCGGCCCAGCCACCCGGGCGGCCCGCGCAGGCGCACTCTGCTCTGCGCGGCGGCGGCGGCTGCCGGGGCGGCTCCCCGGGCAAGTGGGAGGAGCGGATGCCGCGACACAGCCACAGCTCTGCTTTCGACCAGGCAGGTCTGAGCTGCCTCCCTCTCCACCCTTTGCGGTTTGTCTACACGTGGAGTGACTCCGGATTAGCTCTAACCGGTGCCCCGTGTGGACGCTCGTTCTGGAATAAAAATGCCTCGCTCCGGTTCATCTTAATCCGCTTTTAAGTTGGAAGTTCCTCTGGAACTTGGTTATTCACTCTATGCGTGCACAGTCAAGAGTAAGAGTGTTTTACTTTGAAGGACCCTAAACCCGTGTAAACTGGCGAGGCCAATCATCCGTTTTGGAGCCAGGCGTCAGCCCCCTTGGGAAGGGCTTTGTCCCCCAACCTGGACAAAATCTGACATGCTTTGGTCAGCGCCAGGCAGAACTATGTCAAGTTTTGTCCAGGTTTTGTCTGCCATTGGACAAAGCATGCTGCCCGCTCCAGTGTCACCACGTCCGTGGGGGCAGCGCGTGACGTGCTCTCGAAGAGAGCCCCACAGCCGGTGTGTGCGCGAGCTCCAGCCAGCCCGGGGCGCCCCCAGGCCTTTTCTGGAAGTACCAGGGCATGTGGGAGTGGCCTCCCTCCCATAAACTAATGCAGAACAAGGCACTTGTATTCTGGAATAGAAGTATCCGGCAGGGAGTTAATCCAGAGTAGTGACTGACGGGTCTAAGGTTCACACGCATCTTAATCTTGATCCACATAAATGTTCAAGGCTAGACTATCTTTGGTTGTTTGTGATTGACAGCCCGGCCCCGCCCCTGCCGTTCCACCTTTCCCTGCCCCGCCCTTTGGTCGGCGCCGCTCGGCAGGGGATGGGTTAGGTCTGAGGCTTGGCTGTCACGTGTCGGGGAGGCGCTAAAGCGCAACGGGGGCGTTCGGCCGCGCCGTGGGTCACGTGATGCAGGCGCTGGGTCTCATTTCTCGTGTCAGGGTTGCCTGTCCGGGGCGGGCGGGGAACGCGCGTGACGATGAGGCGCGGCGCGGGCCGGGGGCGAACCTTGGCCTCCAGCCAGCGCTTGCCGAGCTCTGCCGCAGCGGAGGGATCTGGGTTGGGCTGGGGGTTCAGTGCTGCAAACTTCAGATAGCCTGGTTCACAGTCTGTGCTATTGCAGAGACCAAGGCCGGGGAACGGGCCCAGGCAGCGATAACCCCCGCACTGCCGTGTCCCTGGCAAGCAGGGCAGTTGCTGGGCTAGCCCGGGGGAGGTGTCCGGGGGCGGCTGGCAGAGGCCAGGAGTCTGTCTTGCAAAATTCCAAGCTGGCTTGCTGAATTTTCAATAAAAATATTTTCATTTCCTCCATACTCTAATGCAGTCTCGCGCCGTCCGTTCTTTACAACCTTCTTCCCCGTGAACAGGCTGT
>ML677333.1:61017161-61073529 GCA_007922305.1 Dermatemys mawii | reverse complement strand
CTCGCGCCGTCCGTTCTTTACAACCTTCTTCCCCGTGAACAGGCTGTGTAGAATTGTGCAGGGACAGAAAATCGTTCAGGCTAAACTAAACTAATCATAGAAAGCAGCAGCACCGACCCCCTTACTTAGATCACTTTTATGCGCTTGCCTCAGTTTAGCTACTTGTTCAATGGACGTACTTGCTGCTTCTCTTCTGGGGGAAGTGAGGTTCAAAAGGGACACCATTAATTAAGTAAAAGCAGTCACACGTAGTAGAATTTTCAGACTCATTCTGCCAATAGTTTTGCTTTTGCAATCACATTTTCCAGTTTTGAATACTACCAGTATACCAGTTCCTCTACTATTTCCCTGCCCCGCCCCACACACATACACAAACAAAAGCAGACACTTAACTGCAGAGAGAAAGCAATGAAAATGACTAGATACAAATTATGTCAAGTGCCTGAAGTAAACACACTGATAAAGATTTCCCCACTAGTCTTGGGTTTTAGGAAATCTGGTGTAAATATAGTATCTATTTATTTTTTCCAGACAGAAGCGAGATTTACTTAAATTTAGTGCCCCTTCAATGGAGCTTTTTGAGACTTAGCTTAGGAGGAAATCACATTGCAATGGCTTATTAGTGGACCATTTCATGCCTTCTGCTTTTAATCAGAGCTGCAATTTTTTAATGGAGATGTATGAATACAATATACAATTTTAAGCTCACTTCTGAACACAGTTACTCTACACATTCATAACTTTAAGCACGTGGGTAGCCTAATTGAATGAATGTGCTTAAAGTTTAGCCTGTGTATATTTTTGAGACCTTCATACAGGTTGAAGAATTTGGAACCATTTTGAAAGCACAAACCACCAAATGTAGATTCTTTGGATGGTGGTTGAAGCTGTTGTTATATTGCCATAATAACCACAAGACGGGGATGGGAAACATTAGTAATTTACAAAACATCAAGAAAATTTGTTGGTCATGAAAATGGCTAATGTTATGAGTTTAATAATTTAGTGACTCTTCAGCAAAGGGAGGGGAAATACTATTAAACTTGTTTAAATGCATTCTGCGTTACTTAATTGGCAAAACCAATGCCAATTTATAATCTTTTGGCTATAGGGTTGCCAGGCATCTGGTTTTCGACTAGAACAGCTAGTCGAAAAGGGACCATGATGGCTCTGGTCTGCACTGCTGACCAGGCCATTAAACGTCCCGTTGGCAGTGCAGGCGGAGCAAACGTAGGCTCCCTGCGGCTCCCGGAGACGGCTGGCATGTCCCTGCGGCAGCCCTAGTTATTGACACAATTCCAAGCTAATCAGAACCTTATCCTATGTTATGAAATTAATGAAATGGTTATTGGACTCCATTTTCCATCTCTGTTGAAATCCATTAATATCCCTACCTGTTCGTGCTCTCCAGTTATAACCGGTTTCAGTGAGGAGGATTATGAAGTGGTAAGAATTTTCACTTGGAATATTGTTAGGGGAAAGAGTCCTGTTACAGGACATTTAAGGAAATGGGTCTTTTTCATTTAGAGGCAGCTGAAAGAATACAGTTTTCATTCAACTATGAAACAAGATTATTTGCCTCACTAAAACAAAGATTGTTCCTAGAGGGAGAGGAATGAGGAAGGACAAATGCTAGACAATTTGGCCCAGACCCTATATCTTTGTAGATCTGGACCCATTGCATACTACATTATTCCAAGGAGTTCTGCTAGCACATTAATGAGCATGACCGAGGAACTGAATAGTAGAGACGCACCCAGCTACACTCAAATAGTCTTTTCACATCATGTGAGGTAGGGAGCCATTTTACGTCTGTCCAGACACTGTCAGGTGGTGTTCAAAAGGAGTCTACCTTCCCCACAAAAGAGTGGATTATGATTTAATAGAGAATCTATTTTCTAATAGAGATCTAATTCCTCCAAACTGAGTTCTGTAGGTTGGGGTTCACTTATAGAACAATCAAGTTGAATAAGACAAGCTTTTTCTCAACAAGAAATGATACTAGATAGTATGTTCTGAGGGGGTCCAAACCAATGTTTTGGTTGGACAGGGTGGGTTGGTTTGTTGGGAGGGGGCAGATTTTATAGCACGGCAGCCACTTCCATTGACTACAACTACAGATGTTCAATGGGGTAGGAGAAGTGCCTTGTGTCTAGGGTGACCAGACAGCAAATGTGAAAATCAGGAGAGGGGGTGGGGAGTAATAGGAGCCTATATAAGAAAAAGACCCAAAAATCAGGACTGTCCATATAAAATCAGAACATCTGGTCACCCTACTTGTGTCTTTGAACCACCTTGTAACATCCTGGAAGCAGAGCTAATTAAATAATTAGCTACTTGCTACTGTTCTTTGCCTCCCCATTTCTCCTTGCTGGTTGATGGCATAGTGACACAAACCATCCTCTTACTGGGTGCCATGGGGATCAGCGGTGTGCTTCTTAGCCCTGTCCTCATCCCTTTGTTCCAGCTGCCTTTCTTTGTGTGGAGCCTTGATCACCCAGAGGGTGCTCTAGGGTGGCAATCGTTATCAAGAGAAGGATGAGGGGTTGGGGGGCAGGAAAGAAATGGTGCCATGAAGTCAGTTGAATACCACTCTGTACAGGAGGGCTGAGATCCAAGAGGGAGAGGATTTTCCACATACAGATCATGGAGGGATGGCACCCTCCTTAGAGATGGTCAAAGTTTTTGGAAACCTGGCCTAGGAGGAAAGATTAAAAAAACCTCACAGGCATATTTAGTCTTGAGAGAGAAAAAAACTGAAGAGGGAGCTGATAACAGTTTTCAGGCAGGGTAAGAGTTGTTAAAAAGAGAACAGGGAGCAATTGTTCTCTGTATTCATTGAAAACAGGACAAGAGTCTAATCTGCAGCAAGGGAGGTTTAAGTTAGAAATTAAGAAAAACTTTCTAACTATAAGAATAGTTAAACACTGGAATCGACTTACAAGAGAGATTGTTGAATCCCCATCATTGGAGGTTTTTAAGAACAGGATAAACAAACCCCTGTCAGGGATGATCTAAGTTTACTTGATCCTGCACTAGCACAGGGGGGCTGGACTTGATGACCTCTTGAGGTTCCTTCCAGTCCTTCATTTCTATAATGCTAAAAACTGATATCCATATCATAAGACTACCCAGCAAGCTGGCAGGCAGGTTGGCTCCAGGGTAAAATAACAGCTGTGCTAAAGGTCAGAATTAATATGCATTGGCAAATACGCAAGGAAATTTCCACAACAAATACCTTTGAATTACTTGGTCATATGTACCATATAAGTTACAAATGTAGGATGGGCCAAGACAAGGTCAGAGTTTACACAGAGTGTTAGTACTGAATTACCTGGCTTAGACTGTGAATAGCATTTTAGCAATTGTATGTGGGTAAATGACCCCTGTCCATACCTGCAATACTGTATAGAGAATGGTTGTGAGATAAATCAGTTTGCTCTGACTATGGCGAGCACCCTCTTCTCCATCTGTTTCACAACTTCTAATTTTTCCAACAGCTGCTTTTAGGAGAGATAAAAATTGGACAGTTTGAGCTCTAAAGTGAAACAGGTAATGTATAATTGATTTTGGATGAGGTGACTCAGCCTTCAGCAGACATAGTTACTGTGCTCCATGCCACCTTATTGATTTCTGATAGTCACAAGTTCTTTTGAAAGCTGTGCCTTACTCTGCACCAGTCTAAATATACTTAAGAAGAGAAAAAAAATGCCATCTCAGATCAGCTAATTGCTTTTTTGTTAGTAACAGTACCATTCTCTCAGGCCTCTGTAAACGTTGGCAGATGGACTTCAGAGGCTAAGTAGTATTTGTAATGACTACTATATAAACAAATCTGTTTTATTTGATATTATAAACAAATTTAAAATCCCAAAATATCAACCGTCTTTAAAAAGCAATCACTAATTTCAAATATTTGGACTTTTATTTTGCGAGGGGAGCGTGCTCGTGGGAGACACTATCCTGTTAATTTAGGATTTTTAAACACAGGAGTTTATAAAACATAAAATCAATTAGAGATATCTCCATGAATTAAAAAAAATGAATGAAAAAGCTTTTACACACAAATACAGCTTATTTTTAATGCTAAACATTGCATTATTTTGCTACTGTAGTGCATGAGAGCCGTGAAAGTAAAACTGACTAGCTTGATTGGTATTGTCCAAACATAGGAAATGGAAAAATATATAGAATATTGGTGGGAATTTTAAAAGGAGCATAAGAAAGTTAAGTACATAACTCCCATTGAAAATCCTAGCCTACACATTTAAAGTGTTCGATTTTAATACTTTATGGTGTTAAATGTATAATCGCAATAAGGACACTTGTTTAAAAAAATGTTTTTAACATGACAGTCTCTTTCCTAAAGTGAAGTCAAATCAACGTTTCCTAGAACAGTTAAGGTATCAGATTAATAATGTGGTGCAGTTATATTTATTTTTAAATTTGCCAAATTAGTCATGCAAGTCATAGATACATTTACACTACAGCTAATTAATTATTGGAAAAGCCAGAAGAAGTTTTTCACACAGACTTATCAAGCGGTAACATACTATATCTCCCCCATTGATTATGTCTTATATGCAAATCTTCGAGTCTGTAAAATGCCTGCTTTTGTTTGTTTTTAGGTTTAAAAAACACACACACAAAGTCATGATCACCTAGATTAGTATTTTAACACAATCTCTACTCCTGGCTCCTGTATACAGAGCAGAATATGGCTAAACAATGATCTTCTAAGCTATACATAATGACTGTTTATCAACACACAGTCCAAGTGTTTTGGCTAGAGCCATAGTGACAAAGTGATACAGATGCAAATAAAATTCAGTTCTCCTGACTCCCAACCCAGTGTCTTATCCACTATTCCACATTGTCTCTTTATATTACAGGCCCTAGGCAGAGGAATAGCCCCTGATCCTGCAAATACATACACACATATTTAACTTTAAGTATGTGACCTCAGTTCGGACATTCATATACTTAAACATGTTCAAGTCTTTATAGTATTAGGGCCATAGATCGTATACTTAGAGAAATAGTGTAGGAAACAACAACAACACATGCAGAAAACTGCTGTTATTATAACTGTAGTGTTCAGAAGCCATAATAAGGATAAGAGCTCCTTTGTAATAGCCACTAACCACATGCATGAAGAAATGAGTTCTGCCCTGAAGAGTTTACTATATAAGCCCCTGTTCTTGCAATGCATTTTGCATAGGCAGATCTCTGTATAACTAGTAGTAAGGTAAGGGCCTAAAAATAATGCCCCTTCTAGCACTATGATCCAGTGAAATGAAAAATTATTAGCTAAAATTACTAGTGGTACAGAAATATACACTGAAACATTTGGGAGCATTCTGCTAGCACTATTCTCTGCTGTAAGTACACAGCTTGTGGTATATGTAGTTCAGTGTTAGTCAACACACAAACTTAGACAATACTTCTTTAGTGCCATCTGCAGAATTTGTTGCTAGTACCTTTTGAAGCTTTATTTTCTCCCAATATCATATGACTTTCCACCTATTTATAGATGAAAGACAATTCATGCACCACTGAATTACATTTCTATAGGGTTTCCCCCTCCTGCTCTTTGTGAGTGGGAAGATAAAGCCTCTCCAATTTCTGCATTGTTATTTTATGACAGTCTTCCATTAAGCTTCAGTTCACTTTAAAATCTTCCATTGATTTGATCTGAGTGCACTTTGGACACACAATTTTCTATTTTGTTTTTTAGGTGAGGCAGGCTTTCACTCAAAATATACATTTGATATAAAATTGACAAGAAGTCCATTAATAAGAAACTCAGGACTGAGTTAGGCAATCTGTACACGCGATAAGACAACTTTGTACTGCAGTAGGGTGACCAGATGTCCCAATTTTATAGGGACAGTCCTGATTTTTGGGTCTTTTTCTTCTATAAGCTCCTATTATCTCCTCATCCCCATCCTGATTTTTCACACTTGCTGTCTGGTCACCCTATACTGCAGCATTGTTGCTGTGTGTATATTTTATTTTTTCATTCCTTTCATGCTAATTTGTAAATAATATTGCTGGATCATCTTATTCGGGAGTGACTTACAGAGCACAACTCAGCTCTGAAGCAAACTATTTCCATTATGGCTGTTTTAACAGGTATTCATATTTCCTTATAAAAGTAAGAAAGTTTTGCTTCCTTTGTGCTGTTCTTCAAAACTGGTCCCTAGTTAGGGTGGAGGGATTTTCCTTTTACACATCAGTTATGGCAATATGAGGATATTGGGTTATGCCATCACTAACAAACTAATTTGATGTCCCTACTCTCTGGTATGTAGTGGAGGTGCTGAGTATCATTGCTTCCGTGAGCTGCTAGAGTGGCAAGGGAGAGGAAGGATAGTCCAGAGCGCTAGCCTAGGATTTGGAAGATCCATGTTAAAGTCTGTGCTCTACGAAAAAGGATAAATGGACACAAATCAGATATCAGGAATGGCAATATTCAAAAACCTGTAGGAGAGCACTTCAACCTCACCGGACACACCATAAAAGATTTAAAGGTCAGCATTTTGCAGCAAAAAAACTTCAAGTCCAGACTGCAAAGAGAGACTGCAGAGCTGCAATTCATTTGCAAATTTGACACAATCAATTTGGGACTGAATAGAGATTTTGAATGGCTAGCTAACTACAAAAGCAGCTTCTCTTCTCTCACTATTCACACCTCCAGTTCAGCTGCTAGAGGAACACCTCACCCTCCCTGATTAGAGATAACAAGCTGGTTCAGCCTCATTGGACTAACCTTGTTATCTCCCACCTGGTTCTTGCCTACCTATTTATACCTGCCCCTGGATACTTCCACTGCATGCATCCGACGAAGTGGGTATTAATCCACGAAAGCTTATGCTCTAAAATTTTAGTTAGTCTTTAAGGTGCCACAGGACTCTTTGTCAATTCCCCAAATGGACAATCTATTATAGTATTATTGGTGTGGGTGGATGGTCTGATGCATGACTGTGAAGAATTTCTTATTGGTCAGTTGTCCACCTTTCAGGTTACCTTTAGCTTAACCCCTTACAGGTAAACACTAATTCTAGGCTACTTCACACTTATGACAATGACTCATGCATCTTTTGAGTTTCAGCAGACTTTTTTTGCAGGAGGAGAAGGGTTGCTGGGGAGGTTTGGACATAGTTTAGCGCTTATGAAATGTGTTGAACTGGCAGCCCTGGTGGCTGATGATTGAAATCCTCTGTTTATCCACAGACCACTACAGTATAGACCAGAGATCAGCAACCTTTGGCATGCAGCCTGCCAGGGTAAGCCCCATGGCGGGCCAGGCTGGTTTGTTTACCTGCAGCTTCAGCCAATCCTGGCTCCCACTAGCCATGGCTCACTGCTCCAGGTCAATGAGTGCGCGGGAAGTGATGTGGGCCGAGGGATGTGCTGGCTGCAGCTTTCAACAGCCCCTATTAGCCTGTAACAGCGAACCACAGCAGTGGGAGTCGTGAACGGCTGAACATGCAGATGTGGCAGGTAAACAAACCTTCCCAGCCTGCCAGGGGTCTTACCCTGGTGGGCTGTGTGCTGAAGGTTGTCGATCCCTAGTATATATAGTGGGCAGTGCCAGCTTTCTCACACTGGCTTGCCAAATTGCTTCAACCCTGTTCTGGAGAGACCACATCTAAGAACTCATATATTCTCTATGCCAACCTTCACCTCTCTACTGGGAATGAGCTCAAGTGCCAGTTAAGGGTCATTAATAGAGATGGTTTCATAATGCAAACACCTGGTTCCTATGAACACACTTGAATACACCTCACAAATCAGACAGACCTCTAACAACAGAGGGTGAATACAAATCAGCAACCTAGAAGTGAAAGGTGTCATTATCCTATTACCAATCACTTGAGTTCCCAACCTGTTTGCATAACATCTTAGCTATTGTATTTCATCTAATGTTTCAAGAGCTTTCATAGACACAATGGACTACTGCATAATGGATTTTTCAACTTCATGCAATGTATTTTTCCAACAAAACAGAGATTTCTGCCATGTGCTATGGACTCTGGTGTACATTTTTCTCCTGCACAATTGCAAAATAAACAATGTAGATTGAAGTCATTCATCCTTTTATGTATAACTGGTTATATCCAATAGTATCCATTCACATGATGCTCCTGGGTATCTTATGCTGATTCAGTTGCAGGATCTATTATATTTAGAATAATTTTTAGCACTAGCTTTTAAAATGAAATACAGTTCATTTTGTTTCGGAGGTTTGCGGTGGGAGAGAAGTTTTGATCTTGTGCCCAAAGATAAGGAGGCACAACTGGAAAACAGTTCCTTTCAGTAGTTGGTGTGGGATTCTAGTACTGAAAAACAAGCAGTTTTATGAACAGTTCTAATGTCTGCCTTTATAACTTACACTAGATAACCATCCATTCAGTATTATCTGAGCCATTACATTTGCCTTTAACACTTTCATTTACATAATTCTAGGGCCATTGTGACAAAGCTCCACAAAACCATAGGAGTGCACAGTTAAAGATGGCAGAGACTTTCTATAACCTATGCTTTTGAACACTAGGCCATGATTTTGTGCAATATACAAGCTGTTAAGGTGACTCTCCTTTTGCATAGCAGAATTTAAAAGTCTGCTTTTACACTTCACCCTTATCTCTGCACATTCCTATTTTTGTTGGCTTGTGACATAATCTTAAGTGCTTTTTGTTAGTAAATTATTTCCATCCCCTCCCTCCAGTAATTCAGGTGCTTTTTTAAAAAAAACAAAAACAAAAAAAACCTGTGTGCATTAAAACAAAGTGTCCTCTGTCAGAAATCTTTAGCTGTAATGTTACTTTAGGTCTGGATCCAATAATGAATACAAATCGAACAGTGCATCTGTTGCTGAATTAGCTCTCTGAAACCAGTGCCAGAGTGTTTGCAGAAGTGGGAGCTAAGTAATTTCTCCCTTTTTCTCTTCACACTCCCTGGCTTAGCAGCCCAAGTATCCCCCGGATCAGTCAAGCCAACCCAGAACCATGGTGCAGAGGAGTAAAGGGCCTGTATCTCCTTTACTGCCACCAACAGAGGACTGTGTATAGACACACACATATATATTCAGACCTATTACTGTCATTACGATTTTACAGTATAGTTCAATATTAATAACATTTCAGATACATTGTGTTATAACAGAGACTTAACAGATCATAAAATGATGAGTTTTGTAATTTAAATACATTTGATAGATTAAATGCCTATCTGTATCTTTAGGTGCCCAAATTCTTTTAAAAATTCTGCCCTAGATCTCTTTTGAAGATGGAACTTAGGCATTTTGAAAATTTTACCCCAATGTAATTACTTGTTTGGTTTTTTAAATGAACTTTCCCGCACATTTTCAACCCTGCAGCAGAATATGTACTTGCCTCTTAACACTGAATTGAATATTTTAGAAAATGAATTTGTGAAAACATTTTCATTCAAAGTAGTTTAGATACCACCACCCTTTACCTCACTGGGGTCAATGGGACTATTCGTTGAGCTAGATACTTCTCACCACAAGTCCAGGTAGCAGAATCTGGCCCATTATGGATTGTAACCACCTTGCATATTTCTAAACTTATGTTTGACCATGACCTAAAACTAAGTTCACAAAATGGACTAAATTAATCCCTTCTGATGCAGGAGGATTGTATGCCCTTCTATTGAAACAGGGGCACCTGCTGCCCAGGTGAAAGGGAAATGCCCTGCTGCAAGGGGGGATATTGTTTACAAATGTGCTTTCCTCAGGGTTCCCCTAGAATGGTGATTGAAGCATGAAGAGGCATACAAATGTTAGTATATCTGGCACATAAATACTTTGCTACAACAATTCCATGTGAATGCCTATTCTTACTTTCTTCAGGTAACATTGTAAATAAGAAGTGGGCAGCATTGTCTCCTCTCAGTGTAAACAAACTTGTTTTTCTTAGTGACTGGCTGAAAAAGAAGTAGGACTGAGTGGACTTGTAGGCTCTGAAGTTTTACATTGTTTACTTTTTCAGTGCAGTTATGTAAAAAATATAATTCTACATTTAGAAGTTGCACTTTCACAATAAAGAGATTGCAGAACAGTACTTGTATGAGGTGAATTGAAAAATACTGTTTCTTTTGTTTATCATTTTTACCATGCAAGTATTTGTAATAACAAATAATAATATAAATGAGCCCTGAACACTTTATATTCTGTGTTGTCATTGAAATCAATATATTTGAACATACAGAAAATCATCCATACATATGTATAATAATTTCAATTGCGATTCTATTATTAACAGTGCAATTAAAAATGCAGTGAATCACAACTAATTTTTTTAATCTAGTTAATTTGTGTTAATCGCATGAGTTAACTGTGAATAATTGACAGTCCTACTTTAAATCTTATTCAAATATGTAAAATCTGTTTGGCCCACACAAGGTTTTGCTTAGGTCAGGGGTCTCCAAACTACTGCCTGAGGGCCAGATCCGGCCTGTGGCTTCGATTTGTCTGGCCCCCCAATCAACAGGAGAGAAGTGAGCAGGCAAAGGCTGCTGCAGCTGAGCAGACACGCTGAGCAGGCAGTGGGGGGGGGGGGGGGCTGCTGGCAGCAGCTCGCACATGGGAGCAGCTCAGCTGAGCTGTGCAGTGTGGTGAGTGCCCCCGGGAGCCAGTGTCCCCCAGAAAGGGGGGCCAACTTAGGGGAGAGTCACAGCTGCAGCCGAGCCGGCACGGACCCCTGCCTTAAAGTAAAAATAGAAGCCAGATGCTTAATTACATCTCCAATAAATGGAGTAAAGAAGATAGAAATAAAATTAAAAAATAATGTGAAATGATTTTTAATGTACTGACAAATATTTTGTGTGATTTCAAAGTATCTGCATTGATTATACAGCTACTATTATACCTGATTTAGAATTTAATGCAACACTGACATAGTAGAGTAGTGTTGTTTTTTTAAGGTTTGCATATATTTTGCATATATTTAATTTTTTTCACAGTCGCTTTGGCCCATGAAGCACCTTTAAAAATCTAATATGGCCCTCGTCTCAAAGTTTGGAGGCCCCTGGCTTAGGTTTATATGGCCCTCCTGTATAATAAGGCTGGACACCACTGCTGTGAACTATAGGAGAGGTGCCTTGGGAGCAGTCTTTCTCCTACCAGGGCCCATCAATGGTAGCCCATCAGAATCATATAGATCCTGCAGCTAAATATAGCTCCTTGATTTTATTCTTGAAAAAAATCTAAAGAGCAATTACTTTATTCAACAGTGGCTTGAATTTGGGTTTTTATTTTTTTCCACTGTGGAAGCCTTTGTTTGGCTTGAAGCAACAGCTGGCATGAACAACAGACCACCTTTATTATCCCTCAGTGCATAAGGATTTAGAATTGCTTGGCATTGTCTGGCCTGATTTCACAGAGTGAGATCCGGCTGCTCTGTATTTGGATTGCAATTCATTCTTAGGGATGGAGCAGCTATTTAGCTGGTTGTGCGGGAAACAGATCTGTTGCCAATCAAATTTCTCCTAAAAGGTTTAATGCTTGTAGTGAATAGGAGGAGCATCAGCAACAGAACAGAGTGCAGCAAACGGATCTAGTGCAAAGGCAGAACAGAAGAGAGGAGAAAACTTTAGGAAGGGTGAAGAAAGAAATACAGTTACTGGAGGGAAAATGCTTCTTACAGGAAAAACGATATAATCCAATGATCATACAGTTCATCATTATTCAAGCAACATGTCACGGCCAACGAACAGAAGACAAGATAATCACAAAATAGTAAGTCTTATTTAAATATATAAATATTACTGAACATGGACTTATAGCTAGCTATTGTTTCATTGAAGTCTATTGTTTTGTACAGTCATGGTGGTAGACTAGCTAGACAGTAGAGATGTGAACCAAATTTTAGTGAGTGTAGGTACCGAGGGATGAATCTGTCAATTTTAGAATGGCTGCACTGAAGACATTTATGGCTTCAAAGAAAACATTAACCCTCTTGTAAGTAGCCAATTCTGTGACTTAAAAGAGAGTGTTTTTGTTTTAGTTTCTTACAAAATCAGATTTTGGTATTAAAAGTACTTGTGGAACAATTGATATTAATGTTTGGTATCGAAACATTCTAATTTCTCCTGACTGTGATATGAAATGTTTTTCAGCCAGTCCTGGTCCGGAATATGATGAATCCAGGTGTCAGAACTCTGCCCTCGTTCTGGGGAGAGCAGAGTAGTATCAGTCACGCACTTAGCGTGAGCTATTCTGCAGTTGCAGGGACAGATGGTTTAGGCAGGGCTGCAGCATATGAGCTGCTCAGCTGGAGAACTAATCATGCCTCCTTGCTGGCAGACCACACCCTCTTGTTGCTGTTGGGTGGTTGGCCAGCACTGAAGCCAGTCCTCTTTCCTAATGCTTGGAAGACATCCTTGCTTTGTCTGTAATCTTAGCAAACATGTCTGGTTGTAGTAAGGGAGGTAAGGGTCTCGGAAAAGGAGGCACTAAGCATCATAGAAAGGTATTGAGGGATAATATCCAAGGCATTACAAAGACAGCTGTTTGCCATTTGAACATAAGAACATAAGAAAGGCCGTACTGGGTGAGACCAAAGGTCCATCTAGCCCAGTATCCTGTCTACCAACAGTGGCCAATGCCAGGTGCCCTGGAGTGAATGAACCTAAGGTGAGGATCAAGTGATCTCTTTCCTGCCATCCATCACCCCCCTCTGACAAACAGAGGCTAGGGACACCATTCCTTTGGCTTACTGTGGGGGCATGAAGCACATTTCAGGTCTCAATTACGAGGAGACTTGAGGAGTAATGAAGGTTGTCAATTATTCTCTAGTTCTCTGACTGTGGTTTTAAGTGGTTAACTCGTCAATTTTTGGAAACCTAAGATCACTTGGCTCTAACTTTTTGTTCAGGAACCTGCCAGCCAAATGTGCGTGTTCATGGATGTTCATTTTTGGATCTCCCCATTAATTAACTTTGCCCAGAATTACAGATTGGAAGTTTCCTTATTTCTGTTAGGAACATAAGGTGAATTTGCATTCCAACTCATTTTATATATGAGGTAGTTTTTAACTACTATTCAGAATGACCCTCAGTGAGTGCCTGGAGCGGCATGCTGATGGTCTTTTTCAGGGCAGCAGTCAGATGGCCTTCGGCGGCATTTCGGCAGTGGATAAGCTGAAGCCGCGCGACTGCTGGACCTCCCGCAGAAACGCCACCAAATCTGCGGGACCAACCAACCTCCCACAGGCGTGCCACTGAAAAGAAGGCCGCCTGACTGCTGCGCTTGGGGCGGCAAAAATCGTAGAGCCGCCCCTGATAAGTGCTTGTTGGCACAGTAGTGTAGAGCACTAGCCTCCTATTTTGAAAAATAAGGCTTTGGTCATCAATGAAAATGAATTTGTGAACACTAGTCTAGACTCCTGTGAAAAGGTCTGGATAACAAACCCACCAGAGGGTGTGCCCAAGTAGTGGCCTCTGCTCAGGATCAAAAGAAATGGGGTGTTTCAGATCAGAAAGGAGGTGCACTGGTAGATTTTCATGTTGTTCCAAGCACAGCTCTGGAGCGCACCAGTCAGTATGTGGTCTTTCTCTTTCATGCAGGCAAGTAAAACAAATGAATGAATAAATGGAAGCTTCTGATTAAAGGGAACATAGATAAAGGGCCTGATTCAGCAATGAGCTCCCCATAGGCTGCAGGCCTCCACTCACACTGAAAGCTTTGCAATATCAGGACTTGCTCTCCAAGCAGAAGTGATTAAATTAACACTGCTGTTTTCTAATACTGCAATTTACTTCTTCCCTTACACATAAGCCCATTGACAGGCAGTGTGGTACAGGGACTAGAGCACTGACCTAGGAGTCAGAAGCTCTGCAACTGATCTGCTGTGTAACCTTGTGCAAGTTGCTTCTGTTTCCCCTTTTGGCCATTGTCTTATTTACGACCTCTTTGAAGGAGTGACTGTCTCTTAATATGCATTCATACAGACCTTAGCACAATGGGGCCTGAGCTCAGGTGGGCTGTTAGATGCTGCCATATATATATAAAATGATACTAATTCTCATTGAAGTCAATAGGAATAATCAGGTTATATGGCAGGAAGGGCTTGATCCTGTGTGATTGACTTACATGGGAACAAAATTGAGCTCTGTATTTTTATGGGTCAAACACTGTCTGCAAAGTCCAGACCAAAGATATTACAAGGGGTATAGATTGGGGCGAGTCATAGACATTCCCAGACTAGGAAAACAGAAACCTTTCCTCCAGAATGGAGTGCAACCCAAGGATGCCAGTTTAGTGCCTGTGACAGGAAGATCCATGTAGATTCACTGGCCTTTTCTCCAGTCCTGTACCAAACACAGCCAAATGCTGGTGTACACTCTCGGGATCTGCTCCCTGCCCAGGTTTCTAAAATCCAGCTCCTTCACCAAATCTATTGTTGTCAGGCACCACAAATATTTGTCTGTCTCCAGACCAATGACAAAGTCTGTCTTAGAAGAGCTCCAGCCATGGTCAACATTTTTCTTTAAAAGAATGAACTAACCAACAATAAAAATGTGACACAGATATGAGGAACCTAAATAGCAGAGTAGGACAAACAGAGACTATTTCACCTTGTCTCCAAGTACTATCTGAGATTTTTTAATTACTATTATTCAGATTACTTTGTATTGTGGTAGCAACTAAGAACCCTTGGCTGGAACCCCACAGTGCTAAAAGCTGAGGCTTATTCCTGCCAATGTAATTTAAATTTCTGTTTTAAAGTTTAAACTACATTTGCATGTCAGTCCATTACATTATGCTTCTTTCTTTCAGCAGCCACATAAAGAATTGTGTGAAAAACTGACATTTTTCTTTACTTCTTTTTATCTTGTAGGACTGGCATTTACCAAGCATCTCATCCTCTGCATCAGCACATCACATGGTATGCAGCAAATCTAGATTACTGTACTTCCTACCATTCCTTTGGATTTTTCAGCAATTCACGTGCAGTGCAAGGTGTTTCAAATATACACTAACATCATTTTCATTAAAAAAAAAATCACCAGAACATTTCCTCCAGGACAGAATTGTTCTGCTTTTTTCTAAAAGTCCCCACAAAACATGACATTTGACATATTTCACAAAGTCCTCTCCTAATGAAGGAGCAGTCCAGAAGGTAGAATTTCATTCTTGTCATAAAGGGCTCAATTGTGCTCCTGTTTTGCTCAGCTGAGCAGGGTTGAGTAAGACCTACAACTGCATAAGACCTACCCCAGTTCGGGAGCTGGATCAGGCGTGATGCACTCATCCCTGCTCTCTGGATACTCCCTTCTATGAACAAGTGGCTGGGAAGAGCTCAGTTCCTCACTGCCCCGATTCACTGGCTAGGGCAGAGAGCCAGTCAGAAGGGGGAAAATAAATTGCACTCATTCAAGGAGGGCAGTAAATTGCACCCCGCTTCCCCAACCCCGAGCAAAGGAGGAATTGTGTCCCAAAGGGGCATCTCCGAGACACTAGGTCTTCTGGGGCTACTCACAGGTTGGTGCCATTTACTCACCAACCTGTACTCAGGACTGTGCCTAAGAGCACAATCTAAGCCCTTGCCTACACACAAAAGTTGTACCACTTTAACTGCACTAGTATAGTTAAAACGGGGCAGCCCCTTATTGTGGACACAGTTATATCAGTATAAGCATACTTATATCAGAATAGTTATTCCCATACTGGTAAGGGAATAAGTTGTATTGGTAAAGGCAGCTTTATACTGATATGACGGCATCCACACTAGCGGTATAAGTATTTTGGTAAAAAAAAGCATACCCCTAACCAAATTTGTTATATGGTACAACTTTCAAATGTAGACTGGGCCTAACCCTTAATTTTCTCTTGTAATATGCACACTTAGATGTACAAGGTGGCAGGAGCCCGTATACTTGACTTTACATGGCCGTATTGTTCAGGCATGTGTCCGAAAAATCCTGCTCTCTTTCTAAGAGGCCAGGTATGATATTAATAGGGAAGTCTTGCAGTCATGGAAGGTCCCTGGTGCCTTGGTGTAAACCAGCAAGCACAGAACCTAGTGCTTTGTAGAATTCTGAACACTCTAGAGTGAACTGCATGGCTTCATGGAAACTGGCTGTTGGTGTCTCTGAATTTGTCTGTACTGGAAAAGTGGTCAAAGTTCGCTCGCTTGTTGATCAGCCTTTTCCCTAGGGCAGGTGCAGATTAACTCCTTCTACCTCAGGTTAGTAGTCAAGGTTCACTTTTCCTAATGTATGTAAATACTCTGGGAATAACCAGATCCCTTTGCATATACCATCTCTTCCTGGCCAGTTCATGCATTTGCCTTCCTACCTTATTGATTTGACATAAAGATTTTACAAGCAGGTAGCATTAGCAGAAGGACAGACTTCTGGCTTAAAAGTGGAAAGTATTAGATATGTTTATTTGTGTGACAAAAACAGTGTAAGGATAAAACTCTTCATGTCAGGAATCTGGAGGTGCAATAGCACTAAGAATGGAATAAGAGCTACTGATGAAAAGAATTAAAATATTGGCCTCTTATTAGATATCTGAAAGAGAAGGAGAAGACACTGGGACTGATTCTCATCTGCTTCTCCTGGTCATTTACACCTGTGCAGAACAAGTGCAAACTGGGTGTAAAGTGCTACTGTTCTGAACTGACTGCTTTCTGCATCCATTTTGCATTCACTGTGCGCAGATGTAAATGACAAGACTCAGAATCATTGTGCCTTTTTATTGCAATTGAATTTCACCATCCAAGTTACTGCTCCTCTTGTAAAAGACCTAATACTGCGTTGCTTCAATAATCCTGAATGCCATTAGTCTTGGATTTACTTTTTTGCGTTATAACTCTTCTTCCTTCCAAAATTCAAACATGATGCTATAGTCATAAAAAAAGAATGAGATTAGAAACACCAGAGTCTTGCAAATGGCACTCCCTGCATGTGTAAGAGGTGTCTGCACAGATCCCTTTGCAGTACTGAGATCTAAGTGACAGGTGATAATAAAGTAAGGTATACTGAACCCACACCTTGGATATCACTGACTGTGTGTCCATAGACAGAAGGTTCCTATAAAGATAAATGTTGGGCTTTTTATTCCAAGACACCGTCTGAAGTTAGGAGGAGCAATAAGAGTTTGATCCTAGTTTGTTTCATTCTCAAATCATATTCATGCTCATTTTTCCCTTTGTTTGGCAGAGCAGAGAACTCTTTGTGCTCACCTATGGGGCTTTGGTAGCCCAGCTGTGCAAGGACTACGAAAAGGATGAAGATGTGAACAAGTATCTAGACAAAATGTAAGTAGCAAGTTTATTCTCCATTACACATCCAGCTTAGCATTAGTGATGCTCACCTACCTGTATATTTTCCTCCACCCTCTTATTGTCTTATTGTCTATCATTTGCTGAATAACAGAACTGTTTGGGACCATGCAAAGTACAACTGAAGACAGAGTGCTTGACGAAAGACACTTACAACTAACTTTATCACAAGGCAGTTCAAGAGAAGAGCCCCTTGTCTGTGCAGGCTCCTAGAACCCATCACCCTGGGACAGACCCCCTTTGATGACTGTTTTCCATGGACATTCTAGCAGAGAAGTTGAATGTCAGGAATGTTCACCATGGCAATGAATTTTAAACAAATAAGCTCTTTGGGGGTAGGGATTTTTTTTTTGTTCTGTGTTTATACTACACCTAGCACAATGGGGTTCTGGTCCATGACTGGAAATCCTAGGGATTTCCATAATAGAAAAGATTACATAATAATATTGTAGAAAATTTGCCAGAAGCAATTTTTGAATTAGTAATCAACAAAATCCAATTCTAAGAGTTAAGCTCATTCATTCCGAAAACAGAAACATACCCATGTGACCAACACATTCAGTCAAAACAACTAGAATTTTGAATATCAGACACACAATAAACTGCTTGCAGACAAATTACAGGCCAATAGTTATTCACAATAATTATTCAGGACAGCAACCATTAGAGAAAATCATGATCTACTCACAAACAGATAAAAGAAATAACACTCATTGAATCAATCACTTGATATTAATTCTTCATCCAGCCCCACTCAGTATCATGTATTTCAGCACATTCTATGTAGGTCCTTTGCAGGGTCTATAGTAGAAATAGGAAAAGGTTCATGCTGGAAGGTGTGGAGTCCTACTTTACTTCTCTCCTACTGTATGAGCTTTTTCCTACCAAATTGTATTCTTTTCCATTTGATGAACAAACTCCTCCCTGAGTTAACACCACTGGTTTACCACCATTAACACAATTATATAAATTTAGCCCCTAGTGTTTTTACCAAAGTTTTTGCCAACAAGGCTATTTTGATTTACTTCTTTGCTTATGCAGCACCAGCAGTGAAGATGAAAGCAGCACAGCTTTGTAAGCAACGTTTATAACCTAGCAGGTCCTATACGCATAAATATAATAATAAGGCTGTTGCATTTCTGCTATATACATGCTGTCAGACAGCAACTTGTCACTTTAGTTTACAGTTTGTTTTATGGCTCTAAAGGCTAAACTTAAAAATAACCTGACCACTGTCTTGTTTTGGTGATGTACATATTTTAATAACAGCTAATGAAATATTTACTAGTGCACCAGTAACGGTGATACTTAGCTAAATGTGCCAACAATGAATAAATATTTGATGGCTTCCCGGTACATCACATGGTGTTATTTTGAACCTTGGTCTTCCAGAAAGCTTTTTGTTATAACATGACATTGGATGCAGTATAACTTTTAGGCTTCTTGTTATAGGGCCTGATCTGAAATCAATGGAAAACTTTCCATTAACTTCAGTGGGCTTTGAATAAGGCCCATAATGAACAGTGGAAGAGATTCAGAAATAATTAAGTTTAAATAGATATGGGAAAAAATCAATAAAAGCATTTCTGAGCTTGGCCCAGGTACTTGCATTTACATTCATTAACTTTTCCTTGTCTCCTGTACAATATTTTTCATAATTTAGGAATAGTTACAGAGCCTCTCTGTATTTAATAGCCAGTGTTATCTTCAGAAGGTTTGCAGTGAATTTAAAGGACCTATTTTATTTGGAGAAGGATTTTACAAGCTTTCATCCTTTTTACATTGTCCATCTCATTTCTCTGGAATTTCAGTTCTGTGTGAACAGTTTAACTGGATTTAAATTTGGTTAAATGGAAAATGCATTTTGCCTAACTGCAACTGATTTTGTACAGGAGTTGCATAACAGACACTGTAGCTATTCTTGTATGGTGATGGGAGATCAAGAGGAAGGATCATGTTACTAGGCGAAAAGAGAGAAGAGAAAGAAGAGAAGGAATTTCAGAGGAGGAATGAGAGGAGCAGGAGAAGAGAAGGGAGGATAAAGAGAAGGGGAGCAGCAGAGAATGGGGAGAAGGTTTATAATGATGGAGGAAGAACAGAAGAGGAAGAGACGCAGGGATGGGAGGACCTACTCATCTCTTGTGTGAGCCATTTCAGAGAGGTTGAAGGGGACAAGACCTCTGCAACCTGCAATTCTGTGACAGGCAGATGAGCCAAGATGCCCAGGACAAATTGGACTCTGGCCCCATCTATTGGGCAACTCAAGTTATATGACCTGATGGGGAAATCCCTTTTTTCTCAATAAGAGATTACTGAACCACCCTTAATAAATACATTAATACCACACTTATGTCAGGACTCAGGGAGTTCCAAGTATAAGGAGCAGGTTTCTTCAATTATTCTGTGATTATTTTTTTCTAACTAATCTATTGTTTCACACATGCTTCAATGAACCTAAAATTGATAAATTTCATTCCAAGCAAATGTCATGAAAAGCATGAATCTGTCCCTCAGACTATATGCACGGGTGTGCCAAACTGGCATACTTAGGACCATGAGTCTATTACTAAGCTCCCTCTAAGCTGTGGTGTGTGTATGTCTCTCTCTACACACACACACACACACACACACACTCTGTGTCTGGCACACACACATCACTGTGCCTTTGGCTCACACATACACACACTGTGTGTCTCTGGCTCACACACAGTGTGTGTGTCTGTCTCTCTCTCACACACATACTCACATACACACAAACACAGAGCATCTCTGTTTCTGTCACTCACACACACACTGTCTTCTCTCCCCCCCACACACACTCTGTCTTTCACACTCATCTACTCACATGTACTTGTATTATTGTTATTACTTCTGATAATTCTTTAGTTTTAGTTTTTGACTGGTCTATGCATTTCTTAATTTTTATTTCTCTCTTACACTGAAATTTAATTCTTTGAGTAGTGAAGTCTAAAATGCCTAACCTGTCCTGACTGGAATAATTATCCCTACGGTAACTTTTAAAAAATATATATTATATCTAGGGTTTTTTGTTTCTACTGGTGCTGCACATCCACACATTACCTTGATATGGTGCACATAATAAAATTAATTCTGCACACGGATGGAAAAAAATAGAGATAACATTGGTCAACTAAGGCTGGGCTATACTAGGAAGGGGGTTTGAACTAAGATACGCAAATTCAGCTATGTTATTCGTGTAGCTGAAGTCAAAGTATCTTAGTTCGAGTCATCTCGCCATCCCCACGGTGGCGGGTTGACCGTGCCCCCTCCCCCACTGACTCTGCTTACTCCTCCTACCGAGTTGGAGTACTGCCATTGATTCGAGGATCAATTTATCATGTCTAGATGAGGCACAATAAATCGATCCCTGATACATCGAGCGCTACCTGGCGATCTGGTGGGTAGTGTAGCTGTACCCTTCGTGTCATCACATTCCCAACTGGAGAAGCTGTATGCTCAGTGTATAATGGCCTTCTCAGAGGAATGCCTTTAAAGATCCTACTTCAGAGAATGACAGGGAAAGATGGCACTACCTGTGGTTTGGTTTTAGTAACGACAAGATAGTAGAATCTGATTCTCATTTATGTTAAGGCCACTTTATACCACTCTAGTCATACAAAGAGGCCCTACAGTGGGCATAAATTATATCTATTCAAACTTTAAGACCCCTTTTCATGACACATGAGATACAGGCCTACTTTACACTGACAGCGAGATGTAAAGTGCCTTAGTTTATATATGAATTGGGTCCAGTAGAATCTCCACATCTCAGAATACTACCTCATTCAGGGGCCACAGCAGTTTTCAGACCCAGTTCATGCAGCTGCTTTGCACAGAGAACGAGTGAGACTAGAGAGAGGAATGAGGGAAGGAGACAAAAATTGTATGTAACTTTCTTTTCTTTGCCTAGGGGGTATGACATTGGTATAAGGCTGGTTGAAGACTTTTTGGCTCACTCTGCTGTGAGGAAGTGCCGTAGCTATTCTGAAACCGTAGACGTGATTGCACAGGTAAATAGGATTAAAGTAGCTAGACTTTGGTATCCTTTGATGTCCTCAGCCTCGAGGAAGAAAATACTGGCCTCATCTCCTACCAATTCATTCCAAAGCAGAGTTAGCCCATCTACCAGTATGCTTAACTCTCCAGTCTGAAATGAAGGTGCTACAAAGCAGACGAACAGGACAGTGTGTTGTTCTTCATATTAATACAAGCTCTCCTGGTGTGAACCAAACCAGTTCCCTTATTTAGAACTTTTTACATTCAGCTAACAGCACACAACTTAAATCTGCTCAGAGGGACAGCAGCAGCAGTTCTGGGTCCTGGCCTGATGAGCTTTCAGGCCCAGGCCACTCTGGGTGGCGGGGGGCACACATTGCATAGTTGAAGTCACAGTAGGTCGACTTGCCTGACTGTCCCCACGATGGCAAGTCCACTGCTGCTGCTCCCCCGTTGACTCCACTTCCTCCTCTTGCTGAGATGGAGTTCCAGAGTCGATGGGATGCGTGTTGGGGGATCGATTTATCGTGTCTAGATGAGACACGGTAAATCGATCCCCGATACATCGAACACTACCCATCGATCCAGTGGGTAATATAGATGTACCCTTAGTGTGCTGTGATACTGTGTGAACTGTCAGCCTTGGAGCTCTCCCACTACATTCAAAATACTAACACTATTCCATGCAGGTAGGACAATGGGGGTCTAACCAAAAGCTTGATACAGCTAAACACTTAAGCATGTGCTTAACTTTCAGGGCAACCTTCCCAGAGCTCAATTATGCATCACTGGCTTTTACATATATTTGATTGACTCGGTGGGGCTCAGTCTCTTGAGGAGACATTGGCTTCTGCTTACATAGCATTACTGATGTTTTATTTCAGCCCAGAAATGTTTGAAAACAGGAAATTCAAGATAGCTGGTGCATATTCAATCACTAACCTTTTAGCTGGATCCTAATATTAAAAACACGTGGTACTAAGTTTCCACAAAGGAGTCATCATAACCAAGTACCGGTTCAAATAGGTACAAATTCAAATATCTACACAAAGAGATGTTAACCATATGAGATTGTGTGAGGAAGGGAAGTAGGACTTGATGCCATGAATACATTGTCTTTTATACCCCCACATTGAATTGTTTTATAATATAATATATATAGTTAGAGTTATAATATAAAGTTACAGTTAACAGCCTTTTAAAATATATTCAACAACAACAAGCACAGAGATATCTGTCAAAGGTCATACTCTAACACTCAGGTTTGCACAGATTGTTGAGTATATAAAACAATTATTTATGCAGGAGACACTCAATGTACATTAGTAATTTAAAATATACTGTACTTATTTTTACTAATGCACGGATATGCAGTCAACATGCATATAGAGAACTTCCCTGTCTCCTTCCAAATATTTTAGCTAGATATCACACCTCTTCTTTGTATCGGAACGAACAGTGTGTATGAGATGGCCTATGTGTATTGCCTTCTGCTAAGTGCATTTTCAAAGAATCAGGTGATAAAGATATTTTATGATTCCTGTTCCTTTTTGAGGAGTGTGTTTGAATTATTCAGCTGTATTTCTACTCTTGGAAGCAGCAGAAAGCACAAACTGAGACATCTTATTTTCCATGCATCTAAGGTACCAATCATTGCACTGCCTGAGCACCTGACAATCTTAGTATATTTATCCTCATAACACTCCTGTGAGACAGGGAAATGCAATTATCCCCATTTTACAGATGGGGAACTGAGACTCAGAGAGGCTTACCCGAGGCCATACAGTAAATCTTTATTATAGTAGGGAATGGAGCCGCAGTCTCCTGCACCCTGACTGGTGCACCAAACTCTTGGACCACCCTTCCTCCCCATTGATTTTTGACCTAAAAACATCCAGCATATTATGCAAATTGTTGTCGGGCATATTTGAATTTGTGCAAAGTAGAATCACATTTTCTAGTTGTTGACCAGTATCAGTTTGAAAATTTACTGTAAGAAATATATTGGATACTTGTTAAATATATACTGATTATACATAGTGATTATTAAAAATGTTTGGATTATGCAGTAATGGTGAACAGTTTGGTACTAAGGCCTTGATCCTGCCCTCAGAGCCATGACAGTATATCCTTGTGCCCATGTGGAATCTCACTGATGTCAATGGGGTTCTGTGCTGGCACAATGGCCTGCTCACATACACCCAGTTGTAGGAATTGAGGGCCAGGTACTTATCCAGATGGTCATCAAGACTGAAGCTCTTTTACTGGCTATTCTAAAGAAAGCAATCACAACAGATAGGGAGGACATTACCTGCTAATGTCAGGCTGGAGGAATAGAGGGTTTGAAGTGAAGCCCCAAAATATGAAATGAAAAGTAAAAAATAAAATAGTTACCTTTTTATTTGTTGACCGATTAGTTCTCCCGTATATAGGGGTAATGCTGCAGGGAACAGGATCTGTAAGATTTCTGCCACCAAATGATGCAAAACAACTCTGGCAGACCTGCAACTCAGTCTCATGTGTGTGAAAAGTCATTTTAAATGGTCTCTATTTTGGTGAGAACACTTTGCAATATAAAGGGAGAACTTGGCTTTTGGAACTTTAACGGGATGATACATTCTAATGGAAAAATACATTCAAATAAAAACTTCATCCTTCATTCCTGTATTATGCTTAGGAGGCGTTTGCTTGAGTGAGAGCGTCCAAATGCTTAAAGTTAGGCATATGCTGAAGTACTTTGCTAAATCAGGGCTTGACAGCACTTGTGCTGACAGGAAATGTGGAATCATTTTGCCATGCAGGTTGAAAAATGTAACAGTTAAGCTATTTTAGATTGTTTTGTTTGTTGAAATGCTCTTGTAGAAAAATAAATATTGGAAGAAATACCAGCCCCTTAGTTCATTTGATTGTACAGCAGCTTCCAGCTCCCCCCATGCATAACCCCAATACTACATTGTACCCATTATCCAACTGCAAGATATTACAACAGTTTTAGCAGAGTGCAAGGGCAAATGCTCTGAGTGCCAGAACTCTTGTGATGGGGAGCTATGTCTGTTGCATATCAGTTATCATTTTTGTGTATTTTTATACTTGATGAAATTTGCTATAATGTAACTTTAGGAAGAAAATGGGGTTTTCTGCAAATGGAAAGCTCCATGGAGGAAGACACATCTGTATTGGCTAAGGCTGCCAATTTTGGCTGGGCATATTCCTGGAGGTTTCATCACATGACATCATCTTTAATTAATGATTCATCTTTAAGGCCTGAAGACTCCAGGACAATCCTGGAGGACTGGCAACCCTAGAGCTCACAGCTGTGAGTGCCTCTCACAGGGTAAACTGTCAGAAAGCAAGGGCAGACCCCCCCAGACTGGTGGTACGGTTTATCATTAGATTTTACCAAGCCAGTAACAAATGTGAACTCCTGAATCACTGTAACAGTCTTACCATGGAGTCAGTCTATCTTGCCATGAACAGAACTTTGTGGTAAAAGGTTATTAAAACCAAAAATCACATCACATCAGGTTGCTTCCTGTCCCAAGAGACTAGTCTCTTACCCCAGATCAATTGGTACTCCAGATCTCACACCAAAGACAACACTGGCAGTCAGTTCTATAATAAACTAACTAAAGGTTTATTAGCTGAGAAGAAGGAATGAGAGTTATTGAGAGGTTAAAGCAGGTAAAATATAATTACGAGTAAGTCACAGTTTGTAATTCCAAATGGTAGCAGTGATACAATAACTGCTGGTTTCCCAAAAGTCCTTCAGGGCTACCCAGAATAACTCAGGGGACCTCCATCTTCTCATTCAGTTATTCTGTCTTGTTAGAATCCAAACAGTCCAGTGATTAAAGGATCTCTCCTTGTCAGTACTTATAGCCTCTTATCACAGACAACAATCTGATAACGTATGTTTACTCACACAATGGCCAATTGCTTTGAAATTTAGCCCTCTTCTTCATTTGCATTCAATGAGTTATTTAGCTACAGGGATATACATAATATAAATGCCTGCCATTACATTTTATTAGGAATAGGTAAGTGAAAACAATAGAAGTACCATTCCATTAGTTTTCATAAAGTTCTGACGCCTGAATATACTCTCCTATTAACACAACTCCAATTTCGGTGGCCATGGCAGCTTCACCACTTTGAATCACTGGCGGCGATTCGGCAGCAGGTCTATGAGGGTCTTTTTTTTGTTTTGCTTCGCTGCCTAGTGTGGCAAAACAGCTGATGCTGGCACTGCTCCAAGGGTTGACTTCACCTCCCAAAGGAAACTAATCGTAAACTCCAGCAGAGGAAACACGTAGGGCTCCCTGTCCCTTGTATAGGTTTCCCCCAGCCCTTAGCTGTTACTATGCCTATGACTTATACTTTTCAGTAGCAAATCAGATTCTTATTTTCTGAATGATCTTCTTGAAGTTCTTTTCATAGCCTTAAAGGAGATTTTCAGATGTTGCATATTGTGATGCCTGCATGATCTTTGTTCAGAGAATGCAACAAAGAGTCCTGTGGCACCTTATAGACTAACAAATGTATTGGAGCATAAGCTTTCGTGAGCTAATACCCACGTTGTCGGATGATGCAGTATTAGCCCATGAAAGCTTATGCTCCAATATGTTTGTTAGTCTATAAGGTGCCACAGGACTCTTTGTTGCTTTTACAGATCTAGACTAACACGGCTAACCCTCTGATTCTTGTTCAGAGAATAACACTTAAGCAGCACTTTAGCAGAAAAGATTGTTTACTAGGTGGTCTTTGACTAGAACCTCTGATGGAAACACTTATTGCTAAAATAAGTTAAATCAGGGTTTCATTTCCATTTTGTCATTTGGTGAGGTAAATATGTATTAGGCTCGATACAATTATGACTGCTTGTAATGATCCATAATATATAGACTGTGATCAGCAGCTAAACAAATACTATAGATTTAGCAGCATAGACTAGAATCCATTCATCTGTAAAACACCAGCTTCTTTCTGCTCAGTGACCTAACGTTGTTCCACCGGCTATCTACCCATCCAACAGGCATTGTCCTTTTCAGTCCAGTAGAGGGCAATATACACAAATCATACAAACTAGTACATTAAATATGTGTAGTTGTCCAAGCACTTCCAAAAGGAAACCCAAGTATGCATTAAGAAAAGGTGAATCTAAGTCAGATTTAAGAAACCAACAAAACTCTGGTGGAACTAATATAAGCAATTTATTACAATATTTCAAACATATACATTCTCCAGACTTTCCTATGACTGTGGCACGTAAGTGTTAAATCACTTTTACATTTTAACAGTCCTGAGGACTATTTGGTAACTTTTGAGCCTGAGTTCAATTGAACCAATTAGCCACCACACAAAAATCACCTTTATAACTGGCACTAACTGGATCAGTTTGGAAAACAAAATAATTCTCATATATAATAAAGTCCCACACTGCACACACTTACTATGATCCATTGGTGTGACTATGAGCCATATTACTGAAGCAACAGCTGCACATCTCCCCTGTGATATAGAAGACAAAACAGATACCTTTATATTGGATAAAGCAACTTCAGGTGGTCAGCACATGAAAAGAAGAGTGCTGTGAAGTCCCTCAAATCAGCCTCTGGGCCTGGTCACATTTTTCTTTTCTTGTTTTTCTTCTCTTCTTTTCTGTGTGATGCATTTTCCTTTGTTTTCTCTGTGTTTTCAAATATTACTACCAGATGTGAGATGATTTTTCTGGTTTTACTGGGTATTTGAAGTTACCCAAAGTTCTGCCTATTTAAAAGGGTCTGATTTCTTCTTTCCCTGTTTTATTATACAGTACAATTGACCAAACAACACAAATATAAGTAGAGAAAGGTTAACTTTAGGAAAAGGGGAAAAGAATCTATTTTCCTCCTTTTACAGAGTCTACTATCAACTGCTATCAAGACTATTTAGCATACTAACAGGAGTCTGTAGTAGCATAGTCTCAAGTAAGAAAATAAGATTAAGTAACTGACAGACATTTCTGAATCTCTGCTTACAAAATAGCAGTTTAATGTTCTTAGATGTCACGTTCAAACTTAATGTTCTGAAAATTCTAGCAAAAACATACAATTATAACCAGCATAGCAGTCTGATCACTGGTTTTCTACAGTGTTCTTGAAGTATATATAATCAGGAATTTCTCCAAAATAACCAGGATGTAAATGGAAATAAAAGGAATAATCTCAGGTAAATGCAATCAATCTGCTAGTTTAAGTGTACACAGCTTTTTCCATTAACTGTTTATATAATATGTTAATTCCTCAGGTCAATAACCAGGCTAAAAATAACAGGCAAGGTACTTATATTTTTAGTTAGTATATCTAAATGCCCTGATTGACCCTGTAGATTAAATAAACTAAGTCAGGATCAATTATGATTGTTAGAGCCAGCAATCATTTGAGGACAGCGTTATGTAGCATTATGGCTCTGATCCTGCAGTCTTTCAGAAAGTAAAACTGGAGTCTGCAGGATCAGGCCATAACTGTTAAATATAAGTATAAATTGGGAAGAAATTAAACAAAAGAAGCCACTTCAACTGAGGAGCACCAAAACAACTTGCTGTGCCAACCCTATCAGAACTGCCAGGAGAAGGACAGAATTTAACACAGCCACTTAGTGTGAATGGGGATTTAAAAATATTAGTCTAACAATTCAGATACGGGTAGCTAGATATTACTGCTAAATTAAACTCAGTTGATATGGGGCCAAAAGAGAGTGATGATCAGCCAAAGCAAACCCTTCTTCCATCAATTTTCCGTCCTGTGAAGTGAATTCCCATAGTGTGGGATCCTGTGACAGAACATATTGGCTACATGGCTACCACTGGAATGGAAAAAAGATGCAATGACCCTTATAAAAGTAAAAGAATAACTTGCTTTCTTACAAATCCAGTGGATATTCCAGTCACTGCCTGGCCAGACAAGAAAGGGGAAAAAAGCTGAAAAAATATACTGAAAATAGAGATGAGTCAAGGAGACGATGTGCAAGTCTGGATCCAGATCCAAATTAGGTTCAGACTAAGGTTTAGAATTTGGGTTTGAGGATGAACTAGGCCAGGTTCTGAAATCTGGTGAGCTCTTCTTGAGAGATTATGCTCCATAAAATCAGAAATCCTACACCTGATCCTGCAAGATTTCAAACACCATGGGCCACATCCAATCCAGATCTAAAAAATAGGTGCCTGGTTTTAGATCCAACCCAGATCAAAATTATAGGGCAAGTTGAATGCTGAAATTTGACTCCAACCACATTCCATAACATTTCAGAGGGCTAGTACTTGAAGTTCTGTTTTGGATCCATACAATTCAAAGTAGAAGGGTTTTTTTTTTTCAAATGATCTTGGCCATGAACAGAATGCGAAATAAGGACGATTACACTTCAAAACTGCTAAAATAGCATTCTTTCGTTCTTTGATTAATAAAACAAAGATGATGATTGTAACTATGTTGCAGTCAACTGTGGGAAATCTGGAAGTCTAGCCAAGCTATGCTTGCCATAGGATATGAAGCAGGGACAAAGGTGACTTAAATCCACCTTAACACTTCTCAGGTCTTGGGAACACATAAGGGCCCAGTTAAGCCCTGGTCAGAGTCAGAGCAGCCTTAGAGAGGTATAATCTTCCTTGACTGCAGCAGGTCTTTATTGGCATTTTTGCTAACTCAGGCACTCTGGCAACACTCCCTCTTGCTCTTGACATTTCCCTTGAACCAGGAGTTCTACACAGTGGTATGGGGTCTCCTATAGCAGCACTATATAGTTGGAAAGTCTTCCATACAAAGTTTCATATTGGAAGATAGTTTGAAAATCACTTCTAATCAGGTAGGTGTTGTTTCCTTGTATTCCCCTATCTACCTACATCCATCTGTTGACTCTTGTCTTATACTTATATTGTAAGCTCTGTGGGGCAGGAACTATCTTTTGGTTCTGTGTTTGGACAGCACGGTGGGATTGTGATCCATGACAGGTATAATGGAATGCTAAACTGTATTATACTGTTCTGCCACTCGGTGACACTGTGTATAAAATACCTTATTTAAAGCTAGCCCTAGCCATACCTGGAAGAGCATCAAAAGATCTTATGATGAACACATCAGGTACAAATAAGCAAGTTCCATCACTATATCTGGTACCGGAACATAACATGGTGTCAGAAGTAAACTAAGAACAGAAACGGAAGGAACAAAGCAATAAAGATTACAGGATCTCATCAACATGCCACTCTTTAATGCCTCAGAAAACGTCAGTTTTGGTAAACCTTCAAAATGGACAATCTGGAAACAATATTTTGCCATATTTTGCATTGCTACAAAGCTGTGCAAAGAAACTGGAGATATTCAGGTATGTTCTTTAATTTATGATATAGGGAAGCAGGCAGAGCATATCTTTAAATCCTTTGACTTTACTGAAGACTGTCACAAAGATGATTTGAAAGGGTTCTGGCTGTGTTTGAGGCATATCTTATACCTCAGAGAAATGTGATTTATAAAAGAACATGTTTCCATCAGAGAATGTGAATGTTTTATAAGAGATCTGCATACAAGGGCATACAGTTTTTGTGATTCTGGGAATGCAAAGCATGAAAATATCAGAGAGGGACTGGCTATTGGGTTAACAGATAAAAACTTTTCACAGCAGCTACAATGGAAGAGAGATTTAACCTTAGCCACAGTTACCCAGAGAACAAAGCAATGTGAGCTGGTGAGACAGTGAAACCTAAAGCAACAGGACAAACTTGAAAAACCTAAAACTAGCTTAGAAACTATAAACAGACACTTGAATGTTAAAAGTCATTATCATAAAACTTCTGAGTCAAGAAAAGAAAACTCCCAAGCTAAAAAGGACAAATTCCAGCCTACATGTACATGGCATGGAAAAAGCCATATCCCAAGAGGTGATGCATATCCAGCCAGGGCACACGGTGTAATAAATGCATGCATGAAATATGGCCACACCAAAGCAGTCAGGGAGTTGACTTATAGACAATCAAGAACCAATTTTTCTAGGACCTATAACTTGTGATGTCTGCCTGAACCATGAAACTGAATAGTCATGGCAAGACTGTTGACTTTAAAATTGACTCAAGAGATGACATTACAGCCATCTCAGAAGGGACTTACAATTACCTGCAACTCCTCCCAGAGCTGAAGTCATGGGAAACACAGCTCTGACTTACCCTGGTGGTACTCTTGAACTGCATGGGCCAGTTCACCACAGAAACAACGTATGAAGATAAATGTCACAACAATGAAGTGGGTGAAACCAGACAATCACTACTTTCTCAAATGAACTCACACAGGAAAATGATAAAAGATGAAAATGTCCTATGACCTGTGGGTGAACACTTTTCACAAAGTGATCACTCTATATCTGACTGAACAGTCCTCTTCCTCAAAGGAAATCTGCATAAACCTTCAAAAGATGAGTCTGGGATCTTAAATTCATAACTTTGCTAGACACTAAAAATCATGTTCTGAATAGAGACATTGGATTTATGGCTTATCACAACAGTGACAATAAACATGTACGTGGATGCTGTGGACACATAGAGACTAGTGTCAGAAAAGAGATAACAGCTGCCAAAAGTAATTTTGACAGACTCACAAATTCAGAAAGTTCTAAGTTACATTAGGCGTGCCTAGCCCAAATATCCAGGACTCTAAGAAAGTGACAAGAGACTATTTTGCGGTGCATGGACATTTAAGCAAATCAAATGGATTTATTATTAAAGGCAATTGCAGTGTAATTCCAAGCAAAATGAGAGGGCAAATCCTAAAATGAAGGACTAACTAAATGATGTGAATGGGCCAACTAGTCAGTGTGGTTGCTGGGCAGCAGAAAGGACATAAAGAAAATGTATCTGTGAGTGAGCACTGCAGAATTAACAGACCAACACAACACAAAGAACCTTCAATAACAACGTATCTATCAGGCAGACCTGGGAAGAGATTAGCTGCACATTTATGCAAATCCAGAGGACATCATTTCCTGGTCATCATGGACTATTTTTCAAGGTATATAGAAATAAATTTCTTGAAAGTCATAACATATCACAGTGTTGGTGAGAAACTGAGTGCACTTTTGCTCATTTTGATATTCCAGAACAACTAGGGACAGACAACAGACCACAATTCATTGCAGGGAAACAAAGTATGATTTTGATGGTATTACTAGCAGCCCACATTACCCACAAGTGAGTGGAGGGGCTGAGAGAGCTGCCCAGAGAGAAAAGAAAATCCTATAGCAGGAAGATCCATTCCTCATTGTTCTGAGTTACAAATCAATACTCACACTAGCTACTGGATATAGTCCAGCACAACCACTGATGGGAAGACAACTTTGGAAGAGAACCTGTCTCCAAAGTAGCCAGACGTGAAGAGATAAAGTCAAATAAAAAAGGCAAAAAGCGTAATGAACTCTTTTACATCAGACATCACTCAAAGAACTGCTGAGTCTAGAACTTAGTGATTGGTTGCATGTCAAATTGGGTGGAGAAAAAAGGATGGATAACTCCAGCTGTCATAAAGAAAAAGAATTCAGCATTCAGATCACATGTGATTGAAACCAACAGTGGAGAAACAATTGACATTGACAGTTTCTTCCTCAGAAAGAACAATCAATAGAGCAAGCACCACAGATGGCAGATGCAGAATAAGAAATTGATTCAAGGATTTCAAACTAATCACAGCCAGTCATTGCAAAGGACCAACTTGTTACCTGTTTGGGCTCTGTAATTAGAAAACCAGTACAATTCAGAGATACTTAACAGGCTGATATGAACTTCAAAGATAGTGTGATGGTAAGGGCGACCATATTTCCCAAATGGAAAATGGGACACCATGTGGGGCTTGCCCGAACCGCCCCCCGCTCCCACTTCTCGCATGGGGTTCTCCTGAGCCTCCTGCCTCCTGCCCCCATGTGGGATTGACCAGTTGGCAGGAGCAAACGGGACAAATGCCCAGTTTTGCCAAAAAATATCTGGCAACTGTACTTAAAAAGGGGACTGTCCCAGCCAAGACACTGTGTATGGTCACCCTAGTGAAACTGTAAATATTGTAAATGATAGGAAAGGAGAACTTAAAACAGTAAGATGTACTGTAATGGAATGCTGAACTGCATTATACTGTTCTGCCACTAGGTGGTACTCTATATAAAATATCTTATTTAAAGCTGACCTTTAAACCTGAACTGGGCTCCGAAATGCTACATAATAAATAAACAAATAAATTAAAAAATTATTGCTTTTCAGCCTCTGAAAAAGGAAAAAAACGCACATAAAAGGTTGTTTGCTAAGTAGTAAATTGCAAAGTGAAGTAATGTACTGCAAGCAGTAATGGGAATTGTATTACTCCAGGAAATCAGCAGTGACATGCCAAGCCTCTCTATTGTCATATTACATCCAAACAGTGGTTAAGGAAAAATACTTGGGAAGAATGAAAAGTATACTAGAAAAATATGTTATTTTGGCCAGCAGCCTTTTCCCTTCTCAGCAGTTTGGTTTTTTGGGTTTTTATTTTTTTTTTTTGTCCACTTATAGTCCTGCTTTCTGATCTGAATTCTAATGTCATTGTTTGCACTTATTTATCACAACCATTCGTCACTTTGGGCCCATTATTCATATATATGGCCCAGTATGCAGTGTTAGTGAAAAGTCCCTAGTAACATACATTGCAGGGATCAGCAACCTTTGGCACGCGGCCCATCAGGGAAAGACACTGGTGGGCCGGGATGATTTGTTTACCTGCAGCGTCCATTGACCATGGTTCGCCATTCCAGGCCAATGGGGGCCACGAGAAGTGGTGGCCAGCACCTCCCTCGGCCCGCACTGCTTCTCACAGCCCCCATTGGCCTGGAATGGCAAACTGCGGCCAGTGGGAGCTGCAATCAGCTGAACCTGCAGACAGTGTAGGTAAACAAACCATCCCGGCCCACCAGGGGTCTTAACTTGGCAGGCCGTGTGCCAACGCTTGTCGATCCCTGATATATTGGGATGCCAAAGCAAGCTGTTTTTTTATTTATAGGCATTTCTAAGGCTTTAGCTACACTACAGATTTCTGTCAGTATAACTGTTGCTCAGGGGTGTGGAAAGTGACCCAGTTATATCAACCTAACCCCTGGTGTAGACAGTGCTATGTTGACAGGAGAGGTTTCCCTGTCAACATAGTTACTGCCTCTCATGGAGGTGGAGTAACTATGCTGATAGGAGCTCTCCTTTGGTAGTGTCTTCACTGAGGCATCCTGCAGTGTTTTAAGTGTAGCCTGCCCTCAACTACTCTGCTCTATACTTAAGGCATCTTACAAATGTTAATAAAGTGAGTTTACAAAAGTTAGGAAGGGTCTTATGGTTAACGAATAGCCTGCTAGTTAGGTGTGTGTGTGTGTGTGTGTGTGTGTGTGTGTTCAATTTTTCGGCAATCCTGAACAAATCACAATCTCCATGTGAAAAATGGCACACAAATATCTTCCTATCATACAAAGGTGATATGGTAAATTCATAAATATGTGGGAGGTGGTCAGAGAGGTCCTATTATTTTCCCAATTATGTATATGAGGAAACAGGCAGAGGGGGGTTGAATTTCAGTATTGCAAAATTGCCTCAATTTTGGGGAGTCAAAAACCTCTTCCTCATGAGGCTGGCCTGAAGCAAGCACTGCCCCAACCACAGGTTGCCTTATTTCACCCTCAGAGGAACTAGACAGGGTAGCTTTCAAGAACAGACCAGACACACACATAATATAAGGCTCATTTATTAGCTATTAATTAGATTTCTTCAAATATTCTTATTCTAGCTCTTACATTCCATCCACTTATTGTGAAGTCCTACGCTTTTCTCAGTAACTTGTTTATAGTTTTAGTGTTTTACCTTCTTATTTTAATCCCTTTTACTAGTTAATAGCCACTGCCCTACATAGTTTCCATGTGAATTCTGCTTTGCACAGGAAATTTTAACAAAAGAATTTGGAAAGCCCCATATTATTCTAATGTGAAATGCAGCTCAGACTAAATGAAAAGCATATGAGGCACTTAGCACATTTAACTGGTTACTTTCCTCAAGAACAGAAGCTTGGAGATTGATAGAGCAGAACCATATATAAAGCAGGGGAAGAGTTTAGCAGAACTCTAAAAATTAAATGAGAAAAATGTGTTGTTAAGAAGGGTCTAGTAAACTGAGAGGGTGAACAGTAACATTGCTTGGGAATTTTCTGTTGTTTTGTTTGTGGTGGGGGGGGGGGTGTTTATGGAAAATATGGTTAATACAAAACTGACATCTTCCATGGGGAAATATTGTTTTTTTCCCCTTGAAATTATTTTTTTCTTTTGTTTTGGGTAGGGTTAGCATCCATTTGAGCCACCATAGTACCTACGAGGAATGGTAGTTCAGAGGCCTCATCTCCCAGGATAAACCCCAGTCTCTCTTCCTCTGGCTGAGTCACTACTGTGCATCTTGGGAGTCCTATGGCCACAATGCATCAATGGAGTTTGACTGGGGAGCCCAGCCCATAGGAGAGAATGGGGTCATGAGGCTGAGGCACCTGTATAATTCCCATGAGGCAGCACAGGCAGATGTAGATTAACTTTGACCCAATGACCAGTCAACAAACTGAACCAAAATATTTTGACATATGATGAGTAAATCAAAATTTTTCAGAGCGTTTGGTTCCATGAAAGTTTTGATATTGACTTATTGTCCAGATTTGGGATGAAAACAAATATTGATATATTATAATTTCCCGTGGGGCAGATATTCTGGTTTTGATCAGCTTTTGCAAATAGGTAGGGGTACTGGAGCTGTAAATGTTCCTTTCCTCTGTTCTTAGGTCTTGTTTATTTTTTACCATCTTGATTTCAGAAAATGGAATCTTCATTCCAAGCCACTTCAGAGCGAGTGGTTTAATAACCTCAGAGCCAGGAACTCCATAGTTCTATCTGCCTTTGCCATTGACTCTCTCTGGGTATGTCAACACTGCAAGTGCAGGTATGACTGTAGCATGGGGAGGCAGATGTGGTGGCATGGGCTTCAGCCAGGCTAGCCTCCCAAGTGCAAGTCTTCTGGGGACCCTGGTATACTTGGGTTGCTAGGCCCCAGCACCATTTGTTCACTACTTCTACCTTTACCATGTTCCTACATGCTATAATCACACCTTTACTTGCAATGTAGACATACCCTTTACAAATCACTCACGGCTAGATTTTCACAGGCTTTACTCCCATGCTCAGCCTGGCTCAGATTACCACTCTAGATGTTGAGGAGAGAGCAGGAGATACATACTCAGGAGTCTCCATTCAGAAAGGACTGAAAGAGACTAGAAGTGACTTGGCAGCCTGGCCCTGTTCTTCGTCTTCACCAGTTGGAGTAGCCAGCTGGAAACACAGTGTGGTGTACATAAATTACTTCATGAAAAAGGACAAAGTAACTTACTCCTTACCCAGAGCAAAGCAGGGGAGGAATTCTGACTCTCTGAGTCTGTTTCGTCTCTGTACTGCTGCTGGGGTGGCTCAGACAGGCTTGCCAGGTGTCCGGTATTTGACAGGAACATCCAGTCAAAAAGGGACCCTGGCAGCTCCAGTCAGCACTGCTGACCAGGCCGTTAAAAGTCCAGTTGGCGCAGGGCTAGCAGGCTCCCTACCTGGCTCCACGTGGCTCCCAGAAGCGGTGACATGTCCCTCTAGCTCCGAGGTGCAGAGGCAGCCAGGGAGACTCCAGGCGCTGCCCCTGCCCCATGCGCCAGCTGGGGAAATGCAGCCACTGGGAGCTGTGGGGGCGGCACCCACCCACTCACACAGAGCTGCCTGGTTGCCCCTATGCCTAGGAGCCAAGGGACATGTCGCCACTTCCAGGGAGCTCCCCGAGGTAAGCGCAGCCTGGAGCCCGCACCCCAACCCCCTTCCCCAGCCTGGAGCCCCCCCAGCCACCCCCAAACTCACTCTCAGAGCCCACACCCCCTCCCAACTCCCTGCCCCAGGCTGGAGCACCCTCTCACAACCAAATTCCCTTCCAGAAGCAACACCCTGCACCTCTTCCCACATTCCAACCTTCTGCCTCAGCCCTGAGTCCTCTCCCTCACCCTGACCCCTTTATTTGTGGCCTCACCCTAGAACCCACACCCCCCCAGCCCAGAGACCATACTCCCTTCCACACCCCAACCCCCCGCCTCAGCCTGGAACCCCCTTCCACACTCCAAACTCCTGAGCTCCACCTCCTAGCCCAGAGACCATACCTCCTCCCACATCCCAACCCCCCACCTCAGCCTGGAGCCCCCTCCCACACTCCAAACCCCTCAGCTCCACCGCCCAGTCTGGAGCCCCCTCCTGCACCCCAAACCCTTCATCCCCACCCCAGAGCCCACACCCCAACCCACTGCTCCAGCCCAGAGCCCCCCTCCCACACCTTGAACCCCCTCATTTCTGGCCCCACCCCAGAGTCTGAACCGTCAGCTGGACCCTGAACCCCCTCCTGTACCCAACCCCCTGCCCCACCCAATAAAAATGGGTAAGTAAGGGTGGGGGACAGCAAGTGATAGAGGGAAGGGGGAATGGTGTTGGGGGGGCTCAGAGAAGGAGGGGATAAGGAGTGGGGCTGGAGTGGGCCAAGGGTGTTCGGTTTTGTGTGATTAGAAAGTTGGCAACCTAGACTCAGCTAAGAGCTGCCCCTTAACTTGGGTAAATTGTAAAGATACATTCTAGCAGTTAACATCTCTGGTTCAGTTTTTGAATCATTAAAAGGAAATAATGGCATACACCTGTGTCTCGTGGTATTAATGAGGTTTTGCTAATTTTTCTAATACACTTTGTTCTCAATTATCTGTAAAAGGGGTAAGTTCTACTAACTTTCTGTGGATGAATTTTCAGTCTTCAGTCATCCTTTCCACCCCTAAGGTCCAGCAAAGTGCATGCAGGGAGAAGTTGCAACTGAAAATTTACTTTAGAAACAATTTTCATAAAAACAGAGTTTGAGGCATCTGCTTCAGGACTTTGTGGGCTGTGTGCCATCGTCAACTTTAATTGAAAAAATATGCTTCAAACTGAGGGACACTCAACTGATTTTCTGCACAAGGTTCCTAGTAGCCAAATGGCATTTTGTAATGAAACTAAAGATATTTTGAGAAAAAAAATATAAAGTACAGAGAGAGAAACAAGGGCTTGAGTAAAATTTTCAAACATGCCTAAGTGACTTAAGAAACTAAGTCCCAGTTTCAAAAGTGACTCAAGGACTAAGGCATGAAGGAGATTTTGACTCCTGAGTGTCTGCATCACTTAGGAAAATGGGATCATAGAATCAAAGACATGTAGGACTGGAAAGGACTTCAAGACTTCGTTCAGTCTAGTTCCCTGCACTCAAGGCAGGACTACATAACTAAAACCTTTCCTGACAGGTGTTTGTCTAACCTGTTCTTAAAAACTTCCAATGACAGAGATTTCACAACCTCCCTAAGCAATTTATTCCAGTGCTTAACTACCCTGACAGTTAGCATTTTTTTAATGTCCAACCTAATCCTACTGGGCCGCAATTTAAGCCCATTCCTTCCTGTCCAAAATGAGACACTTTTGAAAATTTTACTCCTTGTGAATTATATATTGCTGAGTATCCATTTCTGTACATGTTCAATGCTAAAAGAGAATCTGTTTGATATAAAATATCCAAAAACCTTGAAGACAAAATTAATACATTTTTCTAATTAAGTGTTCAATCTTCATGTCCTTAATCCTTAGGCAACCTCTCCTCCATCCCCTTCAGCGTAAACCCTGAAAGACTGAAGCTATAGTTATAAAGGTTTATGTTTACTGTGTGCTTTCTACAAGTCATTGCACTCAATACAGGGATAGCTGGGTGAAATGTAATATACACCTGTGATATATGGGAGGTCTGACTAGATCATTTAATGGTCCATTCTGTGGATTTTTATGGATTTTAAACCATGTGGATTCTATGACTTTCAAGGAATGGCCACTTTTTCAAACATTAACACATTCTATATCAAACATTCCGCATTAAATAATTGTAATCTAAAATTAGTGTAGTAAAACAAAATTCATAAATGTTTACCTGAATTTCTGGAAGTCTCTGTACTTCACCTACTTTTTAGAAAGTGAAGGAGCTCATCAAAATTTCCTGTCAAAACACAGATATGGTGTTTGGATGACAAATCAGTGCTTAGGCCTGCATATACTTAAATCCCATTTATTTCAATGAGACTTAAGCACGTGTTTAAAGTTAAGTGCTTTCTTGAACAAGGATGCTTTCCTGAATCAAGGCAATTGATTTATTTAAAGTACACATGCATTCCTTGCTTCTTCCACAAGCCTTCTCGATGATCTGAAGACCATGCGAACTATTATTTTGCTCACAGAACATCCAAAGCATAAAAGCCCACATTTGCGGGGGTTTGACTGCAGATCTATGTCAATATAGATTTCTCACATAAGCACAAGCTTCTGGGCTGTAGCCTGTAGTGCTTACTTATGCAGAACCCTTGTTGGTAACAGTTAAATTTTGTTTGAGTGAAGACTGAATAGAACTGGGTGAACTATTTTTAGCAAATAATGTATTCAATTAATTTAAGCCCTTTTCAACTCATGAATTATGCACTAAGAGACTTCAGTTTGCATTAATCTGTTAACTGAAATTATTCAATTAGTAGTTTATACAAATATATTTCAACCTGTGAATTTCTCACAATCTGTTGACCATGACTGTCCCTTCACTTATTCAGTGTTTACGATTTGCTGTTCACAAGGTGAGATCTGTCACCTAAGAAACATGATATTGATTCTGCTTCCTGATTAGAAGATTCTCAAATCCCAAAAGAGCCTTGTAAAGAGATGCTCAGATACTATAGTGATAGAAGCCATATCTGCACCTAGAAAACTACAGGCAGACACTTTCACTACTAATATAAAGTATCCCAGTATTTTCTCTTACCAGGAACAGTCTGGTAAATAAAAAAATTATTGTATGAATGTTTGTGGAAAGCAAATAAAAGGCAAGTGTCAAAATGAACTGGCAGTTGTATGAATATTTGTTCTTGAATAATTTTCTGCAGTTTTGAGGTGACTCTATGACCAAATAAGGACTGGAGGATTTGGCTTATGATGTGCAGCAATTATTTTGTACATTATTGTGCTTTATAGGACCAAATTCTTTCTTTATAGGACCAAATTCTTACGTAATTTGTTAAAACTTTACATAAGCCGTGCCCATTTATTACCACAGAGAAGTTGGATCACTGGCTCTCTGCTAATAAATAGATAAGGAGAATGTTTCACAGAATTATTAGTTTTTCATCCTGAAAGCTGCTGCCTCCATAGTCTGTGCTGCTAATTGTTACTAATGTCCCATATCGGGATCTTCACACAACAAGATGAGAATAATCAGTCCCACTAACACGAACAACACTAACTCTACAATTGCTTGAAGTCACTATCTTCTCCACAAAAAAATCCAAATAGATATTAGTACTAGATCTGACATGTGTATTATACTCTTGGATATTGTAGGGAAAAAGGAACTAAAACGTAAATGCAGAATAGAAATTTCCTTGCCTTGATTACAATGAATATATTTACTGAAAACAGAACAGATGAGTGGAGGAAATTTACCAGTTGTTAATAGTCTGATTTAAAAACAGTTAATCTGTGCAGAAATATGATCTCTTTTGTGACTGGAGAGATTGATGGTAACATGCTACATAAAAGACTGCCAGTCACCTATGGGAAAAGAGCTTGATGACTGCTTTGCATTTCGTTTTTACAATATTTCTAAAAAATCTGGAGAAGGGAAAATGTGGTTGTGACCCATGTTCTCAATTCAAAATCCTTATGAGAAATCACAGGGCTATGGGATTAATGCACTTATTATGAACCTTAGTACCACAGTCACTTCATCTTTGCGTGACTAGACAGCAAGTGTGAAAAATCGGGACAGGAGGTGCGGGCTAATAGGAGCCTATATAAGAAAAAGACCCAAAAATCAGGACTGTTCCTATCAAATCAGGACATCCGATCACCCTACTTCACCTGTACTCTGACTGCTAATTCATCTCACCTTATCTCATCTCACCCTATTCTAAGTCTTCAACATTTTAGCAGCTGCAGACACTCAATAAAATCAGCCTGTCACAAAAATATTTCTTGAATCTCTATATGTGGAATTTCCTCTCACCCTTCAGTTTGCCACTGGCCCAAGGCCAATGGCAGACAAGAGTCTACATTCGTGCACCAGTGAGATGTTTAAGTCCCAACATCCCAGAACCCTCCAGAAGCAGAAATGTGAGCTTTCTACCATTACAAAGGAAGAATTCCCAGACTTCCAGTGGGAGAAAAATAATGACAATGCATTATTTAAATTAAATAGCCATCTTTGATATTTTCTTTATTTAAATGATATGGGGTGCTATATGTTGTACACAAAGAACTATTACATTTGTTGACATTGAACAAATCATCTAATCAAAATCTATGCTGAATTCTTTATATTGTTGGGGCCTGATTCAAAGCCCCCTGAAGTTTACTGAAAGATTTCCATTGACTCCAGTGAGGTTTGGATTAGGAGTCAGAAGCACAGAACTTTCTTTCCACCTTTCTGGAGCAGGCATATAGTTGGGAATGATGGTGTGCCGTGACAGTTTTACTATGGCACGATGCAACAACTTATTTGCATACCAGGGGTAGTCCAAAATGGCCTCCCCCATGCTGCATGACTCACATATATGGTTTGCACAAGGTTACGCTGTGCAGAGGATGCCATTTTGGGGCCGGATCGGAATCGTCCCACAGGTTGGATATGGGTTGCCAGTTGGATGGCACACAGTTGGTTGGGCATGCAATGTGTGCGTTGCACTCATAGATGGTACGCCACTGGTTAGGAGAGAAAGAAAACATGGAGAAAGAGAGGCCACTATCAGCAAAATATAAAGATTAAAACTGTTACAATTAAATCACATTAGCGAGATATTTAAAAAGGCTGAACATGGCTATTAGCTATACTATTTCCTGTCCATCTACGAAGTCCAGCATTGTCTCTCTTTCCTCACTGATGTCTTTCTTGCCATCTTCGACCAGTCTATGAAGGGTGCTATAGTGTTGCTCATTGCTGTTGAAAGAGTAGAGTTGAGAAGCATCTTCCCAGGCCCGAAAGGTTGGCATGGGAAAGGCATCTGGTTCTTTGTTCTCAAAAAAGCTTGTCAGGTTTCGTTCACTGAGTTTGGTAGCATATAGCTGGAAAAGTTGTTCCAATTGTTCTCTCTCCTTCTCTATGTAGATCCTCCAGAACTTCATTTGGAGGTGGCTGACTTTAGATTGGCACCTGGCACAACAGGTGGTTAACAGAGACAAAAGAGCTGTCATGACTATGATGCACCACCCTAGAACCTGGAAAAGAAAATAAGCCATGCACTTAAAAAAAACCCTGAATCTAAATTTCACTTAGATCAGAAATAACTGACACAGTCACAGTACTTCGTGTTGAGGATACAGTATTCTTTCCCAGCCTCAGTGTGGATCTCTTAGCCACAGTGTAGATCAATATTGCATATTTCTTTTTATTCATTTTGTACCCAAAACTCCCACTGGAGTTCTCTATTTGGAGCAAAATAATAATAATAATAAAAATAATGCCCTAAATGAGGATCAAGAATACTAAATACCCTACATTTTGCCACAGATTTGTGTGGTTTTTAAATTTTTATTTCTTATTTGTATTGCTATCATGTCTAGAGGTCCTTACTGAGATAAGGATTACATTGAGCAAAGTGCTGTACATGCACGTAGTAAGAGACAGTCCTTGTCTCAAGCAACTTACAGTCTAAATAGAAAATAAAGGGTGAGAGAAAGGAATTATATTAACCCTAATTTACCAATGGGGAACTGACGCACAGAATGATTAAGTGATTTGTTAACAGTTACAGAAAGTGAATCCAGATCATCTGAGTCTACTGCCTTAATCACAAGACCATCCTGTATCTTTTATAGTTTTCTTAATTGACTGGTAGAAAAGTCAAAATGATCAGCCAAAGCATTTTAAAAATGCACAGCGTTATTTTAAAAATGAAGCTTCCCTCCAGCAAGAATTGTGTCTTGTTTATATAAATCCATCTCGCTAAATAGGTTAGAGAAGATGATATCAAGGTCTCAGCTGCGCAGATTTCATCACAGAGATATATGGGTGTATAATATGTTTGAAATTGCTCAGTATGTTTCATCACACCAAGGAAAATGTAATACGTAGAAGAGGGTAAATTAGCACTAGAGCTGGGTGGATAACTGTTTTCCTGTCCCATGAAAATTTCTGAGATGTCGAAAAGTGTTCCCATCCTGAACTGGGATAGAAAGTGAAAGCTTAAAAAATTTCACACATCAATATTACGAGAAAAAAAGTGGGTATCGGGTTAATCAAAATATTTTATTTCAATTTTTTAATGATCTTTCTTAGTATAACTTAACTAAAATTTCAAAACAAAAGCCATTTCAAACAAAAAACCTGAAACTTCCTTCTAAAAATGTCAAAACATCCTGTTTTGATCATTTCAAAACTTTTGTTGTCAACATTTCTTATATTGAGAGATTTACAGAAACCAGTTCTTTCCTGCAGGATTTCAACCAGCAGCTCACCGACCAATGCTTTAACCATCAGCCCCACACAAATATATCCCAGCCTTTCCAAATTGAAAGGCTCAGCTGACAGAATTCTATTGTGCAAAAATGTGTATTTTGACAAATTTTTTGAAGATCTCAAAGTTACTGTAGAATGGAATTGTCATTCTCCAGAGAGCTCTAATAGCGATGATATGGAGATCTGCAACGTTGTCATGTGTAAATATTTACCAGGTAAAATCTGTATTTACCTGAGAGAAATATATAAACAATTTCCTCACAGAAATGTGTGAAACAGAGAATGCTGATGAACCGTTTGTTTTTTTTATTGACTAGAAAAGTTGAGAGGAGGTCTTTAAAGAACAGCCTAATTTTGCTTATTTTCAAATCATGCTTGTGCTACCTGGCAGAATTTGTGATATGAATCTGTTCCCATATAATCCATCCTTTTAGCACTTCAGTGCTCCCCTCTGACGTGGGGAACTCTGTGCTTCTATGTTCTAGCTCAGCCATAGGCAACCTATGGCACACGTGCCGAAGGCAACACACAAGCTGATTTTCGGTGGCACTCACACTGCCTGGGTCTTGGCCACCGGTCCAAGGGCCTCTGCATTTTAATTTAATTTTAAATTAAGCTTCTTATAAATTTTAAAATCCTTATTTACTTTAGATACAACAATAGTTTAGTTCTATATTATAGACTTATAGAAAGAAACCTTCTAAAAACGTTAAAATGTATTACTGGCACATGAAACCTTAAATTAGCGTGAATAAAGACTCAGCACACCACTTCTGAAAGGTTGCTGACCCCTGCTCTAGCTGCTCATGCACAATCAGCTAACTGGTTGACTTTCACTGTTTCCCATATACGCAACTTAAGACCAATAGACACACATCCAAGCTTTTAATTCTAATTTTCTGGACACTGATTTCTGTGTACAATAAAATATCCCCTTGCACTGTTTGTAACCCATACATTGCAGGATTATACCAGTGCATTAGGACCTGAAAATTAAACTGTCTCTAGCACTGGAAACTGTTATAGATTGATGTGACTGTTGTATGATGATAATTTTCTGACTCTGCAGGAGTTTTCTTCTGCTGGGCATGCAGTGACCTGACATGCATCTTTCCCTCATTTCCTTTCTCTTTTTAATTTCTTTAGTTCTTTTTTGCCGAGTTTCCTTATATCACAAAACAATGAACAAATATAAAATAGAATTCTGGGATACGAGTGAGTAATACAGCTTTACCTTTGTATGTTTTTTGTTATTTCATTGTAACTGTTATAGCTCTGTTTTCCTTCACATAATAAAAACATTTCATATAGAAGTGAAACTAACTAGTCCATTTTCATTATCCGAGATGAGAGATATGCAAAATGAAATAAGCCTTATATACTGTTCACAGGAAATCAGCTGTTTAACAATAAATTTGGTTTTAATAATCTAAGATGCTATTTGTAACAGAGTTAAAAATCTGTAATTGATTTTTTAAAAAAATTGATAGTATCCCTTTAACTAAATGACATCCTAGAGATCTGGCTTTTTAATTACTTCAGCCTTCTCTAGCAGTGCAAGACATTCTTCTCCCAACAGTCACTCTCTTCCACTAAAGAAACAAACTTTCTGATTCCAATTTTCTTATTTGTGTTGATTTCAGTGATCTACTTGAGCAGTAAGACATTACTCAACTTGAGCAAGTGTATAGAATCTGCCCCTCACCAATTCTATATTGTTTTGTTACATTGTGCAGACATTCTGATTTTAAATTACTATGGTAGCATCTAATGTTAGGATCTTGTGCTGATAAATCAAAGGAATAATACAAAACTTTATTGTAAATAACAATGCAGTTATTTTGTATTCCTTACCTGAGACTGTGCTTGAAGCGTCAGTTTTAATTCCTCACTCTCTGAAGAGGACATAGTTGTTTTGCCACAAGCTACTTTGTTCAGCTCTTCCCAGCACCTGACAGATTTGTTATTGCAGAGCGTGTTTAAGTACCCTGGATATTTCAAGCCACTCATGGCACATTCATAAAAAGTTCCATTGAGCAAAGCCACAGAAAGCCACATCACAGGAGCTATCAGAACATTTAAGGTGATTTGTCCAAAGACATAAAAGAAATGGAAGCTGTTCCCTTTGGGGAATATTTTCCTGGGATTCAGATAGCAGCCTGTGAAAAGTTTCCACATCCTGCTATTCATGAAATACCCAATAACTAGCAACACCCAGGCTGGGGCAAAGAGAAATACCAACCCATAGATGAAGTTTTCATTGCTGCAGGGACACTTGAAAGCAACGAGAGAAAATAAACGTTCGCTTCCCACCGTCAGTAGAGCCATAAAACTGTAACCAATGGCAGTTTTCCGATTCATAAGGAATTTCAGAATGGTTTGGATACCGTCCATGTTTGATGTCCACGAAAGAGACAAAAAATGAGGCTTTGTTTATTGTGCAGCAGTTTATAGCAATGTATTAGGGAGGAGCTCTTGAGAAGAAAAATGCCCAGCTAGTGTCTGGTTTAGTGCAGCCAAGATAAAGTGATGATGTCATTGTATATCCTTTCTCACAAATGTACCCTTATGGGACTAGCTACTGGCGAAGCAGATTTTGCATATCTACAGTCCTATTAATCTGTATTGTAACTTGCAATATAGACAATGCTCCGTTGTCAAATAAAATCACAATCTCAGTTATCATTCCTGTTATTTGACTGTAGCTTCACATGAGAATGAAACAGAAATACATACTAGATGAGCCCGGGAATTCTTGAGCGTTGATCATCAGTGTTTACAGAAATATACTTAAAAGTCCTAGACCCGATTTCAGTCTCTCATATATTAGTGAAAATGAGGTGTGACTCTCTGAAATCAATGGAGTGACCCCAGAGTATGTGAACGGAATCGGTGCCCCTCTCTTACACTATTTGGAATCCAATGTAGGCCCAGGTTTCAGAGTGGTAGCCATGTTAGTTTGTATCAGCAAAAATGAGGCATCCTTGATGCATTGGATGAATTGGGTTTTAACCCATGAAAACTTATACCCATATACATTTGTTAGTCTTTAAAGTGCCACAAGGACTCCTCGTTGTTTTTGCTAATATAGGCCCCAATTCTCTGCTGTATCTAGCTTCTGTGGGGTACAGCAAGGTGGGAAGCTGTCAGGGAGCCAGTCCTAGCTCCATGATGCTCTGTCTGGCCTCAGCCCTTACTTCTATTCTCATTGGTAAACTGAACAATAAAATGTAGAATCTGAAAGCTTCTAGCCTGTTTTACACACGATAGTTTCAAATGGCACATTGTTTGTCCTTTTACAGGTTGCTTTCAAGATGTATCTTGGGATTACCCCTAGTGTGAGCTGCAGTAACACAACACAAAATGAATTCTTCTTAATGCTGGACAAGAACCCTTTAGTGGACTTTGTGGAGGAGCTCCCAGCAGGACGATGTTCACTTTGCTTCTGTAACGTCCTGTGTGGTGTTATTAGAGGGGCCCTGGAAATGGTAAAGGACTGGACACTGAATTTTCTTATCTCTGTTGTTATCTATGGATATAGGAAAATGGAACCCTGGGATAAGTAAATTAATATCACTTATAAATATTTAATCTCAGTATTAGACTTAGCAATAGCACCTCCTGTACCACACCAACTATACCAAGTGAAATTCTGCTCTCAGTTTACACCACAGTAAATTCAGAATTACTCTATCCAAATAAATGGAGTTGCTCCACAGTTACACTGGTATAACAGAGAAGAATTTGGCTCAGTATAATAATAGAATTAAGTTATAGTACATCAAAGAACATTACAGATTTTATTTTCAAATCTCAGCTTTTACAAAAGAATAAACAGAAAGAAGTCATAACTCACATTATTTTGAACTTGGAGGCCCAAATTCAACTCTGGTATCACTTTACTAAAGACAGCAGAACTGCACCAAGGATTAATTTTGTCCACAATCTTCTTTCCTACAAACAATACCTAATTTGCCACATAATATACATTTCCTAGGTACTATAAGAATGAAAAGTTTTGTGTACAAGTCTGTAATCCATCTCAAGTTTCTGATATTTTATAAGGGTATTTACAGAAGTGTTATCATCTCACTATGTTGGGCGGGGGGGAATTGAGCTCACAATATGAAGCTCCACTTTATATTTCATGGCCTCAGAAAAAAGCAAAAAAACCATTCTGACATTAAGCTCTACTAACCAAAACATTGGCATATTGTTAGCAGAATGAAATTTGTATACATGCTTCAATGCATAAGGAGCATATATTTTTAACTCAAATGTGCTGTGCAATTCTTAAGGATCTCTGTAGAATTTCTTTATAGTGAAACTTTAGAAAGAGGCCCCTCTTGTGGTGGGAATAAACAGCTGGATGAACTAAATGAAGAAAAGGAAGAAAAATTACTTTAAATGAAGTGACCAGTCCTGTTTCTCTCCAGGTTCACTTAGCAGCAGAAGTTACCTTTGTTCAAGACAGACTGAGGGGTGACGATGTGACGGAAATAGGAATTACATTTTTAAAGAAGCCCGAAGACACAAAGCACAAAAGAAAGAAGTGAAGCTGATGGAAGGAATCCTCGCATACTTACAGTTTGCCCATTTTTATCTATTTAGGAAGAAATCTATATGGTGACAATGGCTTCATTGATTTGGGTACAGTCACATCTTAGCCCTAGTCTACAGTAGGGTGGGGGGGGATCGATCTAAGGTTATGTCTACACTACCCGCAGGATTGGCAGGTAGTGATTGATCTATTGGGGATCAATTTATTGCAAAAGGCGGAAGTGGAGTCAACGGGGGAGCAGCAGCGGTTGACTCACTACCGCATGGACGGCCAGGTATGTGAATAGTGTAGCTGAAGTCGGCGTATCTTGGTCGACCCCCCCCCACCACCCCAGTGTAGACCAGGCCTAAGATAAGCAACTTCAGGTACGAGAATAGTGTAGCTGAAGTCGACATACTTAGATCGACTTACTGCGGCACGTTCCTGGCAGTGAGTTGATTGCTGCTGCTCCCTCATTGACTCTGCCTGCGCCTCTAGCGGCGGTGGAGTACAGGAGTCGACGGGAGAGCATTCAGGGATTGATTTATCACATCTAGACCAGATGCGATAAATCAAACCCCAATAGATCGATTTCACAGCATTGATTCCCGCCGTAGTGTAGACCTGCCCTTAGAGAGGTAAAGACAGCCAGAGCATGTACTTAAAATGCACTTTCACCACCTTGCAGAATTCAACATACAATCTTAAAAAGGGCCAGTCCTTCACTCCTTTCACAGGGAAAATCACATTGATTTATCAGAAATTTTGCCTGAGCAACAAGGGTGTGACTGGGCCCCAAATCTCCATCCTAATTCCTGTGCTTTTTCATTAGAATTGTGACTGTATTTTCCAATTTGCTCATTAGTGATGTTTCAAAGACAAAGAACTGTGTTTGTACTGATGTGCTTTTCTCATTCCAATGCATCTTCCTTTGTTTCACTTGTGATTACAGTTTTTCCTTCATTTTGCCTTCAATCTGCTCCCACTGAAATCAAACATAGATGTGATTCCACTGGGAGCAGGTTATTCTGTAGGCAAACCTGACAACATGCAGTTTTGTTCAGGTGTATGTAGCAGACCTACAGAATTTTTCTAAGTAATGTAATATGGATGCTGTTTGAGATAAGCACCTTGTGCAGCTCTAACTTGAATGTTCTTCTTGAGACAATATAGATTGTTAGCAATCTGAGAAAGCATGATGTATTATAATGCATAGCCGTCTTAAATATGAGCCTCACCCAAGAAAACTGTAATAAAAAATGTAAACACTCTTGTGTCACCCGTTCTTCTCTCTGTTGAGGTACTTACATGACCCACGTCACCTCAGTTGCTGAGCACCTCACAATCATTAATTGATTTTATCCTCACAAAATCCTAGTGAGGAGTGGAAGTACTGACTCCATTTTACAGATGGGAAACTGAGGCACAGGGTAGATTAAGTGTTTTACTAAACTAACACAGGAAATCTGTGGCAGAGCTTGGCATTTAGCCTAAGTCTTGAGTCCTGGTCCACTGGCCTACCCACTGGACCATCCTTTTGTATTCTCTCTCTGGGAGCCATAATTCCTTATTGTTATTACAATGCAAAATAATCAGTATTAATCAATCAATACAAATGCTGCCCCTAGTAAACATATGTCCCCGTTACTGAAACCCTGGTCCTTTCCCGTCTTCTTTTGTCTGTTAGGTTCCAATCCTACAAAGTGATGTGAATAGGTTGATCTCTATGCTCGTGCAGAGCCCTGGACTTAAATGGCAGGGACCATTGGTAACATCCTGACCGCAGTGAAGACAATGGGACCTTTGCCATTGAGTTAAATGGAGCCATTTCATGCCATGTCACCACTTCTTCCAGAATTGTTAGAAATGACCGAGCTTCGTGTTTGCTGCAGGGCTCAATGTGGGAAACTGAGGAGCTACCACTTTATGCCTTGATTCAGCAAAACACTCAAATACAAATGTATCCCCTCTGAAGATCTTCCCTATAAACTTATTCACAGTCCATTTCAAAGAGCCAGAACACACACACACTTTGGTTTTAGTTTCCATTTTTTCCCTCATTACACAGAGTACCTCCATTATGTGCTAAGGCAGGACAAAGCAAAGCACAAAGCATATTTATGCATAATTGCAAAAGAGAAAAGTATCCACTACTAGAGTTCACGTTTCTTAAAGGATGACATTCTTCTTAGTGCTGAGGTCAGCACAAAGCCTGTACATTGCTTAATTTAGTGAGACTTAAGTGGTGCAGAGCCTAGGTCTCATCTAGAGTGTGAAAAAAGTATTTACAGGTTCAAAAGAGGGAAAAGACCATTTCCTTTAAAATCGCAGCATATAAAACTTCAGCTATCCACAATCTGCCAGTTCCTCAGCCCAGTGAACTCAATAATATTTGCCATTGACATCAGTGATGCAGGACTAAGCCCAATGTACACTGACTGCTCTACACTTACAGCTCTTTAACTCCTTTCAAGGCGTATGCAGAGGTAGAAAACATATAAGGTAGTTATAGTACAGCACATTCAAATAAGTAAGCTCTGGCCTCAGTACCAAACATAATGAAGCTGAACAGTATCAAATTCTACTGTTTCACTGGTTTTCTTTCTTTCTGTTGCATACCCAATTCTAGGAAAGAAGAACAATGACAGAATTTCATTTATGCAAAACAGTAACATTATGGGTGTATTTGTTTTGTTTAAACAACATGAGCACAGTAGACATACATGAGAGAAGAAGGAACATCCCCTGGAAAGCTATTTGGTTAGTTGGTGTGAGACAATGTTTCCCATGGAACTACATTGAGTCCTGGGTTATTAGAGCTCAGAAGACATTTGCTATCTTGCCTGAGGAGATGCTCTAGAAGTTTGGTGTGAGAGAGAAATTATGGCAGAAAATGGGTCATTACCAGAAAAACAGAAATGATGAATGAAAAGTGAAAAATATAGTGAGTTAACAAATTATAATGCTAATGAAAGCTGACATTAGCTAAACTGTTTCTCCTCCACCTAAGTTTACCATTGTATCTTGTGGCTCACTGGAATCATTTTCTTTCATGCTGTCTTCCACTAGTTTATGGAGTGTGCTGAAGATCTGCTGGTTAATGTTGAAAGAGTCCAAAACAGAAGCTTCTTCCCAGGCCCGAAAACTTGGCATGGGAAAAGGTTCCAGTTTCTTGTTCTCAAAAAAGCTTTTCAGGTTTCGTTTGCTTAGTTTGGTAGCATAGTCCTCAAAATATTTTTCAAATTGTTCCTTCTCCTTCTCAGTGTAGATCTTCCAAAACCTCTTTTGGAGATGGCTGGTATTAGATTGGCAGTGACCATAACAAGTGATCAGCAAAGACAGAAAAGCAGCAGTAACTATCACACACCATCCTACAACCTGTTAAAGAAAGGATAATTTGGTATTGAAGCACAAACGAAAGGTTACAATAAGAAAGCTGATTGAGAATAACTGGTGTTATTCTGGTTCTTACTACTGCATTGAGCCTGTGTTCTTTAAATGCGCAGTAGAAACACCTTGAAAAGTGGTAATAAAATACAAGATTTTGAAAATAAAGTGATCCATAAAGTGTTAATTCTATTCATGAGCAGAGGCCCTGAATTCTGAAGGACCGTCACCAGAAGCAGAAATGATCATTTTCAGGATCATATGATCTATACAACTATGTAAATAGTATTTTTCTGTATACTGCACCTTTACATTTTGAACAGCTCTTACCGAAATTAAGTCTCAGCACTTTAAAAATAGGGATTATGGACTTGATCCACAGCCCACTGAAGACAATAAAAAGACTCCCATTGACTTTAATGGGCTTTGGATTGGGCTCTGCAAGTATAAATCCAGAATACATGTAATAAATCTTATTGCCTGAAGTATTACTGAATGTTTATGACATACTATTATATATTTTAGAATGATTATTTTATGTATACATTAACTACCTGAATGTTTGTCTACATTACTAAATGGTTGAAAGTGAGATATGCAATTTAAAATAATTGCTGGGGTACTTCATATCTTTCTCTAAATGCAGTCTATTCAAAGGAATGAGCCCTCTAACAAGATATAAATATGTTTTTCTTCCTAATTTTAAACTCAATAAAGCTTTATTCCAAAAGAATTGTCCTCTGGTGTTTAACATTTTTGTTCTACTGTTGCCTTCAGGGTCAGCCCAAATCCTGGGGGCAGCATGCTTTGGAGGAGCCTTGTTGTATTATGAACTCCCCTCAGGTGTGAAAGTAACTTAGATGACTCTGGAGTCCTGAGCAGGGGACTGGGCCTCGATCGGAAGAGGCCGTGCCTTTAGAGCCCAAGGCCCTTTAAATCACTATCAGAGCCGCAGGAGTCCCGGCTGCTGCTGCTACTCCAAAGCTCCAGCAGCAGTGCTCTGGCAGCAATTTAAAGGGCCCGGGGCCCCAGGTCCTTTAAACTGCCGCCTTGGGAAGCCGGTACAGTACAGCGCACTGGTTCTTCTCGGTACGCCATACCGGGACTACTGGCTTATTTTCACCTCTCATTCCCCTACAAAATGATCAACCACTGTCCTAAAACCCTTCAAGATGAATGGAAGGAGCTTCCTCCTCCCAATCTTCGAAACCCTGCCTACCATTCCTTTACTTTGATTAAACCTTTCACTCAGCCCTCTTCCCAGAAATATCAAATGACCTGACTTCTCTAGCCACATTGCTAAAATTCTCCCAGCTCCCTCTGTTAACAAACATCCTATCAAGGGCTTCTGAGCTGCCAAACCCTTCCACACCTTGGAGTGCTATGCCTCTTACAGAAATCTGCCCAAGGCACTGGATATTTCACTTCTCACACACTCCCACAAAACGCATTCGGAATCCTGCTTGCATTGCAATGAAATATATATTTGAAATTTTTTAAAATTATAGTTAAACTCTCTGGAAACTTGATTTTAGGGCCTCATGATAACCAAAAAGAACACCACAAAGCAGGACTGGATTAAAATGATGTCTTACCTGCGATTCTGCTTGAAGTGTTAGTATGATCTCCTCAGTCTCCCAAGAGGACAGGGAAGCTTGGCCACATACTACTTTGGGCAGCTCTTCCAAGCACTTGTTGGATTTATTGTGGCAAAGCATCTCCAGGTACTTCAGACTTTTTGAGCCACTCATGGCACATTCATAAAAAGTCCCCTTGAGCAAAACCACAGAAAGCCAGATCATGGGGGCTACGAAAGCCTTTAAGGTGATCTGGCCAAAGGCATAAAAGAAATGGCAGCTTTTCCCTTTCGGAAATAGTTTCCTGGGGTTCACACAACAGCCTGTGAAGAGCTGCCAGGTACTGCCATTCAACGCAAACCCGACAAACAGTAGTACCAAGGCTGGGACAAAGAGATACACCAGCCCAGGTGTAGTTTTTGTTGCTGCAAGGACACTTAAAAGCAGAAAGAGAAAATAAATGCTCACTTCCCACTGTTAGCAGTCCCATCAAACTGTAACCAATTGCTTTCTTTTGGCTATTGAGGAATTTGACAACAGTTTGAGAGATACCCATGTTTGAATTGATGAACACCACAAAACAGGAGAAAAGTGAGGCATCATCGGTGGGACAAGTGCTATTTCTAGCACTTGGTTGGGTGGAGCGTTTTATTAAAGAAGAAAACAAGTCTCTCTGGTTTGGAGCAGCTCAGATGAAGTGAGCAGCCATTCATCATCATTAATACATCTTTCCTTCAAAGGGCACACATACAGCAGGCCCTTTGTTTATCAGTGGGCAAGTAGACCAGTCCTGCCCCAGGCTCAGTTTTGTCCTGCGCAATTTATAGTTGTCCACAAGTTCTGGCTATTTCTGTTGGATCACACTCAGCAATGTGTGCCTTAGTGTCTACTGAGAAGTTATATTAGTCATCGAATTTTTTTCTCATTTAAAATAGCTATGAAATAATAAATATTAATTAATAGAAAACCTGGTAGTTGAAATGACCGCCTCTGGAATGGAGTCTGCTACTCACCACTCAGCTGCCCCGCTTCATAGCTCATCTGGGGATAGTGTGACCACACAGCACATGTGAAAAATTGGAGCAGGGGGTGAGGGGTAATAGGAGTGTATATAAGAAAAAGACCCCAAAATAGGGACTGTCCCTATAAAATCAGGAGATCTGGTCACCCTATCTGTGGAGTTAGCTCACCACTGTCCACACCCCAGTCAGCCCCTTGCCTCAGTCACTTGCTCTGCAGCATCTCTCTCATCAGTCAGGAGCTGCGGCGTCTCTCCTACATGGCTCAGTCCTCTGGCCAAGTCACAATCATCCTCCACTTCCAGGGTCTCATCAGAATCTCTTTCCACAAAGTGTCAGTCAGACTTCCTGTCCATGCACTGACTGTGCCACTCCTGCACTGGCTGGTAGGGGAACCTAGATCCAACTTCTACTCTGGGTTCCAGTCCAGGGACCCTCAGACCAGCAGTTCAGGTTTATGCTTTCTTAAACTTTGTTGCTCCTTTCCTGGCCTGCTTCTTACATTGCCCTTCTTTCTGGCTTCTAGTCTCCACCTTGTGCCAGAGAGTGTGACTGTGGGCTCATCTCACTGCCAACCCCTCAATCCTCAGCTCCTAGGCTTTATAGAAGCCTCCCTGTCTGTTCCTGCCCAGGTGAGCTTCATTCGCAATTACTATCATTGCCCCTTAGCTCCCCAGCAGGTGCAGCCTATGGCTAATTGGCCTCTTTTAACCCCTTCAGCACTGGTGTGGGGTGAACACCCCATCACACCCGCCCCGCTAATCTCGCATCGATCCTGAATGTATGACCGCTACAACATTTGGTTTGTTTGTCTAACCAGCATGCTGTGAACGTGTGCTGTGTATCACAGAAACACAAGTGATACTGACATTTTATCACACATAAGACACATCCTGATGATATGGTAGTTGGACACTATGACAGAATGGAGAATTTTTGTGTGACATGACTATGACCTCCCCGATAGACATGTGACAGGATTATTACTACTGTTATTATCGACAGTCTTCTTTAATCCCTAGAGGTTTAACTTTAATCCCTAGAGATTTAGCTGTTACAGCCTCGTCGATCTGGATACTTCAGTGCTCAGCCTGACACCTTCACTTTGCTCAGTCATCCAAGGGATTTTTTCCAGACATGAAAGTCCTGTCCACACATGGGCCTGAAGCTGAGTTTGAAATCATAGTTGTAAAACAGCTTGTGCTCACACTCAGTGAAGTTACAGGGTGCATTAGAGCAGTGCTCAGAAACCACTATCTATCCTAAAGACTAGCCCCAGGAGCACATTTTCTCCTCTTCTCTCCTATTTAGCCTCCCATCTGTACCTTCTGGACATCAGCCATTGCACTATTTCAGTGGTGACTGAGGGAGGTTTGGTGCTAACTTATTTATTTAACAAACAATAAGAAATAACTTTCAGGTGAAACATAGTGCTGTTGCTGCTGTATGCTCTGCCTCTTTCTCTGCAAGGTCCCTGACTGAGGGCCAGTCTAAGAAAGTCAATGGAATGGGCTTGTCTTCAGTACCACTGTCACACTGTCTGCAGTAGCTCACAACTGAGAGAGACAATCTCAGGTCAGACTATCAGACAATAGAGCAAACACCCAAACTGACGGTATATTCTATAGTTAGATTTCACCAAGCCAGTAAGGACTGTTCCATCCTGGGTCACTATAGCACATAGGTGCCAACTTTCCCTCTGCCTGGTGGGTGCTCAAGCCCTGCATGCCTCTGGCCCTGCCCTTGCCCTGCCCCCATTCTATCCCTTCCTCAAAGTCCCCACCCCTTCCTGACCCCATTCCATCCCTTTCCTCCAAGTCTCTGCCCCTGCACTGCCTCTTCTTTGCCTCCTCCCATGTGTGCCACATCCCAGCTCCTTCCCCTCCCTTCTGGAAAGTCCCAAGCACAACCAAACAGCTGTTAGGTGGCAGGGGCAGGAAGCTCTGGGAGGGAGGGGGAGGAGCAGGAACACAGCATGGTTCGGGGGGGAGAAAAGGAGGTGGGAGCTTGGCTGCTGGTGGGTGTGGAGCACCTGCCAATTTTTCCCTGTAGGTGTTCCAGCCTCAGAGCGCCACCGAGTTGGCGCCTGTACTATAGCAGTCTTATCATGGAGTCACGAAGAGTCCTGCTTAGGCTCTCCAGTGCATCTTGCCATCTACTCAAACTGAACTAAGTGATGAAAAGTTATTAAAATAAAGAATTGCCACTCATTAGGTTGTTCCCAACCCCCAAGGGCCAGTCACTTACCCCAGGTCAATGGATACTCTTGACCTCTCACCAAAGACAATGTTGTAGTCAGTTTCTCTAGCAAACTAACTAAAGATTTATTAGCTAAGAAAAAGAAATGAGAGTTATTGAGAGGTTAAAGCAGGTAAAATACACTATAGATGAGTCAAAGTTTGTAAATCAAAATGATTAGCAGAGGTGTAGTAATCTGCTGGTTTTCCATAAGTCTGTCAGGGCTAACAGCTTTGGGGATCTCTGTCTTGTATCTGGAATACCCCCTGAAAGTGCCCAAACAGCTTAGAGATACAGAATCACTCCCAGAGTTCATTCTTATAGCTGTGCTCCCCGGAAAGCAGTTTGTCATATCCCATCATATCCAGGATCTGTAGATTTCCCTTTGCTGAATGCAATGACCCATGCTTTGAAGTTGGCATGCTTCTCATTTACCATTCTAAGGCTTCAATCCTGGTTGTAGGGCAATTCAGTTACAGAGACATACACAATGCATTTAGTTACAACCATCCAGACAATCTTTCATTAGTTTTCCCGAATAATGTAATAGCCGGAAACAATCCTTTATTAGTATTCATGAAATTTTACACATTAAGTAAATTTTCATCTAAATACTAATACATCCTTTGATCTAGGGCTAATTA
>ML677333.1:61003520-61017151 GCA_007922305.1 Dermatemys mawii | reverse complement strand
TATATATATATATATATATATATATATATATATATATATATATATATTATGTATACATATATAGATTAATACAAACTATAATGTAGTAAAATCCAACAGGTTATAGATAAATGAACAATACCATCACATTTCCTTGAATTATGGTAACACACAAGTGAATTGGCCTGATCACATTTCAATGCCTTTTGACACTCCTTTGATTTCTCTTAGCATGTAAGTGAATTAACCTACTGCCTTGATCTGAGCTGGCAACCTGTTAGCATCACAACATTACTGTTTTTGAAGAGAAGAATCAAGTGATCTGATGTCCACAGCACTCCCCTTCCCTAGGCTGGCTCTCTCCATTGTTGGCATGTCTCAGTTTATACCACAGGGAACAAAGTCCCTCACACCAACACACAGAAATGTTTGAACATTTAGTCCCTCTGCATGCATGAATAATGATACTTTGTGCTTACATACTGCTTTCAAAGCACTTTATAAGCAATCATTGACAATCTTTACCAACCGCATGGGATCAATATAGTTATATGAAATAGATACAGTTAATGATGGGGTTATAATGATGGGGAAAACTGTCCTACTTTAATGATGGGGACAAAGGAGCTAAATGACCTACCCAGGTCACTGACAAGACCCAGTAAGGGAACCTAAGAGTTTTAATTCTTATTTATTATTATCTGTATTGCAATATAGTTTGGAAGCCCCACTCTGTGATTGTGTGAGGTCCTATACACACATATAACCAAAAGGCAGTTCTTGCCCCAATGATCTTACAACTTGAGTGTTAAAATGAGAATCTAGAGAAGACAAGACAACTTACTGTAATTTTCTGTTCTAACCACTCCATTCCTCAGAAACACAGAGGAAAATCACTACACAGCATCCCTGAAATAGCTACACCCTATTAAATGCTTAAAAGGGAAGATTAGTCTGTGAAACTACATACCAGTGTCAAACACAGTTGGTGACGGAACATGCCTTAATGATAAACCAGTTTTCTACAACACTTAGGGACATGTGGCATGCATATCCTTATAGCGTTGGAACACAGCCAGAGGCTTGTTCAGTGTGTGATGCACAGGAATACATTCCTTCATTTATGAGAAAAAGCATGATATAACTTACCCTGCTGATGTATGCAATTACTTATCTTCAGCCCATGTTCTTTGTATGCTCACAGTTCTAAAGGGCCCTGTTGCTTCAGACCTACCAGCTCCCCCGACTTCCTATCGCCACTGCACTCTGCTTCACCTCCACAGCTGGAAAGATATTGAGGGAGCTGGAAGGCTTTTTCTCAAGCAGGCCTTCTACATGAGCTGCCAGTACTTCCTCTTTCTTTCAATGTTCCTCTGGAGGTTGGAGCCTCAAATTCCACAAATGTTTCTCAGCCAGAAACGGATATTTCCTGTATCCACAATGAACATCCCTTTTATATATTGTGATGGGGCAAGGCCAGATGGTGATAGGAAAGTGCTAGGGAACAGATATGTTAGTCTCAGGCTAAACAAATCCCTGGTACTACTGGAACCAAATGGCAGTTGTTCCAGGTTAATCCACACACCTGGGGCCAATTAGGAACCTTCCAGAAAGCAGTAGAAACAGCTAGCCTGATTGGGATACCTGAATCCAATCAGGGACTGGCTGAAACCAGTTAAAAATCTCCCAGTTAGTCAGACAGGTGTGGATGTCAGGAGTTGTGGGAGGAAGTTGTGCTGTTGGTGAGACTGAGTGGTAGACAACATATTATATGCTAGGAGGGAGGCCCTGAGGTAAGGGTGAAGTGGAATTTGAAGAAGCAGGGACTGCTGTGGGGAAGTAGTCTAGGGAACTGTATTGTGTTTTGTGGCTAAAAGGTCAGTCATCTTAGCTGATACTATTAGGGTCCCTGGGCTGGATCCTGGAGTAGAGGGTGGGCCCCAGGCTCTCCCCTTTCTGCCTCCCGTAATTAATCACTGAGATTGGGAGACAACAGAGACTATGCCAGGAAGGATAGCTTCTCCTCACTGGCTTATGATGAAAACGGCTCAATAGCCTGTGATCTTGTCTCTAGAGAGAAAAGGGCTACATGGAGGGTCACAGTGAGCCTCTGAGGCTAGTGAAATCTGCCAGGAAATGCAAGATCCACAAAGATAAGGACAGAGCTTTGTCACAATATATATAAATGCTACTGTCCTCTGCAAGTCAGTTTGATGGCAACAGCACATGTTCTTTGATGCCATGTGACTGGTTCTCAGTCAAGGAAGGAAAAATAACCACCGAGTTACTCAATATTTTCAATTTCCATTTGTTTTAACAATGAATTGCTTCCCCTTCTCTTTGCCCATCCAGAGCAGATATAAGAAAAGAATGTTTCTATGAAAGTGGTTGTATTATCCAAGGCACCTTTTACATTCAAAATTATAGAGTTAGGATTGTCCAGATCATCAAGGGAGCCAGCTGTCTGAAATACCCTAGTGATTTGTAGTGATTCAGTGCTATTGCTGTACCACGCCATTCAAAATTTCCTCCTGTCATTAAGATAATTAGAACCTCCCAACTGAATTATAGCCTTATAGTAACACATTATGCACATAATTTTATATGTGAATGCTTTAATAAATAAAATAATAATAAAAATAAATACAGATTAAGAAACTATTACAGCTTCATTAAAAGAGCTGCACAAGATAAAAAATGAAAAGGTAAGGTGGCTAGAGTATTAAATATTTTCTTATGTATATGTAATGTTAATGTATATTATCAAACCTAACACATTAGAATTTAAATGGTAGATCAAATAATTTAATGGCATTTTAAAGCAGAATACTCTATAGAAAATTAACATCTGATAAATATTTTTCACAGAGACTTTTCTAGATATGATCTGATTTTTTTAAAAAAATCATCATGGCTCTTTTATTTTGGTTTTTGTTTTAATATGAACATTCTGATTTATTCTGATTTTATATATATATATGTATTGTATATGTATATATTATGTAATATATTAACACACACACACATATATATATATATATGTTAATATATATATTAACTAGATAAGTATGGTTCTTGAGGAGGTTTACAGAGTTCCTCTCTAAAGAAACCTTCCTTACCCTTGTGGAGGAGAAAAAAGCAGCTGAATGATGTGTGGCTAAACATTCACAAGAAAAATAATGGACATACAGGCGAGTCGCATCTTACACGGGGATTCCGTTCCACGGTCAGCGCGTAAAGCGAAAACTGCGTATAGCCAAAGCCCACTGAGTTTAATGGCAGTCGAAATCGCCCACCCTACAGATAGTTTTTACATTTTTATTTTTCCCGTTTTTTTCTTTTTTTGCCAACCGCATAAAGCCGAAATCGCGCATGTTAAATGTGCATAAGATGTGACTCACCTGTAATATGCAAATATTATTGATAACTTGATAATGGAGGCCACAACCTCCATTGAAGTCACCTGAAGATCTGGCCTTAAGTATTTTGTTGAGGATTAAAATGATATCATTCCATTACGAAACATGAAAAATATCCATGTAGTTTGACAAATGATTCCCATTATCAACATGATTAATCAAACAAATAAAACAAGGCACAAAAATTCCTAGGGTAATTCTTAGGGTAAATTCCTTCTTCAGTCTAAACTTGAAAAAAAATCCATATGCCTCGTACCGTAGTATAAACTGTATTATAAACTGAGTGAGGTAGTACTGTATTACAAATACAAACAATTCTATAATAAAATACCTTGCGAAGCTAACTAAATGGATGCTATTTATTCTATCTGTGTCTCTGAATAAAATACATGATTTTGTTTTAAAATAATACTAGGGAGAAATTATCCTGTCTTGGAAGTAATACTAGGGATAAATTGGTTTGTCATTAACTACCTTCTATATAGTTTTTCATTCTGCACTAACAGATAACAGTTGTTTTCTTTACTCTGTAATTCCATAGCCCCCTCTTACATTTTATAAACCAAATGCCAACAGTGGGGGTGGAGATATACCTTTTACTGGTTTGAGGATAGATTCAATAACCTAGAAGACTTTTACAGCCTGTAATTACTATAACCTTAAAATACAGCTGTGTGGAGGTTTTGGGTTTTTTAGCTGATGCATCTGTCAGAGGCACAATTCTGTGTGAGAAACAGGCTTTTCTCTTCTGCTGGTAAATTCCAAGTTATTTGTAGTACAGAGATTTACAAAACCTCAGCTCATGTATGTTGCAATTAGAAATGACAGCACCATGTCTCCACTGAGGTGTTCATAGTGGGAGACAGGGATTTCATTCTGTCATGTGCTGAGTACTAAGATTCTAAGCTGTCAATGTGTGCCGGCTGCAATGATAAAAGCACCAATACACAGTTGAATGTTTTCAAGGTGAACTGTATTAATGTTTTTAACTGCAGTTAGTTATTGGGATGTGCAATATAGCACAACACGTTCTTTGATATGTTCAGTTTCTACAGGTGCCAACAAACAAAGCTGTAAACAGGGGAGTATGAATGGGAGTTCTGTTGGAGACAAAGAGAGGATGCAAAGCCCTAGTCCTTAGTGGTGATGAGTGAGTTTTTGTGAGTCTTGTGTGTGTAGTGGATTGGATAGAGATTAAAGAAAACCTAGGCATAGCTCAACACCTAAACAAAACTTTGCCTCCATTTTTAATGAGGCTAATGAAGTGCTATGGGATAGTGGCAGGGTGGCTAATGGCAATGAGGCTATGGAGGTAGAAATGACCACATCTGAGATGGAAGTCAAACTCAAACAGTTTAATGGGACTAAATAAGGGGCCTCTGGATTATCTTCATCCAAGGATATTAAAGGATCTGGTGCATGAAATTGCAAGCCCAATAGCAAGGATTTTTAATGAATCTGTAAACTCAGGGATCATACCCTATGACTGGAGAATTGCTAACATAGTTCCCATCTTTAAGAAAGGGAAAAACGTGATCCGGGAAACCATAGGCCTGTTAGCTTGACCTCAACTGTATGCAAGATCTTAGAACAAATTTTGAAAGAGAAAGTAAAGGACATAGTGGTTATGGTAATTGGGCTAAAAGACAACATGGTCTTACAAAAGATAGATCATGCTAGACCAACCTGTTCTCCTTCTTTGAGAAGATAACTGATTTTGGAGACAAGGAAATGCTGTAGATCTAATGTATCTGGATTTCAGTAAGGCATTTGATACATTTCCACATGGGAAATTATTAGTTAAATTGGAGAGGATGAAGATTTAATATGAGAATTGAAAGGTGAATGAGGAATTGGTTAAAGGGGCGGTTACCGTGGGTCATCCTGAAAGGTGAACTTGCAGGCTGGAGAGAGGTTATTAGTGGCTTTCCTCAGGTATTGATCTTGAGACCAATCTTATTTAACATTTTTATTACTGACCTTGTCACAAAAAGTGGGAGTATACTAAGAAAATTTGCATATGACACAAAGTTGGGTGGTATTGCCAATAAGGAGGAGGACTAAAATATCATGCAAGAAGATCTGGATGACCTTGTGAACTGAGTAATAGAAATGGGATGAAATTTAATAGTGCAAAGTGCAAGGTAACAGATTTAGGGACAAGCAACAAGAATTTTTACTATAAGCTGGGGACATCTCAGTTGGAAGCGATGGAAGACGAGGAGAAAGAACTGGGTGTATTGGCTGATTACAATGAGCTGCCAGTGTGATGTAATTATAAAAAAGGCTAATGCAGTCCTAAGAGGTGTCAGGTGAGATATTTCAAGTAGAGAGAAGGAAGTGTTAGTACCATTATACAAGGTACTGGTGAGACCTCATCTGGAATACTGTGTGCTATTCTCATCCTCCATGTTTGAGAAAGATGAACTCAAACTGGGCCAGGTACAGAGAAGAGCTACTAGTATGATCCAAGAAATGAAAAAGCTACCTTATGACAGGAAACTCCATGAGCTTGGCTTATTTAGCCTAACCAAAAGAAGGCTGAGGGGAGATATGTGATTACTCTCTATAAATACATCAGAGGGATAAATACCAGGGAGGGAGAGGAGTTGTTTAAGTTAAGCACCAATGTGGACACAAGAACAAATGGATATCAACTGGCCATCAACAAGTTTAGGCTTGAAATTAAATGAAGGTTTCTAACCATTAGAGGAGTAAAGTTCTGGAACAGCCTTCCAAGAGGAGCCGTGGGGCAAACAACCTAACTGGCTTCAAGACTGAGCTTGATTAGTTTATGGAGAGGCTGGTATGATGAGACTGCCTGCAATGGCATGTCACTGATTAGGGAGTTTTAGCAGCAAATATTTCCAACAAATGGTAATTGGACACTAGACAAGAAGGGCTCAGAGTTACTACAGAGAATTCTCTCCAAGTGTCTGGCTGGTGGGTCTTGCCCACGTGCTCTCGGTCTAACTGACCACCATATTTGGGGTTGGGAAGGAATTTTCTTTCAGGTCAGAGTGGCAAAAATCCTGTGGATTTTCTGCCTTCCTCTGCAGCATAGGGCATAGGTGACTTGCAGGTTTAAACTAGATTCTCTGTAACTTTAAGTCTTTAAACCATGGTTTGAAGACAAAAGGAGCTAGATGTTTAAAAAATTACTACAAAGCCTAAGTAGGTGCCTGAGCTCCTAGACAGTGAAAGGGGAGAGAGAGAGGTACCTTAGACTGCCGTCCACAAAAGCCAGCCTGCTAGGAGGGGAGCTGTACAAGCTAGTGAGTGGGAGATGCCATGAGAGAACAGTGCACTAGCCTGGCCCCATCTCAGAGAGAGCCTACAGGGTGGTGCCTAGCTCTGCTAGGACTTCTCAGATGCAAATGGTCTCCTGGCGTTAGGCAACTGTGCTGTTAGTAAGAAGCCTGGAGTAAGGAGCAGGAGGAGGACCCAGTAGTTAGGATGCACGTCTGAGGCGTGGGAGACCCTCCTTTTAAGTCCCCCTTCCACCTGAGGGGCAGAAGGGATTTGAACAGGGATCTGGTACCTCACAGCGAGTGCTCTCGCTGCTGGGCTAAGGGACAGTCTGATGTGGAGATCCCTGAGTTACTCCCATTGAAGCTGTTGCATTCTAATTAAAGAGTCACTGGAGCGGGGGCACCGGATCCTGCATCTGCCACCTGAGCACCCTACCCACCAGGGTACAGAGCCATTCTCATGCGGGTGCTCTCTCCCTCTCTAGTCAAAATGACACTTTAACTCTTCCCCCCCGATACTGTGTGTGAGAGGCCTGATCCAGTTGACTTGCATCCCACCAAGGATGACATAGGTGGACTAACGTCTATCTTCCCCGGTTTGTGTACTGGTCTGGGGGTTAGAGGGTTTAGGCGGGAGATAGACATCCAGATGCCTAGAGGCAGGCAGCAGTGTGCATAGCCAGAGGCAGAAACACAGGGGCCAGGGAACTTTTATTGCAAAAACTTACACATCAAGTGAGTTTAGGCTTCTACAGGGTTCATTGGGAGTTTTGTGCATCACAGTGGTCCCAAGACTGGGGCTTGGGTGCCTAAAATGGACTTAGGCACCTAACTCATTTTGTGTATTCAGACCTTAGTGATAGATTTCTGGGCAGCATGATACTGCAGTGGAGCAACTTCGTAGACTGTGTTGCAATCTCTGACCAACTCAGACTGCGTAAAAGCGAACTGAAATCACCACAAAGGAAGTTTTTAGTTTCATTATTATGGTACAGTTCTGCTTGTACAGGGATAGTAATGCTCACACCTTTCAGTCCAACCAACCAAACTCTGGGCCATCAGTTACTGTTATTACTTACTGAACGTTTACAACATACTTGGCACTGCATATTATTTGAATGGATGACCCTTTCCTAGATTGCTCACAGACTAAAGACAGACACAGACACAGATTAGTCCACAGCTTGCTTGAAGTTACCCTTCATTTTCATGAGGCATTTTCATGTCACGTTATTAGTAAAGTAAGCTATATATTCAAATTCGTGCTCAGTATTTTCCTGCCTTTCTTTGGTCTCCTACAGGAACATAAGAATGGCCATACTGGTCACACCAAAGGTCCATCTAGCCTACTATCCAGTCTTCCAACAGTGGCTAATGCCAGGGCTTTCAGAGGGAATGAACAGAACAGGTGATCATCAAGTGATCCATCCCCTGTTGCCCATTCCCAGCTTCTGGCAAACAGAGGCTAGGGACACCCTGACCGTCTTCAGTAACAGCCACTGATGGCCCTATCCTCCACAAACTTATCTAATTCTTTTTTGAACCTCATTATAGTTTTAGCCTTTACAACCTTCCATGGCAATAAGTTCCACAGGTTGATTGTGCGTTGTGTGACGAGGTACTTCCTTATATTTGTTAAAACGCGCTGCCAATTAATTTCATTGGGTGAGACATGGTTTTTGTGTTATGTGAAGGGGTAAAAAACACTTCTTTAGTCACTCTCTCCATGGCAGACATGATTTTGTAGACCTCTGTCACACCCATCCTCAATAGTCTCTCTTCTAAGCTGAAAAGTCCCAGTCTTTTTAATCTCTCCTCATATGGAAGCTGTTCCATACCCTTAATCAGTTTTCTGTATCTTTTCCAGTTCTAATATATCTTTTCTGAGATGGGGTGATGAGAACTCATGCAGTACTTAAGATGTGGGCATACCATACATTTACACAGTAGCATTATGATAGTTTCTGTCTTATTATCTATTGCTTTCCTAATGGCTCCTAACATTCCATTAGCTTTTTTAACTGTTGCTTCACATTAATGTCTGTATGATCCTGTGTTTCAGTGCTAACCGCAAGCTTCTCAACAGCAAATCAGAATGCACCAGCTCAATGACACAAAGACACACTCAACATTCCTGCTTTTTCGGCACACTTGTGAGGAACTTGCTTATGGCTCAAAGCCTAGAAAGCTACTTCTTAATTTAAAAATATACAGTATTATTGTTTTTGATGGGCAAGCAATGCCAAGGGTAAAATGTTGGTTTTGCAACTCTAATTGCCAAATGTGCTGAGCTGACAGACTAGCTAATGTATATTTCTAGCAAGTGCTTTGTAGTATTTCAAAAAAGCACATTTACTTATCCTTGGTGTTGGGATTTAAGCTCTTTAACATCATAACTTGAATGAGTCAAGGGGATAAAAACATTGTAAAACCACCATCCAGAAATAAGTATTTTACTGAAAGCACTTAAGTATAAATAACAAAATTCATTTAAAATAATGCTGCAAATTTATGGGTCATCTTCTCCTGATGACTTTGCACATAACTCCCATTGATGTCAACAAGATATCAGTGCGCAGAACGAGACCCTTTTTATATGGCCATAATTACTTAACTGTCCAGGCTACAAAAATAGAATATCTTTATTTCATTATATTGTCCCCATTTCATTAAAATCAGTGCCATCCACAAATCCTAGAGCAGGAGAAAACACATCCTCTTCAGTAGATTTGATACTGGTGCCTCTGGTTGCACTAATATATTTGTGTATCATGCTGTAATACTGTCCTTTAGCATTGAAGGCATACAAGGATGAGATCTGCTGCCAGTCTTTGTTGTTGGGAGTCTGAAATGGTTCTGGCTCAGTGGATTCAAAGAAGCACTTCAGGTTCCTTTCTGCCAGCTTGGTTGCATGCTCCTTTGCCTTCCTCTCAAAAATCTCCCGTTCCTTTTCCAAGTAGATTTTCCAGAACTTCAGCTGAAGAAAACTGACTGGAGAACGACAGCGGTTGATGCACGTGACAACCAGTACTAATGCCATGATGCTTGCTATCAGAATCCATCCGAGCACCTTGAGGAACACACAAATGGATTAATGAAGTTTGCAGACGATTAGGAGCATCAAAAGTTTCTGGCTAAGAATATGTAATTTAACATTGTTTTAGACAGGAGATCAATAAGTGGTCTTTGCTTGAAAAGACCATTACACTGTGGTGTCTGTGAAGAGTGGGTACCCCAAGTATGTGAACAATCCCAGCAAAGCCTGGTAAATTTCAAGGGCCTGGGTCAAGAATTTGGGGTCGGAAGAGAATAATCAGTCCTGGTTGTGGGTGGGTTCAGGTTACTATCCAACATTTTGTTGGAAATAGCTGGAAAAACTGACTAGGGGGAAAGTGTTCACTTTCATGTAAGACCTCCCACAAATTGAGTCTTACAAGTAAAAAAAGCCAATATATTTTTATAATTTTGCATCCCTTTTTGCTTTTTAGTTATGTATAAAGACCCAATTTAAAATAATAATAAATAATAAGTCTAACATTTTTCCTGTTTGTTTTTTTTAAGTTTTTATTTTTTTTTTTTTAAACCTTAGAAATATCAGGAATAGTCAATCTTATCTCCCCTGGTTTTGCCAGGATTTTTGCATGACTCATAGATATGGATTGGAACCTTTCCCATTCCAGTTTCTTACTTGAGGGAACAGTTTGCTAACAGATTTTTCAACTCTTTTATCTGAAATGTTTGAGTTAAACAGGTACTGATAAAAAACAATGAATGCTAAACTAACTCAATAAAAATCTTTCCCCATCTCAACTAATCAGACTTGAATTTCATGGTTTCCTTGATTTCACAAATCTTCTACTTCTCTATTCAACTACAGGCCACATCTTCACTAGGGGAAAAAGGCATGATGTTAACCTGAGTTGGTTCATTTAAGGTTAAATCCTAGTGAAGACAAGGCAGTCTGTATTTTTCACACAAGTTGCCTGGGGGAGCTGAGTAATTAACCTGAGCTGCTTACTCACGTAAAAACTACAAAATGTCATGTCTTCACTAGGATTTTACCTTCAGTTAGCAAACTCCAGTTAAGGATACACCCTTTTTTCTTAGTGAAGTCAAAATCTTATAGTCTTCTAGTGAAAAGAGGAGATGATCAAACCTATATTTCTAATGGATGAAAACAGGAGATATTAAAACAAGAACAAACAGAAAAGTCCCAAAACTTTTTAGGCTTCTCTTTTACATCATAAAGAAGGTAGAGGGGGAAAACAAGGACATTCTTCCTTTTCAGCTCTCCACAAGTCTACCTTGCTTTCAGGGAAACAAAAATCAAACTCCGTTCCTGGAATATGAGTGTGAAATTGACAGTGATTTCAAATTTGGGGATCCACAGTCAAGACACTCAATACTTCATTTTTCACATGCTAATTCTCTGCTGTTATTAAATATTTTAAATAAACAGTTTAAAATCTGGCCATAGGGAATGGGGGAGGGGGGGTTGTTCTGGTGTTGGGTGGCGGGGGGAGGGGAGATGTGTGGTGCAGAATGGGCCCAACCCCACGGGGAAGGGTCATGCTGACAGCACAGGGCCAGGTGGGGATTGTGTGTCTGGCAACTGCCGGTTTGTAATGCCCTCGCACTGGGATGGGCAGAGTGGGGCCACCCTTGCCATGCCATGCCCCTGGTTGGTTCCTCGCTTTGGGGACCGACACTCCCCAGCTCCTCTACCATGCTCCACTGCCCCCATGGGGGTCCACAAATATATCTGGTGCCAGGCCCACAAAATGTTAATCTGGCCCTGATCTCTCCAGAAACCACTCCGCATCCAATGCACCTCCATGGGGCTAAAGCCAATAGGATAAATCAAAGGATGGAAGAGACCATACCTGGGACTGAGCCCGAAGGCTCACAAATGTCTGAGCCTCTTGGGGAAGAGACCCACCACAGGGCATTCTGGCCACCTGCTCATGGCACTGGGTCCCTCTGCCTTGGCACAGATACCTCTGCAACAGGCTGCTCCCACTTGCTGCGCACTCATAGAAATTGGCCCCAAGCAGGGCCACGGCGATCCAGGTGAGCGGGGCCACAGCAGTGCTTACCGTCACCATCCACAGCACCTGAAAGTAGCGCCAGCAGCGCCTCCTGTGGCAGCAGCAGCAACACCTGCCTGGGGCACAACAGCCAGTGAACAGCCGCCAGGTCCTGACGTTCAGCAGGCAGCCAAGAAGGAAGAGGATGAGGGCGGGCACCAGCAGGAAGACAGAGCCATAGACCATGTTCCAGGAGTTGCAGGGGCATTGGAACGCCACCAATGAGAAGAGTCGCTCGCTGCCCGCGGTCAGCAGGGAGACAGCACCGTAACCAATCACTTTCTGGTGACTGAGGCACAAATCCAACACGCTGCGGAACTTCTCCATCTCCTGCCCCTGCTGCTGCACACTGCCCGGTGCCCCGGTCTTTGACGGGGATGAAACCTGACTTGGTTATTTGTACAAAAGGAAGAGGATGTGAGGTCTCTAGTTCCCACAAACAAACAGAAAGGTTTCGCTTTCTTCCTGGTGTGGTGAACGTGGTGCAGTGTACGACAAAACATCTGAAAATACCCACTGAGCATTTTGTATGTATTTCTGAAATTACAGGAAACAACAGGCAGACAACACACAAAAAACCCACACTGCTATTATTACTTGTCCCATGCAGCCATCATAGCTTCTTTGAAGCTTACATATACTTTCCCCAAAATGCCTGAGTCTCACAATGGCTGATCAGTTTGGTTGTGACTGATAAGTAGAGGAGGCTACAATTTCCCCTTCCAAAATTGGATGTTTTTAGGAGGGTTTTTGTTAAAAATTTAAATTTCAAGGAAAAAGGGAATAAAATAGAAACAAAAACACCCTGAAATATTTTTCTTTTTTTATTATTTTTTGACCAACTCTAGTTATAGAATACTTTGATCTGGCCTCTAGCCAAACTGTAGCATAACCAGCCTGACAATATGCTTTAGATCATACAAAGATCTAAATTGAGGTATTGCTCCTTTTGGCCCAGAGTGTCTGGCCAGCCAGCCAAAGTGCAGGGCCCTGGTAATGTTCCAGTTGAGAGGAGAAATTGGTGATAGCCAAGTATTTCTTTGATTTAGTTTTGTGTATTTGCAAAGGATGTACACAATCCTGTGTCTTTGAATGCAGAAGGAATCAATAACAAAAGGAGCAATATTTTTAGCTTACAGTTCCAAGCCTCTTTAGCAAACACCAGACCCAAAAGGTCTTTTCTCTCCAGCTTTCCCAGGGTTATATCTTATGCTCACAGGACACTGCTTGGCTTCCTTGCTTTGTTGCCTCTGCATCACTCTTTGTTCTGTGTGTGTTCTGCTTTTTTACCCACCCATCTTACATACAATACTCAGGGCGGGTAAAACCCCTCCACCCACTCAGTCCAAACTCATGGACATGTCCACAACCCTCTTTTGTCTTAGGTCCTGGTTAATTCAGCTGATAATAGTTTTGATAAATGAAGGGTGTGTTGACACTTAGACTCAAAGTGGTTTGTGATCCCTGCAGTCACCAGTAACTCTCAGCATAACAGAGGCCTACACTAATTACATAACTGGGTTGGGGGACCCAGTTACCACATGGCTATCTACTGATATAATTGAAGTTCAGTTGGCTTGGGGTGGAAGCTGGATCTCTACTATGTCTCAGAAGTGTGCGAAAGCTTTACCAAGCTTGGTTTGGACATATGAGTCCACAGGTCCTTATATGTATTGTAGATGGCCGTAAAAATACATTTTTTATTAAAAAAACCCCCACAAAACAAAAAAATTGTTAGAATTTAGCAATCACTTATTAATAGGACTGCCAACTTTCTACTCGCACAAAACCAAACAGCTTTGCCCCACCCCTCCTCTGAGGACCCGCCCATGCCCCGGACCTTATCTGAGGCCCTGCCCCCCAGCTCATTCCATTCCCGCTCCTTCTGTAGCTTG
>ML677333.1:60921840-61003510 GCA_007922305.1 Dermatemys mawii | reverse complement strand
CAGCTCCTATGCGGAGGCGCAGCCAAGAGGCTCTGCGCGCTGCCCTGTGCACAGGCGCCACCCTCAGTTCCTGGCCAATGGAAGCTGCACAGACAGTGCTTGGGGTGGGAGCAGCATGTGGAGCCCCCTGGCTGCCCGTACCCATAGAAACCAGAGGTGGGACATGCCATCTGCTTCCCAGGAGCCATGCAGGGCAGAGGTTAGCAGGGAGGTTGCCTTAGCCCCGTTGTGCGCCACCACCAACTGGACAGTCAACCGCCTGGTCAGCAATGCTCACCGGAGCCACTAGGATCCCTTTTCGACCGGGTGTTCCTGGTCACCCTACTTATTAACAAGTTTGATGTCTTCTACTAGGGCTAGCTGTGGTTGCCTTATTACTACTTGCAGTGGTGAGCTGTGTGAACAACGGTAATATTTCTGCAGAGCTGGACCTATCATTTGGCCCAGGGCTGGTCTTAGCATGTTATTATCTGGTTTCATAACAACCAAGTTTAACAACTGCTTAACAGTGTGGTTACTGGACCACAAGTGCTCTGAATTCTGCATAGCCTGCTGGGTTTGTCGCAAAGTTCTGCTTCTCTGCTCAGCCTGAGTCAGACAGTTTCTATATTTTGTTCTCTGCCCTCTGTTCTTGTCTCCTCATCCCTTTGTGTTAAAAGGGCAGACAGGGGCTTCTGATGGAGGAAGCTGAGCAACCCTTGTTTTGGGGAGGCTGAAGAGGGGAGGTATTGGCTGGAGCAATACATGCAATAAATCCTCAACTACTGTTACTGCTCAGTTACCACTTTAGCCTCCAGATGGCTCAGGCAGCTGAGCAGAGCAGACACACAGCTGTGCCAAATCTGCAATTAGCCAACTGTCCGACCGGAGGATTGCTCAACCCTGTGCTTTCCTCTGAAGCTCCTGCTACTGTGGTGCTATGTAATGAGAGACCCTTCTCCCAATTCCCCTGCACTGCAAAAGGACATAGGGGAAGCAGGTCAAGTGGGGTGAGATGGAGGAAGAAGAGAGTTGCAGAGTGGAGGAATAAGGGAGAAATCAGGGCAGGGTAGGGGAGTTCTTAGATTTTGAGGAGAGGATGGTTCCTATGAAGACATGCCCCTAGGCTCTCACCCCCACAGAAGCAGTGTTTCCATTTCCCTAGATCATGCCTCAGCCTCTTGACATCCTACACACCAAAGGAGCTTTAGAGACAGGAACCCTAATAGCCCCCTGGCTGCGTAGTCCTTGTTTTGGATCTGTATTGCACACTTTGGAGGTCCTGGGCGCATATTTGGTGTTTAGGAAGAAGAAACATTATGTGGGTTCTTTGTATAGTGGGATGTAACTCTGACTTCCCAGGAAGATACACTTTTGAAACTTAACATAACATCTTACTATCAAAATTCCTGGCAATGCCACTCAGCCTCCCAAGGCCCTCATTATACAACATATGGTAGAACCAAGACCTAGTGGTCCCTATGATCCTACCTATCACAACCGTTTGCCCATAATTTTAAGATCAAATCTAGCACCATCTCACATGAATTTGAAGCTCTTTACATCAGGAATGTGACTCCATGCCATTCAGATCCTAAATACTGGTATTTATGTTGAAGTAATTATTCTCACAGGCCATTTAAAACTTCCCACTCCGTTATTTTTCTTGGATTGCTGGGTGAGGTGGTCTCACACCATACAAATGGGGCTGAGGTATTGGTGAGAGGGTGTACAGAAATTTGAATCATCACTGCTCATGCTGCTCTTTTCCTGCGACTAATAAATGTAGAGTTTCAGTCTGCAAGTCTGTTTCAAAAGAAAAAAAAGAGCACAAAATAAAAAAACAGAAAATAGTAATGCTAGAACAATAGAAGACACATCTCTTCATTTACTTCTCTGAAGGTTAGCCCTTCTTTTCACTGTAGAGAGATGGGGGGTGCCACCTACAGTCTAAATTCATGCTTAGCAGATTAATTACCTCATTTAAAGTTTATTCCTTTGTTTTAACGAAGGTGCCAGAACACTGATTTCTGGTTCAATGATCTTTGGGTCAGTTTGGTTCTTTGGAAATTTTTTAAAATATGAGTCAGAACATCTGTGTGCTCCTGCTCTGGTTCTATTAATGTTCTTGGAGAATTGCGGTGTATGAAAGACTGCAAATACCCTAATAGCTTATGTGGAGAAAGGCCTGCTGATCTCATGTTGTTTTGCAATTGCCTCCCTAGACATTTAGTATTTCAAAGTACCAACCAATGCTAAATAAACAGCACGCTGAACCAAATAGCTGGATTAATAGTACATTGCTAGACAGAGGGACAAAATTTATCTACCTTAGAAGTGCCCTTTTTATTGACACTTTAACATCCTCATCAGTAAAATAATGTATCCAAAAACTAGTTCTGTATTTGCATGAGTGGAACATGGAAGGCAACAGGACATCAACCTCTGTACAAGGATCAAAATGTATTATGCAATCTTGATTCCAGCGTATTATATGGTGCTGAAACATAAACTTATTACCAACAACATGTCATAGTGCTAGGTAACTTCCATGAGCCTGTTCCAAGTTTCAGGCTTAGCAAATCCATGTTCCATGCAACAAGCCAAAATAACCAACAAAGTTCTTGACACCATTGCAATACATGAATAATCTTCTGCCCTTTAGCAGCAAACAGACCTCTCTGGTGATGCTACTGAGATCATACAGACTCCTTACCACATGCAGTTTCAGAAGGCTCCATTTTCTTCCCCATCGCCTTTAACATGTCTGTGAGGGTGACACCATGACAGTGAGATGTCACAATTTAGGTACCATCAATATGTATGACTGTAAGCCAACTAAATATCTCTTTCTTCACTGACAACCTCTGCCATCATGATACCAAAGACGTCTCAGTGCCTGGAAGAAATCAGATTAATGAAAAACAAAGGGATGCTCGTAGAAGTGGCTGATAACGCTAACCTTACCAATAATCTCAGACAGTAATCCACAAATCGTTAATGTGGTGCAAAGCCTGTGGGTCTAGCCTTGCTTATTGACTTCAGTAGGATGAGAGACACTAAAACAAAGACAAGCCATAAAAAGGTGAAGCGAAATAAAATGTTGAACAGAAAGCTTGGGAGAATTAAGATTTGGTGTTGCTCACTGCTAAAAGAGAAATATGAAAGAGAGTGGTGAGGAAAATGTATGCTACACATACACACACTTCCTAACTTGGGATGCGCTAACAGAGATGCTACCCCTCGCTTTTAAAACACACCCTGATACCACTGAATAAACTTAGTAAAATATTAAAATTTTTAAAATGTGAGCTAGAATATGACTGTGATCCATTCATATTACTCATATGTACATCATTCAATGCAAAATATATAGATTTTATATGAGCCTAAAGCTAAAACACATAAAGTACCTTCCAGTTATTTTTATTTTTGGATGAATGCTATATGCTTAGAAAACAAGCTAGATGGTGCTAGTGCATCACTTTGCAATCACTCGGGTCTTGAAAGAACAAAACAAAATGACAGCTCTTTAAAAAAAGCACTGAAATATTAAATATACTATTAATTAAAATATTTTTTAATTCTGAATTTGTTTATGATGAGTTTGGAAGTTATTTAAAAGGATTATTTGCAATGAGCCAATAATATGATTGGATAAATCATTGATGATTTATTGACCTTGACAAGTGTTTTCCCCTATTATTTAGTACCTTTCCAAGATAAACCTCTCCAAATATCAAAACTGAGACAGTCCCAGGGACTGTAATCATTTCTGCACAACAGTATTAAATAATTTAAATACGTTCCAAAAAATGAAGAAAAGGATAGAGCCATCAAGCTCTATTAGCCAGGATGGGCAGGGATGGTGTCCTTAGCCTCTGTTTGCCAGAAATTGGGAATGGGCGACAGGGGATGGATCTTTTGATGATTACCTGTTCTGTTCATTCCCTGGCACCTGCCATTGGCCACTGCCAGAAGATATTGGGCTAGATGGATCATTGGTCTGACCCAGTATGGCTGTTCTTATGTTAACAAAAAGCAAAGCTAAGTGGTAATGTAGCAAAAATAGTTAGTTACATGAAGTTTTTATTTGTTCATTCCTCTTGACAGGTAATGGCCATCCTTTTCTGTAGCTCTAGGCTTAGTTTTACCAGTGGTGGTGTACTCAGTTTCATTTCACTTTAGAATTATACACTTTTAATAGAGCTAGCTGATTTTTTTCTGCAAAAATGGGGTTTGAGCAACGAAATTTAAACAAAGTCTCGTGTTGTTTGTTTTTTAATAGTTTTCTAAGGTTTGAAATGTGACAACCCCCTTCTGCTCCCCCACGATATTGTGAAAAATGTTGAATGAAACAAAACCCAGTTTCTTTCTTTATTTTTCATGAACCAAAAATAAAAACACATTTTGACCTTGTCTAATTTTTAAATGATGTAGGTAAAAGTCTGGCTCCATTCAAGTCAATAGCAAAACTCCCACTGACTTTAGTGGACCAGGATTTCCCGTTATAAGCAATTCTCACCTTTAAAGAAAAAAAAGCACAGCTAGGGAAAACGTTCTTGTAGGAATTGAGCTCAATAAAAGGACCTAGTGTTTTCCTTGGGAATAAGATATAATGAATTCAAAAGCCTGGCATAGATAAATATTTTTAATGGTTAAAATGTAAGTTCATTACAACTGCTGAATATTTTTCTGCACTCTGGGAAACGTGTTCATCTTTTAACTTCGCAGTCAGACACTAGGCTCAGTCTTGAGCCTTGCTTTGCTCCCGTTATGGGATCTCTGCTGAAGCCCTGGCACAGACGGCGTGTTGGGCTTGTTCCTAAGGAAAAAGGGGTACAGCTCATGTGCTGCTGCACTCCGGCAATTCCCAGCAAGTAAGCAGGTCCTGTGAGTCATTCCTGGCTGACCAGAGTTAAGAGCAGTGGTGAAAGTAAGGCGGTACGGATGGTAAAAGGTGGCCACCTGTACTGGCCCGTACTGCCTTACTTTAAAGCGCTGCCATGGCAGCACTTTAACATCCCTGCTGCTTTTGCCTCCCCCCGGACAACCAAAGAGGTGCGGGGTGGGGGGGGCAAAAGAAGCAGCTACCCCGAGGCTGGAGCCCTGGGCAGTGCAGATCATCTGGCAGGGGGACGCTGATCCCCATGCCCTGCCCCTTCTGCCTGAGGCCCTGCCCCTTCCAGGGAGAGGGAGGGGAAGGCAAACCTGTCCCCGTACTGGTAAGAGAGAAATTTTACTTTCACCCCTGGTTCAGAGTAGACCTTGGCCAGCCACAAAACTGGAGAGGTGCAAACAATGCATTTCTCATCCCCACAACAGGGTAATAGAGCTGAGGATTGAGGCCCATAGTTGTAGAGGGAACCCATGACCCAATAGCTCTTTATTATTTACTGCATAATCTTTACTCACTGCTGTAATTTGACTCTGGACCATGCACTATATTTACATTATAGTTTTATCGCCCCACTTTGAGGTGTCATTGGCCTTCACACATATTTTCTTTGGGGCCTATTATAGGCCTTTCTCAACATCTTGCCGGCTATGGCTCTGCTAGTGGGATTTAGATTTGTGATCAGTGGTTTAGGAGGCCAGTGTGGTAACCTCTGTGTTATGGAGCCTTGGGTGACTGGTGTGTAAAGAAATTCCCTAATAAGAGATACTGTTTCTTCCTTCCTATTCAGGGTTGGTAATTCTTTCTCATTTATGTGGGTTATTATGTCATACTGGATGTTAAATTTATAGGTAACTGTCAGTGCAGGATGGAACCAGAACTCTGAATGCCTGGAAGAGTGTCTGAGCGGGCCAGGAATGCCAGTAATAACAATAGCACAGGACTTGTTTCTACTCCCATTGAAGACAATTAGAGTTTTGCAGTTGACTTTATGGGGAGCAGGATCTCTTCATAGTGAATTCCATTTTAACACCCTAGGCTTCTGGGGAGTGTGATGAGGTGAATCAATTACCCTTCCCCTTAATTCAAGAATAGAGCTAGTTTAAAACAGCTCTCAATACTTTTCATATCATGAGCCACTTCTTGAACCAGTTGATCCCCAAGAAAATCTACTATCAGCTAGATAACTATCAGCTAGATAGAAAATCTACTATCAGCTAGATAACAGTGTAACATAATCAAGGTGAAATTAACTGCCCTTCAAAGTGATGGGTGAAGCTACCTATGGAATATTAACCTATTTTATACCTTTGCTCTTCTTGGTCACAGGGCTTTGCATGTATTGTCATTGGCTCTCTCCTTATTGTCTGCAGCCCCTCCTGGTCTAAGCTCCCTAGATCACACTGCAGTTTGGTTTTGTCCTCCTTGGTGTTTGCTATTCCTTCAGTCCAATTTTCATGCTGTCAGCACATTTGATTATGATTGAATTTACATTAAACACAGACATGAAGCAGCAGTGAAGGGTGTTGATTAAAGTTAGCCTATTCTTTTTGTTTGTTCGTTTGTTCAGTTTAGTTGGCCAGATGACTTCTGGAAACTCTGTGAGACTTGTTCAGACTTGTATAGCAGGCCATAACAATCAGGAAGCATCATTATTTGAACACTGAAAGATACTTCAGCACTGTGACAGATACAGTTGGACTGATTCAATACCTTTGGTACCTAAAAAAGAGGGAATTTCTATAGCAAGTAATGTTCATGTGAGGGGAATATTTATGGTCATGGGATTAACATCACCATTTCAGGGCAGGACCTCAGCAGTTTTTATAAAGTTACAAAGAAACATGATCTCAGGACCAAACTTTCTGGGAAAGGGAAAGGGAGCTCTCTAGTGAAAAGGACTTAAAAAAACAAACCATATTTCCACTGAATACAGTAACGGTAGGAGTGGAGAGACCACCCTCATTGGAGAGAGGGGGAATTACCATTCTCTGAGTCAAACCAGGCTGTGCAGGAAGAACTAAAGCAGGGGTAGGCAACCTATGGCACAGGTGCCGAAGGCAGCACGCGAGCTGATGTTCAGTGGCACTCACACTGCCCGGGTCCTGGCCCCAGTCCGGGGATGGGGGGGGGGGGGGCTCTGCATTTTAATTTCATTTTAAATGAAGCTGCTTAAACATTTTAAAAATCTTATTTACTTTACATACAATAGTTTAGTTCTATATTATAGACTTATAGAAAGAGACCTTCTAAAAACATTAAAATGTATTACTGGCACGTGAACGTGTAAATTAGAGTGAATAAATGAAGACTCGGCACACCATGTTTGAAAGGTTGCCAACCCCTGAACTAAAGGTTGGACCCTGCATTAGCAGTTGTAAAAGCTATCCTTGCTTAACAGTATAAACATATTGTTTTTACTTACAGCTTCTACCAAGACACTAAAAGGGTCTAGAGCTGTGCAAATAATGGATTTTTCAGTTCTCTGGAAGTTCCAGAAAACAAAAATGGTTTTAGGTCGACTATTTTGAGGAAATAGAAAAGTCAAAAAATAATTTCATTTAATTTTTCTTCTTTATAAATTAAAAAAAAAAACTTACAGGTAATTTCAAACCAAAAAGTTGTTTAAGATCTGACTCCGGAAAGTAAAATCGGAGCACCTTCCAGGATCAAATCTTAAATGGGATCGCATTTTTTCAAATTTGGATTAATTCTGGCAATTTGTTTTGGTAAAAAAATAATGTCTCTCTAATGCTCTGGGACCTACACAGCTCCACCACCACCACTGCAACCCTTTAAAAATGGCATTTTCATTCAGAGCAGAGGAAACACTGACTGTGATTCTATCTAGCAGTCTTGCTGACTGCTCTGGTCAAGTCACACTCCACCTCAAACTCCAATTTCAGTCCACTTCAAGTTCAAAGCATCCTCCCCGTTCATTCTAGGTAGTACATAGATGACCATCATTGACATAGAATCTGAGAGCCTCACAATCACTGATGGATTTTATGTTCACACCCCCTGTGCAGGGTGAGGATGGATTCTCCTCATTTTACAGATACGGAATAGAGGCATAGGTACAGTCTAAAAAGCCAGACTGGCTTGCTGAGGCAGAAAGCTTGCAATCTACTACCTGATGCCCTGGTGGAGAAGTGATTCCTTCCAGGGGAAAGTAGCTTTCAAGTCTGTTTGTGGCCCATAACAGCCTTGCTGGTGGAATCTGCTCATAAGACCTGCTGAATCTTTGTATCTCCTGGCTGGGATCTGGCTAGATCCTGGCTCCATTCACAGCAATGCACAACTGCCACTGTCTTCAACATGCCTGAGTCAGCCAGGTTCTTGTCCCCGCACAGAGCAAGAGTTGCAAGTGGTTTGTACCACTGCACCTTCCATCTAGAGGTGGATTTACCTCTCCTAAGAGGCTCCAGATAGTGCAATCTAGGGAATTATTCTGACTTTTTGACTGACTGATTCATCATCCATGTTTGCAAAGTATCATGCAGATCAATGGCACTACATAAATCAGAAATAACACTAATACTCAACAAAGCAGCAGCCTGAGGAATAGCACTGTAATTGTCCATGTCTATCTTACAGTTGTTGGTATTTTAGGGCATTAAGGGTATTAGCAGTTTTTAGTTTCAAAAGTGGGTAGGAATTGCGTGTAGGCCTGGAGGAAGGTTTCAGCTGTGAACAAGAGCTCAGCTCTGCAAACAACGAGTTTGTCTTTTCACAGGAAAAGAAAGGATGCTAAACTAATTATCTGACTATGCAAGCAATTCCACCAGATTTACCCCTTCTCTTCCCTTTCCCTGTTCCTCTTCTAGCATCACAAGTCAGCTTTAACAACAACAGAGTAGCTGGGGTGGAAGGTGGGGACCCTGTAACTGAGTCTAGTAGTCCCACAGGGACCAAAAATACAAGGTATTTACTATATGATCTACACAGAATCCACATGTGACATACATAAGTCTGTGAGATTCTGAATGTGTTCTGCATGACTGGAGTCTTTATGAAAAATATTCACTAAGTATTTGAGAAAATCAGAGTTATTTCTATGTGATTAGAATTGGGGAGGGGATACTAAGGTTTTACGAATGAGCCATATAACATCACTTTCTTCTCTTTGTTACGTCAAATCTTGAATGCCTCATGGTGTCCTTGTAACATCATGCTCAATATATTCATATTACATTCCTCTCGATTGTTTTATGTCATGACTTCAGTGCAGTTGGAAATCACCTAGGTTCCAGTCCTGTGTTCTCCTCTTGTTCAGAAATTCACTGCTTAAAGTAAGAACCATTGAAAAGGCTTTAACTCAGATCCTTCAGACAGTTACCCACATGCATACCTTAAGTCATGTGAGTAGGTGTGTTGACTTCAATGGGACAGCTTGTATGAATAAAGTTATGCATGTATGATATGATTTGAAGAATTGGGGCCCAAGAGAAGATACAGCAACCAGAAGAAGAACAAAAAAGTAAAAGTAAAATTGCTCACATGGTTGTAAAGGAAAAGGAGTAAAATTCACCCTTATATAGTGAGCCACTTAAATCTCACTTTTAAGCTCAACTTTGAACATGTACGTGGGACTTAAGTGCTGCATATGCCTTATAATGGCTCTTTGCACAGGGGTGAACTTCAGCCTGAATAATAAGCGCGTTGAAAATACTAAACCTTCTGCTCTAATAGACACAAATGACTGTCAGTTCACCCTCTGCCTTTCCTTAGGGAATTAATGTGAAGAGTCTGGATGTTGATAAATCTACAATCAACATGCAGCTGCTGTTTGATTTATGAAGGTCTTTGTCCTCTGGCAAATGTAGTTGGTTTTCTCATTGAAAAGGCATGAAGAAAATCCAAATTGAGAAGTTTATCAGATTGTAAACACTTAAAACTTTCTTTACACAAGAACAGCCATACTGGGTCAGACTGATAGTCCATCTAGCCCAGTATGAGGCTGTTCAAGAGTGGTCAGTGCCAGATGCTTCAGAGGGAATCCTCTAGTGTGAGAGCTGCCCACCAGTGCTGGGGAAACCTGGAAGACACCCAGTCTCATGAATGACGTTCAGTAGTCACTGTGGGTAAATTATAAGCAAATTCTTGTTCCTTTGATGTAAAAGAGCTACTCCTTTGGCTAAAGGGAAAGGTTCTGACTCATTTGAAAAACATGTTGTCACATTTCTCTCCAGTTCCCTCTGTTTCATTAAACGAATATATATCTACCGCAAAGCACAAAGACGATGTCTGAAAGCCTCTCAGTTGGTCTTTAAAACACAAAGGGGAAACCCACTACTCTTGGACCTACTCTAGTGACCATAAATGAGGCATTTAGAGTTGCCCTTGAAGGGGTGAGTGTACAGCTGTCAGTCATTTCTACGTGACAAGTTTAGAAGACTTGTAAATCTGACATTTAACTGCATGGAAGAAACTCCTAACTGAAGTTCTCAAGGAAAAAATTACACCTTTGCCAGTAAAAGGAAATTAGCAGCAGCAGCAGCTGCTGCTTTCCAGAGTAAACCCTGGGCGAAGATAACTCAACCTGCAAGTTTAGTCTAGGTTTGTCAAGGGAAATGTGGGTGACTGGACATTACCACAAATCTTTCAGCCCCCTTCCCACTGGATTAGCCTTCTTACATAAGCACAATTTAATTCCATTTTAATATATATCTCTACTTGCATAGTGTGCATTCACCTTTTTTTTATTTAATTATGGTGAGTGCTAAGGATGTTTATGGCTGTTTTTAGGCTCATGTAAGTGAATTTAATACTCATGACAGAGAAATGTCCCTAGCTTAAGGCAGGCTCAGTACGGGAGGTTCTGTCTATGCTTTCTCACATCACTTTACCAATGTGTCTCGTTCTTTGGGCAGTGTCTTTCTAAGTCTTTCTCTACCTCAGTTCTGTAATGTCCAGATACTATTGTGTAAAGAATATATAAAGAAATGAAAACATGGAACATTTGCAATTCTATCTGAGGATCTCAAAAAGTGTTTCACAAGCATTAGTTAGTTTTCACAATATCCTGGGTTGGGTATTATTCCTGCTTTACAGATGGGGAAAAAGAGGCACAACTCTTTAAGTGACATACCCGGCTCATGCAAGTCAGGGCCAGGGCAAGGAAGAAAACTCAGATTCTGTTTGTGTTCTCAGCACCAGATTTCTCTGCTTCCTAAAACAATGCTGAACCCACATGCCCCTGTAAAATCACAGCAAAATGGAGTGAGTGAAAAATGTCAGTAAGTGGGATTACAAAAATGCTTACATGCTAAAAACTTGTGGCAAGGCTTCATTTGGAAAAAATAGTAAATGCATCCATATTTACCCATGGATTTAATAAGGGTTGGCATCATATAAAGTGCAAGTAAAAGGATTACAAGATTAATCCCATAATAATCTTATTACAGAAACTCAGATTATACAATATAAATTCATTATCTCTGCTAATCTCTGCAATGACAGATGAAAAATGTCACCAAAATCAATGGAAACTATAATAAATTAGACACGAGGGAACCAAATCTTTATGCTTTGGCCCCAATTCTTCTTCTGATGTCAGTATGGCTCCTACTGATGTCAGCCCCTATTGACTTCAGTGGAAATAGGACTGTGCTGTCTCTGTACAGCACTGAAGACAAACACCTTTCTTGCAAACGAGCGCTCAGAGTTTCATGGTTCCTCACGTTTCCATGGTTCAACATTCTGTTGATTAGGAGCCAACAAACACCTGTACAATTTCTATCCATTCTTTGCTGATTTTTAATACCAAAAGTTCTGTTTAAACATCTTAAGAAAATAGTATTCTTTCAGAGCAGCCGTGATCATCCAATTGACTGGGCTGTAAAATGAAGGGTATTTATTGTGAAGGCACCGGCGGAGAATAAAATCCGTGTATTCATAGATGGCTGAACTCACAATACCTATTTTGTGGTTAGCAGCTTCTTGGCTTGAATGGAGACACAAATGGTTTAATCCAATTAGAAGGCTGAAGGATGCAAGGCTTCTTGGCAAGTCAATATGATACTCAGTCTCAGAGAAACACTGAAGAAAAAGGACACTAAAACTACCCTATTGACCCAGTAGATTCCTCTAGCTTGGGACATGCCAGCTATCAGCCATTCTGTATTAAAAGGCAGGATATTTAAATTTCACATCTATTTAATTCATGGCTAAGTGCTACTTAAATTGTTGGCCCTCTTTCAACACAATTGATGCTAATATCGTACAAAGTGAGCAGTAAGCACTGCCATTCACTATGGTTAAGCCAAATCAGTTCCCTGAGTAGTGTCCCGATAAAGAGGCTGTCCAAATAAAGAGCAGATTGTACATTGTTAAGTTTTGTTCTAACCTGTTGATCCATTTTTCACTGAATTTTCTATCATGTATCAAGGAAAGAAAAAAAGGACTAGCCTGAGGACAAATGTAGACATGAAAAATCTATTCTGAAATAATATTCTAATACCTTAGGAACAAATTCTGAGTCCGCTAGTAAAGTCCAAGTAATATTATTTAACATTTGTATATAGTGTATATCAAGGTTGCCTCCCCACTCTGAACTCTAGGGTACAGAGGTGGGGACCCGCATGAAAAAAGTAAATAATCCCCCAAACTTATTTTACCAGCTTGGGTTAAAATGTTTTTTCCCAGAACACAACTTCTTCTGTGTCTGGAACTGATATGCTGCCACCATCAAGTGAGAATGTCTCAGAAAAACTATTGCACATAGGCCACTTGAAGCCCCTCTTTCTCTTTCCACAAAACCCCCAAACTTATTCCCTCCCTGGGAAGCTTGAGAGAAACCTCGTCTGATCCTGTGAGACGTGCCCGATCCAAAACCAGGATCTTACACCATGGAAAACAAGCAGTCAGGTTCTTAAAAGAAAGATTTTAATAAAAGAAAAAAAAAGAAAGGAATAAATCCCTTATAACCATCAATAGAACAGCATCTACCATAATCAACAAAAGAATTAAGAAACCAAACCTCTCCCCCGAGGCAACTTTCTCCCACTGTTGATATCTTTGCTGAATCTTACAATATCAAGAAGCACCCAGCCAACACTCACCACTGAGAACCCTCCAAGTGATAGAAAAAAAACAGATTAAACTTACTATTTGACTACCTTACTTGTTACTGGATAGAAGCTTATAGTTACAGTAAAAGAAATAGGTGTGGTTCATCCCATAGCCGAGTTGAACAGAGTGAGACCCAGAGAGAAACTGAAACTCAAAATCCTTTGTCTCCTGAGGAATTTCTCATTGGTCAGTTGTCCACCTCTCAGGTTACCTTTAGCTTAACCGTTTACAGGTAAACACTAATTCTAAGCTACTTCACACTTATGACAGTGTATTTGTACTTACATAGCAAATACAGAGACAGGGTGAAATCGTGGCCCCATTAAAAACAGTGTCTAAACTCACATTGACTTCAATGGGACAAGGATTTCAGGATTTAACAATCCTTGCCTGCAAGAGCGTACAACATAAATTGATCACACAAGACAGGATCCTGAGGGAAATAAGAATCCTAGGGGGATGGTGCAAAGAGGAGATGGAATAATATTCTGGAGTTAGTTGGATGGTGCCATAAGCTAATTCCAAGATTGAGTGTTTTTTCTCCAGTGATTTTTAAATAATAGATTGACGAGAAGTTGAAAATTGCTATTTGGGGAACTGTGATGAAATGTATGCTTTGCAGGAGAGTTTGATGGAGGAGAGTAAGATGAATGTTATATTGGACCAGGGAGGGCATTCCAGACATAGAACAGTAGTGCTGTGCCCACACAAACTATTTGGAAGTAGACCTTGCAATATCTGCACAGCTGGACTGCATCCAGCCACTGCTGGATATGAGCATAGGCATACTGCCTGGCCCATCCTATTTCCAACACACACTCCTCACTCACCCCCTGCTGCTTCTCTGTAGTAAAGCCTCACCACAGAAATCTGAGTGTTGCCTACTGGGGTTGCCGCTGATTTTGTTTCCTCACACAATGCTTCTGCAGCTTTTAAGCTGGTTTTAGTCTTTCACTGGGTACTCAAGGCTCTTTAGGATTTATCCACAATGACAGCAAAAATGGAGAAAAAAGGATAATTACAGTGTACAAATCATGAATGACTGTTAATCTACCATTAAGCACCCAACAATGGGGAAAACAGGTACAGGGGGAAGGCTGACTTTCAGGAAGGCTCTAGTCACGTCTATTTTAATATGCTAAAAAATGGTTGTTGTATGTTCTCTGGAACCTCTTGTCTCGGTCCTGCTCTGCAGCATTAAAGGAACTCTCTCTCTCTCTTTTTCTTTGCTTTTTAATATAGTAATTCTCTGTGAGCAGTTGAAACAAACCACCAGTATTCATGTAGGCTTCCTTGGGGGGCGGAGGGGTTAAGGGTGATCAATTATGGTTCAATAAACTTTAAATCTGTCACATAAAACAGGCCTCCGTCCTTTATTCTCTTAAACAGTGTGTGTAATGACATCCTCTCAAGGGGCCCTCTACACAAAAGGAGGGCAAATTAGTTCCTCACAAGTCACTTTCTGGATTCCACATGTGACTCAAGACACAATATTGAGAGACAGCTGCACCAACCCAGCCCTGATTTCCCCCTCTCACTTATCCCTGGGTAAGTCAGGCATAATGCCATTGAAAACACTGGAGTTCCACTGGCATAAGGACAGGAAAATCAGGTCATCAGAGTCACATTGGTAATATAACATTGTAAAGCTTTGATTTCAAATGCTGGACAATTTACCACTGATTTTCAACAGAAACTTTTAGACAACTGCATTCAGAAAAATGAGCGCTGCTTCCTTGTGTCAGCACGAGGCGATGGGCAGGCTGCCATGCACCTTGGTGCAGAAATGAAGTACACATAAGAACACAAGAACATAAAAATGGACACACTGGATCAGACCAAAGGTCCATCTAGCCCAGTATCCTGTCTTCCGACAGTGCCCAATGTCAGATGCCCCAGAGGGAATGAACAGGCTATCATCAAGTGATCCATCCCCTGTCGCCCATTCCCAGCTTCTGGCAAACAGAGGCTAGGGACACCATCCCGGCTAATAGCTATTGATGGACTTATCCTCCATGAATTTATCTAGTTCTACTACACACTATGATAATGCAGCAGTATAACAACACCGGTGGCATCTGTTACATCACACATAAACCTTGTACTCAACTAACAGTTTGTCGCTTGAAGTAAACTGCCATTACTCTCTTCACAGCATAAAAAAGGGTCAGGTTGTATATGCGCACCAAGGGGTTGGCCAGGTAGAAGAAAATACTAATTATCTCACTGAATTCATTCACTTAGCTTTTCAGCTGTGGAGATCTGGGCTCAAATTCTACTGTTACAAGTTAAATGGTTACATCGGAATTGAAAAGAAGTTTACTGATTTCATAGAGTCGAAGGCCAGAAGGGCCACTATGATCATCTTCTAGTCTGACCTCCTAGGAAACACAGGACATAGAATTTCACCAATCCTTCCAGCAGATCTTGGGGCATTCTCAAGTAAGGCACATATACTTGGAGCCATGCTAGCCATTCCTCCTTGCCTTTGCTTCTTTCCCTGATAGAACTGCAACTGGGGACAGAAGAAACCTATGGAAATTATTGGTAATGTGAGCTCACTGGGAAAAGGAAAAAAATATTTTTCCTTCTGGCCAGCTATAACCTCAAAAGCCATGAAACTCCAAACATGCAATTGGTTGGGGTCAGAAGGAGAGAAGAACAATACCACAGTCATTTCCTTCATTCCTCTCACAGAGTTTGGGCTATGTTAATTATTTTCCTGCTACTTGCATCCCTTTCATATGTAAAATCAGAGAGAATATGGATTCATGTGTGTCTCAAAATCTCCAGGTGCTTAAGTAGTTCTGAGTGTCATTGAGAATAGGTACTAGAGCTGTCAAACAATTAAAAAAATCAATTGCAATTAATCATGTGATTAATTGCACTGTTAAACAAAAATAGAATACCATTTATTTAAATATTTGTGGATGTTTTCTACATTTTCAAATATATTGATTTCAATTGCAACAAAGAATACAAAGTGTACAGTGCTCACTTAATATTTATTTTTGATTACAAGAATTTGCACTGTAAAAAAACAATAAATAGTATTTTGCAATTCACCTAATACAGGTACTGTAGTGCAATCTCTTTACCATGAAAGTTAAACTTACAAACGTAGAATTATGTACAAAATAAACTGCATTCAAACATAAAACAATGTAAAATTTTAGAGCCTGCAAGTCTACTTAGTTCTACTTCTTGTTCAGCCAATTGGTCAGACAAACAAGTTTGTTTACATTCGCAGGAGATAATGCTGCCTGCTTCCTGTTTGCAATATCACCTGAATGTGAGAACAGACGTTCTCATGGCACTGCTGTAGCCAGTGTTGCAAGAGATTTATGTGCCAGATGCGCTAAAGATTCATATGTCCCTTCATGCTTCAACCACTATTCCAGTCCATGCTGATGATGGGTTCTACTCAATAACAATCTAAAGCAGTGTGGACTGACAGATGTTCATTTTCATTATCTGAGTCAGATGACACCAGCAGAAGGCTGATTTTCTTTTTTCGTAGTTTGGGTTCTGTAGTTTCCACATTGGAGTGTTGCTCTTTTAAGACTTCTGAAAGCATGCTTCACACCCCGTCCTGATCAGATTTTGGAAGACATTTGAGATTCTTAAATCTTGGGTTGAGTGCTGTAGCTATCTTCAGAAATCTCATCTTGGTACCTTCCTTGCGTTTTATCAAATCTGCAGTGAAAGTGTTCATAAAATGAACCACGTGTGCTGGGTCATCATCCGAGACTGCTATAACATGAAATATATGGCAGAAAGTGGGTAAAACAGAGCAGGGGGCTATTCTCCCCAAGGAGTTCTGTCACAAATTTAATTAATGCATTATTTTTTTAACAAGCGTCATCAGCATGGAAGCATGTCCTCTGGAATGGTGGCTGAAGCACAAAAGGGCAAACGAATGTTTAGCAGATCTGGCACGTAAATACCTTGCAATGCCAACTACAAAAGTAGGATCATTACCTGTAGATTAAGAGAAGTGATTATTTCCATCACTTAAGCACTGTTGAGGCCACATCTCGAGTATTGTGTTTAGTTTGATTAGGGGGCTGGGGCACATGACTTATGAGGTGAGGCTGAGGGATCTGGCTTATTTAGTCTGCAGAAGAGTAAGGGGGGATTTGATAACAGCCTTCAACTACCTGAAGGGGGGCTCCAAAGAGGATGGAGCTAGGCTGCTCTCGGGGGTGGCAGATGACAGAACAAGGAGCAATGGTCTCAAGTTGCAGGGAGAGGGGTCTAGGTTGGATATTAGGAAAAACTATTTCACTAGAAAAGTGGTGAAGCACTGGAATGGGTTACCTAGGGCAGAGGTGGAATCTCCATCCTTAGCAGTTTTTAAGGTCAGGCTTTACAAAGCCCTGGCTGGGATGATTTAGTTGGAGTTGGTCCTGCTTTGAGCAGGGGATTGGACTAGATGACCTCCTGAGGTCTCTTCCAACCCTAATCATCTATGATTCTAAGAAGAGTGCAGCATTATTGCTTGTAAATGTAAACAAATTTGTTTGTCTTAGGGACTGGCTGAACAAGGAGGACTGAGTAGACTGGTAGGCTCTGAAGTTTTACATTTTTTTGTTTTTGTACACTTTTTGATTTCAATTACAACACAGAATACAATATATATGAAAATGTAGAAAAACATGCAACATATTTAATAAATTTCAATTGGTATTCTATTATTTAACAGTGCAATTAAAACAGTAATTAACTGCAATTAATTGTTTTGAGTTAATCGTGTGAATTAACTGTGAGTAATTGACAGTCCTAACAGGTACCAAATTCTCTGTTAAATCAATGGGAGTTATGCTACTGAGTTTAAAAGGGTCAGGAATTACACCTTCCGATTTACAACTCAAACACCCCTATTTACCCATAAGGGTGGAACTAATCAGCATAGTGGAGGAGAGCAGATACATGTGTGTGATCCTAGCTAAGGGTATGTCTATTCAGCAGCTGGGAGGTGTGATTTCCAGCTTGGGTAGACATACATAGGCTAGCACTGCTTGTGCTGGCATGCTAAAAATAGCAATGTAGCAACAGTGACATGGGCAGCTACTCAGGCTAGCTGCCAAGTACAATTCCATCCGGCTCTCTAGGCATGTACTTTGGTGGCTATACTGTGTCTAGCTAGCTTGGACAACAATAGCATGGAAGCTGCAGCAGCATGGGCCGTACATGCCAGCTGGGATGCTAACAGTAAAAGCACTGGAATGGGTTACCTAGGGAGGTGGTGGAATCTTCTTCCTTAGAGGTTTTTAAGGTCAGGCTTGACAAAGCCCTGGCTGGGATGATTTAGTTGGGGATTGGTCCTGCTTTGAGCAGGGGATTGGACTAGATGACCTCCTGAGGTCCCTTCCAACCTTGATATTCTATGATTCTATGATATAAACACATACATGCTGCCTCCAGCTTTTACTGACCTCTTGGTAGAGGTAGCACAGCACATTCTGTAACAGCTCAGGAAATACAAACTCTGCCCAGTGGATTTCTGTACTACTCTCTAAATCCGATCTCATTTCAATAAAACAATGGCCAGCTTGTGTCTAGTACTTACTTTGGTGTGCAGGGTGCACGGTGCCTAAAGGCCAAGCAGAACTGGAACCCTTCCCTTGCTTCCAACAAGTAATGTATCTAGAGAGCAAAACAGAACCCCTAGTAACTAAGAAACAGAAAACACACATTTGCCTGAAGATTCAACATTTAATGACCATTAATATTACACAAGAGTTAAGAATTAATCAACAGTCTCTAGGAAAATAAAAACAACCGAATAACTGTTTCTGCCCCTCTTTTAAATTTGTTCAATGTAAAATGCAGAAATAAACACATTTTCATTGAGCAGACAGTCACATGCCATTTTTAAAGCACTTTCATTGATCTATCATGTTACCAACTGCTTTGACACCCTATTATTGGACCAATTTATAATCCAGCCTCAGAAGAAAGCAATATGCATAGTTATGAAGAATAATGTTGGATGACAATTTATTTTGTTGCTCTCCAAGATACTTCAATAGGGTTTCTGTACGTGAGCAGAACTTGCTTCAGTATGGGAAACTGAAATTAAATAAGTGTTGTTATACATTTTCTAGATCTTATAAAGTGTTACTTTGCATCTGGGGCTATTAATTTAAGATATTCACCTGCGTATTTTTATTTCCTGAAAAGGTCCCCACCCTTGGCCAGATCAATTTAAAGAAAATCATTATGAAGGGTCCAAGTGGTGAGATTCAGAGAGAGCCATCCCTCAATATTATATTTTGTGAATTAGGAGCTAATGAACACCACTCAATTGTTTAAGTTATTGGTGGAAATATTCTAGTCAACAGAGCAAAAAAATCTATGCATCAGAGACAATTATGATTTGTTTATTTAACAAAATGTATGGGAAGAAATGCTTTTCTGTTTCTTGAAGACATACAGTAATATACACCACTTCTATAGCCTCTCCATACTGAAAACCTTATAGACATCCAAGATTTTTTAAATTCAGTTTAATGAATGCAGTGTAAGTAAGGGTATCAAACTCATTGTCAGAAGCCACAGTATTCCCATATCAGTGACTGTCAAATTAATGATCCGGGTGCCTCCAATGATCTGCAGAGCACTAGCTAGTGGTCTATGAAGAGCTGTTTGGACACATGGTTCTGGCTCTGCTTTGTTTCCAGCTATATAATCACTCAGAGCTAAAAATAAAATAAAATACATCAAATACTTTCTTAATACAGCTTTTCCACATAAGCAAATGTTGGGGTTGCCACAGGGTGATGGTGTAGTTTTTGGCATTTGCAAACAGAAGGAGAGGAGATCTAGGAGTCAATTTCCCTATTGAAATGTGCTCCACATATGAAAATGTAAAATCAAAAGCAGATCATACAGAGTTCATCCTCCAGTTTTCATCTGGTCTGGTGAATGGGAAGCGGATGTCTCATAAAGAGAAATAATCCCTTATGCTTAAAGTTTGCTTCTTATTTGCCTCCTACAGTAACTTGTTAATCTTTCCTACACCTTTACATTTGAATAACTCGGTTGTAAGGTTATGTCTATAGACATTACAGATGGTTGAAAATTTTAACACCATTTTTTCTCTGAAAAATGCTGATTCATTAAACCCTAAATTATTTGTGAAACGGTATTGGTTTCTATAAATGTCCCTTGAAAGTTCAACAAATCTCAACTTGGAAAAAATTTGGGGAAAAAAGATACAAAATGGTCAAAATGTCCTGTTTCTCCATTTTCAAACCTCAAATTTTGGGAGGATGGATTTTTGATACATGGATATTTTCAAGGTTTTGTCATTTTATGTCCCAATTTGGGACAGGAACTCTTTTTGACATCTCAAACATTTTCATGGAGCAGGAAAACGATTTCCTGTCCAGCTCTAATAGGCATCTTTAGCAGTCTGAAAGTAATACTATGCAAAACCAATTGTGTATAAAAGCAAGGATCTTAGGAAACAAATAACCTCTTAAAGAAGGCTCTTTTTTTTTTTTTTGGTAGAAATTAATTACAGTTTCACATACTGTGCTTTCGTGAACAAAGCATAATATCCTTCAGACGTCAAATACAACCAAAGCACAGACGAGGAACACTTAGGTCTCTCAAAAATGCATTATTTTCTCTCCTTCCCTCATGGGGTGAAATCAATCTTTCCTCAGCTGTTTCCTGGAATGTTTCAGAAAAGGGAAAAACAACCTATGGCCCTATTAGGGTTAATTCTTTTGCATAGACACATATGACCATAAACTGGTCGAGCAGTACATGATCTTTTGCTAACATTGTGACTGGGAACAAGAAGAATACAGCCACAATAAAATACAGCTGTCAGCTAAAAGTATTGCATAAAGGCATCTTTGGCCATGTAGGCTCTTGGCCTTTTGGAAACAGGTCAGCTGCATTGCCAGCATGACAAAGAAAATAGCAATGTTTAGAATTAGGAAGAGGCGGGTATAAGAAGCTGACACTGATGGGGCACTGCTTCGAGCAGTGCTCACTATTTGTTCCAATCCAAACTGGCCTTTGATTGCCGCACCATTTTTGTGCTTCACATAAGTAATATCTGCAAAATCTAAAAGGTCTTTCATTTCCTCGTCTTCATCTACAGGTAACTCTTTTTGTGCCAGACTCTGTGCCTTCTGTCGCACTTTCCTTTCGTTTACTTCAATTTGTGCAAAGATGTCAGGAACAGCATCGACAAACTTGTAGCCTTTGGCTACCTTTTTGCTTTTCTTTGCCCTGCCTTGCTGCTGCTGCTGCTGGGAGATAGCAAATAACCTATCAATGGCTTCTTCCGTCTGTCTCTTATCTGAAAATCTCAGCAGGCGCTCAGCAGTCTTTCTAAAGCTGTCCGTGTTCCGCACACGGGACAGAATCTGCTTCTCAAGCTGCTGGAAGACAGGTTTGAAATGCTGAAGATTCTGCTCCACAATCTGAACATAATCTTTCACCTCTGATACAGCAGAGTTCCTTATGATAGAGGTTCTATCAAATAGAATTTTTTGGCGATCCGCAATAATCTGTGCAAAGACAGAATGGCCTCCATCCTCACCAGTCCACAGGTAAACGGTATAGGCATGCTCACTGGTGGCTATGAAGACATCCAGTTGCTGAGAATCTCCATGGACATTGAAGCTCTGGACATCTATGGAAGATCCTATGAAGAGGTAAACTGCTCTGGTGATTGGGTTCCGCAGGTGGGTTGTAACATTCACATAGTTTGTTCCATTGTATGGGTAGCCCCGGGGATACAATTTTGAGGTAACAGTAGCCTTCTCACTGTAGCCAGTGTCATCCATCCAGTACATCTTATATATCCCATCGTGATGCCTAATAAAAGCCCCATGGACATCATCAATAACAGTCTCTTCAAAAGGCACATCCACATTGTGGAAGAAGCTGGTGGCAGTCTCCAGGGGGCTGTCATCTTCAAGATGAATTAGGTCCACAAGCAACAAAAGCTGGGGATGCAGAAGCAAAAGGTTTCTTTGGAAGTTTTTCAACTTCAGTTTTGGGTTGTAAGCTCCCACTCCTTCTCCCCTGATAAAAACCACTCCACTTCTCTCCATAGCAGCGACTACTCTCCCCTGGCAGTCTGCAGCCAGGTCATGTTTGTATTTCAACCACTTTGATGAACAGTCCTCTGTAACCTGCCCTTCCCATGGGGAGAAGCAGCTCTTTGATACAGCTGGTGAAAACATCAACACATTGTTGAAGAAGGTATACTTCGGCCCATACAGGGCTTCTGTTATGAAAGGTACACCATTGGGAGCAAAGGTAAAGGAGTTCTGATCAGGGTGCTCGTGGCCAGCATTGAAGTTCCTCCACCCTTTGACCCACTCTTTGTACTTATTCTTATGAACAATATCATATATTGCACGGCCTCCCAGTTTTCCAGATTTGAAGGAGAGGAAGGGCCTGTTGATTTCAGCTGGCAATGCACTTCCATATGTTACAACTCCCCAGTCCTCAAAATAATGCAGCTTTGGAATACCATAGTCTGGTGGCGGTACGGAGTGCAAGCTTGCATCATACCTGCCAAATGACAAAGAATGTGGTTTTACACTTGAACATTAAAATTAGAATTATTTCATTTATTTTGATTTTCCAACACCAAAACTCAAGGTATTTTGCAATATTTAAAAGAAAGAATTGTCTACAGTTTACAAGGAGAGGTTGTTGGTCTCAGCCTGAAGAAAAGACTGGACTGCATATCTTTTCATTTGGTCCCTATCCTTTGATCTGTCTGGCTTGGGTAGCTCTACTAAAAGTTAAATTCCTACTGATATAGCTCTCGAGGTCACTAGAACATATTTGTCTCCCCCACCATATCAAACTGCAGTCCTCTTAATTTTAATAACTAATTTAATAACTAGTCTGTAGATAAGAGTTTACACTTGCCTCAGAGCACAGCAGTCTTAGTTAAAAGGAGCCACTGGGCCTGAGCAGTTCAATGGCTGGCTGGGTGAGGAAGGACTGGAGGGCTGTGAAACTCTCCAGGTGAGGAGGCCTGGGAGAGACGCTGCTCAGGCAGGGAACAGACAGAGAATGCAAGGACCATAACCTGCAGGTAACAAAGGTGACGAGACAGAGTGGGAAGCGGTCCAGGGAATGCAGCAGCAACAGCTATTAAAGGAAGCAGGACATGGCTGCTATTTGTAGGGTCCCTGGGTTGGGGCCTGGCGTAGTGGATGGGTTCCCCCATTGGACAAAGGCAAAGTTGGCAAAGCCCCAAAAAGAGGCAGCATTTTGGAACCCAAGCAAAGGGCTGGAATTTAAACAGGCCCACGGATGGGGCTGAAGATACTGAAGAGGATCAACCATGTTGTTGAACTTTGTCACTCTGGAAAGGGATTGGACTTGAAGGAGTGGCCTCATGGAGAGGTGGGTCAGTAAGAACTATTAAAGGCAAAGAGTGGTCCAAAGAGAGTGCCCTGAGGTTACTGCTCTATCCCAGAGCAGACAGAGACTGCAAGCTAGCCCAGAAGGGGCTGAGAACTGAGCCCAGAGGCAGAGCTGCAGAAACTGACAAGGGCATAGTGATAGGTCCTACTGAACCTTTTTTACCCTGGAAAAGGTCCATCTGTTTTGGATTGTGTGTGACTTAGCTAGAGGGCTGAGCCAGTGAAGACCTGCCTGAGGAGGGCAACAGCTCACAGAAAAAAGAAAGTGCAGGTTTGTACTCAAGCGACAGGAGGCCCTCAGGAGAGGTCAGTGTGCCCCATCATATACTGTCTACTCAATTAAAAGAAACTCAATTCCTATCATGCACAAGATGTCATTTCCAGACTCCCCAGGTACTGGAGGATATGGAGAGTTTGAACTCTTCAAAAGAATTAGAAATAAACTAAAAATGAATTATAATCCCAAAGCTTTATTTAAATGATAATTGTATCCTCTGCCTAGGCTAAAGACAAACTTGTAAGACAGTAGGTATATAAAATAAAGTAATACACTTCAGTTTAAAAAAAAATCATATCTAAATAAGGTTATTTTTTTATTTCCTTATATTTAATATGAGCAGCTATATACTATTTCAGATATTATTTAAAAGAACCAAAAAACAAACAAACAAACAAAAAAAACAACTACCCCAACCCAGGATCAAGCCCCCAGCAAGAACTCCATCCCTAACCTAACCAGAGGTAAAGGTCTTTCCCCATCAGAATACATCTCTCTGTTAATGGATACCTCTTTCAGGCCCTGACACAAAGACAGCCTTGGAATATATCTGGTAGAACACCACTTCTGGATGATTTTGACCTAACGTGGAAGCTTGTTCCACAGCCAATGGCCCTAATGGAGATTGCTCTATGACCACCCACTTTCTGTATTAAATCCAGGAGACATTAATGCAAGTGCCTAGTCTAGTCTTACAAATTAGGGCTGAGGTATAAGGTATGTGGAAAATGTGGCTCAAGTCTTGTTCCAGAATTTTTTTTTCCATTTTGACATTGCTTACATGCTAATGTATATACCATTTTTTAAAGAATCTATGTTTCTCTCTTTCTTTAGGCATTGACTTTCACATTTAAATTGCATTTAAAAGAAGGAACTGGGTTCTAAATGCACCCAAAGCACAAAAGAAGCCGTAATGTGAGTGAAAGGGGTTTTTTTGTAAAAAAACTCATGTGGAAACTTTGATATAAGAATTTCACTCCCTTTGAAAATGGTTGTCTACAGCAATGCAACTAAAAGCATTACCAACAAACAGATGGAAAACATGTGAAAACCTCTGTTGTGTGTGTCTATATATTATATGGCTTGAAGAAATTCTGAGTAAATTTTAGACTAGACACAGTTTAGGTTGTGCATGACCAGCATAACATCCCTTTGTACAGTTCATTACAAATTGGAAGTTAATGGCTTATCATTAATTCCTAGCAGCTGCCATGTTTCTTTGAAGCCCGCTTGTTCTGTTTCATACCAGAGAAATTCAGTGTGAAGAGTGCACCACCGCTGCCCTTTGGATGGAGTCCCGGGGCCTTCCACCACTCGATTCCTTCTGATCTGATCTGCCAACCAATTCCCACTGCCGTTGCGCATGACAAATTTGTCTAGAAAAACCAACTGGCTCTCTGGCCCATAGAACCAGTTATAGTTGGAGTCTGCAATTGCCACAGTTCTCTGAAATCCTTGGGAAAAATGTAAAAGGAACACAAGAAGAAGCAAATAAATGAACAAAGATCTGTACTGTAAAGTAAGGATGATGAAGCCAAGCATTGCAAATGGGCTTACCCTTTTAAAGTATTTATAGACATACTTTTGAATGACCCACAGTAAGGCTATACAGGAGCTATTTCCCATTGCTGTAGCACACTTTAATACTCACCTTTCTTCTTAAACTAAAAATAAAGCACAGATGCTATAGAAATGTCAAGGAGAAAGACTCCATCCACCTCTCTTTCTTCACTTTAATTTCTCACAAAGAATAGTATTCAAAGATTTTGTTTTTCTTATGTCAATCCATGCCCTTTAAAGTAACTACAGCTTACAGAGGCTCCTCAAGGTAAAATGAAATCTATGATCTAAAAAAAATAAAACAAGTGTGCTTTGTTGTTTAAGTATCTTTCTGAAGCAGATGCCTCAGGTATCATGTGGCGTCCGTGTGACCCATTCTTCTAATGGGTGTGTACTGCCATGTCAAAGGTATTCTCGCCTTCTGGGTGTTCAGAATACAGGGCCAAATCTTCAGCTGATGTAAATCAGTGTAGCTCCATTGACTGTATCAGAACTATGCTCATTTATGACTGCAGAGAACTGGCCCCTAAAATTCATCCAGGTTAGGATTTTGTATTTTGACCCATAATTTAAGATTAAACTTGTATTCTACGGCAAGCGGAACTGATCCGGATACAGAAAGAACCAGATTTCATTAGAAAGTTGAGCCGAACTGGAAGAAAAATCTTTTCTGAAGGTTGACAAAATTGGGTTACATTTTTTACAGTTAATTTTCATATTTACATCTCTGCACTTTGATTTCAGATGGGACTTCAAAACAAAAGTATGATTTGCAGCCTGATCAGAGGAGAAAGTACCTGAAGAGTTTGCAACTGTGCTGCCTCTTATAAGATTTCCAGCCTAATTTTGCTAACTCAAGAAGTTACGAGAACTCAGAAAAAGTTCAGAGCGGGAACAGAATTTTGGACTACTTATTCAGTCTGAGGCAAACCTCAAACTTTTCATGTTCTCCCCACATTACTGTCTTTCCTATTTTCCCCCTTTAAATCTTTCCTCAGTTCACACTCCTATAGTTGCTTTGCAAAATACTTCACGAGTACTTCACCTTATGTCTCCACACCTCCAAGCTGTTTAAATATCATGACTCTTCTGTCCCCACAACATCTAAAACAGATTACCCTAAAATAGATGACCCATGTAGCTAAAATGCATGTCCATTCCTTGGTTCTGTCCCAATTTCATTACTGTAATTTTATTCTCATTTAATTCTTCCATTGGCTTCCACTCGCCTTCCATGTTAAACTTGAGCATCTCATTCTCTGTGCAACTCTATGCCTACCTAAGTCTGTGCTCTTTATCCTCTCTCATTTTGCTCTGCCCAAGATACTCATTTCACCACTACGTTTGTATTCTTCTCCCATTCTTGTCTTCATGCTTCCCGCCCCCAATGTGCTGCACCTTATTTCTAGAACGTCTTCTTTTTGCAGTCCAAAGGGCTCCAACTCTCCCCATTTAAATCCCTTAAAACTCTCTTCATGAAACCACCCAGTGTTATTGCACCTATGTGAATGATGCTGTCACATACCTATCAAAATACAACAACTCACTGCGATGGTTAAAAATAGAGCCTTCCTCTGGGTCATCAAGAGTATGTCTTTTAGACTGGAAACTCTGTAGGGCAAGGGCCCTGTCTCCTCCATTTCATACAGTGGTAAACACAGAACTTAACAGTAACTAAAAAAGGGAGGCAAAATGGCATAGTGCACAGAGAGGCTTGGGACTCAGGAGACCTGGGGTCCACTCCCACCTCTGCCACTAATTCGTAGGGTGACCTTGGGCATGTCACTTTGCATTTCTGTTCCTCACTAAAATGGGGATAATGATGACCTTCCTTTGCAAAGTTCTTTGATATTTACTAAATTAAAAACTAGTAACTATTACTTATTATTTACTGAACATAGTCATTGCCCACTGTGCTGTATGAAACAGAAGACGACATGACCTACCCAAAGGATAAGTCCCGTATTTTGGATATTAAATAGCAATATGATTTACCACTAGAAAACACAGAATACCTCAAAGACAGAAATCCATGGTCATACTATGTATACCAGATAATATATACACTGAACAAAAAACAAAGAACTTGATAGCTCCTAGGAAGCAATGATGTATAATTTAAAAGAGATACAGAATATAGTTACGCTTTTGCTGATCAGTCCTAATAATTTTCTTTTCCTAGTACTTTTCGACAAAAAAATACAATTCTCTTTCATGTATCTGAGGGACATCTCTCCCATTTTAACCTTCCCAAAATTTCAGCCAGCAGGGGTAGGTTTCCTTTCCACTACCTAACTCTGATAATAGCTCTATGCCACAGTGACACAAGCCGAAATGCAGGCCCCATCACCGATGCCTAAATAGTTATATTTCTGTATAATCTTAGGCATTCACCTTGGAATAATCCCATGTCTCCTTGTACTGCACTTAGAGCTAGTTAATATTTTTCACATGAAAAATATTTTAGTCAAAATTGCTTTTTCCTTAAACGGGAAAAAACTGATGTTAAATTTTTTTTTTCAATTTTTGTGAAAATGCCTATAACATTTTTATCAATATTTTTATTCAAACTATCAAGTTTTTCCATTCCAAAAACACTTCAGTTTTCAATGCAATGATTTCTGGTAAGAGAAAAAGTAACAATTTTGAAAACAATTCTGATAAAATTTCAAGAAAAAAATATCAAGACAAAATTCACACACGCGCACACACACACACAAAATCCAAAACAGATAATGGGTCCATTTCAAAGACAGAAACGTTAAATTTTTTCATAAAATCATTTTCTTATTTTTTGACCAATTTTAAGGGCCAGTACTTAATAGACAACAGTGTCATTTTCATTCATGCGTATAAAAACATAGAGAATGCTGCACTATTTGAGCTATATAAAATTGTACTTTAACAGTGAAACTTGTAACTGATTTAGAAATTAGCAGATGTCCCTTCATCAATCCAAGCTACCTACCTGGCAAGACAGTTCTGTACATAAATGCAAAGTGCTCTTTAAGCCACGGGTGATTGAAGTGGTTGATGTCAAAGTGTCTTTGGACAAGAAACATGTATTGAAAGAGAGATCTGGTGGTGTAGCTGCCATAAGCCACTCCTTCATAGAGGGATCCATCTGTAACTTCTCGCAGCAGGACTATAGACTTTTCCATGATTGACAGCACTTGCTTTGTCCACAAGTACGCTTCCTGAAGATAGCCTAAAAGAGGAAGATGTGGATAAAGCTGACACAACTTTATAACATACTGTGCCTCGAGCATATGGGTTTTTTTTAAATAGGGGTGCTCCAAAATATGACCTCTGCAGTCTTAAAATATGACCTAAGTCTGACATCTCCTTGCAGTTGTAGGGTGAGAATAAAACTGATTGTATGCAGATTTTAATTTTGATGAACAAAGGAATTCAAGGTTAATTTAGTGAAGAAAATCTGCCAACACCTAATTGTTATTAACTAGGGACTACAAATAAAGGAAGCACACGTTGTACTTTTGAAGAAAGATGTACCTATTATGCTCAATACACTCACATAGTGAGAATCAGCTCTTACCATGCAGGATCATGCATTTGAAATTAAAACAGAATGTAAACAAAACAAATCTCTTATTTCCACCAGAGGGCTCCAATAATGGAATTATTCGAGTCATTTATTTTTTAGCTATATGGCTGCCACAAGTGAAACATTCACAAAATGCACACACTGGTGGATGGATGCTTAATAGATGTGAATGACAATTAACAATAAAGAACATTTAATCAAGAAGTTTAAACTTAAAGTACAATTAAATGATATTATATAGTAAAAGATGTTTCATACTATGTACGTTTTTAGAATACTATACTATCTAGACATGTACAGATTTCTTCTCAAGAAAAGATTATCAAAGGTCTTGCCATTCTGGTCCCTTCTGGCTTGTTCAACAAGTGGGGAGAAATTGAAGGAAGCCCCCACACAGTGCCATCTGCCCATGAGCTAGCCAAAATGTGCACCCAGGCACAAATATTGAGAGACTAGTAGTGGCAGTAGAGTCTCCAAAGACAGCAAGGTACGTGGATGTGGAGCACCACTCATTTCTGCATCATCTAGCAGAGATCAGCTGATGCCAGCAGCTGGCATGTACTATACCATGCTAAAAGGTGCATCAGTGACCTGCTCTGTCAGAACTCCCTTCAGTGATCTTAAGAGACACTGTGCCATCCTAACACACATAATGCCTCTATTATAGTGATGCACATCACCCTTACTGTGGGCTGTGACATAAAAGCCACAATAAATATTTTGGTTGTTAATACTTCTTTAGCATTTCTAATGTGTACCCTTACTGTTGATCTAAAATATCACAGAAGGGGGTATCATGGTTCAGCAGTGGCAGTGCATTTATCATCCTGACACATACAGTAGGTAGCTATTACTTGGTTTACAGCTATTTCATCCCATCAATGTATTACACATAAAAGTTAAGATGGTACAAGGTAGGCTATTTAATACCATCTGTAGCCGAATGTGAAAAGGGCATTAATTAGTGTTTTCCATTAGAAAACATTATGTACTAGCGTATTGGTTATCCAAATATTTTTCAAAACAACCTGAGTTCTTATTTTAACTCAGAAGATCATAATTTATTGAATACTTAGACTGCATCTGGAACTGGGCTCAGTTATCAGCTCTGCCACAATCATCACGTGTGACGTTGGGCAAACCACTTAATCTCTCTGTGCGACAATCCCTCCCATCTATACAATGGAGATAATAATGCTTCCTTTTTCTATTTTGTCTATTAGGACTGTAAGCTGTTTGGAGCAAGGCTCAACACAAGGTATTTGCACAATGCCTAGTTCAACGGGACCTTGATCTTAATTGAGGCCTTTAGACCAGAGTTTCCCAAACTGTGTTCCGTGGAATACTGGTGTTCCGCGCAATGTGAATAGGTGTTCCATGAAAGAATCATAATTTTAAAAAAGGGTCTTTATCTTTTTATTTTATTTTAAATTTGTGTAACCTCCAAGGAGATTACATGGACTCCTGGGGTCTGCTCAGCAACAAACAGGGAGTGAGAGGTCCTCCCAAGGAGTGGAGGAAAGGGGAGAAGCAAATTTAAGTGAGTGGAGAGCCAGGCAGGAAAAGGGCAGGACTGCCTGTGTGGGGAGCTGGTGAGTCCTAGGCCTGCATTCAGGGTTCCCCCTGAGAACTGGCCTGCAGGGACCTGACAGCAGATCCCTCAGCGGAGTTTTTCCTTCCACACTGGTGATTCCCCATTTGTAGAGTTTGCTGGGAAACTTCCACAGCCGGGCTGAGTTCACTCTCCAGCTCCTTAGGTGAGACCAGTCACCACATGGTCAGCTCTGCTCTGTCCCCTGGTCCAGGGAAGCAGCCTGCTGAGTGTGTGTTTGGACACGGGGCTGGGAGGCTACAGTTTGGATGTTAGTGGTGTTGTGTAACATACAGCTTTGAGCCCTCCTCCCCTCTGTGGTGAGGGGAAATCCTGGAACCAACACAGCCTGATTCCTGCCTGAGGAGGATCCCTGCCAGCAGAGAGCAGCCCCTCTGCTGTGACTGGAGTCCAGTCATCTTCAATCCTGAGAATCATTCATGGAGTCTGAGAGTGCCCCATCTTTTAGTTAGTTAGTCAGGTAATTTGTTTTGGGGACTCCCTAATCCCTGAACTGTGTCCTCAACCCAGGAGTAATAGGTTTGAGGATTTTATAACCTGCTGCATACTACACCCATGGAGGAACTTATCACCTTCTCCCACTTGTGAGTCCTTTGGACTGTACTGAACGCAGTCAGCCACACTGCTACACCACTGCAGAGAAGAATTTTGTGGTTATAGGTCACCAAGGGCCCCAGCCCAGTATGTGTACAAGGGACACTAATTTTATATTTGATACATTAAGTCAAAGGTATTTTCAGGGCACCGGTGACCCTAAAAATAGTGTTTTACCCTGTTATGTTGTATTTGTCTGCTATTTAATATAATTATTGTGTTGAATATATTGTATGCATTGGTGTTATTTCTTGGAAGTCTCCAACTATCTGGTCAGTAAGTGGAGAGTACCCTGTAGTTAGAATTTTCCTCCCAAGCTGCCCTGCCAGGAAGGAGTGAGGGGGGTGGAGGAACTACCAAATAATTTCCTAGGAAAAAAGAAAGAAGAAGACCGTGGTGAGTGGGTGGTGGGATCAAAAAGAACCCAGACCTGCCCATCAAAATCTGTAAGTGGATTGGCATTAAAGGAGGTAACCAGGTGGAGAAGAGGCGCCTGACATTAGGATTCAACGTTCCAGCATGATTCCTAATATTAAGCGAATTTGAGATACAAAAAAGAGGAAACACCAATCCCATTAAATCCAAATTTGTATTTCTGTTTATAAAAATAGATTTTCCTAGTAAAAATCTAATTTCTTTGGTGTTTGTGTATATATAAAAACAGTGTTTTTTAAGTAGAACACTGTTTTTAATTTTGACTCTTGCACTTGATTTTTGTACTACTTTAGGAACATTTTCCAGTTAGAAATTGTTAGTTTAAGTTATTTTAAATTTGTATTTTTGCTTTGTTTTGTAAAATCAAATGTATTTGAGCATAAATAATGCAATTTTTTATTTGAAAACCAAACGACTACAAAATAATATTATAAGTGTTCCGTAAATATATACGAGGCTAAAAAGTGTTCCATGGCCAAAAAAGTTTGAGAAACACTGCTCTAGACACAGCTGTAATACTCCTTACATATGGTACGTTATTCATTTTGTGTAAAGTCATAATATAAAAATAAATTATATATAATTATGTTTTATATCACCTATTTGTTTGCTCTATCATATGCCAAAAGAGAAATAAATTTTTAAACAGCATTATATTGCCAGAAAGACAATCTAAAACTATGCTGCAATATTACAATACATTTTTTATTTTTTTTTTTACTTTTTGGAAACTTACAGATATAAACTATGAAAATCGAAATTCTCCTTGAATGCTCATTTTAGTCATTATCAAGGACAGATTTATTCTGCTAAGTTTAACTCAAAAGTAATATTTATTTCATGTTACTAATTCCTAAAAGAATTGGAAGTTGCTAAAAGTAGATAGAGGTAGTCACATGTTCACATCAAGTGTTCAACCCAACTGCAAATTCTGATAGACTCAGGATGCCAACCTTGTTGGATGCAAACCATAGTTTCTGCTCTTTATTCTCAAAGAAAGTGGGGACCACCCTCAGCTACCCAAAAAGGGGAAGATTAGATTAGAGGAACAGATGAACATTTACAGATTTCACTTAGATAAAGCCAATTTCCAGACTCCATATGTCAGGGGGGAAAAAAAACAACAACTGTGGTCTATTACTATTGCTATTTACTATTGTAGGGAGGGTAAGGTACCCCAATCAGTGATCAGTTGCAGGCATGGTTCAAACACTTAACAAAAAGATGGCCTCCACCCTAAGGAGTTTCTAATCTATGTACTTGGCCTGAATTAGAAAGAACTGAAGAGGCTACACTTCATTGTTTGGGGAGGTCACATTATGTACAATTTGTTTAATATCTACAAGTGGTCATTTGACAATTACTGATCTTCACCTTTACAACAGTATGTGCAATTTACACCCTGTGTAATTGATTATATCTATATATATTACACATGTATTCAAAAATAAAAAAAAGATGCTGAATATAGCTGTACTTTGGTTGTTACAAACACTTGCACATCTTTACACATGCCTGAATTAGAGGTTAAGTCCTAACATGTACAACATAGAATACATGTATCAGTTCCTGAGACTTTATTCATAACTTACACACATGACTGACACACTTTAAAAAGAATATCCCTATTGATTAGTGCATACCTTGATTCATCAAAACCAGGCTTCCTGCCAGCAGGGCCATGCAGTTGGTAGGCTGATGGTTATGGAGGTACTGGAAACCCCATCCACGCCTGTATGATGCTTCATACATATATCCTGAGGCATTGGCAATCACCTCAAGAAATCTTTCCTGTTCAATCTTGCTAAGGTAGTTGTACAAGAAGTCATAAGCAGTGGCAAAAGCAACTAAAGAGTGAGCAAGAGGAACCTCATCCCATGGAGCATCCTTCACTAACCTGTCAAAGAAGAAAGAGATCAATTATTAAATTGAGTTCCAAAGATTTTTCACCAGGCTTTGATGTGTAAGTGACTCAATATCTTTTAAATTAGGTACCGAATTCAAAGAGTTCAACAGCCTTCCAACAGGAAACAACCTAACTAGTTTTAAAATTAAACTTGATAAATTTATGAATGGGATTTTATAGGACAGGTAGCCTGAAATACCACGGGACTGGACTTAATAACACAGATGGTCACTTCCAGTCCTATGATGTATGTTCCTAACACACAGAACATGCTATCTATTAACTCTGGAATATTCCACTTGTTTCTAAATAGATACAGTAGTCATCCTTAAAAGTTGGAAATTACCATACCAATTCTAAGATGCTGTTTAATTTGGATGAGCTAACTTGATTATCACTACAAAAAGGTTTTTTTTCTCCTGCTGATAATAGCTCATCCAAAATAAACAGCCTCTTAAAATTGGTACAGTAATTTCCAATTTTTTATGCTTTTTGTGTATATAAATGCATCTTACTTCTGTGTGTTCCATTCTATGCATCCGATGAAGTGGGCTATAGCCCACCAAAGCTTATGCTGAAATAAATTGGTTAGTCTCTAAGGTGCCACAAGTATTCCTCATTTTCTTTACGGATACAGACTAACACAGCTGCTAATCTTAAACCTGTCTCAATAATAATTGTGCTAAGACTAACAAAGGAGTACATTTAAACAGGGAAAAATTCACAGAGCAAATGATTCTCATAATCAATAGGATTATGTACATTTCAGACTTGTTTAGAGAGCAAAATTTGAAGGAATATAGCCTGAATATCAATACTTGGTATGAGAAATAAGCAACTGCTTACACAGCTTTCAGTTCTCTTTAACCTCTACTCATTCACCTTACAACATGTTTTTTATTTATATAAATACATTTTGAATAATGATGGGGGAGGAGCTGGGGAGTGGGAGTGGGGGTGAAACCTAGCCACCTGCAGCTAATGGGAGTTTTATCATTGACTTCAGCGGGACCAGGATTTCAGCTTAAACTTTTATAAACACACTAAGCAGGTACTGTAGAGTTTTATGGAACGTGATTAAAGAAGACAATACACTCATTCATTTATTAATACTGTGGAGTCACTAAGAACATAAAAGCTACCATACTGGGTCAGACCATGGTCCAATTTGCCCGGTATCCTGTCTCCAGCAGCATCCTATACCACAGCTTCAGAGGGATTGTACAAAACAGGGCAATTATGGAGTGATCCAGTCTTCCACTCCTAGCTTCTGGCAGTCAGAGGTTTAGGGTTGACTCAGACCATGGGGTTGCATCCCTGATCATTTTGGCTAACAGCCACTGATGGCCATGAACTTATCCTTTTTTGAACTAAATTATGCCTTTGGCCATCAAAACGTCTCATGACAATGAGTTCTACAGGATAATTGCACATTGTGTATAAAAAGTACTTCCTCATTTTTAATTCAGTCTGTGGCCTATTAATTTCATTGGGTGGTAGCCCCGATTTTTTGTATTGTCTGAAACTGTAACTAACGCTTCTCTATTCATTTTTCCACACACGATTTTTATAGACCTCTATGATATTCGCCCACCTGTCATCTCTTTTCTGTGATGAACAGCGCTAATTTTTTAAGTCTCTCTTTGTATGAAAGCCACTCCACACGGTTGATCATCTCTGTTGCCCTTCTCTGAACCTTTTCCAGTTCCACTATAGCTGTTTTGAGACGAGCTGACCGGAACAGGACACAATATTCAAGGTGTGAGCACATCATGGATTTATATAATGAAATTATATATGTCTTATTTTCTATCTCTTTCCTAAAATATAGACAACTAAAGGTATGGTGGAACTGACTCTCTTTAAGACACTGCCTTTACTATTATCCTTTCCCAAATCCCTACATATACATTCTGTTCCTCAACAACTTCTGTCATTTTCTGCCAAATCAAACTCTAAATCTAGTAATCAGGGCTTGTTGCCAGGTGCAGCAAAGTTTCTCACTAGAGTTTGCAGTTATTCAGTGTAGAAGAACTGTAGCCCTTACAGCCAAAGGTTTTACATATTTTCCCTAGAAACTCATTATTTCCATTTGACAACAGCAAACATTTCCAGATAAATTAACGGAGACGCTAACCGACTTAGGTGAACAAGCCTGCACACATCCAGGGTGGAGTGTGTTTTTTTTTTCACTGTTTCCCTAGAGCCACAAAACTTGGAATGTCTGGTTAATCCATTATATGTCAAATCCAGCTCAGTGTCCACATACCTTACTGTTTCCACTTTTGCATCTTCCTTTTGCACTAAAATGACTCTGAACTATGTGCTCTTATTAATTAAGAGGTCGATTTCTTTGTAGTTAAAATATTACATTCTGCCTGACTTACAATCCCATGTAATACCAATGACTTCGATGGAATCGCATGATGTACAATACAGGGCAGAATTTAGGCCCATTACTTCATTTTGGATGCTGCATGCTTGTAAGAAAAATTAAACTTACACTAACAAAGAGTAAATAAGATGAGGAAGACTTTGTAGCACCTTAGAAACTAACCAGTTTATTTCAGCATAAGCTTTCGTGGGCTATAGCCCACTTCATCAGATGCACAGAATGAAACAGAAATAAGATGCATTTATATACACAGACAGAAAAAAAAAGGTGTACGTTAGCATACCCAATTCTAAGAGGCTGTTTAATTTCGATGGGCCATTATCAGCAGGAGAAAAAAGTATCTTTTGAAAGTGGGAGCAACAAAGAATGGGAGCTCAGAAGGGAGAATTCACCCCTGGATTCTTCTCTATCAAACACAGAAGGCGCCTCATGGCTATTAGACATTGTCTGCACTAGAAAATGCTATACCCATTTTCCAGCAATGGTGCAAAACTGCATACAGAGTGCCAGAGTTTTCACCTCTGTGTCATGAACTGCTGATCAAGTTCAAGACCCTTGAACAAGTATTTGGAGACCTCTCATTTTCAAATAATGTTCTTCTGGGTCTCACTAGACCTTTGCACGTTCAAACCTTAGGTGGTATTCAGGAAGCAGAGGTGCCACTGTAACTGACTTATCCTGGAACAGCTTAAATGTGGCAGAGGCCAGCTAGTGAACTACAGTAAATTACTAGAATGGAGCCATTTTAGAGTTAAATTCAAAGCACAACTTACTGCAAGTGGAAGCATCTTTACAAAAAATCACACCTTGCATACTGGAATGAATTTAAACAATGTGGCGATCTTTTGTCTTATTTCCTCATAAATAGGACTGTTAGAGTTCACAGTATATGGGTTCTACTACGGTAATTTTAGGTTAGAATCAACATAAGAATGGCCCATACTTAGACCAAAGGTCTATCTAGCCCAGTATCCTGTCTTCCGACAGTGGCCAATGCCAGGTGCCCCAGAGGGAATGAACGGAACAGGTGATCATCAAGTGATCCATTCCATCACCCATTCCCAGCTTCTGGCAAACAGAGGTTAGAGACACCATCCCTGCCCATCCTAGCCAATAGCCATTGATGGACCTATCTTCCATGAATTTATCTAGTTCTTTTTTTATCCTGTTATAGTCTTGGCCTTCACAACATCCTCTGGCAAGGAGTTCAACACATTGACTGTGCATTGTGTGAAAAAATACTTCCTTTTGTTTGTTTTAAACTTGTTGCCTATTAATTTCATTTGGTGACCCCTAGTTCTTGTGTCACTTTCTCCGCACCAGACGGGATTTTATACACCTCTATCATATCCCCCTTAGTCATCTCTTTTCCAAGGCGAAAAGTCCCAGTCTTATTAATCTCTCCTCATATGGCAGCCGTTCCAAACCTCTAATCATTTTTGTTGCCCTTTTCTGAACCTTTTCCAAATCCAATATATCTTTTTTGAGATAGGGCGACCACATCTGCATGCTGTGTTCAAGATGTGGGTGTACCATGGATTTATATAGAGGCAATGCGATATTTTCTGTCTTATTATCTATCCCTCTCTTAATGATGCTGAACATTCTGTTTGCTTTTTTGACTGCTGCTGCACATTGAGTGGATGTTTTCAGAGAACTATCCACAATGACTCACAGATGTCTTTCTTGAGTGGCAACAGCTAATTTAGACCCCATCATTTTATATGTATAGTTGGGATTATGTTTTCCAATGTGCATTACTTTGCATCAAGTGTAGAGTACTACTAATTCAAATATTAAAACATTTTGAATGAATGTGAGTTAACTGCAGACATGGTTTTTAATAAAATAAGGAATTTTAGCTACCCAGGAAAAGGTTAGACTTGCTCCCTTTTCAGTGATTGTAACTTGGCTTTTTGATATATAAAAGTCCTTGCCTTTCTCTCTGTCAGAAACCTCCTCTAGATTCTACAACTGAAGTAAAGAACATTGATGTAAGTAGTTACATGACCAAGACAAACTTTACATAAGTAAAATACCTGCCCAAGCTTAAACTAAAGCATTCTGCAATACCACAAAATACTAACCTGCCCGACAACAAGAATGAATCACTAACTTGTCTCCAACAGAAAGTATCAAACCAAAGAGGATCAAACTTAACATACAGCTTTAACAGTCATGGAAAAGAGCCAGTCTCTATATTTATGATGAAGCTTGTACTTCATGGGACAGATTTGTAGCTGGTAAATCAGCATAGCACTATTAATGTAATTAAATTCAATGAAGCTATTTTAATTTACAACATCTGAGAATCTGACCCACAGACTCTAATTTAGAAAGCAAGACAGAAAAACACAGGAAATTTAAACCTGCCCTGATACTCATGAAACTTCAACAAATATGTGACTTACATTAAGTAAAATGGAAACCTGAAAAATTTGTTAGCCAGGTGTCACATTTTTTAAATGACAGCTGCAACCCCCAGGCCTACATGGAACAACCAGCTCCTAAACAAATGCACCAAAGGAGGCTGCTGCTGACATACTGTAGAAATGAATGCACAAATATTTGCAATAATATATCTGGAGGTCAGGGCCCATGATGTACTCATTTAAAAGTGAATGTGTATGTGACTTTGAGGTGTTGGGGGGGGGAGGGGCAAGGGATTACTTAGAGATAATTAAAGAGGTCGGCATCCCCTTCTAACTAGTCCACCATAAAAACAGGATAATGGAGGATGGTGATCATTCCAGGTAATTGTGGTGAGCACAGTAGAAGAGTTTTATTTTAGAAGGTTAGCAAATTGCTCCCTGTCATCTCCTGTACCCTTTAATCACGTCATTGCTGTTTTACATACTTGGCATGGCGAGAGCTACAATGAATATTAACAGGTATATTATCACTGGCAGGTATAATATGCCTTTGAAGTGTCGAGGTTCCAGTGGAACCCTATTATGTCAGAGAATGTCATCACATGTTACTGCCTCATACAAGCTGCAGGAAAAAAATAAATCCAAAGGTGTTCTTGGGACCCATGCTGATCCGCTGATCATGAGCTATGTGGTGACCTCTCGAGGTCCATTAAAGTCCTATGATTCTACGATTTGGAGAACACGCTGCTGGTTAAGAATGAGGAAAGTTGTAATTATTTGTCTGTGCTGCACCTATTCTGTGGATAAACAGATTTTGTTTCTTGGGCTGTCAATCTATCACCTAACACTAAAATATTAAAGAAGAAATTTTGGATGTATTTATATCTTCATAAAGAGGTTAAAAATATCCATGAGATGGGATATCTCTGGATAACAGCAACTCATTCATCTTGTCATGAATAAGAAGTGACAGCAAGCATGATGAATCACTTAGTGACCATAATCTTACCAAATATTTGGCTAAACGGAGTCGTCCACAGGTTTTGATTGGGAGAAGGCTTAACAGAAAAACTCAGAAGGAAGAGACAACTCTTAGAACTATTCTTGCTGCTCCAGAATCTGCCATGCAAGTAGGACTTACTTTACATGTCCCAAAGAAAGGAGAATAGACATTTTTTAGAGATGACAACAGAAGGAAAACACACAAACACTAAAACTTATTATAAGGATTTACCTCTATTATAGTACACACTTTGTAAACTTTGGATAAGGCAAGATATGTATCCAAAATATACTAGAATCCATGCAAGTAGGAAGGAAGGATTATTTGAATTTGATGAACAGGCTCAAGAACAGCTTTCACTCAGAGGCCTTAAATGTATCCTTATAAACAGAGGCAAATGAAAAAAGATATATGTTTGGTTTACATATGGTAAATGATACTGTAGTACAAAAATGCATATCATTTAGAAGAGGCACCTATTGGGAGCTTGCCAAACTTTATTGGAAGAAAGACTTTATAATATTATTCAATTATCTAACATAAACTGAAAATAAAAAGTCTTATAACAAACCTTTGTTGCATTATTTTAAACAAAGAAGTTAACACAATCAGCTTTTTGATTTGGCTCCTATCTGAAGGGAAATACTGACAATTTTATAGAAATAGTGCTACTTGAAGCAACTTGCTTCTTAAAATATTTTTCAAGATTCTGGACTGGTTCATGATGGTATCTATTTTGGATTTGACATCTTTTAGGAATCAATAAGATGTCAGGTAAAAAGTTAGAGCCCATTCCTATAATCCCCTTGTGAGTACTGACATTAATGGGACCATCAGTTAACTCCATGCAGCACAATTTAATTAACTGTATTCTACAGGAGTAAACTGAAGTTGGCTCTTTAAGGGAAGTAGTGAAGATGGATTCCATATTCACTAAAACCTTAGAAGACATTTTAGATAGGCATAACTTAATTAGAATATGAGTAGGACACTGGCGTTAATATTCTTACTCTTGAGAAAAGTCCCAGGAGATCTTAAGCGACCATAAGTAGTCAAGAAGATCGCTGCTTCATTTCTTCACAGTATTTCCAGTGCCCAGTAAACACCACTATGGGGCCTTAAATTCACTCAAGGACAAAATGTGCCAACTAATGTATTATCAAACACTACTTCCTCTTTATTAGGCTTCCAACTTTTTTCATATTTAGTTGGCTTCTGTTCCAGATTAAGCCACCATTTCTCTTTTCAGAAACTGTTTTCTTTAGTCTCGCCATCATTTTCTCAAATCTGTAATGAGGACAAAATTTAGCAGCACTAAGAAATATTAGCGGAGAAAAAGTAGATTAAAAACAATTCCTAACCTGAATTGCTATTGAACTATTTTATACACATCAAACATTTTGATGCATTTGCTCTAATTTAGAAAAAACTCATTCTTTCACATTCATATACAGCTCTCTCATTGATGTAACTAGTTAAGGCACTATCAAGAAGACATTTTTAGAAAAGATTTACTGAATAATCGTCATGTAGTGCACTTCTGTTTTTTGAAACTAAGGCTTAACAAGATAGTCTCATAGTATCTTACTGTCAACATCATTCTTCTGAAAACTAAGACAAAACATAATGGGTATTATCTAGACATTGTGATGTCTCTAGAGGTTCCCAAGGACTTGTGTGACTCAGGAGGTATCTGAGGAATGCTCGGACAGCACAAGAAGGGAAAGGGGGACAGGAGCTAGAAATAAGGATTGGACCTTGGTTATACAAGAGAAGACCAAACTAAAAAAAAAAAACCTACCAGTGTTTGCATTAATCCCTGACTTCTTAATTTTCGCAGGCATTCCAAAATCCATGTAAGTATATGAAAAGATTCCTATTTATTTTGATAGGCTTCAGATGAGGCCTCTAATAAATTACCCCTTTTCATGTTAATATGCCCAATGTAAAACTGAATAGGGACATATCAATAAATCCCCCAAATTTGGCTGTTCTTAAATATGTCTATATCTTGGTAGCAAGTATACTTTGGTGTTTAATTTAAAGAAATCACATTCCATAACTAAAGGAGTAAATCCTGCAAAGCACTGAATACCTTTAACTCTCAACGTAGACAATAGGGTGTGAGAATTTTCAGCACCTCTCAGAGGGTGCTAAGTAGTTTGCTGGAGTGGCTTCTGAGAAAATAAAAAAGATCTACAACTATTGCACATCACTAGTTCTGTGGGTCCTAGAAAAAAAGATGTGCCCATGCTCCTTTTCCTAGTTCTGCTACAGCAGTCACAAGACATTCCCAGAGGTGTCATGGATGGTGCTAGTACACAAAAGAGGAAGGAAGTACTAACAGCCATGTTCACTTCAGCTCACTTCAAAACGTAGGGGGTGAGAAATCAGCACTGGCTATATGTAAAGGGCAAAATTAGGAAGAAGAGTTGCATTTAAGTTTACTAGAGCATGTTTCACAACAATGGAGAATTTGGTTATAATTAGCTCTTGGTGTGTGTGGGTGGGTGGGGGCACTCTCACCATTCTTCTTTAGAACTGTGAGCCTCCTCCATTCCCCTCTCATTCATCTTCCTCTTTCATTAAAACCATTAAAACCACTTTCATGCCACTCAAACACCCTCTTCTCCTTTTATATTTACACATGCAAGGAGATTACAGATTTTGTCCTTCATTAGAAGAACAATTGTTTGGAAATTTTGGTTCTAATTAGTATTAATCATGATCCTTCTGTATTCATATGTTATAAAGCTTCTTTTGCTAGTGTTGAATGCCATAACAAGGTATGGTGCCTTGAAGAAACAGATTTTTTTTTATTATTATTATTTCAACAGACTTTCTGGTACTTTACAGAAAATGTTTATACCAGACATGCCACAAAATGAGCTGTACTGTAAACTCTCAATATCAGTTTAACCATTCTTTCTTAGTGAGCCAAGATGAGCTTCCTGTTGCAAAGGTATGAAGAAACACTTTGGCTTTATGATAAAATTTACTCTTAAACAAACTCCAGATTCTCTTTTTCAGGATTTTTTAAAAAATTAAGAAATTGACTGACCAAATGATTGCTGTATCCTCCATGCCTCTCTTACAGAACTTTCCAGGACATAATCTTATGGACAAAACCTCAGTTGACCATTATCTGAATATATCTGATGACAGTTACTTATGAGTCCAGGAGATAGTCCTGCTGTGAGACCTCCATAAATTTTTCTGATCATGGTGCAATTTCCTTTCAGTATATGTGAATTCTGTACTGAACAGTACGTGGACATTGATGGACAGAGTGTGGTGGGCTCCATAACTTTGAACAAGGTATGCCAAAAGGCTAATGGGTTGTGGGTTAACAAGGGATGAGATCTGCAATACTATAATCTCTTGTTAGTCATTGCTTCATTCACTACTGTTTAGTTGGAAAGTTCGCATTGCTTGACTACAGCTCTTTCACATATAAGGCCCATCAAGTAAGACTTCTCTTCAGATTGTACTCCCTTAAGCAATGTGATGGTGAAACATTTGCATTAACAAAATGGCCTGTGGACAATGAAAAAAATATTTTGACTTCTACCACACAGATTTTGCCTTTCAGGATGGCCAGTCTCACTGTAATAAGGACAGAGAATTTATGAAAGTAAAGGGCATTGAATTGCACAGTTTTAAGGTTGGCTGGGTTAAAAAAATACTTTAAAAGTTCTTTATCAAAAATATAAAACCTGATGAGACTCATATGTTTACATGATGAGGGTCTCTAATTACATCACTCATTTCTGGAACAAGCTTAGCAAGCATATGGAAATAATCGCTATTACATATCCCATCAGCCAAAAATGCACACTTACCAGGGAATATTCTAAAAGCTAATGACAGATAAAATGCCAGGGAGCTAATCTATAACCTCCACAATTTTCCTCTTTTCTTTAAGAAGCTGCCCAAACAACATACTATGGCTTAAATAAAAAGACAAACTTTTCCTAAGATTTCAAATAAATTTCACATGTCAAATCTCAGGAAAACCAAACAAATTCTTTGGATAAATGGAGTCTCTTTATTTTCTTAATATCCCAGTGTAAGCATTTTTAAAATGTATCCTTTGATTAACTGTTGGAAGACTGTCTTTCTGTCTTGCTGTCTCTTTCTTCCTTACTAGATTCCCAAGGATCCTCTGCTTCCATATTATTTCTTTAATGACTGATTATGCTTCTCTATTAATAGTTGTTCTTTGTTTACTTTAAAAATAACCTTCATCAGGGTAGCAGGATATGCTACCAACATTTCCTGTTGTAACAAACAATTCAACTTTCTGCTTAGACCTTATGAATGGTAACTCAATTAAGGTTTTTCTTTATTACATATTTTAAATTCATTACAGTAATAAAAAGATAAAATCACGCAGACACTTGGATTTTCTGTAATTTCTATAACAGTATCATACTCTATCATAACTATACTATTGAAAAATTAAACTATATTCAAACAATGGAAAGAGTCTCATTCACACAAGAAAGAAATTTTAAAATGACAAGTTTTACTCTCAGTGCATTCCATCATGCCCTGGAATAAAGCCTGTAGCACTTAAAATCATGCTTATTTTATTTAAATATGGCCAAAGTCACCAAAACTCCTGTTTTGGTTTTATGGTAGATTTTTAACACTTAAGTGAAGTGATCTTCACTTACAATTTTAAAAATTAAGGGTGTTAACTTTTAGATTCAGTATCATCTTCATAGAAATCAAAGCAAAACCCAGATAAGACAGCAGAAGGAATCAAGCTGCTAACAACAAAACTTTGAGAAAGCCAGATTTGAAACATTCCAATCTATTGAGACAAATCCTGTCAAAGACAGAAAGGAAACAATGTAACTACCCTCACACTTATTAAATCAGTGAGGCTGTACTAATGTCAACAAAATAGATATTTTTCTTCCATAATTCCAGGCAAATTAAATATATTTAAATAAACTCTATAGAAAGACAAGTCCAAGTTTTCCTGTGATACTGCACGCACTGTTCTATTCTGTATAGGTTCACCTACCATGCTTCTCAGCATACTATCTAAGCTCCATCTGGTAGTCCAATAGTACGTTAAGCAATGTAACTGATAGCTGTCATGTGTTTGTTCTCTCATCCTCTCTCAAGGGGGGGAAAGTGTGTGCATGGAGCACGTGTAGCTATGTATTTATATTTGAGGAAGCGAAGCCAAAGAAATGCGCCCTTGTCCTTGGAGGGAAAGGTGGCGAGAACGATCCCAAGAAACTGTCTTCCTTACAGATGAGCTTTACCCTATTGTATAAATTCCTTTGTGCCAGAGGAGTGAAGTTGCAAACTGTCATCTTTATTGTGGAGCTTAAGTCGATCTTGTGGATACACTGGAGTCTGAAGACTTGCCTGCATAGCAGCTCTGTGGCAATACGTGACTGCCCAACAGCTCCCAAGTTCACTTTGGAGAGGGAAGTCACAAGAAGGCATTTGCTTTCCATGATTTGCCAGGTAGCAGAGAGAGTGAAAGCTGGGACATCTTGAATAGCTCAAGAGCCAAATTCTCTCCCCCTGAGTTCAAGGCCTGAGGAAAAGGGTTTTGTGCAGCAAATTGCTACAGAAGTCAGGGAACGGATTCCTTTCTCAATATTATAAGTCAAAATGTGTGATATTTAATTGTTGATCCTTGTATTTGGGGACCTAATTGCCATGCCAATAGCATTCTCCCGAAGTCCCCTTTGTGTTGTGTGACTAAAGCCTCTGCTCTGTGGCATTCCCCCACAATGCCCAGCCAGTGCAGAATCTCTGCATCCTACTTCCTCCCCCGTCACACTCTGTTCTGTTCTAGTTCCTAGACCACCATGATTGAGTTTGTTGGTTTTTTTAACCCCCTCACTTCATGATGCAGCAGTGCCTTTCAAGTCCTGGGATACCCATGTGTGAGGACTGGGCTAACTGTCAAACTAAATCCCTCCTGAGACTACCTTGAGTCCGTAGAGGACATTACCAGGGTGACAGACTCTTAAGGAGACTTCTTCTTAATAATAAAAATTAAAAATAACTTGCATGGTACTCTGAATAGGCTTAGGTCAGGGCAGACCAATGACAGGGTTTGATAAGGAACACACACTGCTTTTTATTAAAAAGCAATCCATGAAGAATTTTTCCTGCATATGCAAATTCTAACAAAATGAATTTGCATATAATTAATCTCTTTCTCTATCTCACCTCTCCCAAAGGTTTTATCTGGGTTTGGAAGGATTGTATTTTTAATCAGTAAATGTCGACAAACATCAATTCTACCATACACGCACAAAGCAACCAAAAAATAATCAATATGTACAAAACGTAGTCAAAGAAAGAAAAACACTCCTGGAAAACTTATTCATTTGATTTGAAGATATTTTCGCTGGGTATTTTGACCTGTGATGTGATGCTGACAATTTGTATTTCAAGTTAAAGCTTTCACTTTTTAAATTTCAACATCTACTGTCATTAAATTAGTCTGACCCTTCCCTTCATATAATTTTCCACAAAAGTGAAAATATAAATAGATAAAAATAGAAAAAAAATGTTTTAAAATAAACATTAGAATGTTGATGGCTATTACTGAATTCTGCCAAGCCTAGTTTTATAGAGCTACAGCTCCAATCCTGCATGCTGCTCTGTGTGGGCTCAGAGGCATTAGCAGATAGTTTGTATGTTAATCTTGAATAATCTTATTTATCATTTTCTTTTATGCTGTGTCTGTCACTTGTAACTATAAGAAACAGTGATTATAGAAAAGTGGAAGCACTGACCTCAAAACACACTGCTATTGAAGGCACAGGGAGAGAAATGTTAACTCTGTGCAGGGTTTAAGAGGCAATGTAAATCCATTACCTTTTCCCTCTAAAAGTTAAACCATGATCTAAAGCAGGGAACGGCAACCTTTGGCACGCGGCCCATCAGGGAAATCTGTTGGCAGGCTGGGACGGTTTGTTTACCTGCAGCATCTGCAGGCACCGAGCCTCACAGCCCACATTGGCCTGGAATGGCAAACCATGGCCAGCTGGAGCTGTGATCTGCTGAACCTGAGGATGCTGTAGGCAAACAAACTGTCCCGGCCTGCTGGCAGATTTTCCTTTTGGGCTGCATGCCAAAGGTTGTTGATCCCTGATTTTAAGCGACACGAAGTATTAAAATACAGAAAAATCACCAACTGCTCTAAACTGCAGAGGTTGCATATTAAGTGTGGGATGCCTGTCAAAGACCAAGCAGCAGGGTTGGCTTATAACAGGGGTAGGCAACCTATGGCATGTGTTCCAAAGGCGGGCACACAAGCTGATTTTCAGTGGCACTCACACTACCTGGGTCCTGGCCTCTGGCTTGGGGTTCTGCATTTTAGTTTAATTTTAAATGAAGCTTCTCAAACATTTTAAAAACCTTGCTTACTTTATATACAATAGTTTAGTTCTATATTATAGACTTATAGAAAGAAACCTTCTAAACATATTACAATGTATTACTGGCACGCAAAATCTTAAATTAGAGTGAATAAATGAAAACTCGGCACACCACTTCTGAAAGGTTGCCGACCCCTGGCTTATAAAAAAGTCCAGGCAGCTTAAAAAGAAAATAGAATGACTGAGTCCCCTCCTCCTACCTTGGGGAAAGAGACCAAACAAAAAGGTGTGCACAAAAACTACTGTAAACTACAGCAGGGGTGGGCAAACGTTTTGGCCCAAGGGACACATTGGGGTTGTGAAACTGTATGGAGGGCCGGGTAGGGAAGGCTGTGCCCCACCCCAAACAGCCTGGCCCCCGCTCCCTATCCGCCCCCTCCTACTTCCTGACCCCGACTGCTGTCCCATCCAACCCCCCTGCTCTTTGTCCTCTGACCGCCCCCTGCAGGGACCCCACCCCGCAACTTCTCCCCGGACCCTGCCCCTATCCAAACCCCTGGCTCCTTGTCTCCTGATCTGACCCCTATCCACCCCCTGGGATCCCACCGTCTATCCACACACCCATTTCCCTCCCCTGACTGCCCCCCTGAACCTCCACCCCATCCAACTGCCCCCTGCTCCCTGTCCCCTGACTGCTCCCCAGGACTCCCTACCCCTTATCCAACCTCCCCACTGCACTTCCCCGCTCCCTCACCATGTGACGCGGAGCAGGAGGAGCTCACACCAGGCCAGAGCACTGGCAGTGCACCGAGTCTGCAGGGGTAGGGGACATCAGGGGAGGGGCAGAGAGCTATCCTCCTCAGCCAGAAGCTCAGGGGCCGTGCAAGATGGCCCTGTGGGCTGGATGTGTTCTGCGAGCTGTAGTTTGCCCACCTCTGAACTACAGCATAAGCAATGTAGCTCACAATAGCATAGGGTCCATTAGCCAACTACTCAGACCAAGATCTTCCCTGGCTAGTCCTCTTTCTCCTGCTGTTTCTGGAGGTTTGTTTCTTTCAATCCTGTTTCCTTTGCCCCAGGTTCTCATTTGCTAACCTGCTGCGTCTTTGCCCTCAGCAGGAATTGGCTAATCTGGCTGTCCCAACCATTAGTAGTCTAGCCATCACCATCACAAGCTCTTACAAAGGGGTATGCCTTTGACTATTTGTCCTTTAATCTAGGTCTGGGATGAATGAATGCTGTAGATATTAACGAAAAGAAGACACACAACAGAAGAACATGCTACCTTTCACACTACCTTCATAGCACAGTTGCTCAGACATAAATACCACTCAAAACATGAAAACTCACAACAGGAAAGATAAATGGATTTCAAAGGGGAAAAAAGACCAGACAAACACCAAAGTTCCTTCAAGAGACACATTATCTTTTCACGATGACTCATTAATTAAAAATCTGATGTGTACAAGACAGGTTCAAGAACAGAATGTCAAATGGGTGCTGCAAATCAGGACTGAAAAGCTTTGACAAACTACACATTTCATACAGTATTTAATCAAGAAAGCAAATGCCATGTGTCATCCTGAATGACAGTTTGATTTAAGTCATCCGAAGAAGTGGGGTTTTTACCCCCAAAAGTTTATGCCCAAATAAATCTGTTAGTCTTTAAGGTGCGACCAGACTCCTCGTTATTTTTAAGTCAGTGTTATGAAAATTGAAATTAAACACTGGAAAAGACATCTACATACAGTATTAAATCTTCCAGATTAAGAATATCATCTCGCACTTTCCCCTACCAGGGAGAACCCTACTAGGAAGATAGGAAGTTTTACCACCGTATAAGAGAGAGACTTTTGTGAGACACTTTTTTTAAACTAAATAAGAGGCAGCACATATATTAATATTTCCTAAAGGCCAGAATCTGACACCCTTACTTACACTGAAAGTAATCTTTTTTTCTATGTTAGGGTATGTCTATACTAGAAACATAAATCAACATGTATTAGGTCGACTTACAGCCACCACAGTAATTACTGCAGTGGCTGATGTCCACTCTTCCCTCCTAGGATCAGTGGAGCACGTCCTCACCAGGAGCGCTTCCACTGACCGAGGACGGGAAGTGTGGGGAGCTGAGAGCCCACTCTGTCAGTTTCGCTTGCAGCTGGGAGCCTGGCTGTCCCATAGGCTCCCAGACTCCTGGCGGGTTGCCCTACCCTCACACCCTGCCACCTCTCACTGAGAACTGGGGGAAGCCGCCCGGGGCTTCTCGCCTACCCGTTTCCCACCAGGAGTGGAGGGAAAGCCACCCAGTTCTTCTTGCCTCCCCGTTCCCTGCCGGGAGCAGGAGGGAAGCCACCCAGGGCTTCTCGCTTCCCCATTTCCCGCCAGGAGTGGACGGGGAAGGGAAAAGCCATCCAGGGCTTCTCATTTCCCCAGTCCCTGACAGGAGCTCGGAGGAAGCAGCTCAGGGCTTATCACTCCTGGGGAGCAGGGTCCAGCTACCCCTGCTTCTTGCGCCCCTTCCCCGCCTGCTCCCCACCAGGAGCCAGGCAGCCATGTCCATTTCAGCTGGGAGCGGGGTTGAGCCAGATCCCTGCTGGGAGCGGGGTCCATTTTTGTCCTAGCTCCCAGCTGGGAGCAGGGTCCAGCCCCACAGATCTTCAGGGGTGTGTGCAGATGGGGGTGGGGGGAGGAGGGGGCACTAGCTGCTTGGCTTTCTTGACATGAAATTGACAGAACAGCCAACAATAGTGACTGCAGTGTCCACATTGCCACTGTTTTGCCCAAACTAAATTGACATAAGACCTCTCGTGGAGGTGGAGTTATTATGTCAGTGAAGTATGGTCCTTATATCAGTGAGAGGAACGCTGTAGTGTGGACACTGACAAAAGCAGGCTGATGTAAGCTGTCTTACCTTGACCTAACAGTGTAGTTTAGACCAACCCTTCATGCCTGGCAAAGAGAAAAAGCCACCCAAACATCTCATGCACAAACCTGGGGTGAAACTAATATATTCTCACACATTCGTTCATTCATTCAATTACAAGTAGAGTTTATGCAGTAAGAACAAAAAGACAAAAATCTACCAACTAGGCTGAGCCGCCATCCTTTCCATGTAATCCTTGGCCATGTTTATGGCTTCCATATTCTCGGGGTAGAGCACACAGAACATCGCAAGGGCACCCAGATTGTTGCCATAAATTTCATTCCATCGAGCACTGAACTCTTTGGGATCCCAGGGAGGAAGGTACTCCAACGGACTGGACAGCATGGTCTGCACTGCCTCAGCCAGACGAGCTGCAATGTGCTGATGCGTAGTGGCAGCCCTGATCCGCAAATCCTCCACCTCTCCTTTGGAAAAGTACAGCATAGGATAGCTGTCGTAGTTGGCATTGACAAAAGGGATCACAGAGCTTGGGTTCTCCTTGGTGCTGGAGGCCAAAGCAAAGCAAACCACATGTATGAAAAACACACTGGGAGCCCCACGTGTGTGAGTCCTCATTGTGGCATCAGATCTCCAAGTCTCAAAGGCAGCCAAACCATCTTTAAAATATCCTAGGGATGACAAACAAGAGTGAAAAGAGGCCATTAGACACAATTCATTGGACAACAATTGCCATCACAGCACATTTCACAAGAAATCTAATTCAGTCTGGAATTATAAGAAAACATGTGTGCTGTACTGGTGGCTTTTAAATCATTTTTACATTGATACGTCAGATAAAACCCATTCTGAGTAACCAACTTTAAAAGCAGAGAAGCTACATTTTTGGGAAGAAAGGCCCTTTCCCACAAACACACCTTTACTCAGATTCTGGAGTGATGAGGAAAGTAGAGCACACAGAGAGATACAACTCAATACAGAGCTTAAACTCTTGACTTCCTAAGAATCAGAATAATTGTGACTGTGCCTAATGTAAAAGATCACTGTGCTGGCTAAGGTGGGGGAGGGAAAGAGAAACAGAGATTATGTTAACAGCAGCCAAGACTGAATGCTGGATTGGCTGATGTTACCAGCTGTGGAGTAAAGATTTTGGAATGCAAGAGGTTTGTGCTGGGGTCAATTTATACTGTGTACAAGGCCTCTGGTTCTGACACGTCTTCGTTTAAAAAAGAAAAAAGCAAGGCAGCAGCAGAGTCCTGGCAAAACACATGAAATAAATGGCTCATAGGGTGTGTGAAGTTTTTTTTTCTTATTACTATTTTAAAGGGCCTTCCATTTTGCACGTGGAGATTTATTATCAGTCACTAAAGAAGCAAAGATGAACAAATGCACATTTTCCTAAATAAACGATGGTCTTAAAATATGTTTAAATGACAAAACTAAACAGAGGTTAAATGTGTTTAAACACAGGTAGTTACTTTTTGAAAATTACTAGCTCTCTAGCTCCTGGTCTCAGACAAACCACGGCTAGGATCCCCCGGAGGAAAGTCAGGGAATTCCTGAAATTCTTCAGCGGGGAAAGGTTATAGAAAGCAGACTCAAGAAAGACAGTTTTATGTAAATAATGCAGAGTAGTTTTCAATTATTATAAAGAGAAGTACGCTGATGAAAACCAGCAGCCAAAATCAAAGATAAAATGATTTTTCTAAGGAAAACGTGGGTCATAGATTCAGAAAGAAAAATTTTAAGAAGCTAAAGTACACAGTTACCCGCTGCTTCCCCGCAACGCCACATACAGAGAGGCCAGGATTTTCAAAACTGAAATAAGGTTATTACATCACATTTAGGCACCCAAGCCCTGATTCAAAAAGGTATTTAAGTACAAAGTCAATGGGACTACTTATGAGCTTAAAGTTACACATGTGCTTACGTGCTTTGTTGGAGTGGAGCCCTAAAGAAGAGGGAGCTGTTGGGTACTGGGCAGTTTGGAAAAAACAGATCATGATTCAGGTGTCTAAATATGAACTTAGGAACCTAACTTCAGGCACCCCGTTTTTAAGTTTTACCAATGCAATGCATCTTCTTTCATGTGTGCCACCATGAAGCTTCTTAAACATTTTAAAAACCTTATTTACTTTACATACAACAATAGTTTAGATATATAATATAGACTTACAGAAAGAGATCTTCTAAACATGTTAAAATGTATTAGTGGCACGCAAAACCTTAGAGTGAATAAATGAAGACTTGGCACACCACTTCTGAAAGGTTGCCGACCCCTGCTCTATTCTCTATGGAGATACCATCCACAGCAGTATGAAGCTGGTCAATGGAGTAGGACCCTGGCAAGCCCACGGGATCAGTGTCTCTGTGGATCCAATGTTCAAACTATTCTGCATACAACAGGGAGAGACACAATTACTTCTCTTGGACTCTACAACTTGGGTCGGCAGCTGGGCTATTCCTCACCAACCACCACAGAGGATCCCTGCCCAAAGCCCACTTATTTGGGTTTTGTGAAGACAGGGAAGATGTTGGTGTAAGGGATTAAATAGTCAAAAGGCATGTGAAAAACTCTGGATCTTAGCAGGGCTCATTTGTGAATCCCTGGAAACCTCCATCTTTATAAAGAAGCAGAACCATTGACAACGACAGTAATAATGGAAACAATCGCACAGCTTTAAGGATCATGGAACATGAAATAATAAAATAATAAATAAATAAATGGTGATAATAAATGGTGAGAAATTACAGGCTATGCAGCCCTATACACACCGGGGCCGCCACGACAGACCGTGTCTCACCCCCAGGGAGGTCAGATAGCAGTACGACCACTGCCCTCTCTTGGAGGTTCAGCTAGACGGAGCAGCTTTCATTTAAGGCTCCAGCAGAGACTCTACAGGAGATGTTCTACTATTTGATAAGATTAGCACACTGGATGTGGCTCACCATTTAAGACATGCACACTGTCAATTTCTTATCTCCAGTTTGGCATTGAGATCCCCCAAGGAGGAACAAAAAGTTAGGCCAAAACTGGGGCCTGCTCCTCTTCTCCTTTCACTTTGGAAGGAGGTGTGTAGCTGCAGTTTTCCATATAACTCCACATTATCTGAGTCATGTTTCCATATCCTGAAGTATGAATTCTCCTCATTCATATACAATATAGGCACTCATCTGAGACGAAGCTATGATAAGGAAAGATGGTACAGTCTTGTGAACTAAGAACAGGACAGGAAGTCAGGAGCTCTGAGTTTTATTCCTGTGTCTGCCCCAGACCTTTTTCCATCATCAGACAAATCATTTAACCACTCTGTCTATGATTCAGCAAAGTAATTAGGCCCATGCTGAACCAAATACATCCTTGTTCAGCAAAGCACTAAAATGCATGGTTACGTCTCAGTGAAATCAATGCTACTTAAGTACATGGTCAATTCATGCTAGGGTGGCTAAGTATCTGGTTTTCAACTGTCCAGACACCCCAAGTTCAGTTATTGCAGGCATGGGAGGCACCGAGTTATCACCCATACCAGCCCCTACTCCACCCTGGCCACCTCCTACCTGCACTGGGTGACTGCAGCTCCCAGCCCCGGCTCTGCAGGTGAGTCCCTCCTAACCAACAAAGGGGTGGGCAGAGGGGAAAAACAGTGAGAGATAGAGGGAGGGGGAAAAGAGGAGCAAATGGTGGGCTGGGCCTCAGGGGGAAGGTGCAGGACAGGAGCGGGGCTTCGGGGGAAGAGGAGGTGCAGGGTGAGGCCTGGTGGAAGGGGCAGGGAAGGAGAGGTTCCGGCATTCCTGCTGAAGTGTTCAGTTTTTAAATATTACAAAGTTGGCAACCCCATTTGCTGAATAGGGATGGACTCAACCACTTCTCAAAGTGCTTTGCTAAATTGGGGCTTCTGTGCTTAGGAACACAATTAAAATACACTTTGGGTCTATCCTAGCTGAAAGAGTCAACACATTTTAGAATGTTCTCCATCTTTCTAATGGGGATAATTTCTCCCAACCTTACTTGGTTGTTTAAATAGTAAATTCATTTATTTTTATCTCTCTCTCTCCAGATGCACGTTGTTATGTAAGGACAAAGGGATAAAATTTGGCCCCAAATAATAACAATTATACTAATAAATGCGCATATGTTTTAGATTCACTACAACTGGATTAATTTAAATAGTAAAATTCAATTACGATAGTAGAATTTATTTTGAAAATTAACTTCTGTAATGCTGAATAATCCTCAACAGGACAGTCAACTGATTTCCATTGTCTGTGTATTGTTCTCTAATGTTTTTTTCCTAAGATACTGAACATTATAGAAATAAATCAAACTATTTTGCAAATGAATAAAAAAACCTGATTATCTGAACAGCTGAGGCATTTCCACATTTGTTCCGCTAATTGATAGCTCATACAATCCAATATCAGTGGTAAGGGAATCAATACACAGACATGCTGCCAGTTTGTTAGACAGAAAGGTTAGGATACCAAGCAGTCAGATAATTGGAATCCTATTATACACTATTATTTAAATTAAGAGATTTCCCTTAATTTAATCTTGTCTCAAAATGTGAAACAGTCACCATACACAACTTGGAAGCTAAGCTTTAGGAAGCCACTCAACATTTCTGGGAAAGAATTTTCTCCGTCTAATTAGTAGGAAACCACTCACTGATACAGTCAAGGATAAAAGGAGGGCAAATGTGCTACAAGCCTAACTGGGCAAGAAAAAGGTTAATATACCAATTTCTCAACAATTTGAAAGAGCAGTTTCCTGTGAATCACAATCACTACACGGATGTTCAACTGTAGCCAAAATGTGTCATTAAATTGATGGCCCTTATGGAGCTGAATATTGCTGTGGGCAAACTGTGAGTCCTCCAAATAAAGTTAGCTTGATACAACGTTTAAGGTAAAACAAGAGGTAGGCTTCACTCCAATTAGAGTGCATGCAAAGAAAATTTCAGCACTAAGCTCCACAAGATGGGGAGGGATGGAGACCTACAAGGTTCCCTGCCTATGTACAATGTCACCTCATTTAAAACCCTTAAAATAATTTGACCTTCTAGATCAATCATGCTGTCTTCACAAAACAGAAATTATCTGGAGTGTCCTGGAACTTACTTTGGAGGCTGATTATCATTATACAGTCATTGTGCTCAAAAAAACTTTACTAAACTTTATGGAAGTTTGGCTGGCATGACAACTGCAGAATAAAGCTCTACAAGTCCCAAAGCAGAAGCTACATAAGACCTTGCTAGCACCCTCAACTCCAATGAGGCTCATGTCTTAGATGAACAGATGAACGTGATGGATACTAAGCACTGAGAGGAGTGATACAATTGAAACAGTACCATAATTCCACCATAACAAAAAATGTCAAGTTCTGCAAGATAACTTGTCTTGAGTTTCAGGGATATTGTTTTTATCATTCTGTTCTTTGATGATAATAAAAACATAATTTCTTGTTACAGTATTCATAGTGAAAGCTTCTACTACTCAAGTTAATATATTATGTTAGTCTGTCCCCAATCCTGTCTTGAATTACACAGTGACGACACTTCCATGTAATAACTTAAAGTGCATGATATATCAGCCCATTAAAGCAACAATGTCAAAATACAAATTTTGAAAACTCACAGCCAATCAGAAAAAAGAATTGTGCAAATCTGAGTGGGAAATTATCTAATGCCAATAACAACTGCTTTCTTATGGTGGGCTGAATTGCAGAGTGTATCTTGTTCCCCTAAACAGGAACGCATAGACATCCTTTTCCATAAGTTCTGATAACTGCCAATAATAGTTACTTTTCTCAAGTGATGATAGGCTAGGTCACAGATAGAGTAAAGGAGATTTCCTGTAGGATTTCTTTTTTTTTTGGCATTTGGCCCACAGTTTTCAAAAAATTAAGCAAATCTTTCTGTACATATATGTTGCAATTTAGTCTCACTGATGATTATGGAAATAACACGTAATCCTCCATATATTGACTGGAGAATTGGTTAGCCTGCAGAGCAAGCCCCCTAACTACTGTCCCATTAAAAAAGTGATTTAATACTGGTTAAAATATTTCAGCAAAATAGATTTAAATGTGGAAGAGCAACCAACCTATTCGGTCTGAGATTAACAGAGTTTAAGAACTAAATACTGCAATACAGGTAAAGAGAACTCTGGTGGCCTAATTCCTGGATATCAGTGTGCAGTCCCACACGTGCGCATGTACCCCATGACAAATTAAGCAGGACACAGAGAGGGCCCAGGAAAAGTACCACCTGATCCTATATAAATTATAACCTAACTATCCAGACTTCCCATAGTTATACAGTTCAAACAGCACTAGAAGCAAGGTATTTTCTGTTCCTTTCAGAATTTTAAGATGGGACAATGGGGCAGGAAATTCGGATGTTCCAGTACAGTCAGCAGAATTCCTCTTTCATTCCCTTCCCTCCCCTGTCATTTCAACCACGCAAAACCAGTGACCAAACTTCAGTCCAGTGCCAAATAGGAGGATAAAACACTGGGAAGAGTTCAAAAGCACCACTTCCTAATTCACAATGTTTCTAACATGGCCTAGTGTGGGCCATTACTTCACTTATTTTACTGTAGAGTACACTAGGTAGAAAAAATGTTAGCAGTTTAGATAGATAGATTAGATACTGTATGCTAACAAAATTTAAAACCATTAAAAGAAATACTGAGGGTTTAGATATTTTGTGGGAAAGGTCCAGGTTGGGTACACACTGCTAATATTGCACTGTTTGTGAAAATGCTGGGCAAAAGAAAAAAAAAAAACCTCTCAAACAAACCGTGATTGTAAATTCTTACTGTGTGAGGTAAATGAATGCACCAAGTTCACTACAAATGTTATTTATTTATTTTTCTGTAAGAAAACAAATTACAGCTTGAGAAAATAATTTGTATTGAAACACAGTACACACAATATGCAAACCTACAGTATTAAAGTCAGGAAGCCAAATACAGTCCCAGCATGTTTCCTGGGCACTAACATTCCAAAATTAGCAATTTATCATCATGTCATCCTAGAGGTTTCAGATATGGACACGCATTTTGAACTTTGCTTTTAATTCATCTCCATAAATCTCAACTACAGCTAATACATTTGCAATGGCATCTTACTAACAAAAAAGTTGTTTTTTCACTCTTAATATCCCATTAAGAGTTATACAAAGAAATAAAAGACAACCAGAGACAATATTTTTCAATACTAAGGAAATAATACTTGATTTATGTAATACTGAACAATTTCACTGGCTAATTAAAATTAACTTTATACATAGCTTGAAGTTATGCACTGAGCTCTCTATGTATTTAGAGTGGTATACAGCCCTGCAAGAAATATCACCTTGTAAGAACCTAAGTTCCCTTTAAGTTGCGCGACCAGACAGCAGGCTATTAAACGCCACACAGGCATTCAGAGAATCCGCCCAGCTGGGACCTGCCAAGAGAGGGGCGATCCTTCCCCACCCCACCACAGCTCAGGACCTGCCGTGGCTGGGGAGAGGTGCCTCTTCCCCACAGGCCAGGTGCCATGCCTGGAGAAAGAGCTGGGGGGAGTCCTCTCTCTCTACTTTAGACCCAGGGCAGTCTTCACCCCTGTAACTCTCATCCTCAGCCCCAGCCCAGAGCCCGCACCCCCAACCAGAGCCCTCACACCCCTGCACCCCAACCCTCTGCCCCAGCTCTGGGCCCCTCTCAGATCCGAATCCCTAAGCCCCACCCCCACCACGAGAATTTTGTTATGTGCATCAATATGGAGGTGCTGTGTCACACAGCACCTCCATGTTGGTGCACATAACAAAATTCATTCCGCACATGTGTGGGAAAAGTTAGAGGGAACACTGGTAAGAACTAAAGGTTTCAAAAAGTTTGCAACATGCTACTGGTAAAATAGCTACCGCAAAGCACTTGAATCTGTTTATTGTAGGCATTTTTAATATGCCCATTCTCTCTGTATGTAGACTTCTTGCAGTTATTTTTTCACATTTTATAATCTGTCACTTTTACAACCATTTATATAAAGCAATAAAAGCAAAGTGCACTATATTAAAAAAATTAACTGCAAAGCTTTGTAAATTTCAAAACAAGATTTAAATTGTTGGCACACCAAACAGAATCTACACTAAATTTAATATTTACTTAGCATTGAAATGCTCCTTCTGTAATCTCCTACTTGTGCTAACTTTATTATCCTTAGCTCCATTTAAGCCCTTTTATCCCATGCTCCATAGAGCGAATAAGAAAGTCATTTGGGGAGACTCCTAAAGGCACTCATTCCCAACTAGCGCAGACTCGTTTGTTTAAATATTTGCATTAGTTGAATGAAACATCAATCAGTGTCACTATGAAAAATGTAAAACTACACAGACACAGAGAAAGCTCTCCTGAAGCACTCAGCCTTAGTACTTTTTACTTTAGACCCAGCTGAAGTCACTTTTTAAGGGACAGGTATGTAGCTCAGGATATAAAATACAGTTATTTTTATTTGTAAAATCTTTTCAAAGAAATTTAAGATTTATAGAAGAAGAAACCTCTAGAACTTGTTTAGTCTGTCAGTTAGGATGGACCCAAAGTATGTTTTAATTGTGTTCTCAAGCCCTGATAATGTTCAAGGCTATAATCCTGGAAATACATTCACATATTATTTATTAACTAGAAGCCACAGTTATGGATTAGGACCCTGTCATGGTAGGCACTGTACAAACACATAACAAAAATACAGTCCTGGCACCAGAGCCTACAGTCTAAAGCAGTGCTTCTCAAACTTATCTGATTGGGCCCCCCGTCTTTGTGTCTGTAGCCTTTTATGCTCCCCCCCCACCAAGTACATACCACCACCCAGCTCTAAAGGCAGAGTGGAGAGCAGCAGATTCTGGCCACAAGCCCAGCTCTGAAGGCAGCGCCACGCCAGCAGCAGCACAGAAGTAAGGGTGACAATGTGAAAAGTGATATTTGTCAATATCACTGTTCACAGCAGAGGCTGAAGTAAGTGTGCAGCAGTAACATACAAGCAAGGGTGGCAATGTGAAAAGTGATATTCATCACTATCACTGTTCACAGCTGATTTAGCACCCCGTTGCCACTCTTACCTCTGTGTTGCTGCTGCCAAGCTGGGGCTGACAGCCAGAGCCCCACCTCTTCCAGGTGAGGGGGAAAGAGAGCTTGAGCCTGGGATGCCTCCTGGTGAGGGAATGAGGTGGGGGAGACCTGAGCCACCTGCCGATAAGGGACTAGGTTGGGGGAAGGAGAGCTCGAGCCTGAGTGGCGGGGCTCCAGTTGTCCCCTTTATCCTCACCTCCCGGTGCGTATGAGCCCCAGCGAGCCTGGGCTGACAGCCACAACTTTAAATAAACAAATAAATAAAATAAAGCACACAGCTCCTGCCTCCCTTAGCACATTCCCAGGCTTCCCTTGGCAGGCTCTCCCCATAGTTTGAGAACCATTGGTCTAAATCAGGGGTCTCCAAACTATGGCGCGGAGGCCGGATCCGGCCCGTGGCTTCAATTTGTCTGGCCCTCCAGCTGAGCAGGCACATGGAGAAGCCCCCCACTCCACCCTGAGAGCTGCTGCCCCATGTGCAGAGGGGTGAGTGCCGCACGGCAGCAGCCAGAGGAGTAAAGGGGGGGGGGATGGCAGCTGCCAGAGGAACAAAGGGGGGGATTTTGCATATATTGAATTTTTTCACAGTCACTTCAGCCCACAAAGCCCCTTCAAAAATTTAATATGGCCCTCGTGTCATAAAGTTTGGAGACCCCGGTCTAAATTAAGCATCTACTTATCTTCACATATGCGTAAAGTACGTGCGTGAAGCAAAGTACATGCAAAAACTATTTGCCCGATTGGAGCCCAAGGCTGCAGTTCTGAGTGAAGTGATGGCACTGTACATTCTAAAAATTAAACATTGTCTTCTGCATGCCTCAAACAGAGAAGGAAATTATCTGAGGTTATCAAGCAATTGTGGATCTGGCATAAAGCAGCCTCAGAGAAGAACCATTCAGAGCGTGAGTGTGAGGATACAAACAGTGGGACAGAAGAAGTTAGTCAATCATAGATCTTAGAGATGAAAAGACCAATGGGATTAACTAGCCCATCTCCATCAAAACAAAACTAATTCTAATGCTTGGTCCAGTATAATTAAGTGTCCTTTGTGATGGACTTCCACAACTGCCCTTAGAAGACCATCCCTCAGCCCAAAAGATCTCAGCATCAGGAAGTTTTTGTGAACTACCTCTAGTTCTTTGACCAGGAATAGTGAACCACGGCCACTGGCAGCTGTAGACAACTGTGCAAATGTCAACAAACTGTCTGGTGACCCACCAGCGGGCTACCCTGACCAGCACTGCTCTAGTTTGTCATTATCTTTCTATAAATGAGTTGCCCAGAACCAAAGACAACGTTGCAGATGTGGTCACAATATACACAAACAGACTAACTATTTTCCTTCCTGCCCTGTCATGTATTGCTTCTGTGTAGATAGCCCAAGATTACAGTAGGTTTCCTCGCTGCCATATCACATTGCCAATTCATTTGCTGTTCACTATTATCCCTAGGCCAGGGATTGGCAACCTTGGCATGTGGCCCCCGAGGTTAAGCACCCTTGGCAGGCCCAGCTGGTTTGTTTACCTTGGGGGGCCGTATGCCAACGTTGCTAATCTCTGCCCTAAGCATATCTCACCACCTCTGCTCTCCAAGTTTCTCCCTCCCTTCCACATTTGAATGAGGTAGATTTTTTTTATTCTAAATACTATTTTCTGTCCAAGTTTCTAGTCTTTTGTGACTCTTTTGTATTATTTCTCTTTTCTCCCTGCTGTTCAAAAGTCTCTTTATATTGAGAAAGTCCTTTGTGCATTTTCACTGAAAGAAGCCTAATTTTTAGACACAAGGAGAAAGGGTCATTTTCCAATAAATAATGTCCCACATATAGGTATTTAACACAGCCACTCTTTACTTATTATCCGTCAACACATGCAGTTGAATTACTATTTATTACAAAATTGCTATATTTTAGACCCTGATCCTGGCTTGTGGTTGCATGGTTCTCAAAGCAGGATTCAGTGTAGCAGCTGCATTAGTCTGTATTCCGCAAAAAGAACAAGGAGTGCTTGTGGCATTTTAGAGAGTAAACAATTTATTTGGGCATAAGCTTTCGTGGGCTAAAACCCACTTCATCAGATGCATGGAGTGGAACATAGAGTAGGAAGCTATATATCAGCAATTCTCAAACCGGGGGTCGCGAGCTTCTGCCGCTGCCGAAAAGCCGCTGAATTGATTACTTCCGCATTCGGCGGCTTTTCGGCGGACATGCCGAGCGCTTCCAAAATAGCTCAGCATGTCCGCCAAAAAGCCGTCGAATGCAGAAGTAATCAATTCGGCGGCTTTTCAGCAGACATACAAGGGTCCGCCGTACTGCTCAGGATCGCAAAAATGGGTCGCAGTTCTTCAAAGTTTGAGAACCGCTGCTATATATGAACATGAAAAGGTGGAAGTTGCCATACCAACTCAAAGAGGCTAATTAATAAAGATGAGCTATTGTTAGCAGGAGAAAATTTTGTAGTGATAATCAGGATGGCCCATTTCAGACAGGTGTGAGTAGGTGGATAGTTAACATGGGGAAATACATTCAATTTGTGTAATAATCCAACCACTTCCAGTCTTTATTCAAGCCAGGCTGGGACAAACTTGTTGTTGGAATGTTACTTAAAGGGACAAGAAAAGGTCTCCAACATAGGTCAGTCTTTTCTCAATCAACTTTTTTGTACTATCTATGTTAAACCAACCAACCAAAGTGGTTTGAGGAAAGTGTTTATTCTTTTTAGATCCTTTAAAAACAATTTTATTGCTAGTTAAAAGTGCCAGACTGACAGCAGTGGGAATGAAAATCTTTCTACTCAGTGTATGGATATATCATGGATATGAACTGTGCAAGTTTCTATATGCAATCCTGGAAACGAGTCTCAACCTTGACCTGGAGGGATCACTTCTGTAAAGGAGATAGTTCTGTTTATAATCCCATTCAATACTTGTTCTCTCTGCTGAGACTACTAATTAGGCTTTGTCTACACTAGAATGGATTTGCATGTATAGCTAAGTAGGCATACCTAATCCGGCCAGGGGAGATGCAGTTTATACCAGCAAAAAAGTGATTTCACCAATATAGCTTATACCAATTTCCTGAACAATACAAGATATACTAGTAAAATAACTTTTGGAGGCAGAATAACTGCATCTATATTTGACTTTTGGTGGTACAGGTATGTTGGTTAGGCCGTGATCTACCCGCCCCCATCCTCCTCTAGGGTGACCAGATGTCCCGATTTTGTAGGGACAGTCCTGATTTGGGGGGCTTTTTCTTATATAAGCTCCTATTACCCCCCACTGCCTGTCCCGATTTTTTACACTTGCTATCTGGTCATCCTATTCCTAGCACAGCAATGCTGGCAAAACATTCAAGTTTAGACCAGGCCTCAGTAAAAAATAAGAACATCTGTCCACTGGGAACCAAAATTATCATACTCAAGTCACCCAATAGTCACTCCACAACGGGAATGGTCTTAACTGGATTTATATCCTACATTCTGATGAAACAACAAGAAGTCTGGTGGCACCTTAAAGACTAACAGATTTATTTGGCACCTTAAAGACTAAGCTTTTATGCCCAAATAAATGTTAGTTTTTAAGATGCCACCGGACTCCCTGTTGTAGTTGTGGATACAGACTAATACGGCTACCTCCTGATTCTGATGAAAGGTTTTCTAAACCATTATCATTCTCTTGAGCAAGTGAAATGGAATGCACAGAAAACTTCAATAGGTTTAGAGATCTTGATAAAATGTTCTAGGCTTTTAGGATTAACATCTAAAACTGTAACTGTCTATTTTTATTCCTAGTTCAATCCTTGAGGAGGCTATTTAGGGATATGGGGCAAAAATCTGTTGGATGATTGAATAGGTAGATTGGTCCTGCTTTGAGCAGGGGGTTGGACTAGATGATCTCCTGAGGTCCTTTTCAACTCTGAAATCCTATGATCTCACCTAACTTCTATGATCTCAGCTATAGTATCCAAATTGTGCATTGTGCACCCAACCAATGTGGTTTGCGCACAAGTAATTAATACATATCTATTTCCTATAGCACTTAAACATTTTTGATAATGAGCAAAAGTGGAAAGCCAGTCAACCTCAGGCAAATCATGCTCTTGCTCTGTACCTCAGTTTCCCTTGCTTCAAAACAGGATGTAAAAAGATCCTTACCTTTTAAGGATGTATCCCTAAACAGGACGTAAAAGGATCCCCACCACTCTGAAACTGGTGTGAAAGGATGTTCACCTTTCACACCGGTTTCAGAGTGGTAGCCTTGTTAGTCTGTATCAGCAAAAAAAAACGAGGAGTTCTTGTGGCGCCTCAGAGACTAACAAATTTATTTGGGCATAAGCTTGTGTGGGCTAGAACCCACTTCATCAGATGCATGGAGTGGAATATACAGGAGCAGGTCTGTATCTGCATGAGTTTTTTCATGAAGTTGATGGATTTCCATTTCATACAGCTAAATTCAGTGCCTTGCATGGTGATAGGTTTCACAGTGGTAGCCATGTTAGTCTGTATCAGCAAACACGAGTCCTCGTGGCACCTTAGAGACTAACAAATTTATTTGGGCATAAGCTTCACACAGGCATTTTATGAGGTCTATCTCAGTGTCTGTAAAGAGCTTGGGGACTCTTGGTGTTACAGAATAGCACAAAGTTCCAAAATTTAAACTTTTTGTACTACTTTTAGTCATTTTGTCCCCACCTAACCACCCAACATTTCTCTAACACAGCCAAGTTCTGTAAGGTGCTGAATGTCTTGAGTGGCAATGAGCAGCCATGACTAGACCAGTGCTTTTCAACCACAGGGGTCCGCCGAGTCTAAAAGGGTCCTGAACCTCCAGTCAAAAAAAATTTGGTGGTCACAAATTTAAAAAGGTTGAAAACCACTAGAGTAGACCACTGAGAGATGCCAGCCCTCTGGATCACTCCCCAAGTGGTTTGTTGCAAACTGATTTAGACAGGTAAGGAAAAATGATATTTCTACTCAAAGCTGACTGGGCAGATTCCCAAAGTTGATGAGCCCCACCAGAGTCAGTGGGCACTTTGCCGGCCGCAGCACCTCAGCAAATAAAACCCAGCCCAACCCATTCCTCTCTCTGGATGTGTCAACCCCCCTTACATGTCCTGGTACAGCGAGATCACTGACTGGGAGCTCTTCGTCACCAGGAAAACATGCCACAGGACTCCTGGCTACAGAACCTCTCGGAAATGCAATTGCTGCCTAGATTACGGGGGGCGGGGTATGGATCTCAGCTCCAGGCTCGATGAAAACCAGAAGGACTCGGTCAGGCTCTCGCTCTCCCCCATCCCTATGTACATAACACGGCCCCAAGGAGCACGGCTCAAGCCCTTTGGGGAACCGATCTCCCGATCCCCACCAGCCCCTCGCCCGGACTCACGGAGCAGCAGGGGGGTTAGCGCGGCTCGGGACTCCCTGCACTTCTCCCGGGACAATGGAGCCGATCTTCTTCAGCCCCAGCCCCTCGCCCCCCCGATGGCGCCCCCCCAGCCTGTCCGCGCGGCCCCGGGCCCCCAGCCCCCCGCATGAGCACGGAGCGCGTCCCCCCCGCAGCCGCCCCGCGCATCCCGCTGGCGCCGGGGGCAGGGAGCGGGAGACAAGCGGAGCCGGGCGCTTGGGTCCCAGAAAGTTTCCACTTCCACGGCCAGGGACGAGCCCCGCGTGCGGGGGAAGCGCCTCCCCCCTCACTTCGCCCCTTTACCTCGCCCCCGCGTCTCCTCCTCAGCCCGGCCCCGGCGCGGCGGCAGCGCCCGGCAGCCGGAGGGGGAGCCGCTCCGGACGCCCCCAGCTCATTGAGGCGGACGGAGGCGGCTGGGGCCGGGCGCGGCGCGGGGATGTGCAGGAGCCGCCGGGACACCCGAGCGCCGCCAGCGCGGAGGGAGGAAACCGCAACGTCACCGAAGGCAGCCGGGGGAGGGGAGGGGAGAGGAAGCGCCTGGGGAGCCCCCCGAGCGCACCCCTCCCCCCGCGCGGGTCCGGACATCCTCCCTCCCGGCTGGAGAGCAGAGCAGGACCCCACCCCTGCCGGGCGCGTCCCTCCCCCTCGAGGTGCAGCACAAACAAGGCACATGCCGCAGCCAGGGCCAGCGGGGGCTACCACTCCAGCGCCTCTGGATCTCCCGGGATCCCGCTGCTGCTGCGTGTACCCGATCCCTGCCCCGCACCATCCACACCGAGAACAGGTCTAGCTGCTCCCACCACCACCACACCCAGACCCCCAGGAATTCCCCCAGCCGAAGCCTTGCAAAATCCCACATGGAGCTCCCGAATCCTTCTTGATTCAGTCACATTTTGGGCCTAGGCTTCCAAGTTCTAGTTTCTAACACAAGTCTACACTCCTACTGCATCTAAAAATGCTGGACCCTCTTGGGTTCTGGTACATGAATGCTGCAAAATCCCAGATCCAACACATGGCCCCTACTCAATCAAAGGGACTTTTAATCCTCACTCCCAAATTCTATGGTACCAGCAGACAACATGCATGGCCACCACTCCTACTTACACCAGAACATTCCAGACCCTGATGGGTCCTGGAGCGGGAGCACCACAAAAACCTAGGTTCAGCTCCTGGATCACAGCAATTTGGGTTATTGCAGCCAAAACGTGAGATATCAACACTGTGTTGCTCCTACTGAATTTCTGATCTCTTCAATTTGATCAGATACCTAACAACATAGATGTTAAACTGCAGCGTTCAATCCATTCATATTCAATATCCATCTCTGCAGTCACCATACTGTATGGGTGAAGCAGAATTTCTCATCTAAAACCAAGAACCACCTCCCTAAGCCAACAAAGAAACAAACCAAAAGTCCACTCAAATGGGGCATTTTTAAAAAACTCATAGTCAGTGTCTGGTTCACAACTTATACATGTTCCCCAATGTATGAGTGAAATTGTGCCATCTTAGTTGAATCGGACCTGCCTGGCATCGTGTGTATTGTGTATTTACATAATAAAATTGAGGATAAAATAAATACTTTGGAATTGTTGTCTTCCTTCTTTAGGCTGTGTTTGGTTGCAGATGCTCCAATATTTCTTACCCCTGGAGGGCTGAACAAATGTTATTACTCTCAGACTTCACTACTGGGATAAAGATCACATCATTTATTGTACATATGAAAAGACTGTGTCCTGGCCACACTCTGGCAGGGTAACTGAATAATTAAATTCTGTTTACCTACATTTTCCCAGAGGATATTCTTCAACAGAAATCTACTCTGTGATGTTGCTTGAGGTAGAATGATTCCTGAACTCCACCAGAGGTGGTTGCATTTTAATAGTGGGTGAGTGACAGTGATCACTGTATACAATCTGTAAAGTACCTCCTAGGATTCTTGTTATAGAAATGTAAAAGCTGTAGTTTTTGAGACTGATTTTAATCAGGTTGTTCATAGTGGGCAGTCTGATTCGCTGCTGTATTTAAAAGATAAGCCAACTTCTGGAAACAGATATTGTTTAGGTCCTGCACCTGTGTTGGATTTCACAACACTGTCAGCATAATGAATAGCCCAGCCACAGTCAAGGGCTGCAGGCTCATGGGACAATGACACAGCCTGGAAAGAACCCATGTCTATTTCCAGTGGCGACAAACATAAAAAAACTGCTCCATTCATACAAACATTAGACTTATTGTTACAAGATGAAAAGCCTATTTGGATGATGTTAAGTGCAATGATATTACAACATGTTGCAGAATTTTAATCTCATAATATAAACCTGGGTGAGGAGAATGGTCCAATAATTAGTCCTCTGCTACCACAGACTTCCTCCGTCACCGTGGCTAAGTCAGGCCTAGATTTTTAAAAGTATTTAAGCACTTAAAGATGCAGATAGGCACTGAGTAGGATTTTGAAAAAACACCAAGGCTCCTATCTCAATATAAATTGAGTGGCTGGGCTCTTTTGAAAATCCCACTCAGTGCCTCCCTGCTCAACCACAAAGGGGTGTGATGAGGATAAATAAATACATTAAAGATTGTGAGATGCTCAGTTACCATAAAAATGATGGTCTTATAAGTATCTAAGAGGCAGAAGGTTCCCTTTCTAAATGAATTTTAGGATTTTTGTTATTTTATCTTTCACACCCCATAAATACCGGTCACCTGGGCAACAGGAGCATCTTCCAGAAAAGGAAATTTCCTACCTATAAGCAGATGCAGAATGTGTGATATGCGGAATGTGTGATATGACTTCCTTCTCCTCTTGCATCTCCCAATACCCTGGCTATGGGTGCTATTGTTCTGACTCCACCTACTTTTCTTTCATGCCTTTATCTTCCCTTTATCTCCTGAAGGTTCCAGTCTCCAGCATATGGAGAAAGTGTACATGAAAAAGTAGGTAACAGTCAAGCCATATACTTAGTAAACAGGGTCTTTGAAACATCAGGGAGAGGAGATGGCAAAAGACAAAGCAAATTTACATTTCAGCAAACACAGGTGAGAAGAAAGAACATGAAGCATCCTTCATCACCAGACTCCATATCACCTTCTTTGCTGTTTGAATAAACTTTGCTTTGAGGGGTAACCCGCAGAAGAATTCACTTCAAATGGTGACTGGACTATAAAAGAAAGGGGCAGAAAACCCTAAGATTGCTCTCTCACACACACACCTAACAAGACAAAGGAACCTGCCCTTTGGTTTTGAGGTGGGGGATGGGGCAGAGGGATCCTGACCTGAGAATCTGGTCAGCCTCACTGCTGGGAAACTATGGTAAGGATTTTACCTTGAACCAATTCTAGCGCAGTTAGTTTAACTACTATAAAGCATTTTATTTTTATTTCTCTTGTAACCATTTCTGACTTTAATGCCTTATATCTGAATTCAACTTAAAGACCTAGCTTCTTTTGTTAATTTATTTTTAATCTAAAGCAATCCAGTGCAGTGTTTAAACTGAACTCTTTGGGTAACCCCAGTTAAAGTAGCAAATTTTGAATATTGACCCTTTCCAGGGCAATGGACCTTTAATCTCTGATCTGCCCAGGAGAAGGCTGCACAGTGCAGAACACACATTTGGGGGGAAATTTGGGACAGGGAGTGCTTTGGGGTCACTGTGCAAGCATTAACCAAGGCTGGTGGAAGTCAGACTGGTGAATTACTGACAGGCTGCTGGGGTCAGAGTTGTTGGACCAGGGCTGCAGCTATACACAGACATTCCAAGTGTGGCCTTCGTGCTGGCAGGCTGTTTATGGACAGCCCAGGTTGGAAGCTACCCTAGTAAACCACTTTGAGGCGCTCAAGGCTGCAGGTCAGGCAGTGATCCAACTACTCATTGGCTTGGATTACACCCTGGAATGTGACAGAGGGGCAGTTTGGTGAATGAGTAGCCAGAGAGCCATTGCACTATTCTGGGCTGCTGGATGGCTAGTGAGCTGCTGAAGTAAGAAAAAATTAGAGAAGCCTCTAGGACTGTTCTTCACTGGGAGCCAGTCTATTCTCCAGCTCTCTCCAGACTTGAAGAGATAAAAAGACAGCTCACAGCCACTTTCCTACTTCCCACAGCCAGGGGCTGCACCACAGAGAACAGCTCAGAATCTGAACCATGTCTCCTTTGACTCCCCTTTGCCAGCACTGGCCTCTTCTCTGAGATTTGACACAATCTTGCCATGCTCAGTGCACGTGTCCTCCTCAGCGTGGCTCCTGTCATCTCTAACACACTTTCTGTATCTCTCTGCATCAACCGTCTCCCCCTCTACTTTCAAATTTCATCAGAAAGTGTCATTATTTCTCTCCCCCTCTGGTTATGTTGTTCTATTTTACATTTGGAAAGGTCCTATTGAAATTTAATACATTTTGAGATACCGTGAAAACAAAACTGTATTGAACACTGGGTTCCAGCTCAGGCCCTGTACTGCCCAGCTAGGTCAGACCCTTTACCCACATTGAAGCTTTCCTTGAGCCATTTCCTGCCTTGTTTCTGGGACTCCAAGCCTCTTCTCTGGTTACCCAAGTCCCTCCAAAGACTCCCTGCCTGGAGAGCTTTCCTCCATGCTGTCAGCTGCCTTTCCTGCTCGACTCTCCCCTGCTGAGCCAGGGCCCTGACGGAGTCTTGTTGATCCTTATAGTCTCTTCCCTCCAACTCTTTCAGCACTTAAACCTGGTTCTTTTTTTTACAGGAAGGGCCTGATTCCTGAGAGGTGGGGCTAGTTCTGTAATCAGGATTGCTTACACCCAGGCCTTACAGCCCGAGGGCAAGTCACCCTGTTGCACCTGTCATTCCTGCTGCCCACACCACACAACTATCCAGACCTTTTGCTTCTTTCTCCTATTTGTGTCTGTGTGTCTTCTTCCAAGCACGTTCCTATGCCTGAAATCCCCTTCCTGATGTTAATTCCCTGGGCTCCACTTTCAGCTTAAAGCATATGTCTACTATGAGGCCTATGAACAATACTGAAAAATAAAGTAGAAAGGTACAAACCCCTCCAGCTACTCACATTAAGTAACCAAAGCAATTGTATATCTTTGTGCTGTAACCCTTGTACTCCCCCTCCTACTCTTTCATAGATATAATGTCTTAACTTATATTGCTAAATCCTGTCAGGAAGGGACACTGGGCCAAATTGCAGCCAAATTGCACAGTGCAAATCAGAGGGAGGGAGGTAAAGCGGCTTAAAGGTCACCTTTGCACTCCCCTGATCCAAGTGCTGCTTTGCATAGGCCAGGGGTTCCCAAACTTGTTCCATGGCTTGGCCAGGGTAAGCCTCTGGCTGGCAGCAAGATGTTTTGTTTACCTGAGTGGTCGGAGGTTCGGCTGCTCACAGCTCCCACTGGCCACAGTTCGCCATTCCCGGCCAATTGGAGCTGTAGGAAGTGGCGTGGGCCAGGCCACTGCTTCCTACAGCTCCCATTACCTGTGAGCAGCCAAACCTACGGCCACTTGGGTAGACAAAACATCTTGCGGCCAGCCAGGGGCTTACCCTGGCCAAGCCATGGAACAAGTTTGGGAACCCCTGGATAGGCTATTCACTCTGCATTGTGTTAGCACAACCTGAAGGCTGCTGAAATTTACAGCACACTATTCTAATCCCCAGCCATATTAGGGGCATCTTGGCCACACTCTCTGTCCCACGCTATATCAGTAGAAGGAGGGCGAGTAATGTTTGAGTCTCTGCAGGAGCTGTACGCCTCTTGAGGTGATCTTCCCAGGACTGGTTAAGGCCAGACCACACTAGCAGTGTGACACAAAGCAGCCACCCCACACAGGAGGATGGAGCCCCTGGATTTTTATTACTCTGTAGATTGTCAGGCACACCTTTGGAGCTGTAAAAACACATACATGAAAATAAGTAAGTAATCACTTACCTTTCTCCATCTTCTTTGTCTCACACACACTTCAAACTCTTCTCCTCGCTTAGCCCCTTGTTGCCCTATTCCATGGTGGCCAAGGCAGCAGTACTATTAGCTGGAAGAGGAAACACTAGAAACCTTTCCTGATGGCTCTTCTTTTTGTGTAAATTGAGCCACTTCTTGGCTTTGTTTCCCTCTTTTTCTTCCTGCTTGTTCTCTCCGATGGTTTAGCTAAGGCCCGCAGATAGGTGGTAAGTCAGATATAGAGATAAACTGCAGCAGATTTCGGCATGAAGGAGGAAACTGCAACACCAGCAAGCTCAGTCACTGAAGGTGAAAAAGCTGCTGAGTGAGGGCAGGGTGCTGTACAGGCCCTCTTATCCATACGTGGACATTTTCCAAACTGTGGGTAGGAGGAGAGCAGTGGTAAAGCGGGCACAGTAGCACATCATGACCTCAGCTCAGCTGTTTGACATAAATCCCTGAAGAGGCTTCGAGCTACAGGAAGAGTGTGGGTGAATCAGTTAGTCTGCATCCTGTCACAGTGTCTCAAAGTTCTGTCAAGGCATGGAGAAGCCTAGGGGCAGCAGGTTTGTATAATTTTTGGTGGTGCCCCGCCTCACCTGCCTAAGGCTCTGGAGGGAGTTTGGGTGTGGGAGGGAGTTTGGGGTGCAGGATCTAGGAGGAAGTTTGGGTGCAGGCTCTGTGCTGGAGCATGGGGTTGGGGTGCAGGAATAACTGTGGGAGGGAGTTTGGCTGCTGGGTGCGGGCTCAGGGCTGCGCCAGAGGGCTGGGGTGCAGGGGGCTGTGCCAGGGATGAGGAGTTTGGGGTTCAGCAGGCAGGCTGCCCCAGAGCTGGGGCAGAGAGGGGGGCAGAGGAGGACTCCCCTGCAGCCCTCTCCCCACCAGCAGCAGCAACCTCTGGGGGAGGAAGGCCCCTCCCAGCATGAAACTCACCCAAGCCTCCCAGGTTGCTGCTCAGGAGGTCCAGCCAGCCAGCGAGGTCCAACCCCGCTCTCCAAGAGTCAACGCAGAGATGCCCCAGCGCTGGCAAGGGAGTGCAGCACAGAGCTGCAGGGGACAGCCTACCGCTGCCCAGGGCAGGCAGTGATGATTGGGGGAGGTGCAGGTGGAGAGACTCAGCTCCAAGCCTTGATGGAGCCTGGCCCTGAATTTGCTGGAGTCTGAGCACCATTGGCCCATACAACTTGCCGCTCCAGTCAAGCCACACAGAACAGTTCAGTGTATGGCTTCTCACACTAACTCAACTTGATCATACCTTATTTTTTAAACTGTGCCCTCAACTTTCTCTCCCTCCACCCAGTCCCAAACTGTGATGGCTTTAACTGGCTACACTGTCTTCCACTAGGAAGTGCAAACTAAACTCACATTCAGGCAAACTTTACAAGCTACTGTAAATCAGTGCTCCCATTTAGCCATCACTTTCTCTTGCCCTGAATTTCAAGATGTTTACAAAATGAAAGCCTCACTAAAACGTTTTGAAAATTCAGATGTTCACATACCCCCCTTTTCACAGAACACGACAGTGGAATCCACCTACCTTCTGGAGGTATTTGACATGATGGAAGTTGACTGTTCAGCTACAGAACTACTGATACTTCATGCAAATATTTGAAAGATGCCCGCTTAGGAAATAACGGTGCCTACATGCTCTAGACTTTCTTTATTTCTTTACTTATTTATTTTTATTATGGGGAATGTGTGAATGAAAAGAGGCTGTGTTCTGGCAAATTTGTTTGGTCTTGTTGTTTACTCTCCATCTGAAATCATAATCTTCTCATCATATCATCACTATATATTATTATGATCATTTATATAATTGATATTACCACTATTATGCAATTGCAACAAATCCTGTACAAAGTTTATCATGTAAGGAGTCAATGGAAAAGTTACAGGCTATCAAATATGATTATCCTGGTTAAGTCTCTGTATCTCAAGTAATGGATATTGGCCTTGGACTTATATCTGAGACATATTCTGTGTTCCCTGTAAGCAGCGTGGCTGGGCAGCCACTCAGGAGATATTCAAGTGCCGCCTAGTTGATTAGCAGAGCAGGCACATCTGGCAGTGTTTATTCAGGTGCCCCTCCCCGCACTGCTTTCCAGACACATTGCTCCTCCTGCAGCTGCTACTGGGACCCTCCTTCTGGCTGTGCAGAGCGAGGGAGAGAGGGGGAAAGAGGGTGCTGATGTCAGGGTCCCCCTGCCTCTGTACCCCATCTCTGCAGAGCAGGGGTGAGGGACCAGCCTGGCTCTGGAGGACTCAGAGCTGTTGTGGTCTCAGGTCTGAATGATGAGTGAGTGACTGAGTGCCTTTCTTAAAGAGACAGCATATGGTTTCTGAGACTTCTCCAGCAGCCAGTTCACACATTCTCTGACTGTCTCACCGACCTGACCCTGTCCATGTACCCCATCTCCACAGAATGGGGGAGGGGAAACATCAGGGCTCAGGACAGAGCAGGAACGCTTTCAGTGAGTGCCTTTAAGAGACAGTACACAGCCTCTCTCAGAAAGTTCCCCTGTAGCTGGCACACACACTGTTTCACACACACACAGAGTATCACACACACACACACAATGTCTCTATCACAGTCTCTTTCTCACACACACACCCAATCAACTCACATCCCAACACATATTTGTATTTTTTTTTGTTACTTCTTGGTACTTTCTGCATTTCACATATTTTTCTCTGTAATTTTATTCTTTCAAAGTGTGTTGTTTTAGTATTTTGACCAGTCTATGCATTTCATAATTTTTAGGGCTGTCAAGCAATTAAAAATATGAATTGTGATTAATCACGATTAAAAAATAATTGTGATTGTGATGCTAAACAATAGAAAACCATTTATTTTAAATATTTTTGGATGTTTACTACATTTTCAAATATATTAATTTCAATTACAAAGTGTAAGTGCTCACTTTATATTTATTTTTGATTACAAAATATCTGAACTGTAAAAACAAAAAAAATGTATTTTTCAATTCACCTCATACAAGTACTATACTGCAATTTCTTTATCATGAAAGTTGAATTTACAAATGTAGAATTATGTATAAAAATAAAATAATGTAAAACTTTAGAGCCTATAAGTCCACTCAGTCCTACTTCTTGGTCAGCCAATCACTGAAAAAACAAGGCAGGTTACAATTTGCAGGAGATAATGCTTCCTAATTCTTGTTTACAATGTCACCTGAAAGTGACAACAGGTGTTCACATGACCCTGTTGTAGCTGGTATTGCAAGATGTTTACATGCAAGATGTGTTAAAGATTTACATGTCCCTTGATGCTTCCACCACCATTCCAGAGGATGTGTTCATGCTTATGATGGATTCTGCTCAATAACAATCCAAAGCACTGCTGACGGACACATGTTCATTTTCATCATCTGAGTCAGATGCCACCAGCAGAAGGTAGATTTTCTTTTTTGGTCATTTGGGTTCTGTAGTGTTTGCATCAGTGTTGCTCTTTTAAGACTTCTAAAAGCATGCTCCACACCTCATCTCTCTCAGATTTTAGAAGGCATTTCAGATTCTTAAACCTTGGTCTGAGTGCTGTAGCTATTTCTAGAGATCTTACATTGGTATCTTCTTTGTATTTTGTCAAGTAAATTTCAATTGGTATTCTATTGTAATAAGTATGATTAATTATGATTTTTTTAAAATCATAATTGATATTTTTGAGTTTATCGTGTGAGTTACTGCAATTAATCAACAGCCCGAATAATTTTATTTCTCTTACACTTAAATTTAATTCTTTTAGTAGCGAGTTCTAAAATATCTAACCTGTCCTAGCTGAACTAATTATCCCTATGGTAACTTTTTAAAAATATATATTATATCTAGGTTTTTGGTTTCTATTGGTGGTGCACATCCACACATACCTCAGGGCACATAACATTTATTCCACACGTAGATGAAAAAAAATGAGAGGGAACATTGCATGTGTTGTATTCTTGGGTGACATCCACCAGACAGATTTACATCAAGGCAGACAATTAGGTGTTGATGGCCAATTAAGGACACCACGCTAGCTATGGGCCATAGAAGAAACTCATCCATGTACAGAGGAAGACCCTTCCCCAAAAGCATGTGGTCTGTAAAAGGCAGAACAAAAGGTTGAGGAAAAGAGGCAAAACACACCCTCAAAATGAGCAGGATTATGATAGGCATACATTGTCTTAATTATATAAACCAAAATATATACAACTCACCCCCTTGCCCATCAATGTGATCTGTTGTTGACACTCAATCCCCAGCTCTTGTTAAATGGTTGCCCACTCGCCAAGCCATGCTTCCTTTCTATTTTTACATCACCTACCCACTGGCATCCCACAAGTACCTTCCTGACAGCAGTCAGACCATCCAGCGAACAGTAGTGAGCAGGGCACATTCGTAAAAACACAAGACGCTGCTCCGTAGGTGATGAAAATGTTATCTTGCCCAATGCTGCTGCAGACTCTGGGTTCTCAGGTGATGGGGGCCCCTGCCCTATGTGGCTGCCCATGGTATGAGTGAGCTGGTCCACAACAGAGAGTGGCAGAAAATGTAAGTTCAGCCTGGTTATCTCCCTCCATTACTGCTGCAGCTGCTCTGGCCGCTGCCCTGGAATCTGGTTGCTGTATTCTCGGTGTGATCTACCCAATATCACATAAAGAAGGTTTATCATCTCTGTATTCTGTGATAAAATGCCTCTGCCCACATAGTTCAAAACTGCATTGGCATTTTTATCATCGCATTTTTGCTAGCGTTAATCTGATTTGCTGTCTGCTATCACCTATGATGGCTCATGTTGAAAGCTGTGCATGGTTGTGCATACTGGCTCCGGTTACGCTATAGTAAAGCAATGGTGGGTAGAAACTACAGCTCTCAATTCTATTTTTGAGGCACAGCATGAGAAGAGTTAGAATATATCATCAGGGCTGGTGCAGAGACTGGTGCATGAACCACTCGTATTCATAATAGCTGAAGAAAGGAGGCTTTTCTTAGATTTTTAAAAACACCTCTGAAAATGTTACTATAATTTTGTTAGGGCATGGAGCATGGAATTTTCTGAATTGCGCTAGTGATTAGGAGTGGACTTTCAATAGGAGAACATGTCCTATTGAAAGTCCATTCCTAAATCACATAAATGCTTTTGAAAATCTCATCCATAGAAGCTTTGGGCATAGACACCTTATTTTTTTCCTCTCTGGCAAAGATAAACTATTTCATGATTGGTTACTTTGTACTTTAATTTTTACAAGAAAAAGTCAATGGCACTGTTCTGTATAGAGATGAATATCAGTGCTAACCCCCCAAATAAGTAGCTTTCTGACTGCCTGATCAGATCATCTGAGAATTCTATATAACATTTATAATTTGTGTCTCCATTTGTGGCATTGCCATTTTGTGTGTTTCACCCTCTAATTTGGACAAATGGACCAAAACCATAGCATGGTTTTGAAGTGGCTTTTATCCCCACAACAAGTATTTTAAACTGTGTCACAACAGCATTAGAGAAAACCATGTATGAACTCTGCCAGGGTGAGCAGGAAGCAGGTGAGATCTCCAGGGTAGTTCTGATTAAATACCTTTGTTATAATGCTGATACAGCTTCAGATCTTAGCCTTCATGTGAACAATAATATCTGGTCAACTCTGAAATCTCTGTGGTCTTGCGGTACTTGTCAAGTGAGTACTCACTATATCCTGAACAGATTTCCCTCAGACCTTTGCCATAAACTCAAGCAAATGATCAAGCATGCTGGCAGTATTGCTTGCTTTAGCACCTGGAGCTATGCATGGAGGATTCTTCAACCTGTGCTATAAAGAAGCAATTAAACTATACAATGGCAAACTTTTTTATAATGGCAGTATCAGAGTCTAACTTCCTGGACTTCCTTATTTTTCATTATCCTGTTTTTAATCACAATTCCTATTTATTTAGACTGTTTATGCTAAATGAAAATAAAAGCAATATTTGCTTCCTGCGTAAGAGAGACATGAAATACAAACCTTTGTGTTTTCATGGATTTTTCCCCATCTCAGATCTGCCTTCAGATGTTCCACTTACTCAGAAAAGCAGTTTATTACAGGTGTCTGAAGGGCTCCACGGATTAGTAACAGAATGTAGAGCCTCTAACCCTTATGTGTGCAGGTCAAATCCAGCTCAGTATGGCAGAGAGTTGTCCTCATGCAGTTCCGATGGGTAGGTATGCAAACACACCAAAATAACTGGCAGTGTATACAGAGGGTCAGGAGTGGATGGGCATTAACAACACACAATGTACTTCCCTTCCTGGAAGTTATCCCTCTAGGTTATATGTGAGGCACATTGGCACGGTGCACAGAGAAGCCTGCACAGCTGCAGCTTGTCTGTAGCTGTTGTATAGGAAAGAGAGGGCCTCAAGGTTCCTGACTATCAATCTCACATCCTTCCGGCACTGCTAAAAAAATTTCACACTTTGCCTGGGTTGCTTACATGTGGGTGATACTTCAAGATAACAATTTTGCAGATTCATTCCAACTTCCGCCTTGATTTTTATCTCCAATCTCTATTCTAAAAGAGGGTGGAGAAAGGTGGGGGCCAGCGAGCTGTAGACATCCTGATCTTGTCTTCTTTCAGTTTTTAATGCCAAGTGTGTTAAAATGAAATTACAATCTTCCCCAATATGTGCATAGCAAGTAGATTAACCTGGTTAAAAAAAATAAGGCATTTAATCTGCCAAGTGAGCAAAGCTATTTTAATATTAACACCATACTGTTCCTTCTGTAGGACTGAGCAGTAGCTGGCTGCCTTGAGGCACTGTTTTTATGCAAACTTTGCCAACATATGCAGTTTCCAAAGCAGTGCACTTAGGAGTACTTCTGCAAATAAAGATTCCCTGTCTAGGGAAACAGCATCTTCATATCAAATCAGTAGCTGCTATGTTGTATTTTGTAGGCTATTTCCCGTTTTGTACCAAAAGTTAACTCCTCCTTCTTTCTAAAACGTGGTATGAATGAAACTCATTAAATACAAGATATTGTAGAACATACAAACTATGCACAGAAGTAGTATATTTACACTTGCTACATTCTTCTGTGTGGTGACAGTTCATTACTGATGTTTAGGATGGGAAATATTTCAGTTCTGATTGCTGGCATCTCTTTAACTAACTTTGTTCTTTTTAATCTCATGTGTTTTGACACATTATTTAATTTGAAACCTACAAAATATTAAGGTGAAGCAACACTATTTAATCTCCACATTATTGTTTGCAAAGATACTGCACATTATAGTTAAGTGCTTTTTGAATAAAGGTGTGCCGATAAAGGTAAAGTCCTCTCTTCTTATTGGTGGTACAAAGGGTACAAATTGGCTAACAGTTTTATGAAACCCAGGACATGTTACTGAATTCCCAGGGTGGAGAGAAACTTCAAGAAAAGGCCATAAATGGAAGCTCCTTTTCTTATTATTTTTTATAGTGGCTTCCATTTATGAAGTTAAAACTGACTTCTCCTAGGTATTATTTTGCATTGGTTGCCACTGGGCTTTGGGTCACAGCTCATCCAGAGATTCATTTTGAGCACAACAATTTGTGCCATGTTAGGGTTGTCGCATTTAAATCTACCTGCACTTTTTTTAATGGTTTCATCTTTCTTTTGTTGTTCCTAGGTTATCAAGTACTGGGAATTCAGAGAAAATTATTTCAAAATAAATTATCTTTATTTTAAAATTCAAATGGACACAGTTTAGACCAAAACAAAGGTTGACAGAGGTTTTATTTAGCAAAGCTGTGACTTTCAAGTTTATACAACCTGATACTTTAATTCATTTTAATTAGCTATTAAAGCATATCACCCTGGGATCCACCTGCAGATACTGAGGATAGCAATGTGGACACTGCATTTATGAACATTCTGCAGTATTCTTTCATACTGGATTCCACAGAAATTTGACAAGTTATGGGTTAAAAAACAAAACCTGAAATAGAAGAGAAAGTCTCCAAAGTGTGTCGCTGGGTCCCATGACTCTCTTCTCCCATATCACTCCCTCAAGAGTTCTCTATTCTCCAGAGCGTCCACTGTCCTTCCAGGGTCCTCTGCTCAAACTCTTTCCTTCGCACCCCCAGACCATTAGCCTTGAAGGCAGTATGGTCCTCTCTCTTTCTTCCATGTAATCAGACCTGAAGCCATGTTCAGCAGCAACTCTCTGTTGTTTCACCACTGCTTCTGCTATTGTGTACATCTACTCATCTCCAGCAAGAGGCAAGGGTGATTTGTTGTTGACAGTCTCCATTAGCCACCACTGCATCTCTTTCTAAGCAAGTCCACATTTGCACAGAAGTTTGGATTTCATAGGGTGAAGTGCACACTTTGGTTGTTTGGAATCTGACACACACTATTTTCCAGATGAGGAAATATTACTTATCCATTGAGACATGGAGACCCAATGATTGTTTTAAGGATTATAACTCTATACACTTAAAACCCAAGAAAGGGAGCCATGTAACAAGATTCAAATCAGAACATGGAAAACTTGAAGGTGCTAGGATACTGGTGTAGTCCATACAATTAGAAATCATTTGTAAAATCAGTATCTGGAAACAGATTTGGATTTCAAACAATCACATAGTTCTGGGTCTGAGATTTTAGTTTGAGTCCATCTCTACTTAATACAGAAAATTGTAGACTTGGGGCCAGATTCTCAACCCTAAGAAACTATACCAGTTTACAGCATCTGAAAAGCTGACCCTTGGAGAGAGAGAGAAAAGCAAGTGAGGGAAGAAGACTGAACATCATTGTTCTTCCTTTACTAGGATTATTAGGTGCCAAAGAGAAACAAGTAAAATCCCAGCTTTGCTAGCTTTTTAGCCTATAGGTTACAGGGAGTAGCAGGGCACTTTTAGAGACCAGAAGTCTCTTATCCCACTTTTAGTTATAACCCATATTTCCTGTAAGGGATACATTTTGTGTTTTCTTTATTTTTTAAACTCTTTTTGTTTTTTACTTTATAGGTATGACTTGAGGTAACCCGTCAGCGCTAAGCACACAGCCAGCTGAAAAAGCGCAGGTATCCTGTGGGTACACTGATAAATTTAAAACAAAAGTCTCTGTGTTATAGAAACAAGATAGCTCAGGCTGATTTCTGCGTAACAAAGACTTAATGCTTCTTTTTATGTTCTGACTTCTGCACATGAACTGTCCTATCCTGTGGGAATGCAAACATGCAGTGAACTGGAGTCAGGCTACTAATTTATTTCATGTAGACCATCAGGCGGACATACGATAACAACGTAACAGTTGTTTGTTTCAAATCGGAAGTCTAGAAATGAAAGATTATTGCTAATCGAAATAGCCATCCAGTCCTCTAAGGAAGTTTATCCGATATTCTGCTACTGCCTTGTGCCTGGGAGTTATAGTCCAGCCTGTTGCTTTTGAAATAAATGGCCACATTCTGGTCTATTAAACCAGGGTAAATTTGTAGTAACTTCACTCACATTAACTAGTTACTCTGGACTGAGAAGGATGGTCCAGTGGCTAGCCTAGCACCCGGTCTGCACATAAAAGTTTTGCCATCATGGTTGTCCACTAGGAGTGTTAAAAAAATTACACCAAACACAGTTATACTGGTAAAACCTCTAGTGTAAATGCAGTTATACCAGCAAAAAAGTCCTGTTGCTGGGATGGCTTATTTCATATGGGGAACTGGTATAATCTATACTGGTTGCTTGTGAGATAAATGGGAGTTAGGTGCCTATGTGCATTTGAAAATCCTACTAGGCACCTATCTGCATCTTTAGATGCCTGAATACCTTTAAAAATCGGGTCAAAAGGTTTAAACACCCGTGGCTGGCCCATGCCAGCTGACTCGGGCTCACACTAAGAGGCTGTTGACTTGCAGTGTACTTGTTCAGGATTGGGCTGGAGGCTGGGATCTGGGATCCTGTGAGGCGGGAGGATCCCAGAGCTTGGACTGCACCCTGAGCCTCAATATCTACACTGCAATTAAACAGGCCTTTAGCCTGAGCCCCGAGAGCCTGAATCGGCTGGCACAGGCCATCTATTTGCAGGGTAGACATGCCCTAAGTGACTTAGGAGACTAATTCTCATTGAAAGTCAATGGAATTTAGGCTAAGTGCTTAAGTTACTCTTGAAAATAAAACTTAGGCTCTTAAGTCATGTGGGCTTGCAACACTGAGCAGATCAGTACCTAGATACGTTTACAAATTTGGACCTTAATCTTGCTGTGTCTCAGTTCCCCATCTATAAAATGGGCATACTAGCACTGCCCTCCCTCCCAGAGATGTTGAGACAATAAATGTATTATAGATTGCATGTATTATATCTCTCAGGTACTGCGATAATGGGGGGGACTTAGTTAAAGATAAATTTATCTTATATTTTAACTGTAAACATAATAATAAACAGCATTTGATACTGTGTGTCCTTGTCCTATTTTATGCTCCCTCAATCAGCTCTCTCACGACTTGCTGTAGCAGTGGAGGTTGCTCTGGCCTTAAATAGGAAATGTAGACAGTGTCCTTCAAAATGGTGTGAATTTAACATGTAATTTGGGATGAATTAGTTTCAATGCACTTCTGACAGGTAGTTTGGTAGGAAGATGTATAGATAAGTACTCTAGTTGGTCTCTGTTCCAGTTGTACTATAGTAAAACACAAGTCTGCATGTGGGTCCCTTTTTTAATCCATCACTTGATTTTATGGAGCACTGCATGGTATTTTCACCAATTAGCATCTGACAGCAGTTATTTGAGGACTACAAGGGTTTGTGAGGAAAAGGGGGAATCTGATCTATTTTGTAGTCACTAGCTCACCATTTGATAGTAATACCCTTGGAGGTTTTGGGTAGTAACCAGCAGTTTCCAAGCTATTTGAGGAAAATCGGGTAAATCTATAATCCAGTGGTAAATCTGAAAGAAAGAAACATACCATATTCTGATTAGTTACACAGCCCCTATCACATCAAAAAAAAAAAAAAAAAAAAAAAGGCCTGTGATGAATAGCAGTATATATTTTTTCTTAAATCTTTGAGCTTGTGTGCTCATTGGTATTAGAACTGAATCAGACAGCATGGCTACATATTGTTTGGCATCTTCAGCCACCTTACATATTGGCATTGAGGAGTTTACTTAATTTCAGTTTGATACTGGTAGCTTTGTTCCTTAATCACTGTCATAATATACAGTCACAAGAATGCTGAAAAATATTTTAAAACAAAACAAAATATTTGCAGCATCTACCATTTAGGAACAATTATAAATTCACGCTCGAAATCACCTTTCCTCGGTCTTATTTGAACAGTCTGATCCTCAGAAAGTTACCATTCCAAAACAAGCAAGAAGAAATTGTGAAGTCCATCAGTTTTTGTTTCACAGCTATTGTTGTGAGACTCTCAAGATGCACCCAAACTTAGACAGGGTCGCACAGAGGTTTTGGGGGTCCTGCGCAGAATTGTCTCACCCTTCCAAAAAAATTTACCATTGAGACAAAAGAGTTTAAGAAGAGGGGAAGACCAAGGCCTGTGAGGTTGCTACCTTCCCTGTGGGGGTGGGGGAACGCTGCCCTGCAGACAGCTGGGAGGCCACCCTTCGTCCTGCCTCTCCTGGAGCTCTGGCCCCACTGTTAGTGGGAGTGGTATTCCTGATCCAGCGCCTATCTTTCATCATTTTGGGGACCCACTCGAGAGGGACTCAGGGCAAACTGCTCCTTTTGCCCTGCCCCCCATCCTCCTCCTCCTCCTCCCCCACAGCAGTCTTGACCTTAGATATTCTTTCAGACTGATCTAGTAAAACTTTCATTTTCTGTAAGGGCTTTCTAAGAGTCTGAATTTCTCACAGGGCAGGGGTTAATCATTTTTACTGTATGAAGAATGTGAAAAAATGAAAATCTCTCTCTAACGTGTAAAAGCATTCTTTTGTGTATCCT
>ML677333.1:60831578-60921830 GCA_007922305.1 Dermatemys mawii | reverse complement strand
AATGAAAATCTCTCTCTAACGTGTAAAAGCATTCTTTTGTGTATCCTTGCTATTTAATGAAAATCTCTCTCTAACGTGTAAAAGCATTCTTTTGTGTATCCTTGCTATTTAATGCTACTGCTAGCTAAGCCCATCAGCAGTGTTCATATTTAATTAGAAACAGAAAAATAAATAGGAAAGGATACAATGTCCACTTCTATTAATAAAAAAATGGTGCTTTCCTATCATTCAAAATTAAAGAAACTGGAGCTAAAATTTAGCTCTTCAGTGTATTGGCTGGTAAGGAAGAGTTACCAGTTAAGCTTGTCTCTGAACAGTTGAATTACAAGACTGACAAGTCTTATTTTGGAGTGTGGTAGGAGCAAAGTGGAATTTTTTTGTTTTGTTATTGAAGTTTTAGCTGATATACTTCTGCGAAACACAAGTTCACAGCCAAATCTAGAGGCACCATTCAGATCTACAGGTTTAAGGTTCTACTCACAACCAGGGGTAAAATTAACATATTAGTATTTTGATCCATTCTAGCAATTATTAATAAAATCATATGTATTAGGTTACATAGTAGAAACGTACTAGTACCCCGCATTTTGAGAGTGTAAGACCAAATTCTGCCATCACTGACAATCCAGGTATTCTTAATAAGTACCTACTAGAGAATACAAAAGAGTCTGTGAAAGCAGGTATTGATCTAGTATGTATAACAGAGCTGTAGTAACAACTGAGATCTAGAAAAGTAATTTTTTTAATAAATATTTTACTGAAGAATAATTAACTTTAGAGATCTTTATTGCTCACATAGCACAAAATTCAGGTTCAGAATGATATACCAGAGTTACAGTTAAACCATAGAAATAAGAGAAAACAATTATAGAAAATAACAGTCAGAGACTTATAAAAGCAGTAGCAGAGGGAGGAAAAAAAGGAGCATAGGTAAAGCAGAAAAGAAATATAAGTTTTAAGATGAGATTGAATTGCAATTAAACTATCTTACTAAGAACAGCTTTGTTGTTTTGATGGAACAGTCATGATGGCAAGATTCCTCAGTCAAGATTTCCTCCAGAAAGAGGAAAGTATTTACAGTAAGTATTAAATGCATTTTGTGCCTTTAATGATAAAGGAATGCTTTCTCAAGGATTAAATAATTAGGCCCAGCTGTTGCCTTAACTTGCAATGCCATACCACCCCTCCACACTTCCTGACTGGGGCTGCTGACACTGACAATAATCCTGCTTTTGGAAAGCAGAATTCTTACACATTTCAACATCCTGTTGTTCCTAGGACGAGAGCAGTAAGAGTGGAGGATGTGTTTCATCCAAATGTGCAGATGCAAACAAACCTGGTGCCCTCTTGTTCAGATGCGGGAGGGAATTCCAAAGGATGGATAGGATTTTCTCATGTTCCAACCTTTATTTTAGACAGGATGATAGAGTTGCTTTTATTCTTTCAGGCTCAGTTCCAACTCAGGTATTTAATTCTCTCTTTCTGTGTTCACCCTACAGATGGATATAATGGTACTCACCTCCTGTTCCTGATTTAGTTGGGGGTTGGTCCTGTTTTGAGCATGAGGTTGGACTAGTGACCTCCTGAGTTCTCTTTCAACCCTGATATTCTATGATTATATGAACTGTTTGCTATGCCATATATTTACTTTTTGTATTTATAATAAATTGCATCAAAAATGTTTCTTCTGTCACCTCAGATGTCTTTAATATACACAATCAATCATCCAATCAATCAACCAACAAACCAACCAACCATTGAGATACACATTCACTGTGTGTCCTTCTCTTCTGTCCCCTTTTCCTCTGCACTCATTGTTTACTATTTTTTTTAAGTTTGCTTTAATTTTCATTCACCTGTGTTCCTCCTGGTTGTGAAACTATGCTTGTAACATGGCTTGATAACCCACGATGTGGCTCTCATGCTGGTTCTCAAGCCATATCAGAGTGGCAGTGTCACAGCTGCTATATAGTTTTGCCAATTCCACAGAATCACAGAAATGTAGGACTAGAAGGGTCCTCAAGAGGTCATCTAGTCCAGTCCCCCGCATGGACACAGGGCTGAGTATTATCTAGTTAGTCACTGATGGGTGTTTGCTTAACCTGCTCTTAAAAAAAACCTGCAATGATTGAGATTCCACAATCTCCCTAGATAATTTGTTCTAGTGTTTACCTACCCTGACAGTAAGCAAGTTTTTCCTAATGTCTGATCTAAATCGCCCTACTGCAATTTAAGCCCATTGCTTCTTGTCCTGTCTCCAGCGGAAAAGGAGAACAATTTATCACCCTCCTCTTTATGTACTTAAGGACTGTTATGTCCCCGCTCAGTCTTCTATTCTTCTGACTAAATACGATTTATTTCATTTGTGTGCCTAGATTAAATTCTAGACATTTACAAATATATGTGGTCAAAAATTTCCAATCGGGGTGTCTAACGTTAGGCTCCTAAATCCATATTTAGGTTTCTAAATATAAATCTTATGAATTTCAACAATATTGAGTTTCTGCAGCTCCCACTGGCTTCAGTGGGATTTGTAGATGCTTAGCAATTCTGAAAATAAGGCCAAATTTATATTTAGGTGCCTAACTATGGAATTTTAGTAGCTCTAAGACTGGCAGTCAGGTTTGAACATTCTGGCCAAAATCTAATTTATAGTAATAAACAATTACAAATGAATGTCTATATAAATCAAAGACACTATTATCAGACATACACATGAATAAATAAATAATGAAATAAAGCCCTGACACTAATAAGACTGTGAGCTGTGCCTGGGTTTTTCCAGGCATCAAGTGAAAATCAACACTAGAGACAGAAACTGCATATTCTATCTTTGCTGTTCTTTTCTTTCCCATTGTTTGTATATGTTTTGTCTTTTAGGAAACAGGATTGGACTTGAACAACAGCAACAGTAACAGCTCCAGGCCATCTCTACTAACTTCTTCTCTTTTCCCATCTTTAATACTATCAAAGAGTTTGTCAAATATGCAGGGGGAGACAATAGGGGGAAGTTCCTTCTAAAAACTCACTCCGGCTACAAGGAGAGGGAACAAGGAATGGTGTTGAAATGAAAGCCTTATTTAATACTTTACAGTTCACGTTTTAACTGTTTCCCCCTTATTTTTCTATATCTTTAATAAAACAGAAAAAATGATGTTTAATGGTGTGTTTGTCATGGCAGTAAGTGGGCTGAGGTCTCTTGAAGACAGGATACTGGGCTAGATGGACCCTTAGTCTGACGCAGTATGGCTGTTCTTATGTTCTGTATACAAATCCCGAACCTTGTTTAACACTGTTTAAGGCTGGACAGTAACTGGTTAATACCATTGACACATGAGGCCCATATATTCCATCTAAATTAATACAACAGGCCTCCCAGAACACCCTGCCAGCAGCCCCTCTCACCTGCACTAATGGGGCTCCATCGTAAGAGCTCTTACCAATCATAAGAGAACCAGTACTACACAGGACAAAAAGCTGCCTTGGGTAAGCAGCTCCCAAACCCACAGATAACTATAGGAAAAGGCACAAGCTGACAAAACCAGAGACACCAAAAGTGAACATAAACACCACCACACACTGTAGGGACAAATATAGGAAAGAGTACTGGGGGGATAGGAGAAGGGAAACTACTATGAATGAATTCCATAGTGACTGCTTTATTGTATGAGTAACTATGGACAGTCAGAGATATACATTTTCCCACTTTGTTTGATACAACAAATCTCTAGAGCCAGTCTGGAGAACAGCTGAAGGACAGATGGGTTGAATTTCTAGTCTGCTGATGGCCCAGATTAAATTACTGCCTCTTGGCTCTACTTTTGACAGCTTCTAAAATAACAAAAAATAAAAAAAAGAACAAGAAGCAGGAATTTCCCAGCATCTTTACAATCTACCAGAAATGAAGGATTACAGAGATTTTTTGACACGTTTACTCTTTGCTCCTTATCTCCTTCATTTTGGCTGCCAACTTTGAGTCTCTCCCAAGAGTAAAATTGACAAAGAACAACATGAATGTCATCTGAGTGTGCGTGTCGGGGGAAGGGATTGTTTGTCGCAGGAAAATTTTTTTATCAGCAGGCTCAACTTTATAACTTTGCTGATTTTGTTGATAAATTAGTTTTTAGAAACAAACACTGAACACAAACACTTCTTCAAAAGGTAAGATGATGTATAATGGCTTGAAACAATGTGACATCATGCATGCCAAACATAAATCAACGTATTTTATGAAAAGGCTAGGAGTTAAGGGTAGGTTGTCTATCTATTGCTCACACAAACACTGGACCGACTTCTCAAATGAGGTCACCTACATGACACCAATAACATTTGTTCATGCATTCCTTGCATGTGTAAAACTTATTTTTGTGTATGAAAATGAACATTTGCTTACACTAAGCACCAACAAGTACTAACCCACAGGATAATCTATTCTGCACACCCACAAACTCATTTGTTCATCCAAATATAGGTTTTGCTGGGGCAACAGATGGAAAGTAAATTTTTGGAGGTGAAAAAAAGGTACCCACATTTGAAAATATGGCCCTTTTTATGAATGAAAGTTATACCATATATAAATGGGATATTCTTGCCCATTCCCACTAGTATAAAAACATCACTTTACGTATAGTCATAACAGGAGGGAACTTGCAGTTCTATTCCTGCCACCACTTCCTCTCCTTCCCCACAATTATGCAATATTTTAATATTTCCTTGTTTGGATAAATTATGCATTTGTGAAAAAGGCCTGGATTGAGCATTTTACAAAGTGAAATCTACTTTTTCTCTAAGGAAGAGATTTCTTCATAGATTGGGCAATGAGAGTGAATCTTTCTACATACTGCCTTGCCAACAGGTCTCAACTCTGTCCTGATATACAGGTATTGGGTGTGAAAAAGACCTAGTCACTATCCAGTTAATCTCCCTGCCACTGCAATCTACATTTTTTTGTCTAATATTTTGTAGTTTTGAAGTTCCCAAGTAATAGATTTTCCACTTCTTTCCTTGGAAGACTATGCTACAGCTTTATAGTGTATCATCATCCAAAGTTTTTCCAGCTATTCAATTATTTTTCATAAAACTAGGCCAGTGTACATTTGTGCACCACACTAAATAATTTCTCATCCTTAGTGATGTCTACACCTTTGGGGGAAAATACACAAATTCACAGACTCCCTTAGCCAAATTACACATATTTAGCTTTTTAAATCTTTTTTCCCCCACAAATCAGTCTTCTCCATTTCCCATTACCACCTACTCTCCTCTGAACTCTCTCCCCAACTTAATAAATATCTTTCTTATAATGAATCCAAAACCAAATGCTGCATTCCATGTGTTGTAACACCAGGATCATACTGAGACTGGTTATTATTAAATCATCCTGTACCATGACATCATGTGTTCATGTGGAAAGCCCAAAAGTTCAATGGTGTTTTTGTACCATGTAATACTGCAAACTGGTCATTACTATCCATGTGTCTCAACATTTTTCCCCCATTATATATATTTCAGATTATTTTCCCCAAATTTGAATTAGTTGTCATTTTTTCAATTAAAACTATTTTTGTAATTTTTTTTTGCTAATGTTTCCAATTTGCTCATGTCCCGTTGTATCAGGTCTGTTTCCTAACTGGCGTTTGCAACTCTTCCAGCTTTGCATTATTTGAGAATTTCATTGGTGTGCTGTTTATTTGCTTAATAAAGCTATCAAATGAGATCAAACCTACTAAGGACCCCTGCAGTATCCAAGCTGGCAGCTCCAGGATGAAATGTATCATTACCCTTTGTTTGTGGTCTTTTAGGTCCCAAGCAATTTTACCAGAGTCAATGGAAGTATTGTCATTTTCTTCAACAGAAGTTGGATCAGGACTTTAGTTTCCAATCCACGTGCTGTTATTGCTATCCAGAGCAACTGCAATTTATTTTTAAACAAGATATCACAGGATACAGTATAAATCTATTACATTGACTGGATTTCTTTAGTCGATGAATTTTGCCTTTTTATTTTAAAAAAAGCCATCTCCATCTCTTGCTACCTATTTTGTACACTGATAGATGCCAAGTATATTTTCATAGGTTACCAGGTTTGTCTGATGAGATGTTCATATTTGCATTACCCGCTAGATATTTACTATTTTTTTCTCAGATTGGTTGTTCCATTATTTTACCAGGGGTAAAAGTCAGATTTAAAGGATGGTAACAATCAGGGTGACTTGATTCCTGTATTTATTTATTGTTTAAAATCAGCACTGCTTTTGCATTATGGAAGAGAGGGACAGGAAATCTGGTGTCAGTTTCTGACTGCCACCCACCCACTTGCTGGATGGCCCTGGGAAAATCATATCTCCGTCCCTCATCTTCCTCCTGAGGATCATGGTCAGTAAGAAGTAGATCCTGCAGAGACTAATATTTATCCTTTCAGGTTAGATTGCCTAAAGGATACCGGGTAGCGCCAATGGTGATGGTGGTTTGTGCAGTGTGAACTAGGAACTGGACTGCAATTTACTTTCATTTTATTATTTATCCAGACAAGAGTGATCCCCCGCAAACCTGGAGCCCTGCCTGCACCCTAAACCCCTCATTTCTGGCCCCACCTCAGAGCCTGCACCCCCAGCACAAAGCCCTGATACCCTCCCCACACCCCAAACTCCTCATCCCCAGCTCTGTTGGGTCACGGGCATCAGCAATTTTCTTCAAATGGGTCCCCAGAAAAAAAGTTTGAAAACTACTGTTTTAGATGATGCCAATGGATACCACATTTATTAAGAGGTTGATAGTGATCTCTGAATCCTTATCAGTCACTGTGTGCTGGTAAATCTTACAAACCAGACAAGTCAGAGTCACAGGCTGTTTATTTATTTTTAAAGTTGTTGGAGTTGCAGCCCCAAACCCACAGAGAAAAAAAATATTATTCTGAGCGATTAGCAAAAGATCCAAGTAAAACCATAGAAGACAATTATAACCTAATCTAGACACAAGGTCTACCTCGTATAAACTTAAGTATTAAGTCTCAATCCTTTCTGAGATTTCCTTGGAACAACCTGTTATATTAAACTAAAATAATCTTAAATACGGTCTGCAGATGGGAAGATTTTTTCCAATAAAAAACACAGGCAAAGACAAAAACAAACTTCTTAAGTATACGGAGGAACATTATGAATCATTTTGCATTATTGACTGATACAGGCAAAGCCAACATTTTTTAACCCTGCTATTTCAGCAGCGTTCCTCATGAGGAATAGGAAGCAATGAGGAAAACAGAACTTCCTTCTCCTTTCCTTTTCTGAGGCAAATGCTATTCCAGTCAACAGGGCAAACAAAACTGTTACAACATTAAATAGTCAACAGCAGGGCGAATTTGTAACTTCATCCAAAAATATCCTCCAGATTATTATACAGAAATCCTCATTAACTATACAGGTACTCTAATGTACTATTAACTGTGAACTTTATTTTGAAAAACTAAAAATCCGGTCACTCTAACATACACAGGACAATTAAATGAGGAAATCACTCAGGAAGGCCTTAGAAAGGTTCATCAAAAGGTTGAATAGTGGCAAGTCCTGGAACCATTTACCATACTGTAGGGTTTTATCTCCAGGTGATATTATTATACAGAGAGGGACTAATCCTCAGATGATGTAAATGGTCATAGTTCTAATGGAGCTATGATGAAGGTTTACACCAGCTGACAATCTGCTCCATTTGCTTAGATTTAAAAGTTGTTGAAGAAAAAGGCAGAAAATATTCCATTTTTAAATAAAAATGAGTTTGAAGACAAAAGCCGTAAATAGTTCTGGAATAGGAACTCTCATCCTTAGCTGAACTGTCATTGCAGAATGAAGGGACTTCCAAATGATCTACTGGGAGCTGTACGCAGTGTTGTTGTGGCTGCATTTATCCTAGGATATTAGAGACAAGGTGGGTGTAGTCTTTCTATATGTAAAACATAGCATAGAGGGGTCTTTTCAAACTCCAAGCTTCTTCACTTTCATGAATTAGAGGAGCTACTTCTGTTTCCTAACACTCAAAGAGCTGTATCATTCCAGTGGCAAAAAGCAAAATTGGAAATGGATTGATACGATGTCAATTATTTTTCATCGACGGGTTCCAGTACTGATTTTCCTAAACAGGAGATCAGTTGTCTGCCCTGTTAAAACAAAGCTTCTGAAACACTGAAGTCAGCAAGAGTGAAATATTCTCTCTATCCGCTATGACAGTCACCAGTGCTGCATGCACACCTTTATACTGAAAAGTAAGAAAGGAGGGGGAGAGAGGTCAAAGGGGGAGCAAATCAGGTTTCCTATCAGTTAAGGAAAAACATGCCAGATGCAAACAAAGTACTTCCTAATTTTTTAATGAATCAAAACACAAAGAAATCCACGAAAAAAATGTTTTGGCATCTTCCCTTAAGTGATATGCAGGCTAGAAAATATCTCTGGATTTTCATTATCAGTGCGTAAGTACTCTTTGAAAGCTAACTCCCCGTGCTACTTATATGGCTCTCATCACCTCAGAATTTGAATGTTTCACAATAAGAAATGGATTTTATCCTCAACATCCCTTACATACAGAAGTGCTGTTATCCTCATTTTACAGATGGGGAAATGAGGCCCAGAGCAGGTTAAAGCCCAGATTCTAAGTGCCTATATCCCTTTTGAAAATTAGATTTAGGTTCCTAAATCAGTTAGGCATTCCAACATGGAGAGCAGCAATACCTAAATACCTTTAAAAATCTGAGTCCAAAGGCAGGTGAAGATAAATTTCTTTAGTAAATTTCTTGTTTGGGATATATACCAATGAAAAGAGGAATTGAAATTAACTAAAATAACTAAATGTAAAATAAAATGAGTCAAAAGGAAATTATAAAATAACAACATTCTCTTAATGATCTGTATGGTAAAAAAAAGCATGGAGAGAGGAAAGTTCTTTTAAAACCTTGTGTTTTTCTATCTTTAGTTGGCTTTAAATGCTCAAATAAGTCAGCCTGTAGAACTCCCTAACAAAGTTTTAATGGTGCACACTAAACACTCAACCACAGGCACGAAGGCAGTGACTGAGCATCGAGAAAGACGGGGAAAATGAAGCTGAAGGTTTGGAACCTACGATCAGGTGTACACTTGGGAGGCTTTTCAGGTACACCACACTGGCACAGCGCTCCTAGTATGGTTTCAACTCATGCCAGCAAGAGAATGATATAGATTATTTCAGCCCACGTCCAAGCAAAATAATCTATACCAGCAAATGCACTGTTTGTCAATAGAACTGCATCTATGCTAGGACTTTTTGACAGCACACCTCATCGCACCCCTGACTGACACATCAATGCTGCAAAACACTATAACCCACACCTGGCCCAAGTAAGAGTTTCACTGTTCCATGGGATTGCTAGTGGACTTTGTCCTGCTGTATCAAATATTGGAGATGGATGAAGCTCGAGAAACTGCAAGCAATCTGTAAACTTCAGGTAGGACGCTGTGCGGATGTAGATTGATAGTCAACTTCTGGTCAGGGACCAGAGCACAGGTAGATGGCAAAGTGGCATACAGGAATGAATGTCCAGGGGGCTTCCGAGAAAGAACTGGGGGACCATAAGGTCTGGATTGTGGTGACTGCCTGTGACTGTATATTTTTATTGCAGTTACCTCAGAGTAGCAATACATCTTAAAAGGTACCTTGGGTTCTTCCCTTCAACTCAGAGAGAGGTGGCTGCCTTCCCTTGCAGCATTGAGAGAGGCAGTGGATATGAGAACACAGAGCACGTTAAAGGAAAAAACAGTAGCTGAGCATTAGTTAAGTCTTCAGTGAAGACTTAATTGTAGAAAGTAATTGTAACAGAGTGGAGGACCCTGTCAGCAGGAGTTGGGACCCTGCAGGTGAATGCTGATTGATTCTTATTTACTGATTGGGGCAAGTGTGGTTCATTAATGCTACCCTGGATACAAGGGAAGTAGGAGTAGACTGGTAGGTTGGGACTGAGAAGCCATAAAGGGAGAAATCCTAGACAAGAGCCATGGCTGGAAGAAGCTTTGTCTTGGAGTTGTTTTGAGTTATTTTGTGAATCAAGGAGGGGTGGGCTGCACACTAACCCACAGTATGTACATTCTATGATAAGACAGGATAAAGGCTGTAACTATCCCAGTAACATTTTAGGATACTGAGAAAAACAATTCTTCAAGTCTGGTTAAAGGATATGCACCATCCTACAGCTCTCGGATCCAGTCAGGACCCAATTACAGCCTGAAAACAAAATTATACTGACTGAGTTGAAGGATAACATTAAAGTGGAAATAACTGAATGGTTCTCCCTCTTTAATGAGTTGCCCATATGTTTACCCCTTTAATCTTTTAGAGGTGGCTATGCATTGACATGTCTTAGTGCAGGAGAAAGATTACAGGAACATTTCTGTCAATCATTGATGAGGAAGTAATCTTTAAGGTTATGCATGATTTGACAAGACCTCCAGGGCCACAAGTCAATACATCTATATAGGGCCAAAAGGATTTAATAAATCATAATACAAACAAAAGAAAACCTACTGTTTATGTTCAAAGTAATTCTCAAAGAATCATACCAAATCGCTCAACAATTTTATTTAATAAGGTGACCCAAAGACTCTTTACAAGCCAGTTTTAATTTACATTTGCTTTTATCAAAAAGCAGTTTATTGTGGTTTTCAGCACTAGTTTTCATTTGAAGAAACACTTTTATTTTCTTTTAAATAGTAATCTGCAGTTTTGGCACTCTTTATATCTCTCAAATCAAGACTTCATCTAGATTTCTGCCAATTCAAAACAGCTCTACATCACAGCTGATGTTTTTTAGTTCAGATGCGTCCGAATAATGCTTCAGAGCAAGACACTGGCAATATACTTAAAACATACATCCTCTCTGTAGCAATTTCTCTTTGATGCCAATTTATCCACTTACAGGAAAACCTCCAAAGAAACATCAGAAATTTGAAATGATCCTGTTCACTAAGCATATCATGTAATTTATATTAAAAAGCCTTTCTTCTCTCAATGCTTCCATTATAAAAAACAATCTTCCAGGATTTTCCATGGAAACTATCACTGTAGCATTCAAGCATAAGAAAGGTCTAAATTTGCACAACCCTTTTTTAAAATTAGGTACAAGTCAATACTGTAGAGAAGCATTCTATCTTTGTACTTGGAGACTAAAAAAATATAGAGCTGAACCTCTCTAAAATCTGCACTAATGACTGGGATACACTTCAGATTAATGGATTCTACTAATGAATGAACAATTTATTTATCTAAGTATTTACATGGTCTTCACATTGTGGTATCTGAGCAAGTACAGGCTTGTAACCCCACTACAGGCACTGGAAAGAATCCCATTAATTTCAATGGACCTTAAGTGAAGAAGTGTAATTGAAAAACAGAACGAATACCTCATAATATGTACTTTGTTTATTTGTCTGACAACTGTAGTTTAGTCTTAATTAGTTATGATAAATTTATGGTAAATAAATAGTAAAATTAATGACTTCTTGACAATATGAGATCTCTCTAGAATACTCAGCTATTAAATATTTGCTGAAAGAGGGATGTGGGATGGTTATTTTTTGGTGCAAAATATAGAATTGTGGAGATGTATGAGGTGCAATTTGGAATATACCAGGCACATCTGTCTTCTGTTTCCTATCATACCCATAATTTGCAGCTCTAAGCAGAAACATGAGCCTCTTTGACACGGTTCAGTGGCAATTTTATCATCACATTTATACAGCAAGCAGAGTGACCCCCCTAGACCCCTTGGATATTTTGGTAGACAGAATATACATCCTTCGGCACCTTTAAAGAAATGGCTTTGACAAATTATACCACCAACTGGGATTTTGCTCTTCCATCAGTTAATTGCAATAATGATAAGGCATGAAGGAATATTTATGCACTTACATGGGCACAGCATGACTGGATTTTAGATGTTTGGTTAGATTTCCAAACATATACATTATCCTCCTAAACCCAAATGAGAATGGATTAGAAATGTGTGTCTGAATATAACATAATGTTTGCATTTAAAAAGAACAGCTACAAAACGTAAAATGAAGGTTACTCCCAGAAAATATCTAGATTTTCCACTAATTCTTCTTTAAACCACACCTATTTTAAAGCTTCTAGGTGGCCATTCTCTTGTTCCTTGTATGTAGCAGCACTCCCAACCTCAAGTGTTCAGAAGTTATGAGACAGGCCCCAAAATCTTAAGAGTGGCCTAAATTCTGAGATTTTGTAAAACTAACAAATGTTGAGTTCTTCTGGGCGTGGGGCCTTTATGTTTCACATTTTCAATCTTTTCTCTGCAACTATGAGAGCTAGAAATTTTTTTAAAAAAGGCTGAGTGAGTGACTGAGAGAACTGAGTCTCAGACTCTTATATAAATCACAGGATTCCAAGAGCTGGGGCTATAAGAAAAACATCAAATTTAGGAAGATTCACAATAAAATTATGACAGTTTATAACACTGCTGTAGACATCTGGACCAAGAAAAAATTTAGTCTCCTGGTTAAATTAAAAACAGCAGCACTGGGACGACTAATGGTTTGGCATTTAGTAGTTTTTTGAAATAAGAAAATACTTTGCTTTAAAGTAATATATTATTTAGACCTGACATCCTCCATATATCATACTGGCTATTGTTGATGGAATAGTGACACTGATCAGGACATATATATATTGAAATGGATAATGGGTAATATGATCAAAAATTAACAGCAAAAAGTGAGAATGAAGGACCCCTCACACCACGCAAAATGCCAGAGTCATATTTTCAGAGCCTCTGAAAAAAAGAGGTGATTTTTTTAAACATCCAGGTTTATGTAAAACCTGACATGCAAACTCTCTAATTTGTATGTACAAACTGACATGCAAAATTGTACATATAATTTTGGAAGTTGCTTTTGAACATATGGCCTGCACTGTTCTTCTCTTTGGAGAATCTGAATGGAAACTGAGGGAGATTGAAATTGAGGAAAGACACAAAGACAGAGCACTGACTGGAGGGCTGGCCTCTGGTTAAAGAACTTGACTGCAAGTCAAGGCATCTAGCTCTTATTCTTTTGCCAGCCTCTCATTTTCTATGAGACCACAGGCAAGTCACACACAATGTGATTCAGTTTTCATATCTTCAAAATACTTCCAAAATACTAGGGGAAGTAAGATAGAATTAGCTGACAGAGTGATTTTAGCCCCTTTGATCTGAGCTGTTTTATAAATATATTTATTTTTTTTCTCTCAGTTCCCCTTTCTTTATCAAAGGTACAATTCAGAATGCTACTCTATTTAAGACTTCCTTAAAAACACTTAAAAGTCAAGGCAGTATCTTAAAATAATGCTTATTTGTCCTTTCACAGTTTTATTTCAGTTTCATTGCAAGTTGAAGTAGATGCATGGGGTCACCACATAATATGATTTTTTTTTGTTCTCTGGGCAATTCTAACAATAAACAAAGTGTTCTTTGTTTTATGATTAAGGAATAATAAGACAGGTGTCCTGTTTTAAGAGGCAATGATTAAATCAGCTAAAATCCAAAAGACAGAGAATATTTTCTTTTTTAACCAATGAGCACCCAGATTATTGTTGAAAAGAATGGGGATGTTCATACAATTATCTGCTGTCATTTTCAGCCACATGATTGGAGGAGCAACCAAAGATGCTCCACATTGAAGCAGGTACAAGTGGTGGGAGACAGAATGGAAAAAAAACAAAAGTTAACTTGATTAATTAAAGTTTACATCTTAAAAAGCTAGTTTGAAAAGAGGGGAGAATTGAAGGGAGAGGAAACGGGGATGAGAGGTATCTGGAAGCAAATGTTTTAAGTAACATTTTATTAATACGTAATAAAAAAACCTAGCAATTCCAACTTTACAGGTGGGAAACTGAGGGTAAGTGCTACTGAGTCAGTGGGGATGTCTACACCACGACCAAAACCACATGGCACCAAGTCTCAGAGGCCAGGTCAGTTGACTTGGGCTTGCAGGGCTCTGGCAGTGGGGCTATAAAATTCCAGCACAGATGTTCAGGCTCAGGTTGGAGCCTGGACTCTGAGACCTTCTCCCCTTGTGAGGTCTTAGGTGTATCTGTTGCAATTAAACATCTGCAGCTGGCCTGTGCCAGCTGACTCAATCATGGGCTAAGGAGTTGTTTAACTGGGGCGTACATGTTCGAGCCTGGGCTGGAGCCTGGGCTCTGGGACCCAGTGAGGGGAGCAGGTCTCAGAGCTTGGGTCCAGCCCAAGCCTGAACGTCTACACCACTATTACACACTCTCTGAGCCCGAGTCTTGCAATGCCAAGTCAGCTGGTATGGGGGCACTGCTGGTTTTCAACTGTAGTGCAATTATGCATTTAGACCCTAGGCTCTAGCCTGAGCCCGAAAGTTTACCCTTCAATTTTATAGCCCTGCAGCCCAAGCCCTGCAAGATCAAGTCAGCAGACCTGGGCCAGCCATGGTCGTGCCACAGATCTTTTATTGCAGTGTAGACCTACTCAGTATCACAGCCAAGCTTATCATTTAGAATTTCTGTCCCCATTGTTGAACTCACACCATGTCCGTCATTTAAAACCTCAGTATCTCTGAAAGTGAGAATAGAGAAGTAAAAAGAACAATGATTTTTATTTAAATAGAAAGATAGCAATATCAGAGTATTATTATTATTATAAAATGGGGATAGAGATGAAGCAAACCTCTTTTTGAAGGAGATATGACGACATCCCATCACTGAAAGATGCTACCAGACTATTTTCTTCAGCAAATACCCATTAAAACATACAACTAGCTTTATATGTTGATTGTATGGGATAAAGCAAAAGCTCTCACAGCAGCATCTACTTTGAAAGACCTTTCCTATAAACACTCTGTGATAAACGGCTCTTATAATGTAGCTATTTTGCTAACTGAGAACTGAACCGTTTACTTTTACATGTGTAAAATCTTTAGGTGTAACTCCTAAAAGGCACAGTAGAGCTGGTCAAAACCTGAAAACCTATTTTGATGAGAAAATTTGAAATTTCAAAGTTGCTGTTGTTTCAAAGTTTTCAAAACACACCCATATTATTTTCCTTTTTTTCATGTTTTTCCCAATTATTTTAAAAATTAAAAATTATAAACATTATGGAAAATTTTCATTTACAAAAACACTGTTTTCAACAACATATTCAATAGGGGTTTTGATGAAAATTTAGAACCTCAAAAGCTTTTGTGATAAAATGTAAGATTTCAATAGTGCTGACAATTTTTGATGGAAAATTTTGTTTTGGTAAAAAAAGTCATTTTTATAAAGGAAAAAAAATTGATTAAAAAGGATCAACCAATTCTACTAAAATATTGTCCCTGTTCTGGATATAAAACTCAATACTATTTTTAAAACAGTACACAGTTTCTGGCAGAGTTGCCACTTCAGTTTGTCCTCTACTGGCCGGATATAGTATTACAGAATCCTTGCCTCAGTTTCCCCTAGTCTTTTGGCCTACTCCAGCTGCAAGTGTCTTGTCCCTTCAGCCAGATCATTCAGCAAAGTCCTGCTCCTTCCAGGGAGGCAAAACTATTTATCAAAATCCAACCAAAAATGTGAGAACTAAATCTTTAGCCCCATCAGGCTCAGCAGGCCTTGTCTTCCTCACAGGCATAGTTAAGCCTTCATAATATTTCCCCATGACTCAGCATTTGCTCTTGTGCCTCAAACTACCCCAGCGTCCAAGGTCTGGCCCATTCCTCCCCTCCCACAGGAGTTCATGCAGGCGGCAGTTCATCAGAGTACCTGCCTCCAGTCAGGCTTCCAGCTACCTTGCCTGCTCTTCTCTCCTTTCTGCTTCTCAGCCTTCCACGGGCAGCTTCTCAGAGAGAAGAAACTTCCCATCTCCTCTCTTCTGGGTCTCCTGACTCCAGCTAAGCTCACCTTACTCTTTATGGAAATCTCCAGCCATCCCCCAGCAGCTGGGTCTGATACTTAAGTTGAGCCATGTGATCTCCTGCTGATTAGGATCAGCTTGCAGGTGAGGGAGGGTAGGTGATCTGTCACAGGCCGAACCCTTAAAGATCAGCCAGCCTGTGACAAAGTCATTCTCTGGATTTCCCTGAACATTTCTGACAGATCTTTACTTTTAAATTATAATGTCCTTCAGGCATGGCCAATGTGTTTGTGACATGACAGGACCAAACATACTGTTGGCACTTCAAATACCTGAGGGGAAAAAGAAAGCACTCCAAAGCACATCAGCCTCATATAGCTGGTTGTGAATGTTGTCTAGCTAGTTATTCCAAAACAAATGCAGCAAAGCCAGAACTTACAATCTCTGCCAAAAAATCAAGGTTAGGCCAGCCAAGACAAACAAGACTTACACATCTCGTCCTAAAGTCAGTCAGACAAGGAACTGCAGTTGGGGTCAGGACATCTCCAACATCAAATAATGAATGGACCTTTTGAAAACCTCTCTCTTTGAAGATGTGTATAAAGTTCTTATACAGTTCTACTTATCCTCTACTATAATGTGCATAATTACAAGTTTAAAAATGTTGGTTCTGATCTTCCCTTAGCTCATGTGCATGGGTTACATCCGGGATCGGCAATCTTTGGCATGCGGCGTGCAGGGAAATCTGCTGGTGGGCAAGGATGATTTGTTTACCTGCAGTGTCTGCAGGTTCGGCTGATCACAGCTCCCACTGGCCGCAGTTTGCTGCCCCAGACCAGCAGCAGCTGCAGGAAATCGCGTGGACTGAGGGATGTGCTGGCCATGGCTTCCCATAGTCCCCATTGGCCTGGAACAACAAACCACAGCCAGTGGGAGCTGCAATCGGCTGAACCTGTGGATGCTGCAGGTAAACAAACCATTCCAGCCGGTCAGCGGATCTCCTGACGGGCTGCATGCCAAAAGTTGTCGATCCCTGGGTTACGTCTTGGCCTCCAGAGCCGTCATTCCCTTAACATTTATCACATTGAGGGAATGCTCCATAACACACAATCCTTTCACCCCATGTGGCCAGGATCCAGACACCATGGAGAGCCCTTTGCAGTGTTGAGAATCTACAGGTGGAGGAGGACTAGGAGAGGGAAAATCAGTGTGCAATGCACTGCTCTCTTAAGGTCTGCAAAGCAGCCTTAACTTTTGTGCTGTCCCCCACACCATCTGAAGTGGGAAATCTCCCTTAAAGACTTTGCCAGCCCAGGAAAAAGAGCTGTGTTTTCAGGGAACTGGAGTGGGGGAAATAGCCCAAAACAGGGCCAACCCTGCAGATTTCCCCTGGACCCATGGCATCCAAAGGCACAAATGCTGTCAAGGGTATGCAGACCTACCCACCAGAATGAATCAAGGAACGCTTCATGGAGGCTTCCTTTCCCCTAGTTCTTTTCATGGCTAGAGGTAATTGGGCCACTTACCTTTGGAATGATAGAAGCTTTGTCATGCAGCAAAGGATAGAATATAATTAAGGTATGTTGTATTAGGCTAATTGTTTTGTGATATCCTTATAATGTAGCTGCATTCGCAGAATATAGTGGCACAGAACAGAACTATTCAGTGATATCTTAAGCTGATTCCTAAACATTATCGCCCCTATAAGTGTGAATAGTAATTCAGCCTATGTGATGGCAATGGCTGTAGAATTAAATTTGTTTGGCAACTCTGGAATTCTCTCTCAGACTAGTTATTCTTTCATTTTATGCATGAAATAGACTCAACACTGAACCAAGAGTCTGGTAAATGGTACACCTTTGGAATTAATCATAGCACTCATTCAATGACCTATGTACTCCTTTAAGATACAAAGAGTTAACAGTATTCAGCATGGAAATTGAATGGGTTGGACTAGGATTGGTAATGGAAACAGAACTCTTCACCACTACTAGTAGATTAGCAACCTTTAGAATCCAGCTCAAGTTTACTGTGAATGCAAAGTTACTCATATAAGATGCTGTTTGGTTGTCAAAATGAAATGAAACGAGGAAGACTTTGTAGCATCTTAGAGACTAACCAGTTTATTTCAGCATAAGCTTTTATAGTGGGCTATAGCCCATGAAAGCTTATGCTGAAATAAACTGGTTAGTCTCTAAGGTGCTACAAAGTCTTCCTCGTTCTATTTACGGATACAGACTAACACAGCTGCTAATCTTAAAAATGAAATGAGTTAGTGGTCTCAGTCCAGGTTCTGTTAGCCATGTGATATCTGCCAAATATCTGCCATGTCAAAAATCTGCCACAACTGGCACCTTGTTGGCAGTCTCAATAGACAGACAGCTGGTTGCATAAAACGTTCTGAACTAGTCTCTCATCTCTAGAGAGGCAGCTCTTTTAGGTCAGCGTTAAAGCATATTGCCCCTGCTGGTGATAGGCCTGTTTTGCAGATAAAGAGAAGGTGAACTGATTCAGAAAAGATAAATCAACTCAAACAAATAGTTTTGGCTTTTTTAAAAAGGCTAAGTTAGCTTGTGTTTATATCTCCTAGTTTTGCTCTGCTCTAAGAGCAAAAGTAGCAAAATTCTGTGAGAAAGACCAGGCAAAAATCAAGAAGTAGAAGAAATCCTTTGGTAAATTTCCAGCCCCATTGTCAAACCAAAGAGAATCAGATAGAAGTCTGAATATTCAAAGGCACCCATGAAAACCAATCTAGTCCAGCCTACACTTATTATGAGAATAACCATCAAAATAATTAATAGTGACTGGCAGTTTACTGTTGAGTGTTATCAGGAAAATTAGTTTTGAGAAGTTTTGAAAATAGATTTTCTATCAAGTAGTATCCTCAATGTGAAAGCATTACTTCTGGACACTTTACATAATCACTAATAAGACCAGCCTTCCTTACCTGCTATTGCTTCAATACTTGGAATTGCAATAGTGCTGTAAGCACTGATACATTTACAAGACCATGTGTTAGTTAAGGTTTCCTCTGCACTTTCCAATCCTGAGATGCTGTCCACAAAGAAAGAGCCCCACTGTTTAGATACTGAATAAGAAGCTTTTGAGTGATGTCCCTGAAATAAAATAAATAAATAAACAAATAAATAACATTAGAAACACCAACATAAACTCCATTGTTATAATGAATCAATCCTGTATCTTCCTTCTCTATTTAGCCCACAAACATTATTTTAAGAAGTTCTGAAGCTATCCACTGTTTTCTTAATAAAACTATAATTTCTTACAAGTAACATGACTGAAAAAGCAAGCAAACAAACAAACAAACAAAAACCCACCGAAACTACCCAAAACCTTTCAGTTTTGCTCTTACCTGGTTTTCTGTGACATATAAAGTCTGCTTTAAAATTGTTTTCCTCAATTTGTTTTTCCATATAAGGTAACATGAATACCTGACTTTCCTCTCTTTGCTGGAGGACCTGAGACATCATGATGCATGAGGCTGTAACCTCAGCTACCGTTCTGCCTTCTCTCACTTTAGGAGAGAGTATATGCTGAATGTCGGAGTAACCATAGGGAAAATATTACTTTGACTGTCTAAGATTCAGCATGCTTCTCTCTCTTAGCTCAGGGAAGAGGGAGAGCTGTGGTTCATATTACTGCCTCTTGGGAATTACTATTACTATTCAGGTCTTCTCACAAAAAGTGAAGATCTGATATATATATATATATATATGTCTTAAAGACTTAAAGTATTAAAGAAATAGCGATGGGCAAAGCATGTTTTCTGATTTTATTGTTGCTCAGCAATTCATCTTCAGAGCTGCTAAATACTATCCACAGCAGTCAGAAAAAACTCTAGCAGGCCTCTGCAAAAAGAGAAGTAAAACTGCAAACCATGCTATGGAAAATCTGCAAAAGCCACTTGTGTGCAAAGTATAATTTCAGACCACCATAGCAGAGAACAGCAGATAATGCTCCATACACTTCCAGATTTGGGAACTTTTGCACCTCATTTTTCACTCAACTGCTTTCTTACAATCTTTAGAACATGTTAGAATAACTGTTGATCACAACAGGAGTCATGTCAGATACATTTATGTCACGACCCCGTTAATCTCCCATTGCAATTAACCATGAAAGAGAAGAAATTTGACAATACACACTGAGACCACAGCAGAAGACAGACTCAGGATATGTCCTCATGATTAGACACCACAGGGTTGTAGGGCTCAAGCTGAAGGGCTATTTAACTGTAATATAGACATTTGGGCTCGGACTGCAGCCTGAGATCTGGGACTCCCCACTTCACAGGGTCCTAGAGCCTCGGCTACAACCTGAGACGAACATCTACACCATAGTTAAACAGCCAAGCAACCTGAGACCTGCGAACCCGAGTCAGCTGGCACAGGCCAGCTGAAGTTGTCTAATTGCAGTGTAGACATACCGATAGATGCCTACAATCCTTGAGCAAGATAAATCTATTGATTCAATGGCTTGAACTGACTCAGCAAACTAGGATAATTTTTTAGCACTTCTTGGTGCTACCTTCTCTAAGTGCATCTATTTTGCAGGGAAAAATGAGTTTAATTGGCATATTCAGATCTAGATATTTGTTTCTCTCCATTGCTGAGAACAGGTGGAGATAGCTAACAACTTTAGTTTTCAAGTACAGCATGTCATCCAGGAGCTGAGCTCTTCTTCTGCCCACTCATTAAGATTGCTTTTTTGGTTTGCTTTGTACACAAATAATACTCTCAAAGAAAATCTTTAAGGGCAATTTAGAGTTCAATTTAGATGATCTATCAAACGAAAATTCATTTTCCAGCTGGAGGAGAGCTGCAAAAAGCACGAGGGCCACACCAATTATCCAGCTGATTATTCAAAAAAGCACACACAAGCCTTTGTATACAGGTCAGGACCCTGCTTATACTCCCGTCTCTGTGGATCTTTATGCTAGATTCACTAAGCAATTTAAATTGTAATCAGAGGAAATGCACTGACATTTTTCAAGTGAGAGAACTGCTCCATCTTGAAGCTGGAATTTCTCCCTTGTACTGCTCTATAGGGAGAGAACAAGGCTGAGGGTTAGAGCCCCAAACTTCTTAACAGGACTATAAACAAACAAACAAAACAAAAATTGTTAAATATAGTATCTGTCTTCATGCCATGAATCAGAGGATTTTCTGTCCTTATATTTCATTATTTTCCCATTGCGGTAATCTCCAAATGGAAAGGGTGCCTTGATTATAAAACCAAACCTTGATCTCAAATTTGAGAACTCCCAAGCTTTGTCCTTCAGTTGTACCCCTATAAAAGGTACCAAAGTTACTCTGTGAGTATGCATAAGAAGCTCCCAATCTCATTCCCAAATGCCTGATTACCAGAGTTCCATTTCTGACTAAGAAGTGACTCAGCCTGCAGTTAAGGAAAGGTTAGTGCTATTGATCTTACATGTTCCTGAAACCACATCAAGATTCCCTAGCTATGGATTCAAACTGCACTCGCCTAAAGTTTCTATTAGCCAATAACCATGAAGACTTTAAAAATAATTTGTGCTTGTGAAGAATGCCAGATTGGCAATCCTGGAAAGAGAAATCCTTTAGCTATAGAGCAGGAAAGCAGAAAGCAACAGTGAGACAGGATTCCACTTCACCACATCACCAGTATGCCTTAGCAAGTCTGACCTAGAGTGATCAGCAATACGGGCTGAGTAGTTAAGTCTCCATGCTTCAGGCTTTTAGTTGGGACTTTCAACAAACATTTTCATTAATACTAGATCTGGAAGTAATTTTTGTGATAGTCCCACCTTTATATCCTTTACGAGAGTGATGACAGCAGTGCATTTCAAACAAACCAGACCACAGAACAGCAATGGGATAAGAGAAAAGAAAGGTGTCTACAATGCCTAATTATAATTCTCCTCAGCAACAGGTTGTGGGTTAAATATTGGAGTCAGTCTTCACATTTAATTTCAATCTGGTCCAGTGTAACTAGAATAAACATGTCCGTTTTTTTCCACAAACAAAACCCCCAACTTTTTTTTTTTTTTTTTTTTTTTTTTTGCAAAGTTACAGATATTCCCTGTAGAACCTATAGTAAGATCAACAAGAACATCTGAAAGCTACATCCTGAATGAACAAAAAATCCCGAGGTAAAAATGAAATGAATTAAAACTGATAAAAAGGGATTTTTGTTGCAAAAAAATTAAAAAATAAAAGTAAAAAGTCAACTAACTCTAGTAGATTTTGTCAGGCTTCCACGTGAAAGCAAAAGGGAGGAAGGCCCAACAGCCTCCAACATGGCTGTGTCTGCTGCACACAGGTGGGACACAATCACAATCCATGCACTCTCCTTAACACAAGGACTGCTTCAGCCTAGCACACACTAGCACCAGCACCTGGCAATGGATCTAGCTAGCCATGCTAAGTAGTGTATGCTGCACACCTTACAGAATGTAAGCACTGGGTTTCCTCCCCTTATATAGCAGCAAACTCTGGAAGGCATTATACCTTCCTAAAGTGTGTAAAAGACAAGGCTGTGATTAAGTCACATTTGAACTTTTGATTGATAAGTGAATCTGGGACATCCTTTAGTAATTAATACCCCCATATGGTTCAAAAAATTGGAGACAAAAACCAGCATTGGAATGCACCCATACTCTGGCCTGCTGCTGCCTCCCCACAGCCTCATTGTACAGGCAGCCTTAGCACAATCATGAGTAATGTGTGTGGTTATCGTGGACTGGATCATCGCCCAGCCAATGGATGATGCATAAAAACATTTGGCCCGCATGCCTTGTTCTTAGGCCCCTTGCCCAGGAACAGTTCTTCTTAGCAGTCTTTTTCACGGTGTGGGGAGGGGGGGGGAGAAGGGAGGAGGGACTAGGAATGGGTAGAAATTTTTTTGCTCCACATACTTCCCCTGCAAAATGAAAGATTTCTGGTTGATATCCATGGGCTGAACTCTTCAGACCCTGGCTAATAGTTTGCAGTCCTGTCACTCATTACCATCACATATTCTTCATGCAGTAAAACAGAGGATTGTTCAGGAAAACACTCACCCATTTATCATCCTCCCCCCGCTAAAAAAAGTGTTTAAGAAAGATTGATAGTGAAGAGGTGCCACGTTAGCAATTTATACACACCCCTCATTTATCCCAGATAAATCAACATTATAAGATTTTTTTTTTCTACAGTAGAAAGATTTGCTCATTCACTTTTGCTGTTAAATATATTAGCAAACCACTGACAGGAACTTAGATGTTGTTTATGTCAATTTGGGCAGCATAAATCCCATAGCCTCTAAGAACCAGTGTCTGACCTCCAAAGCCATATGGATGGTAACAGTTTGCCTTAAATCCTAAGCAGCAGCAGTAGATTCACTTGGCTATGGTGTAGCCGTGGTGGCACATAGAAAGGATTTCCATCTTGAACCATCCCTTGCAAGTCTTCTTCCTTCGGCAAGAGTCAAGATGGGAGGTTTTAGGCAAATTAAAACTCTCACAATTGCATTTCCATCTGCATTCAGGGTCAGCCTTGAGCTCTACTTCCTTCCACCTCACCTCTATACACATACCGTAAAAGTGTATCTTCTTCTGCACATTGGCCATGACCATACCATTGCTGTCTACTTGTTCTCAACTGGTGCAAGACTGCAACTTTCTGGGATGTAACAAAATCAAACCCATGGCTGTTAAGAATACACCATAACTTTTGAACTGAAAACTGTTTAGTTTCCTCTCCTCGGCTGTTTTTAAGGCCATGTTTCTCCTCTATATAACAGGGTTGTCATCAGGGCCGGTAAAGGGATATTTCGTGCCCTAGCTGAAACTTCCACCTTGTCCCACCCCTCGCTCCGCCCAGGGAGCCTGTAGCAGCTCCCTGCCCCAACTCACCTCCGCTCCTCCCCTGAGCGCGCCACCTCCCTTCCACTTCTCCTGCCTCCCAGGCTTGCGGCGTCAATCAGCTGATTGGTGGGCAAGCCTGGGAGGGGAGGAGAAGCAGGGGCTGTGTGCTCAGGGGAGGAGGCAGAGTGGAGGTGAGCTGGGGCTGGGAGTGGTTCATCAGTACTGCACTGAACACTCGTACCTTAGTTATCATGTAGACTTCCTGCCAGCCACACAGATGCATTTGAAGATGCTGAACTGTCATTTATGAAACACTGATCTGATATGTGACTTCTTCAGTTGTAGAGCCTCCTAATATAAACTGATTACCCAGATAGATAAAACCATTTATCCATTTGATGTTATTGCCACCTACGTGCATGTCAGCAGATCTTTCATTTCTGTTTTATAAGAGGCATCTACAGCTTTTATTTTATCACCACTGATCTTAAGTCCTACAAAGTCTGTCAGGGAATCAGGCCTACTGGTTGGAACAGGAGTCTGACCTAGTGCTCAGAGTCCAAAGGCCAGAGCGCAAACTTAAAGCGGAATCAGAGCTGGGGATCAGAGCTGAAGATAAGAACATAAGTCAGACTCTGAATGCCAGAACTAAGGGTCAAGACAGAGTCTGAGCCAGGAATCAGAGCCGAGGGACACAGCTGGATTACGTGGACTCAGGGAAGGCAGGAGCAGGGCTAGAAGAGAATGGGAACAAGGCTGGGTGCAGCGTAGGATCTGGGCTGAAGCACTGAAGGAGCAAAGCAGGAGCAGGCTTGGAGTAAGGAGAGCGCAGGGAGGCAGAAAGTTCATGGATGTGTGTGTTGAGCAGCCAACGACCTACTGCTGCTGCTGGGCTTAGGAACCACCCCGCTGGCTTCCTCAGCCAATCAGGCAGGGCATCCATCAGGCAGCCTAGCTGACTCGTTATGTTATTAGGAGACTCAACAGGCACAGCTGCAGGGACCTAATTTTTTCTCAACTCTTCCAGACTTGTTTTCGGTAGAATCAGTGGTACGTCACGAATGCATTCACTCACCAACCTTATTTTCTGTTCTAAGAGACTATCTGACCACAAAGTTGATTGAAGCCAAAATAGGAGGTGGAAAGTTAAAGATTCTTTAGAGGATCTCAAGTATGCAGATGATATTGTCTGTAATGCAACCATGGTATAGTTCCTTCACTAGGTACACTCAGTCCTGAGGCACCCCAGACTGGCGCAGCAATATCCACAGTACCGGTTGATGCACTGAGTCTATAAATGCCATGTTAACTTCCTTTTGTCAGTCTGGCTTGCCAGTAACATTCCACAGAGCACATATAGCATGGATTGTATGGAAACCACAGTAGTCGTCTCTCATTTTTGGATTGGGACAGTATTTCAATCAGTTCAGTAGAATGATTGTAAACCCTTTCCCTGGGACTGACAGCAGCGTTATTCCTCTATTGGTTGAGCAAGCTGATCACTCTTTTTTGAAAAAATGTTGATGCAGCCTCTTTCCAAACCTTCTGGAAAGTGACCAGATTCCCAAACTGTTAAGGCAACTTGATAAAACTAGTGAACTAAATCTGGGCCTCCACTCTGCAGATGTTCTGATGTAATTTTGTCAAGACCAGGAGCTTTATCATGCTATAACTGTTTGACCACAAATATCACATCTTCTAATGTTACCAGCCATGTTTTTGTTTGGGTTCATTTTTGGACTAACTTGTAGTTTACATCTTGGTGGGGATTTATTTATTAATTCAGAAGAATGCTCATGCCACTGCTCAAGTTGTGCATCAATACTCTATTAGTATTTTCCATTTTTGTCCTTAACTGGCAGAAGCCATGAGAATGAATATCCAACTAAGACCTTCAAAGTCTCAAATACAAATTTCTGGTCAAGTCTTTCAGAGGCTTCCTCAAAATACTGTGCCTTGATTACAATAATTCTGACAGGCCATCTTGACCATTTATTCAAGAAATTTCTTTTTCTCTAATGTCTGAAAAGCTTCCTGAACGCCCATTATCACTTTTGACTTTATTAATTGCAGTTACAAAGCAGAGCTCTTTCTACAATCTATATCTTAAACTGAAAAGTGTAAATGGAGAGGCCTTTGGACTAGATTTTCACCCGTGCCAAGATCTGCTTGGAATCTGAAAGTTATTTACAGATCTCTGATTCTGAAGCCACAACTTACTCTAGCCCCAGCCTTGAGCTGAAGCAGCCCAGGGTCTGCTCAAACCTATATCAGCTCGGTATGGTCCCTAAGGAATCCTATGTCAGCCAAAAACTGATGGAATGCTGCTGTTCTCTGCCCTGCCCTCTTCCTCTCCTCTCCTCTCTGCCCTCTATACTGGGGGCTGAGAGCAGTTAGTGCAGGAGCAAACTCTTCCTGCTATACTCCAGCTGAGAGCACCTCACTGATGGGGGGATTCTCATCTGACTAGTCACAGCTGCTTTGCATCAACTGAGCAGTCAAAAGGAAAAGATGGCAGAAGAAATTCTGGCCCTACATTTAGTAAGATGTCTTTAGTCCACAATGAACATGGCCAAACGTCTGAGTGTCATGAAAGACCTAAACCTGGATGAAACATTAACTTCTCAATCTTGTAGATTAGCAAATAAAAAAGTAAAGGGAGCAGAGTTGTAGATTTCTTTGGGCAATATAGTGAAGAGTTAAAGAGAGCAGATATAAACACTCAAAAAGGAGAATGAGAATGATGGAAAAAAGCAAACAGAAAAATCAAACATTTAGAAAAGCAAAATCTATAGGGGTCTCATTTACATACTGTGATTACATCTCTTAGTAGCATTATTTCCCAGCTGTGCCAATGTTTTGGTTAACAAATATAGAACCCATGTTTATGTCACATCATTGTCTTTTACCCATCACAGGGCCTGGTCCCACTAACACATGATACTGAGCGTAGTGGTTGCTACTGTGAATAGTCCCGTTGCCCTCAAAGTACAGAGCAAAGCACCAGATTCTCAGCTTGTGTAAAGTGTCAGAGCTTCACTGACTTCAATGGAGTTCTGACCATTTACCCCAGGTGAGGGGGCTAAGTGTCTGCAGGATCCAGTCCACAATGTCTAAACACATCAGTAGAACATTACAATCCTTGATTAATCCTTATAGTCCCTTTAAAAGTCTTGATTCTCCAGATACTTAGTACCAAGTTTAGGGCTCACTAAAGGAATGTGGATATGATCTTACTGAGAGTAGGGATGAGTGAACAGGAGGCAGGCCCAAGGGCTTGCCTGAAGGAGGTAGGCCTGCCCTTGGATCTCTCTCAGGTTGATCCTGCAGGCCAGACCATTGAGATCAGCAGTGGGCTGTGGGCCAAGAAAACAACAAAGATGATAGGAAAAAACCCATAATATTGTGTAAATGTCAGGTGTTTGACTAGTGACCACTATAAGTAGATATTTCTAAAACAAAATTCCCATTCGGTCCAATAAATCATTAGCTATGCACTAATATAATCAATTCTTTCACCCAAGGACATCATATTGCTTCACAGACATAAATTCATTAAGCCTCACAACGTCCCACCCAGGTGGTTACTGTAAATATTATTATACTCATTTTAAAGATGGGTAAACAGGCAAAGAGAGTTAAAGTGATTTTTCCAATGTCGCTCAGTGGGAGTGTTGGGAATAAAACTCATGGGACCTGACTTGCAACCCCAACAAACTATTAGACAATGTCTCTTTAAAATGAGTGTTTCCAGGGTCCTGCTCACTGCTGGTACTCACAGTATTTGTTGGTAATTTCCTAAATTTCACAACATGTGTTCCTATAGTTAGTTTTTACACACAGAGGAACTGTTGTGAGTTCATTTCTTTCAAAATTCTGGAACAGATTCCAATTGTCTTTAGAGTTTTCACTGATGGGAGTCTGCCTCACTTTTAAAACAGAGAAGGATAAAAAAAAGTCTCAAACCAAACTCAGGGACATCCTAATTTCCTGTTAAGTTAGTGCTGTGCAGTCAGTTGCAGAGATATGGAAGTGTTCTGTTGTTCAAACCCTTGTGAACACTACAGCAATACAATAATACCATCAATCTTCCATGGTCCACCTCAGTTCAGATTCCTTTAATCAACACAATTCATTTTGCCTTTGCTTACTTGCTGTCACCAGCAGTGGATACAAGTTGAACATAGATTCAGTGTGGGAGTGATGGCATTTGACTGAGACACAATATTCTATCATTACAGATACTAAACCTTTACCAAAGCATCGAATTGTTATCAAGTAGGAAATTGAGACTTTTAGATAATTGCAACTACACAGAAAGTGCTTCTTCTGAAGAACAAATCAGATGTTAGGTCACATGCCTTTTATTCAGTGCAACTAAATAAAAGCCATTAATCATACAATGCTAGGAAATTTATTTGCATACTAAGAATTTTTGCTATGTTATGGTTCCTAGAAATTTACAGGAACAGAAACTCCGAATAAGTGTTGGCTTTTTGTTTTAATGAAGTAAATATACAATCTCTGATTCATCACAACTACATATATAACATACTTGAGGAGACCTGATTGAATCAATAGTAATTTCCATTTACCAAGCAGTTACTGTCTGAGTTGTGGTGAATTAAAAAAAAAAAAAAGGAAATATTAGTTGAAAAAACTAGTGCAATCAGAGTTTCTACTTAGGAGACAGATGGAATGAATGTGTGCAGTACAGGTTGAAGATTTTTTAAAACTTTATTCATATAAATTTAATCCATTTTTTCTAACAACTTATACAAAGAGCTATTACTTTTTTCTTTTTCCTTTTTACTAAGTAATGCATTCCTCTTGCTAGAAGACTGAAGGTTGTGTTTGCCTCTTTTCCTGCCCCTCTGTGACACAGCAAAGAACTTGAATTTTAATGACTTGTTTTACTTATTCACTGACTTTGATGCCCTTCTTTGAACTCAGTTTAGAAAGCAGTGTAGTTTAGAGTAATATATTTGATATTTATAATAAAAGAGGGGGCAGGTGGAGAAACAGTCCTTATTTTCACTCCATTTCACTCAAATTTATACTTCAGTATCTACTTTTCACATTACCCTCCCACTTCGCCTGTTCTCCCTCCAAAATATAACACAAATGGGGGTGGATGGAAGTTTGAATATGAAACATGGCCAGATTAAAAACAAAACGATATCTGAACTGGTATAAATCCATACCTCAAATTATATTTTTAATAGCAAGCTATACTTCTCCTTACAAAATAAATAGTTTCAAAAAGTAACAAAACATTATTTATCCTCATTCAGAAGGTATCATTGATGTATTTAGGAACACATCAAAGGAAGAAACAAAACTGAACCGGTTGAAATTTTTTGCACAAAAATATTTTTCATTAAAAATGCCCTTTTTCAAAAGGGAAACTGATTATGAAAAGTCAAATTTTTTTTGTTTCCAAAATTTTCTGTGAAATTTATTTAAAAAAATAGAATTGTTACTGAAATGTTTTGTTTAGCAAAAACTGGGTTTCAGGCAGGTAAACATCATATAAAAACTATTTAGATGAAAATATCTCCCCGAAAATGAGAACAATGGAATACACCTGAATTCATTTCAGATGACTTGCTTTCACTGCAGGAGCTGAAGGTAAGCAGGTTTAGAGATCAGGCTCATGGGAGCCGGGAAGGCTCATGTGAATGAAAATCTAAAGCTCAGGTTTCTTGAACCAAGGTTTATCTAGATTAATATCAGTAAATGACAGCCCATAGGGAACCAATGCTGCCTTGCTGTAAATAGAGCCCTTATGATGTCAAGTTGCCACATGATGGCATAATTTTGATACAGCCATGAATGGGTATGAAAAATGGAGGCACTGCCAAAAGACCTGCATGACTACTAGGTTTCTTCTGTTAGTGCAGGTGGCCCTAAAATTATTTCTAACCTTATCTTTATTTATTTCTTTCTTTTTAGTTGAAGGAAACAGCTGCAAGGACCCCTTACCTCATATTTTCCTTTCTTCTCCAAGGGCTCAGACTCAGTCTCCACAAGCATCATAACTTCGTCCCCTGTAAGCTCCTCTAAGATGAAGACCGTCTCCCAGTTGCTATAGTGACGGGCTGGGAAAATATCTGAGTGCATGCTGTCACCAAAATAAACAACCTAAAAGTGAAGCAGCAAATTAAAAGTGCTGTTTCTGTGAGGAAAACACAAGTAACTCTGTTTCAGAGATAGAGAAAGAGAGCTTCAAAAACCAAATAAAAATTCCACTAGGTTTATCTGGACACAACAAATGGATGTTTTATTAAAATCATGGTTTCTTTTTATAATAAAACCTTCTCACTGCAGGCCTTTCACTCCATCTTGGTTTGCCTCTGAATACCTTTCATGCCCTGGCCTTCCACTGACATTACAATAGAACACCGCAATATGAGTTACACATAGGACAACACTGCTAGGGGCATTTTGGTAGACAAACCTAGCATATTAGACAGCAGTGAAGTAAAATTGTCAAGCAGATAAAACAGATATTTTTAAAAAATATAGAACAAATTTGGGAAATATTTGAAACAAAGGAAAACACCGATCATCTCTCTTTATTTCTAAACAGAACATTCTGTCATGTTGTACTTACATGTATATCCTACACATTGAGTAAAATTGGCCCTACTGAAGTCAATGGTAAAACTCCCATTGACTGCAAAAGGGTCAGGATTTCACACACTAAATGGGGTGACACAATGGTCCAAGTTTTTATTTATGCTATCTTGTTCATCTGTATTCTTTACAGGAAAAGATTACACAGGTTTTATTACACATACGTGCACACAGAGTAGATATACACATACACATGCATAATCAGATATATATTCTGTACCACATTTATTTTTCCTTCTTGAGAAAGGCAGTAAATATTTATAATTCCTAGAAACTGAATGTAACTAGTCAACTTCTCTCTATTACTAAATTTCAAGAACCACTATTTTATCCCCAGTCCCGGATTCCAGAGTGCATATCTATCTTTAAGACTGCCTGCTCTCCAGGAAGGAACTCTATTCTTGTGTATTGGTCACAAACCCATTGTCACTGCTAAACAAATAATCATGCAGACAACAACAAAACTAGGAGAGTTATAGTATAAATTAACGAATAGGACCCATCTTTAATATCTATTGGGCATTTTCTTCAAATGTTTACTACTAGGCGGAGCACAAAGTCCTGCAAGTAATCTCCATGGAAATTCAATGATACTACTCAGCACTACATTTAATAATAAGCTTCTAATTCATGCTCATTTGGTGATAAATAGATCAATGATGGTAAGTGGATCTATTAAGACAAATTGCCCCTCTCTTCCTGAATACCTTGGGTTCTGGCTTGCCCGTCACCTTCTTCAGCAGTTCATAAAGATGGGTAGCATTACCTTGGGAATACCAGCCAGGCTTATCCAAAGATGACAGAACTTCCCGTTCCTCATCATTCTCTGAAATCATAAAACAAGATTTCCCACTGTTTGTGAGATCAATAAGAAAACTGACTACTCTTTTGGTGCTTTTTGAGAGATGCATAACAAGATGCACCTATTTACCCAGGATAATTCTAATTTGACACTAAAGACTTGTCTACATTTACCTGGAAATTGACAAGCAGCGACAGATGCATTGGTGGTCAATTTACCTGCTATATCAACCACAAATCACTCTTCTGTATGCCACTGGATTGAGAAGAGTAGAGGGAGTCAATGGGAGAGTGTCTTCCGTTGACATCGCGAAGCGTGGACCCCAAGTAAGTAGATCTAAGCTACGTCTGAGTTACACTATTTACGTAATTCAAATTGTGTAGCTTAGATCGAATTTCCCCTTTAGTGTAGATGAGGCCCAAGAAGAAGGACATGCCCAGGAGAAAGGAAGGCAGTAGGAGGTTCAAGTTAAGGTATTAATCAGAAGTTTCAGGTTAGGTGTCCCTAGCCTCTGTTTGTCAGAGGGGGATGATGGATGGCAGGAGAGAGATCACTTGATCTTTACCTGTTAGGTTCACTCACTCCGGGACACCTGGCATTGGCCACTGTCGGTAGACAGGATACTGGGCTAGATGGACCTTTGGTCTGACCCAGTACGGCCTTTCTTATGTTCTTAGGTGAAGCTGTAGTATAGGACCTGATAAAGGTTCAGGGAGCATGGCTCACTGTCACTGCTGTGCATGGTGACTCCCATAAACACACATAAGAGACATTTGAGATTTAAAGGCCTAAGGCTTCAACTGTATTGATTTTCACTCAGACTTAATATTATCCATAATCTGTGATGCCTGATGTTATGCTCAATTATCCATGAATGCCCTGAAACCTGCAGAACAGCCCCCACCCTCTTTTCCCATCAAAGGATGAGTTGCAAATACGTAGCCAAACTCCCTCTCAGGGAGATCAAACTGTATCTGACATAGGTCTGTTCCCATGACAATTATTCTCCTTCTCCCTCTGTCATGCCCTAATTGCACCAGTGCCCAAAATGGTATCCAAATTTTGGAATCAAAATTAGGCCCATTCAAACATACCACAAGATGCTTCAACCAAAAGTTGCAGTGAAGGAGGTAGAAAACCACACAAACAATATTGAGGAGGTCATCAGCTACTCTATGGCAGTTGCTACAGCATTCCAGGGAAAGATAACAGCAATACCGAGCTATGGAGACAGAACTAATTGCCAACCCTAAACACTGACTCTATACACCAAGGTCAATATGTTGTGTAGGAAAAAAAATTCCTTCCTGAGCTCACATAAAGTGATAAACTATAGCACATACAGGTGAGCATCATCAGACTCATATCTAAAATCTGCACTAATGCCTGATGTCCCAGTATCATCCTGCTCAAGCAAACTGATGCTAATGCTATAGGTGATATGTGCTTCCTATCCAAGCAGCCATCTATGCACATTGCATTCACAGTGGGATGCCAACCAGGAGTCTTAGCAGAGTATGAAAGTCACCAATCCCTAGCTGATCTGACTGTAAGTCCAGCGTCCAGCCACTCTGGACACCTACCCTGGTGTCCATACAGCTAAACTTGTGTAAATCTCTGTTAGGTGGCGTGTCATTACCAACCGTATCTTTTTGCTTCTTGCTGGAGCCAACTTGCTGACCTTGCAAAACTGAAAATGGGAATCTCATCAGAAGGTGAACTTGCCTAATACAATGCATGTGCATTGGGTACTGAAGTGATTAAGCAAAGGGGTATTTTGTTTCTCATCCTCAATACAATATTTTTATACAATAAAGACAGAGAAAGAAAAAAAAGAGGCCAATATAGTGTTTTGATCTGGTTTATCTAGAACATCAGTAATTCTATACAGTCTATTGCTACACTATTGTTTGAGAGTTACTAAATACTTTAGAGAGTATTTCCTAGCTTTCGATTGTTGGTTTGTGGCTCAACCTTAATCTTGTTGAAACAATTTGTCTGAATTTCCTCATTTGTTTTTGCTGTTTTAAAACTATTCAGAGATCCTCCTCCCACCCTGACCTGCCCTCACATTTTCCTGGAAGATTTTAAACATTTTTTAAATTAGACACACTATCTTGTTGTTATGCTTATGGAAATTTGTTTTTTTCTCTCTGCATATTTTTGGACACATTTGCAGGGATGGCTGAATGGGTAGCCACACGTTTCAGACATATAATTGTCCAAAGATAGCAGAGGTTTAGATTTTTCCCCAAAAGAGTTTCTCAGATTGACAAGAACAAAATATATATCTATGAAAACTACTCATAAGACAGTCTGCAAATAGAGACCCAAACAGATTAATATTTTGTTAAATGCACATTTTTTGAAATGGCAAAATAAAGAACAATCTCATTTTTAATAAGATAATATGGTTCCTCTTCTTCTAAATACTCTAAATATCCAAACTGCAATTGTGTTCTCTCTAAGACAGTGGTGGGCAGCCTGTGGCCCGGGGCCTTACATGGCCCATTGGGGTATTCTGCGGGTGGGCTGCAAGACAGTTTGTTTACATTGACCGTCTGCAGGCATGGCCGCCCGCAGCTCCCAGTGACTACGGTTGATGTAAACAAACTGTCTCGCAGCTCACCAGCGGATTACCCTGATGAGCCGCATGCAGCCCGCGGGCAGCCCACCAGTACTCTAAGACCTAAGTGCTTTCTTTGAATTGCTTTAAGTCATTCACACATGTCATAACCATACAGCTAAGGGTAGCCTAGAATTCCCCCTTACCTGTAAGGGGCTGAGAAGCTCATATAACCTGGTTGGCACCTGACCAAAAGAACCAATGGGGAAAGAAGATACTTTCAAATCTGGGGGTGGGGGGACTTTGTTTGTGCACTTTGTTTTTGTGTGTGTTCACTCTTGGGACTGAGAGGGACCAGACAGAAATCCATCTCCTTCAACCCATCCTGAACAAGTCTCTCATATTACAAAAATAGTAAGCAAAAGCCAGACAAGGTGTGTTAGGTTATCTTTTGTTTTAGCATGTGAATTTTCCCTTTGCTAGAGTAAGGTGTATTCCTGTTTTTTGTAACTTTGAAACTAGCCTAGAGGGGGTTCCCCTGTGTTTTTGAATCTTTGGTTACCCTGTAAAGTTATCTTCCATTATGCTTCTACAGAGGTGATTCTTTTACCTTTTCTTTAAATAAAATTCTTCTTTTAAGAACCTGATTGATTTTCACTGTCCTAAAGACCCAGAGGTTTGGGTCTGTGCTCACCTGTACCAATTGGTGAGGCTATTATTCTCAAGCCTTCCTAGGAAAGGGGTGTAGGACATGGGGGGATATTTTTGGGGGAGTAGGAACTCAAAGTGGTCCTTTCCCTGAATCTGTCTAAATCACTTGGTGGTGGCAGCAATACCATCTGCCCAAGGACATGGGATTTATGCCTTGGGAAAGTTTTAATCTAAGCTGGTAGAAATAAGCTTAGGGGGTCTTTCACGCGGGTCCCCACATCTGTACCCCAGAGTTCAGAGTGGGGAGGGGGAGGGAACCCTGACAACACATTTCTGCAAATATTCCTCTCTTTATCCAGAAAGCTTTCAAAATAACCCATGCTGCATGTTAATGTTCTAGCAAGTTCAATCAAGTACCTACAGCAGTAAATGGTACGCTCTCCCATACCTTCCCATGTAAAAATAAAGTGAACTACATAATTGTATCTCAGTGATAGGAAACAAAGAGGAAATAGATAGCCATTTTTCAAAATAGAAATCTTAACAGAAAAGTGGCTAAGTGACTGGTATTAAGATTGGTTGGGCTCAGTGTATAATGATCTGGAAAATAAGGTGGACAGCAGAGTTGTTAACAGTAATGATGCCAATGTTTTTAGTTGTCATTATCATTGTGGAACATTCTTAGAAACTCCAGAAGGACTGAAGTAACTTATGTTCCTATGGAGAAACAATAAGAGGTGCATTAAAACACTTGATGAAAAAAAAAGAAGAGACGTGAATAGATTTATCAAATACAGCAGTTTCACAGCAATAATCAATAATATATTACTGTTTGGAGCAAGTGTTATCATTATTAATTATATGCATTACAGAGCACCTAGAAGCTCCTACCAAGATCAAGGCCCCACTGTGTTAAGCACTGCACAGGGACCGTGACAGACAGTCCTTGCCCTGAAGACAAGCCTGGAAGGTAAGAGACTAGGGTTCTTTTCATCGCTCTGCCATTGACCCATTCTGAGACCTCTGGAAAGTAACTTAAATTCCAAGTCTCAGTTTCCACATCTGTAAAATGGGGATAACACTTATTTAATTTAAAGGAGTGTTGTGATGCTTAATTCATTCATAGTTACATATCATTGTGAAATCCCTGAATTTGGAAGGGACTGCAGAAATCCAAAGTACTATGAAAATTTCTCTGATGCTGTTTCAGGAATAAGAGGTCTGAACATGAAATGCTTAAATAGATTAATTACACAAATGCCTCTTACAGGAGGACTATGATCCTTTAGACAATAGCTTCAACTTGATGGTGCTCGAGAATGTTGTCCATTTTCTGGAGGCTTAAAAAATGAAGTATTCTAGAATTGTGTTATTGTAACTGTCTCCTTTGTATCTTCTTGTGAACATGCAACAGCTAACTCATCCCAAGACAAGAAGAGAGAAAAACGCCTAATTTAGTTGCTACTAACACCTGGGAGTTCACACACAGGTCAGAAATGCTATAAATATTTCCTCAGCAGGAAGCAAGACATATAAAGATGGGGATGCTAATCCTGCTAAAGCATTCTTATAACCTGGGGTGGGGTGGGGTGAAGCTTTGACAGTTTCAAACAGTCCAGATAACTCAGAACAAATTTCTCAGGTGATTTAGATACAACTCACTTCTGTTTGAAGTCTTTAATATATTACTGCTACTTACATTCCTAGCTCCATATTACAATACATGCCATGACAAGTAGTGTAAAGGTATCCAGTCTAGCAGAGTAACTAGAGAAGAGGAACAATGTTTGTAAATTGTAACTACCACATCCCCACAAAGATCATTACAGGAACAACATTTCAGTGGAAATTTCCTACACGAAAGTGACTTTTTTTCTACAGAAAAACCTGACTAACGGGAATGCAGATTGCAGTGCATTGTAACAACCGGGGAAGTTCATTCTGATTCACTTGGAACAGAATTTTACTAAATTCACCGTAAGCAGGTACCTCTGCATTTTGAATAAACTAATTTACTCACAAAATCAGTATTTTTAGTTAATTTTTTTAACATCTTTCTCACAAGAGACTTCTATGCCATCTTTAGTTTGCCTTGACATTTGAGTTACTGGTTTATGACATTGCATGAGGAATTACTGAATGCATTATTTCTCCAGCTGAGAATGAACAGGGAGGAATCAGCAAAAGTTTTTCTTTGTCTGACTTAAGTGACTGCTATTGTTGATTTACTTTGTTAAAATACTTATGCTTTCTAGGAAAGTATTACACCTTTCTTTTTAGGTCTAGGTAGCATGATGGAATCTCTTTATTGGTCATGAGTAAAGACTGAGGGGCTATCTCTACATTGCAAATAAAAGGTATGTTCTTAACTCAGATTAGCTAATCCATGTCAACTAACTTGGATTAAAATAGTGAAGACAGGACAAGTCTGCTTTTAACTCAGGTTAGCAGCTCAAGTTTAAGCCCGCAGGGGATCTTGAAGTAGGACTTGAGCAGCCAACGTGAGTTAAAAGCCAAGTTGCCCAGTTTTCACTGCCATTCAAATCTGACTTAGATAATGTGGGTTTTACCTAACTCACCCAAATGCCTTCAGTCAAAATTTTCAAAAAATGGGGTCTTGGGCACCTACAGTTAATGATATTTAGGCTGAGAAGTCAATGGCTTGATTTTTCAGGGTGCAGAGTACACACAGGTCCCTTTTTGGTTCTTAATGCTTCAGGCCCGCAGGACAAGTGCAGAGGCAAACTCTTGGGCCTGCTCAGAGCTGCACTGGAGTCTCAAATCAGACTGCAAAGACTGCAAAGACTCTTTCCTTCTTCAAATCTCTCCTGAAAATGCTCAGCTGCTGTGCAGCTTATGGGAAAACGCCACATTAAAATGGCTAGGTAGATGACCACTAGAGATTACTGATATTTATTTTGTTTGTATATTACAGTTAAAATCAGCAGTTGACTCTAAGTGAGCTAACTGTGCCTGAAGTTAATCTATGTAACAAAAAGTTCCTATCACATCCACAGCTATCCTTCCTCTCTCTCCCTCAATGACTCTGAGCTATTCAGCATAGGAACAACCTCTTACTACATGTTTGTAAAGTGCTTAGCACAGTGGGGCCTCAACTGAGGACTCTGGGTGCTGTTGTAAAACAAATACTAAATATTATGGTTCATAATAATAAGGGGAAAGGATCACAAGACAGAACTGGTAAAGAACAGGTTAAAGAATATTTAGATAAGTTAGATGTAGTTAAGTGGGCACGGCCTAATGAATTTCACCCTAGGGTACGTAAGGAACTAGCTGAAACAATCTCAGAACAATTAGCAACAATCTTTGAGAACTCAGGGAGGATGGGTGAGGCCCCAGAGGCCTGGAAAAAAGCAAACTTAGTATCTATATTTAAAGAGGGGAACAAAGAGCCCTGGGGAATTATAGAGCAGTCAGCCTAACTTCAATACCTGGAAAGATACTGGAACAAATGATTAAACAATCAGCTCTCTAGTAAAAAAAAAAAAAAAAAAAAAAGTAAAATGTATAGAGTTTAAGTGAGGATGACTATGAGAACTTCAGGAACTACTACTAAGGGTAACTAACTATTACGATGACTATCTACAACTATACTACAAGTTCTACAGAGTTCATACGAATGGAGAACAAGAACGATAGCCGAAGCAGCAGACGTATCAGCGCCGTCACTGGCGACAAGAAGGAACTGAGGATGGGGGGAGGTGGTGGTGCCCCTTATGCCGCAGCATGTGTGCGCGCTCAAGGGTGAGTCAGTATCTGGTCCCCTACGGATACTGCTTAGGGAAAAACGTCCGGCACCAATGCATGTGGCAAGCACACACACCTAATACGTAATGGACATGAGCAAGCACTTGAAGAAGAAAAACTCAGATTTCCTATGCAAATCTGCCTTGTTACCAAGGATCAGATGCACAAGACATTAGGAAATATAATTACAAGACTGGGTTTCGTCTGTTCATAAGAAAATAAGCATTTCCTCTATCAAAGTCAGTAAGTCATTTCCCTAGAATCTTGCCCAACTCCTGTATTACAGGACTGCAAATGTGTATTTTATCCCTTTTCTTGAAAGTTCCTTAATTCAAATGTTACGTCAATGTATTAATTTGCTAACATCTCAGGAATAGTTTGGTTATTGAAAAATACATTTCCAAAATGCTTTTAGTTATTGGAAAAAGTGATGTCCTGAAATACGAGGAAGGCCTCTTGTGCAATTTTTACTGCAAAATGAATCATTTAAGAAGTTCCTTCTTCAGCCTGGTGGACACACAGGTTTGGTGTGCACTCCCTTCTTCCTTCCTCCCATTCATTTTCCTTTTGCTACTCTAACTTTTCAAAACACCTCCAACTTTGGCAAAGTTACAGAATGGCAAAATGAGAGACTTTTCTTATTCTTTTTTTGCCACTCTCTAACATTTTGAAAGTTGAAAGAGGAAAGAGAGGAGGGCGGGAACAACAAACACCACATCTGTGGTTATGTCTACACTTGGAGCTAGGGGTGTGATTCCCAGGTTCAGCAGACATACTTGCCCTAGCTCTCATTGATCTCACTTGCTAAAATTAGTAATGTGGCCATGGTAGCACAGGCAGCAGCGAGCGGAGGCAAGGACTAGCCAGCCCGAGTACATACGTGTCTGGACCCCATGGATACGTGCCTGGGGCGGCTAGCCCATACTGCTGCCCATGTTATGGCAGCTAAGCCACTATTTCTAGCATGCTACCTTGATGAGAGCTGGCATGAACTGGGAATCAGAGCCCTAGCCCCAAGTGTAGATGGAGCCTTTATTTGAAAGATTAACAATGGGCAGGCGTGAAGGGAAAAGCTTTAAAAGAAGAATTTGTAGATAACTCTTGTCACCTTGCAGTTTATTTTTGAAAGGAGCATGAATCATCAGTGCACATGGGGGCAAAGGGAAGGTGGTGTATACTTGATACACAGAAATGTGCAGACATGTTCCCTAACCCATAGACTATCCTGCCCCATCCTCAACCTCAAATATCTTTTAACTGCTCTGTAAGAAAGAGCATGCAGTGTAACTTATGAGAGTTTATTGAGGAGTCAGAAGCTGAGTGAAAATCTCTCCCCAGTTCACTTTGGGATAAAGCACCTAACACTGTGGTATCTAAACAATGATTTTTTTTAGTATGCACCTCAGCACAATGGGCAGCCAGAATGCCTATTAACTCAAAAAGCAGCAGCAGAGAGTTTATTGAAGAGAAAGGAAACAGCATTACAAGGGAGTTTAAGTAAAATATCTCGTAGCAGGAGGAGGATGATCACTCTTTATTTTTAACTTTTGATATAACTTATTGTTCTGTCTCTCTTGGTCAGTAAATAGCTCTGCAGCCACTCAAAACTCATGAAAATAAAAATGTATTGCACTTTTTATCCACAATCTGTGCACTCAAGAATACTTTAACGATAATTCTAAAAAGTAGTTTGTCAGAACATAAGAACAGCCATACTGGTCAGATCAACAGTCCATCAAACCCCATATCCTGTCTTCCAACACTGTCAGTCCCAGATGCTTCCGAGGGAACGAAAAAAAGAGGGTAGTCATGAAGTGAAACATCCCCTGTCATGCAGTCCCAGCTTCTGGCAGTGAGATGTTTAGGCACACTCAGAACACGGGGTTGTATCCCTGACCATCTTGGCTAATAGCCATTGATAGATCTATCCTCCATAAATTTATCTAATTCTCGTTTGACCCTGATTATAATTTTGACGTTCACAACAATGCCTGGCAACAAGCTCCACAGGTTGACTGTGTGGTATGCGAAGAAGTACTTCCTTTTACTTGTTTTAAACCTGCTGCCTGTTAATTTCATTGGGTGACCCTGGTGCTATGCGAAGGGGTAAATAAGATTTCTCTATTCACTTTCTCCACACCATTCATGATTTTATAGACCTCTGTCATATCACCCCTTAATCATCTCTTTTCCACGCTGTAAAATCCCATTACTTTTAATCTCTCCTCATACGGAAGCTGGTCCATATCCCTAATCATTATTTTGCCTCTCTCTGTACTTTTTCCAATTCTAATATATCTTTATAGTCATTGAGTGACGAGAACTGCACATGGAATTCAAGGTATGAGCATACCATGGATTTTTATACTGGCATTATGATATTTTCTGCCTTTATGGCTATCCCTTTCCCAATGGTTCCTAACATTCTGTTTGCTTTTTTGAGTGCCACTGCACAATGAGTATCTGTTTTCAGAGAACTATCCATGATGACTCCAAGAGTCATCTTTCTTGAGTAGTAACAGCTAATTTAGACCCCATCATTTTGGATATAGCTGGGATGTTTATGTTTTCTTTTGGTTCATGCTAACTTCAGCTCATGCTGTTTTCTGACTCATTTATTAAAAAGGAAGTTTCCACACCCAAATATGTAATAGTGCACAAAGTACTACCCTGCTGATTCGAGCAAGCTAGGCAAACAGACTGCTAGAGTGTCACTGAAGAATGCTCAGAGTCTAGAAACAAGGCTACTCAGGGAATGTGGGAAATGCTTCTTTCCTTGTATCTGGAAAATTTGTGGGGTCAAAGCAGCTGGGGCAACAAAGTTAGACAACTTTGCAGATTTAACTGTTAGTAAATGAAGACTTGAAACTGATTTTTAAAGAACTCTTCCTCATCCCCTTTAAAAAAAAAAGTAAGTTCTAAAAGAGTAACAACTGGAAAGTTTGGCTAATTTCTTAAATCTTTGGTTTGATATTTATAGGTTGTGCAGTATGCTTATTCCAAGTTCTTTCAAACAAACTAGGAAACCTGATAATTGTTGATACTTGCACAACTGAAAACTAACATCTGGGACTACTGAGAGAGGTTACTGCCCCCCTCCTCAGGCAGACATTAATGCTTGTCAGTTAATCACGTATTGGTGCTTTTTCTTGCCACAGTGCACACAGAAAATCTCATTAAATTATACATTTTAAAATTGTCACCAATGTTAAAGATTTTTTAAATCTAAATTGTCTTTAGTCAAGAAACCATAACAAGGTATATATTAAAAAATGGTATAACAACTACAATGCTTCCAGTAGAGAAAGGGAAATATTAATGTCATTGTATAAGGCATTGGTAAGACTTTACCTGGAACAATTCTGGTTACCTATGCTCAAGAAACATTAATTCAAACTGGCGCTGGTGCAGAGAAGGGGTACTAGCTTGATAAGGGAACAGAAAGCCTAAAATACAAATGCAGACTAAAAGAGTTTGGCTTGATTAGCGTAACCAAAAGAAGGCTGAGGGGAGATATGATTACTTTCTATAAATACATCAATGGCAAACACCAGGAAGAGCAAAGAGTTACTTCGCTTAAAGGACAATGTTGGCACAAGAATAGATGGATATAAACTGGCCATGAATAGATTTAGGCTGGAAATGTGAAGAAATTTTTTATCTATCACTGGAGTGAGATTCTTGAACAGCCTTCCAACAAGAGTAGTGGGGGGAAACCTCTAACTTGTGGTGAGATGTAGTTTGATACATTTATGAATAGGATTATGAGATTGGATTGACTGTAATAGCAGGAGACTGAACTTGATGCCCCAGGAGTTCCATTCCAGTCCTGTGTTCCTATACACTGTACAAAAATACATTTTAAGTGGCTCATTTATCGTCAAGACTGTTTGTTTACAATAGCAAAAACAAATACATAAATAAAAATAAAACCCCAGGAAAAGTCACAATTTTCATTCAAAACTGGCACATAATATTTAGTAAAATACAGTTATTAGGAAACATTAAATAGCTATCATTAAATAGTATAACAGCACAAACACATAGAAAAATATCACACACACAAGAGCCACATGCACAATCATGATCTTGCCTATATACATAGCATTGGTAGGACCGCAACTAGAATACAGCGTACCGTTCTGGTGTCCCACCCTTCAAGAAAATTGTGGGAGTAATGGAGAGAGTTCAAAGGAGAACCACAAAAATGATCCAGAGGCTCTAACAGAAGCCTTATGATGTGAGGCTTGAGGAACGCTACGTATTGAAGAGAAAGTTGAGAGATGACTTGATTACTTACATATAAAAACTTACACATGGAAAAGTTATTTCATCGCTGGGGGCTTTTCAACTCTGCTGACAAAGACTTAACAAGATCCAATGGCTAGAAGTTGAAGTTAGACAAATTTAAATTTGAAAGAATATGTGATTTCCTAGCAGTGAGGGTAATTTCATATTTGAATATCTCAACCGGGAGAGTGATGGACTTGCTATCACTTGGAGTCTTTAAAACACAATTAGATAGCTTTCAAAAATATGGATTTAATTCATCTTCTGAAAGAAATTATAAAGCCTGGGTGGGACTGAGGAATCTGGCCCGATGCTTTTGGGGGCCTTGGCCCTTTTGGTCTTGGAATCTGAGAGTCTGAATCCCCCTGTTGATCCCCTTCCTTCATGGGCCACAGAGACCACAGGATTGCCCACATTGCCTCAGTGTGTAAGTAACACTTACAGTTCTGTATAAAGACAGTAACAATAATCAAATCTCATGCTTCAGGGCTTCAGCACAGTAACCTGTGGGAGTGAGGAAGGAATCCAGCCCTCCACCCCTTCCCATCCACAGCTAGTCAGATTTATTCTGTTTTTTCCCCTTCACCTTCCTCTGAAGTGTCAAGGGACTAGCTACAACTGGTGATGGGACACTGGAGCGGGTAGACCAGTGCTCTGTGCTGGTACAGAAAATCCTCTTAAATGCCTGGCTGGTGAGTCTTGTTTCCATGCTCAGAGTCAAACTGATCACCAGTTTGGAGCCAGGAAGGAATTTCCTCCCAGATCAGATTGGGACGGACCTTGGGGTTTTAACCTACCTCTGCAGCATACAGTGTGGATCACCTTCTAGGATCATCTGAGCATATCTCACCTAATTGATTCCCTGATTGGCCGATCTCTGATATGGGTGTCACCTCAGTCTGTCCTGTTTCTACCTGTAGCATAAAACCGTTTAATCTCCTGAGGACTAAAATGCATTAGTGCAACTAAAGTCTTTGGGTTCATTCCAGGGGTATCTGAGTGAAATTTAGTAGCCTGTGACAGACAGGAGGTCAGATAAGATTATTTAATAGCTCCCTTTGGCCTTAAACTTAGTTTACGAAACTATGAATCATGGAAGACAGTCTTGTTCCATAGTAGGCAGACAACATTCAACTTATAAGTTGTCTCGCTTTACTATTTGTCTGTCTTATCTATTCACTTTTGTAGGGGGAGATTTTGAAAGGCACAGATGGCAGTTAGGCCCCATCTCCCTTTTGTTCCCCTGAAAATCTTCCCCATAAACTCTCCGGAGCAGAGAACATGTCTTTCTAATAGGTTTATAGTTATCATAATAGGCCTTCATTCTGACTGGGGCCTTTGGGTGTTATTGCAATAAAAATATAAAATAATAAATTACTATATTATTATTATTATTATTGGAGGAAGGTCCATTTGTGTCTTGGGAATCACTGTCATGACAAACATACAACTTCAGTTGCACACTCCCTCAATCATCCTATGTTTCCTTATGTGAGTGCAAAGGTATATGCACTCTGATGTCAGAGGAGTGAAGCTAATGATTCACTGGATATTTAGTTTTCCTTTTGAGTGACTACAAAAGAGACGGAAGTGAAAGAGGTGTGACTGGAGGATGGTTCTCTTCCTCAGAGCTGTGTCTAAAGGCACAATTAACCTTAAATTAAATGGAATAAACCCACTGGGATACCACTGTTGCACTTCATCAGACCTAACTAACATGGTGGTAAAAAACACAAGACGCCCAGTACAGCTTTGTTTCTAGGTGGGCTCCCACCCAATAGATATTTTTTCTAAGATTCAGCAGCATAGACATGAACTAAGGAGACAAAATAGATAAAGGGCAGGGGAAAGGTATAGTCAAGGTGATGAGTGGCCATGTTTTGATCATGCAATGCTTAAAAACTTTGTTGTGAAGCCATGTAGATGGTCTGGTTATGGTTTGCCTGGCATGTTGTAGACCTGGAGTCAATTCCCTTCTCTGCCACAGAGTTCCTGTGTGACCTTGGGGAAGTCACTTAGGTATGTGAGGCATGAAGGAGCCTATCTGTTTGTTTCTACTTCTGCTGTTTGTTTATGCATCTTGAAAACCCACCCCCTTACTCAGGCTATTTTTTTATTTCCATGTGTCCTTTTCCTTTCTCCTGCTCCCCTGCACTCAACTTTCAGCCAGCCGCCCTCCAAATTCCCACATCGCTTGCTAAGCAATAATAAAGTCATTGTTGTTTGAAAACCATGCATTCTTTATTAGGGGGGTCACAGAACTGGGAGGATTGCTGTAAATGTAGCACTGGAAGAGGTTGTGGGGGGCAGGGAGGGAAGCACTGGGAAGGGTGGCAGGAAAGGGGAGGACAGAAACACTCAATAAGTCACAACTTTGGAGTGCCACCTTTTTGGTGCTTGGGCAGTCCTCTGGGGTGGAGTGGTAAGGTGCCTGGACCCTCCCCCCACCCCCTTGTTCTTCGGAGTGCAGGCGATGAGGCTAGGGAACTTGGGGAGGAAGGGGCACGGTTACAGAGGGGCTGCAGTGGTGGTCTTTGCTCCAGCTGTCTTTCCTGCAGCTTCTCCAGACGCTGGAGCATGTTGGTTTGATTCACCAGAAGATGGAGCAGTGCTTCCTGCCCTCTCTCCTCTCTCTCATCCCTCTGTTGTTTCCTTTTGTCCCTTCTCTGCTCCTGCTTGTCCCTTCCTTCCTCACGCTCTGTGACCGCTTTCTGGCAGTCCAGCATCGACTGTCTCCAGGCCCTAAGCTCCGCTCTCTCTCTGCGGGAAGAGTGCATGAGCTTCGTGAACATCTCAACCTGCATGCTCTTTTTCTGCTGTCTTATCTGCGCAAGCCTGTGGGACATGGATGTGAGGGGGAGGCTGGAAACAGTTTCAGCTGTCAGACGAGAACAGGGAGAGTGGTATTAAAAAAAAAGTTCTTTGTGAAGAGAGTTGCACCACATCCCCCCGAGCGCCTGGTTGGTATTGGGAAAGATCCCTGCCAGCCAGACAGCTACAGCACAGTGTCTGTGCCCCACGCCCCCATCGCGGTCATAGAACACATGGGCAAACAATCCCAGACGCTACTGGCCATCCAGATTCAAACCCTCCTCCCTCAAAAAAAGCTTGGGGAACTGCTGGGAGGATTTCTTTTAAGATACAGAGACTCTTGCACCCCAAGTCCTCAGGGCACAGTAATTATTAAAAAACAATAGCTTGTCAAGCGGCCACTCCATTGACTCAGGGACACTCACCAGGGCTGCCTTGTACGCCTTCCCCATCCTGGATACCTTCTTGGGAGGGTTGGGAGGTTACCGGCTCCAAGGTGATGAACAGCTCCTGGCTTTCAGGGAGATAGGTGTGTCTACTTGCCTGTTCCATAGACTCCTCGCCGTCATATCCTCCTCCACCTCATCTTCCTCGTCCAGCAAATCCTCTGCCATGCTGACAATCACCCCATTGGTGGAGTCCACAGACATGGGTGGGGTAGTTGTGGCACACACCTCTAAAATGGCATGCAGCTCAGTGTAGAAGCGGCACATCTTGGGCTGTGACCTGGAGTGTCTGTTGGCTTCTTTGGTTTTCTGAAAGCTTTGCCTCAACTCCTTAATTTTAACACAGCACTGTTGTGTGTCCCTGCTGTGGCCTCTCTCCATCAGGCCCTTGGAGACTTTGGTATATGTATTGGCATTTCTTTTTTTGGATCACAGTTCTGCCAGCATGGATTTGTCTCCCCATATGGCGATCGGATCCAGCACTTCCCTTTTGGTCCATGATGAGGCCCTTTTTTGATTCTGGGACTGCATGTTCTCCTCTGCCAGTGAGCTCTGTATGGTGAGCTGTGCAGGAGATCTTGCCACGCTAGCCAGAGAGGAAGTGAGATTCCTGGGGCTCTTCCCATCTAACTGCCCAGTGCATCCACGTTCAGAGCGCTGTCCAGAGCGGTCACACTGGAGCACTCTGGGATAGTTCCTGGAGGCCGGTAATGTCGAATTGCGTCCTCACTAATGCTAGTTCGACCCGGAAACGTTGATTTAAGTGCTACTCCCCTTGTCGGGCAGGAGTTTGGAAATAGATTTAAAGCCCCTTTCAGGTCAACCTAAATGGCATCATAGTGAGGATGACAAAGTGGAAGGATTGATTTAACTTGCATAAATTTGACTTTACAGTGTAGTGTAGACCAGGCCTCAGATTCATAGCGTTATCGACTTTAAAGTCAGAAGGGACCATTATGATCTAGTCTGACCTCCTGAACAATTCAGGCCACAGAATCTTACCCACTCACTCATGTAGTAAACCCCTAACCTATGTCTGAGATACTGAAGTCCTCAAATAATGGTTTAAAGACTGTAAGGTGCAGACAATCCTCCGGTAAGTGAATCGTGCCCTATGCTGGAGAAGAAGGTGAAATTCCTTCCCGACCCCAAATATGGTGATCAGCCAAACCCTGAGCACCAGCCAGACACCCAGGAAAGAATTCTCTGTAGTAACTCAGATCACACCCCATCTAAGATCCCATCACAGGCCATTGGGCATATTTACCGCTAACAGTCAAAGATTAATTGATTGCCAAAATTAGGCTATCCCATCATACCATTGCTTCCATAAACCTATCAAGCTTAGTCTTGAAGCCAGATATGTCTTCTGCCCCCACTGCTCCCCTTGGAAGGCTGTCCCAGAACTTCACTCCTCTGATGGTTAGAAACCATTGTCTAATTTCAAGTCTAAACTTGGCAGTCTTGTGGAAATACGTGCAACCAGTGGACAGAATGTATTTTCTATGGAAAAAAATTACCGAAGGATCATATCTTTAGAATAAATGTGTCTATAGTATTTACTGGTTTGGGGCTGAATCTTCCAAAGTGTTGAGCTTTGTGGCCCAACACAGCAAAGCATTTAAACTGTATGTAAGTTTAAGCATATGTGTAGTCCCATTGGAATTAATGGTTGGGGAATAATGGCGGGTGGAGGAAGGTGCAGTAAACCACTTTTGCATTTTCCCAACTCTTTTTTTCAAGGAGCCAATTCATCCCAGATGCAAGGTACAGCAGTATTAGGACTGGCCTAGTAGTGCAGTCTCCTATAATGTTTATTGCTAGAGGGGAGGGAGGTGTGAGATGGGCATCACTGAATTTTACTGCACTCTGGCCATCCTCCCTCCTCCATAACATATTCCTTATATCAGGATGAGAAAGTTAGAAGTAGTTTTACAGTCAACTACACCAGTTCTACACCAACGGGGGATTCTCTTACGCTCGGAAAATTCTCACCTGCCATTTTGATCAATTTCATGGCCTTTATGTGCTTCTTGCCATATCACAGCCCAGAATCAGACCCCTTTTCTTAAGCACTTTACAAACATTAGCTAATTCTCAATTTTAGAGATGGGGAAACCAAGGCAGAGATTCAGTGACTTGACCAAAGGCATAAAGGCAGGTAATGTGTCATAGCCAGGAGTAGACCTCAGCCTTTCCTCATGATTCCTACTTGTGTACTCAGATCACTACTACAATACAGCTCTCTTCCTCACAGGTTACTTTCACTCCCAGAAAAATGACAAGAGACTGTAATTATAACTTGCTTTAAGTAACAGACTTGTTACTACAGTGTTAAAAGCAGGATGTGCTTTTGATGAAAAATAATTTATTTTAATGAATAAAAGCCAGACATTTTTGGAAGAACACAGAAGAGAACTCTGAAGCTTTTTAATGAAAACCAACACATGCACATTCATGGAAACTCTGTCTAAAGGAAGCTTTTCGCAGTTGCTGCCAATTCCGAATCTTCCAGGAATGTATCACATATAACCCTTTACTCTTGCCTTATTATAAATGGCTATGGCCCCAGTTTTGAAATGAATTAAATGTAATTAGTGATTTGACTGTTTATCAATATCTTTGCCAAATAACCCAGTTATTTTTGGTCTCTGTAATAATACTGATACAATAAAGTAAAATCATAACAATTAATGGGGAAAGTTTGGGGTTATCTGAAGTTTTGTCCACGTCAAAGCAGTATTTTCCTCTCACAAATCATGGTATTTTTCTCCCTTATGAAGTAAATAGTTTTTCTTCCAAGGAATCTTTTCATGTGGCAGTTGTTCAAGGATTATTATATGAGGTGTTAAAAAAAAGAGCCATCAAGGCCAATCTGTACAGCTTTTCACTGTTTTGAGTTTTGGTATGGTGGCTAAATTGGTAAACTTATCCTTCACCTTTTTGGTATTACACTATACAATAATGACGTGATAGTGTACGTTTTTTTTCCTTCCCAGGAAGCATCCAGTCCTCCATCTTTAAAACATGACCTACATTATTTTCTATGAAATGTGTCTAAAATGAGCCTGGGAACTTAAAGTCATTACTTCATAAGACACTAAAAATCAGACTGAAGAGAGACACAGGATTTATGGTTTATTACAACAGTCTGTAACCCACTGTAGCAGATTGCAATCTCATAGGTGCATTGCCTCCTGCTGGTCATTTTGGGAATTAGCTCAACTCCAGCTCAGGAGTGCCCTCTGCTGGCTAGTGTCTTGGCTGCCTCAAGCCCCATGCCCCTCCCAGACCACGGTGCCCCTTTACCTTAGAGTTATGCCCCAGCAGTACCCACACTCTCTGGATCTCCCCTGCCAGGGGAACTCCCAACCCTCTATCCACACCTTGCCTCAGTGGCTACTGCCAGCCATCTACCTCACCAACCTCTCTCAACTGCTCTTGATCCCTTTTACCGTGGAGTGGGGCAGCCACCCCACTATACCCATTAACCTCCTCTTTTTGTCCTATGACTGCAGAAGCGCTAAGAAGCAACACTACCTTGAATGATCCCTTCCAATATTTCATTTTAGACACCTTTACAATATACACTAACTACTTATGCTCAGCTCTCTGTTCCTCCTTTCATTTTGCTGTGATGCTGGGAGGACTTTTCCCAGAGCTGAAGAAGAGCTCTGTATAGCTTGAAAGCTTGTCTCCCTGACCAACAGAAGCTAGTCCAACAGAAGATATTAGCTCACCCTCTCTAATATCCTGGGACTGACATGGCTACAAATACACTGCATATCACATTGCGGATTCATTCAATTTGTCAGTCACTATAACCCCCAGATCGTTTTCAGCAGTACGACTTGCCTAATCATTCCCAATGTTGTAGTTGTGCATTTGATTTTTTTTCCTTCTACGTGCAGTACTTTGCATTTGTCTTTATTGAATTTCATGTTGTTGACTGCAAACCAAAATTCCAATTTGTCAAGGTCATTTTGAATTTGAATCATGCCCTTCAAAGTTATTACAACCCCTCTTAGCTTGGGGTCATCTGCAAATTGACAGCAAACCTTTGATAATTACTCTCCGAGTATGATCTTTCAACTAATATTGCACCCACATTATAGTAATTCCATGTAGGCTGTATTTCCCTAATTTCCTTATGAGAATGTCGTGGGACTGTTAAGAGTGCGACTAAATTTAAAATACATCATATCTATAGCTTCTCCACTTCCATTAGGCTACTAAGCCTGCCAAAGAAGGCTATTACCTCCAAATAAATTCAGGTTAAATAATTCTTAGTACAGAACAGGTATTCTTTTGTAGATACATATTTGAAATGGTACAGAAGTGTAAAGAAAATAATGGTTCATAACTTCATTATAGAAAGAAGATCTTAGGGATGTAATCTTAGGGATCTCAAAGAATTGCTATTATATTTTCTTTATTTACCCCAGCATCAAATCTATTCTTTTTTTTTTTTTTTTTTGCTATTTCAAATATAAATTTGGAGGGAGTTAAATTTCCAGATCTGTGACAGGATTTTCTATGTGACTTTGGGTCTGTTACTTAATTTCTATGCCTCAGTTTCCCACCTGTAAGAGGGGTAATAATTAGAGCTGCTCAGAAAACAATAATTCCATTTTTCAAAAAAAATTGAGGTGTCAGAATTTGGTTTAGTTCCAGTGCAAAAAACATAGAGGTCCTCCCCCAAAATAGCAAATAGCTCTAACTGCTGGGCTATACACTAACCTCTTCCCCCTCACCTCTTTCTCTCAATCTCTCCCACAGGAGCTGTTCCACTTCATATAAATAATTAAATATTTATTTGGCCGGAGAGACTGACTCTATATCCTGGTGGTTAGGCCACTCATCTGGCATGTGAGTTAGACCAGCCTGAGTTGGAGCAGGGACTTAAACCTGGGTATTGACTTAAACCAATCTCTTGAATATTGTGAGAGTCTTTTAGCCTCTCTTCTTTCTTTCCCCCATGCCTCTGAGAAATTCCATTCTGGACCTGAGAAACTTTCCCAACTAAAGTTTCCACAAAAAGTTTCAATTTCAGTGAATCGGCATTATCTACCTTTTTTCTGTCTTTATTTGAATTTGTGAATTCTTTGGAGACAGACTGCCTCTTGTCATGTATTTGTACAGAGCCTAGCACAATGGGGCTCTAATTGTGACAAGGGCCTCAAGAAGCTAGTGTAATACAAATAATGCATCATAATAAACAGGATTTTGCTTTAGTGATGATCTGACCCTGCAGATTCTTTCAGTATAGAAAGACATTTTTCAGGGGGAACTAATGTTATTTTCAGAGCACTTGGCAATTTATGCTAAACATGTTTTCCAGCCTTAACAAAAGGAATATTGTGTATATCCAGCCTTTGAAAGAAGCCATTTTAGTTTTCTTTGAAACTAAATATTTGAAATATCAAAGGTAATCAGCTGGAGCAACCCCTGCTGTCTTTATGCAAAAATACTGTACTATTTTTTCACTGCTTGGATTTTTGGATGAGGAACCTTTTATCTTCATGGACATTTTGAACACTGTACAAAAATATAAAACACTTGACTTGGCACATTTAGTTGAACTTTCCCTTTTACAGAAGAATAAGCATTGGAGAATGCCATTCTGGGTCAGTTTATAATATCAGTTTTGATACTGACCATCATCACTGACCAAACATACATTGGAAAGATGTTTATCAACTCCCAGTTCTCATTTCCTAAATATCTATTGATTTTCACAATTTTACTGTATTGTAACATCAAAGAAGTTTAAACATATATTTGTTGGGCAAATGTTCTCAATCATTAGGCAACACATACCTCGTCTTTTACTGTTTGTCTACAGCATGCATAACTTATCTTTTTTCAGGAACCAGAAGGCCTTAAATAAATTGTTTATACTGCCATGTAAAGCATGGTAGGCTGTTGTGGATAACACTGAAGTCTCTACGCAGCTGCTCTATGGTGAATGGAATAGTTTATTGCTGCTCATCTTAGTTAAACTAAGGGAGGGAAAAAAACACATTGTCAGAGAGCCTGACATGCTAGATTTTGGCAGCCTCTTCTGAATTTGTGCACAAAAAAACCCAAAACACCACCATGTAATGAGTTCAATATAGATTGCATACAAGACCCATATTCAGACCTTCCTGTCCTGGTGTATATCAGAAAATATAAAACTGAAATGGTTTTTATAACATGTGCTTATACATACGAACATAAGAATGGCCATACTGGGTCAGACCAAAGGTCCATCAAGCCCACTATTCTGTCCTCTGACAGTGGCCAATGGCAGGTACCCCAAAGGGAATGAACAGACATGTAATCATAAAGTGATCCATGCCCTGTCACCCAATCCCAGCCGCTGTGGAGTTTTCCCCGCCACAGGGATGTTAAAATTGAATTATATTATGATCACTATTACCAAGTGGTCCAGCTATATTCACCTCTTGGACCTGATCCTGTGCTCCACTTAGGACTAAATCAAGAATTGCCTCTTCTCTTGTGGATTCCAGGACTAGCTGCTCCAAGAAGCAGTGCCAAGGTGCTGAGAAACTTTATCTCAGCATCCATTCCTGAGGTGATATGTACCCAGGCAATACAGGGATAGTTGAAATCCCCCCATTATTATTATTGAGTTTTTTATTTTAATAGCCTCTCTAATTTCCCTGAGCATTTCAGGGTCACCAACACCTTCCTGGTCAGGTGGTCTGTAATATATCCCTACTACTATATTCTTATTTTTCAAGCATGGAATTACTATCCATAGAGATTCTATAGTACAATATAGTTCATTTAAGATTTTTACTTCATTTGATTCTACTCTTTCTTTCACATATAGTGCCACTCCCTATCAGTACAACCTGTTCAGTCCTTCTGATACATTTTGTACCCTGGTACTACTGTGTCCCATTGATTATCCTCATTCCACCAGGTTTCTGTGATGCCTATTATCCTCAATATCCTCATTTAATACTAGGCACTCCAGTTCACCCATCTTATTATTTAGACTTTTAGCACTGGTATATAAGAATTTTAAAACCTTGTTATTTTTTGGCTGTCCCCTATTGTATGATGTAATTGAATGGGACTTTTTTCATGTGACTGTTTCTCATCAGATCCTCCCTGTATTTTATCATTTTCCATCCTCTCCTCCTTATTAGAACACAGGGAATCTCCATTTATAGATCCTCTCCTAAGGGATGTCCAAACCACATGCTTCTCCACACCTGCCAGCTTTCCCCAGCCCTTAGTTAAAAAACTGTTCTACAACCTTTTTAATTTTAAGTGCCAGCAATCTGGTTCCATTTTGTTTTAGGTGGAGTCCATCCTTCCTGTATAGTCTCTACTCTCTCCAAAAAGCTCCCCCAGTTCCTAATAAATCAAACCCCCTCCTCCTTCATACATTACATATACTTTACTGAGTCTCACCCAGGGTTCGGAAAGGTCTTTGGTTTGGCGTCTGAGAGAAGAAACCTGGTTTCAATGCATTTGTGATCACAATGTCAAAAAGCTCTGCAAAATCATTCCTGAAATAATAAAACAAAACAAGATAAACAACTGTGAAACACTTAAAAAAAAAAAGAAATAGTTATATAGATAAGACTGACTGTCAAAACAGTTTTCCATAAAACATTTTTTCATGCCACTTTACTTAGAGATTTTTATGCTATTTCCCCACACACATTTTCTTCCATTTTTAAGTTAATATATCACTGGTGAAAGCATGTTGTAAAGACAGACTATCAGACTGAAGCCTTCTATTAATTAAATATAAATTATTATATTTAATTAATAATATAAATATTTATATTTATTAAATAATTATTTAAATACATATTTATTAAATAAATAATTATTTAATTATATATTAATTCTATTAATTATATTAAACTATTATTAATTTGCATTACTCAGACTTTAAAGTCAGAAGGACTCATCTAATCTGACCTCCTGCACAATGCAGGCCATAGAATCTCCCCCATCCACTTCTGTAGTAAACCCCTAACATATGTCTGAGCTATTGAAGTCCTCAGATCATGGTTTAAAGACTTCAAGGTGCAGAGAATCCTCCAGCAAGTGACCTGTGCCCCATGCTGCAGAGGAAGGCGAAAAACCCTTAGGACCTCTGCCAATATGCCCTGGAGAAAAACTCCTTCCCAAAATATGGCAATCAGCTAAACCCTGAGCATGTGGGCAAGACTCACCAGTCAGACACCCAGGAAAGAATTCTCTGTAGTAACTCTGATCCCATCCTAATATCCCATCACAGGCCATTGGGCATATTTGCTGCTAATAGATCAATTAATTGCCAAAATTATGTTATCCCATAATACCATCTCCTCCATAAACTCATCAAGCTTAGTGTTACCATAGAACCTAGGAGTTCTGGTTCACGACTAGCCTCCACTGAGCTAGGCACACCCTGGGGGTTTTCAAAGCACCCAGGTACCTACTGGATTGATGTCACTAGGTGCTTTTGAAAATCCCAGTAGGTGCCTATCTGCATCTTCAGGCATCATAATACATTTGAAAATCCTGACCTTACCAGGCACATCTTCCCCTCTCTGATGTGTCCCCTCCTCCTCATTTAGGACCTGTATAATATTAAATGAAACATTTGCTATTTCTAGCTATTTATCTGTACTTATACCACCTCCATGCAAAACTCACTATTTGTTATTAGCGCTATTGGTCCCATACTTCTGGCATTTATTATGGATGGACATTTTTTTCAAGGTGAAAGAGATGAAACGAGAATGCAGTCTAATGGTCTTAGAACAAGACTGGGAGCCAGATATTTCTGAGTAATATTCCCAACTACAAGCATGGCTCCCTATACAATCTTAAGCAAATCATTTTACCTCACTCCCTAAAATATTTCCAGCTCTAAAATGGAGTTAAAAATTCCTCTCTACAAGTCTCTGGAGGTTATATAAATAAAAATTAGTCTAAAGTAGTACATAAGTGGAAAAATGTTGCCAAACCTAATTATATCTTAATGCTGGAATATGGTAGCAAATTAAAAAATTGCATATACATGCTATATATTTTTATTAGACGTGCTTCTTTGAGGTGCTTATGTATTATATTGCATGAACTGGGACTGTCTAGTAAAATTCTTGGATAGCCTTATTCTTGGAGGAAGTAGCAAGTTCAGCAAGGGTATAATGAGCTGAAATACTAACAAATATAAAAGCAGAAATCAGACAGACTGTATACCAGATGTACAGATCTGAATAAAAATATGCATTATTGACCTTTGACATGTATTATAAGAGGCTTTCCAAAAGTAAATTTGCATTCCAATAGCTATTAGACATATGCTTTAGATTATTAACTATCAGTGGAGTTTATCAAATAAGTGATTGGATTTGATAAATGACCATAGAGAGATGTAATAGAAATACGTAAAGGTTTCTTTTGAAGTTAAAATCTGACACAGTCCTTTTCCGCTCTCTGACTTTCGTGTATGGTAATATTATTAACAAACATGACAGCGTAGTGTGTCTGATACATGTAATCAAGTGTAGAAGGCGATGGAAGGCATCTGGAACAGATTTAGGGAGAAATACTGTTTTGAATATAACTCAAAAGGTTTTTTTAATTAAAAAAAGGAGAACTGAAACTGAAGTTCTGACTAGGTCAGTTTGCTGTAGAAATGACCAAAAGAAAAGTAACAGTGGTGATTTTTTCCCATTTTAATTTTTTTACACATTTTAACAGAACCTATTCTTTAAGGTCAATCAGAAGACTTGAACTACAGTGAACATTACAGATAAAATAATAATGTATTTGCAATAATAAAACCTGTTTTCAATTAATCTTTAGTTTCCTATAAAACTGATCTATTCTAATTCAGACATAGAGGTTAAACATCTCACTTCAACCAGAAATGTCTTTTATGCTTTTGTTTGCTTCTCCATTTCCAAACTTAAAAAAAAAAGAATCAGCCAATAACTTGATTATTGCATGTCCAAGATGTAAAATCTCCTGCACGAAATACTGCTACCGCTGAAAATCTTTCATCCGTAGCTTGTGAATGTCTCTATAAAGCATTTAAGTCTCTCTTTTTGGGAGTTCAATTCAACACTACATAACACAATGGACACATTTAAATTTTTTCTTCTATTTTCAAAGATGCTAATGGTTGGAGATGCTTCCTGTACTTAAAATTGGGAATGCTGGAAGAACTAGTTCTCTCTTAAAATAAAAGACACTTCCAGTGAAGTCACTATACTTGATTTGCACTCGCAGTCAGGTATAGTACTTACTGGTAGGTGTCTGAATGACACGTGTACTCACAACTTGATAGATTCCACTAAAGAATGAGACTAAGCTGAGGTTGCTCTCAAGATCACGCACACTGTGCACTAAGGCTCTCACATGATACATACTAGACACAGTTCTGGATACTTGAATAGTAGAAAAGTATTGATAAACCTAAGGAAAGTCAGAGAAAAGCAAGAGAAATAAGGGGTTGGGGAGGATCATTTAACAAGAACACAAGCCAAGAACAAATACGCTTCATATCATAACTAAGGGGGTGACATGGTAACCATTTATAAATCCTTTATTTTTATAGTGCAAGCAACAGTGAGGGAACTGAATAGCCAAAGAGTATTACCAGGAGTTACGTGATGAACTAGAGGGAGGGAACGTTTCCGATGAACATGAGGAAAAAAATTCTTACCAGTAGCATCAAGAAGATTGTGGAACAGTCAGACTCACAAAGGAAGTCACGTCCCCTGACTCATTTAAAATAGGACTGCGCTAAACCCTCAAGGCCACAATCCTAAACAGGCATGGAAATGGACAAGATGACCTAGCAGGGTTCTTCCATTTCTAATCTCTGCCTCTTTAAGAGAGCTGAGCTTAACAAGGGAAATCACCCCTATTGACAATGTAAGATATGTCTATACTGCACGCATCTTTCAGCGGTGTGTAGAGTACATACATGCATAGCCTCTGCTCGCATGGGTAAAAATAAAATTACAGCTGGTGAAGTATGGTTCAGGTGACTAAAGACATGCCTGAAGCATGGGGGTATGCACCTAAGTATATACATTTCACACCCCTCTACTCAGCCAAGTCATGACTGTCCATTTCCACTGCTACTTTTAGCAGCATAGCATTCTGCTGCTGCAGCCTTTCTTATCCCCAGGAACAGCCAGCAGCAGAGAAAGGTGAAATTGGTAAGACCTCATCTAGAGTATTATGTCCAGTTTTGGGGTCCACACCACAAGAAAGATGTGGAAAAATTGGAAAGAGTCCAGAGGAAGGCAACAAAAATGATTAGGGGGCTGGAGCACATGACTTATGAGGAGAGGCTGAGGGTACTGGGATTTTTTAGTCTCCAGAATGGAAGAATGAAGGGGGATTTGATAGCTGCTTTCAACTACCTGAAAGGGGTTCCAAAGAGGATGGATCTAGGCTGTTCTCAGTGGTACCAGATGACAGAACAAGGAGTAATGGCCTCAAGTTGGAGTGGGGGAGGTTTAGGTTGGATATTAGGAAAAACTATTTCACTAGGAAGGTGGTGAAGCACTGAAATGGGTTACCTAGGGAGGTGGTAGAATCTCCTTCCTTAGAGGTTTTTAAGATCAGGCTCGACCAAGCCCTGGCTAGGATGATTTAATTGGGGTTGGTCCTGCTTTGAGCAGGGAGTTGGACTAGATGACCTGCTGAGGTCCCTTCCAACCCTGATATTCTATGATTCTATGAAAGGCTCCAGCAACTCCCAACTGTTGTAGCCTTCCCCTGCTGCAGGGAAAGCTTTCCCTTGCTGTCTCCCCCAAGCCAGAGCCTCTCACTGACACATAGCTATATACAACAGTGGATGTAGCAGGCTTTTCACTGTGCCTTGTAGCCATACAGTCTTCAAGATTTCTTGCACACCAGTAGAGAATGATTAGAGTATTACATACCCAATTAAAGGGAGACACAGGTATTAATTCATGGGTGGGAGTGCTTGAACTGATATAAATGACTAGAGAAAGTGTACAGCAGTATAGAGTCAGTCCCTGAGTAGACTACTCATTTTAGTATTACTTTTTTTGTTTTTGTTTTTGAGGGGTGGCAGGAGGAAACAGATTCCACCTTAGTGGCAGAAGGTACAAGCCTCATTAAAGATAGCAGAGTTGTAGCTGCTGCTGCCAGGATTCTGTTTAGTCCTGGGAGCATTGGGAATGGTATGGCATGAGTTGTGCTGTTGCTGGGATGCAGCTGTGTCTAACACTTTTAGGAGTACATCCACTGACAGTCAGAACAGTTACAATATGCTGCCACCTAAACCTGTTTTATGAATGAAGTCACACTCAGTGTGTAACCTACACCATTATTAACTTCATGGACTTGACCCAGAGATTTCAGTGCGAGTTAAGGCCAATCATTCAGCCAAATTCTCAATATTATGAGCTTGAAAAATACATGGATACAAATAGGTGCCCTCATTGGCAGCCATGTATCTCAAATTAATTGCAGCGAACCATCTGTGTGTGAAATTATCTATTCTGCCCAAGTACCGTAAATATATATTTTCTGTGCACAATGATCTTTTTGGCAACCATGCATTGAGAGCAATGATAAGTTATCTATAGGCTCTTCTCTGAGGGTTATTGTATAATATCTGAGTAGCTCACGTACATTTATCAGCTCTGCAATCCTGCAAGGTAAGACGTATTATTGCAATTTTACACATGGGGAATGGAGGTGCAGAGATTGAATGAATGATTATGGTAACTCAGGAAGTCTGTGGTAGAGCTGTGAATTGGATCACACAGTGGATTGAGAGTTTGGAGACGTGGGACAAGAGTAAAGCAATCTGGTCTGCTAGAGATATCATGATATGGGGTCCCCTGTGGCCTCATCCCCATGCTATGGCCCTGAGCTCCACATGGAATGATGACGACAAAGGGTCCTACGTACTCCCAGAGAGGCAGGGGAGTAGCAAGAGGTCCCCTTCCTTTTCCTTCCAAAATGGCAACAAGGGAACTTCTCCCATCAGGAGCAACAGGGCCTTCTCCCAAAGGGACAGAGATGGCAGCAAGGGGTGGCTTTACTACATACCTCAACAACTGGGAAATATTTGCTTGGAAGGGTGGGCTGGCCAGGGCCAGCCATTGCAGTCTAATTCTCTTGCCATGTACAGAATCCTCTGCGGGGATGGTGTTGGTAGGGCCTACAAGGGCAGTGGCCTTAGAATTAACACTCTATTGAGATGCACGGGGTCATTCACACTTCTTAGAACTATATTTCTAGGTTGACTGCAGACTCAAGCAGACATCACTCACCTGTTAATCCCTGGTCATATTTTCAAGCTTTGATTCACAACTGCAAAGGCCAGAAATTTACTTTTTATCTTTTTAAAAAATTGAAGTCTAGATTGTGACACAATCACAAGATATCAGCAGGTAGGAGGACATTGGCATAGCCCTATAGGGCCTAAGCACTCATCTGGCCCACTTATGTGTACCAATGACTTTCTGTGTGACCTTGGGCAAGTTGCTTCACATCTCTCTGCAACTCAGTTTCTCCTCCCTTCTCTTTGTCTATCCTGTCTATTTAGACTGTAAGAGCTTCAAGCCAGGAATTGCCTCTCACCATATGTTTGTACAGTGCCTACCATAACAGGGCCACTATCTAGATTTGGGCACCTAGGGCCATTCATAATACAATTAATAAAGAAATAAAGGCCAGTGCCTTAGCCACAAGACCATCTTTCTGCTCCTTATGAGGCCTATCTTTTGAAAAACTGGTTATTCAGTGTGAAATATTACTTACAAAACTGTATAGTTTTGAGGACAGCCAGTTCTGATATAATGTGAAACACTAACTAGAACCTCTATCCCTACTGCTCAGGACCACCTCTAATTCTAACCACAGTTATTGCTCTCTGAGATGTCTAATCGGAAATGAACTAAGATCAACAGTACACTTACCCAAGGATGTGTTCACACAAGAGTCTGCAATAGTCACTGTGAGAGCTGGTAATTAATAGCAGGACCTTCCCAGCATTTTTCAGTTGCCTCAACCACTTTTTTACAGACTCAGGGCAGCTCTGTAAATATTTGGCTGGATCATTTTTCACTTCCGGGAAATATGTCCCACAGTTTTCTGAAATATAAAAACGTAATTATCTTCTACCAGCCAATCATATTTGCAAACTATGCTATAAACAGAGCAATTTTTCCTTCACTCTATAGGCAAAAGTAAATAAATAAAAATGCAAAAGATAATAAAATAAAATGTAAAAGATGGATATAAAAAGCAGAGAAATCTTAAAAGTTTCACAGGGCTATAATTCTTGGTTTACATAAAAAAGTAAAAGAAAACAATGTGCCATGTAACAGCAGAAAAATGTATGTTGTTATCTCTCTCCAATATTACATACATTTCACAGCTATTGCCTTTCTTATTTTTTGTTTTCCTCAGTATTTTAAATCATGTATTATTATCCTGAAAAGCATGGTAGGGTTTTGTGTATGATATATCACTTTATTAATTTTCAGTTTTTCAGAATATTTAATTTGAGGCTACTTGAATAGGTCTGGTTTCTAGAAAGTGCTGAGCATTTGCCTCCTGACAACCCGAGATCTTTAAGATGTTTGGAGAACAAAAAAATGGAAGAACCCAAAATCAACCGTTACTTTTGGAACTTTTGGTCAGCCTCAATTGACCTATAAGAGCATTCCTATATCAATGACATTATTTCTCAGAACTCTTTTTTTAATGCATGACATGATTTTATCTGATAAAGATTGATGTAATAATAATTAGGACTGTCAAATGATTAAAACAATTAATTGTGATTAATCAATTTTAATCACACTGTTAAACAATAATATGTATTTAAATATTTTTGGACTTTTTTCTCCATTTTCAAATATATTAATTTCAATTACAATATGGAAGACAAAGCATACAGTGCTCATTTATATTACTATTTTTGGATTACAAATATTTGCAATGTAAAATAGAAACAACCTCACCCTGAGTATTTTTCAATTCACCTCATACAAGTACTGTAGTGCAATCTCTTTATCGTGAAAGTGCAACTTACAAATGTAGAATTTTCTTTTTTTACATAACTGCTCTAAAAAACAAACCAATGTAAAACTTGAGAGATTAAAGGATCACTCAGTCCTACTTCTTGTTCATTGAACCATGAAAATGAACAAGTTTCTTTACATTTATGGGAGATACTCCTGCCCAAATCGCATTTATATCACTTGAAAGTGAGAACAGACATTCGCATGGCACTTTTGTAGCCAGCATTGCAAGGTATTTATGTGCCAGATATGCTAAACATGCATATGTTCTTTCATGCTTTGGCACCATTCTAGATGACATGCTTCCATGATGATGATGATGCTTGTTAAAAAAAAAAATAATGCATTAATTAAATTTGTGACTGAACTTCTTGGGGGAGAATTGTATACTATTTCTTTTACCTTTTCTGCACTGCAAAATATTTGAAATAAAAATAGTATAAAGTGAGCACTGTGTACTTTATATTCTGTATTGTAACTGAAATCAATATATTTGAAATATATAGATCAGGGGTAGGCAGCCTATGGTACGGGTGCCAAAGGCGGCACGCGAGCTGATTTTCAGTGGCACTCACACTGCCCAAGCCCTGGCCACCTGTTCGGGGGGCTCTGCATTTTAATTTAATTTTATATGAAGCTTCTTAAACATTTTAAAAACCTATTTATTTAACATACAACAATAGCTTAGTTATATTTTATAGACTTATAGAAAAAGACCTTCTAAAAATGCTAAAATGTATTACTGGCACACGAAACCTTAAATTAAAGTGAATAAATGAAGACTTGGCACACCATTTCTGAAAGGTTGCCGAACCCTGATGTAGATAAACATCCAAAATATTTATAATGAATTTCATTTGGTATTCTATTATTACCAGTGCAATTAAAATGAGTGACCTGTGGCTGCAAACAGGTCTGCAAATGATGGCTCATCACCTGAATGTTTTCTAAAATACAAAATAATCTACATAATTTCTATTATATCCCTCCTAATTTTTTTTTTCTATTCCAACATATGTCAATGTCAGAGGGGAACAGTGGTGGGGACAACAACAACAAAAGATGTGTCCCAACTTTTCACCCCATATGTCTATTTATAGCTTTCATATGATTCTAAATATGTCAAAACCCCTGCTGACAATCCCTGGCTCTTTAACAGAACAAAAACTTTCGTAAAAAATGTTAAAAACGTTTCCTTATAGAGCACAAAATGGAATCAAGTAAGAAGTACCAGAATCAATCAAGTCTGCATCTCTTCATCTTTTGATGGTCAGAGAAAGCACAACACAACAAAGACATAAGTGTTTTGCGAAAGCCTGTGTTAAATGTGTGTTTCCACAGAACAAAGGCAGATTTTCAATTTCCATTCCGGTCTCTAAACAAGTTTATCTAACTTCCTTGAAATATATCCTAAGCTAACAAACAGGCGGTCAGTCTCTCACTAATTTTTTCCAACATTTTTAAAAGAACAAGAAGATAGAAATGTAACTAAATAAAAGGACTGTTGTTTAGCACAGTAGAATATTAATAGGTTGTCAGGATATTTGCAAGTACTTAGACATTTCTTATCTGTATTGTTTCATATTGCATTTCCAAAGTTACATAAAGCCCTTCTTCTACACATTTAAATCTCTCCTTCAGGTCTAGGCTCTTTTGTCTTTTTTTGCCTAACCTTTCACTAACGATTAAGGCTGTGATTTAGACACAGAGGTCACGGAATTCACGGATTCTGAGACTTACAAAGACCTCCATGACTTCAGACAGCCCCAGCTGGGACTGTAGGGTCCCCTGCCAGCAGGCTGGCCTCCTACAGCTCCCAGCCACCCCAGTGGCGGGGGAAACCCAACGGATCTTTGCTGCTTTGGGTGGCAAGGGTGATCTCCACAGTTCCTGCTGCTGCGGGTCATGGGGAGGCCCCCAACACTCACTGCTGCCACAGCTTGGGGGATGCCTGGAGTTCCCAGCTGCCGTGGGTTGAAGCGGGAACCCCCACAGCTCTCTGCCTCCATGGGCAGCATGGGAACCCCTGCAACTCGGAGCACCCGGCCTCTGACAGTAAGGGGAACCTCTGGAGTTTGGAGCTGCCAGCGGAGGGGGACCTTGGAGCCCCCAGCCCACCTGCAGCAGCCCAGGGTCCTCATTTTATCAAGGATAGTTTTAGTAAAAGTCAGGGACAGGTCATGCGCAATAATGAAAAATTTTCAAAAATGAAAAAAGCCTGTGACCTGCCCCTGACTTTTACTAAAACTATCCATGATAAAATCTTAGCCTTACTGATGATCAATTAATCTTCTATTCATATCTTCATGCTTCAGCTCAGATAATAGGCTCCTGAAGGCACAGACTTTTCTAAAGGATATATATTTTTATGAAGTACCGTGCACTCTGTGACAAAGCTCCAAGTCTGTACTTGTGGGTCCTGCGCTTCCTGGCAGATTTAGGGGCCTCAGAAACTCATCTAGGCCCCAGAGTGACCTCCCTTTCTCAGTATAATTGGCAAGAGTCACCGCCTAGTGAGTTACCTTCATCACAGGCCAGTATGGAAGATGGAAAAGGGGGGAGCCTGGGCCCGCCCTCTACTCCGGACTCCAGCCCAGGGACCCTAATAGTATCAGCTAAGGTGGCTGACCTTTTAGGCACAAAACACAATACAATTCCCTGGGCTACTTCCCCACAGCAGTCTCCGCTTCTTCAAACCCCACTTCACCCTTACCTCAGGGCCTCCTTCCTTCTGTATGATATGTTGTCCACCACTCAGTCTCACCAACAGCACAACTTCCTCTCACAGCTCCTGACACCCACAGCCCACCTGACTAACTGGGAGGTTTTTATCTGGTTTCAGCCAGTCCCTGATTGGCTTCAGGTGTCCCAATTAGGCTAGCTGTTTCTACTCCTTTCTAGAAGGTTCTTAATTGGCCCCAGGTGTCTTGATTGGCCTGGAGTAGCCTTTGTTTGGCTATTCAGGGAACAAGGACCTGCACATCCTAAGGCTGATATACCTGCCTTCCAGCACTCTCCTATATCCTTCTGGTCTGACTCCGTCACAACTCCTATATTACTATATAATAAGTGTTCCTGAAACCTTTACATATGCAAACCTCCCATTAAAGTCAAAGGGAGATGTATATGCACCGTGACTGTAGCTTTGTCAATTCTCCCCAAACACAGTAATGCAAACATAGTCTTAAGTCTGTTCTCCATCTCCTACAAGCAGGATATCAAATGCTCAGTTTATTCTGCAAGTGCAGGTACCCAGTTCAATGTGTTAATACTGTACAATACTTCTGTCAGAAAGAAGGGAGGAAAAACTGTCATTTCCCTCAGGAGTTCTCAGTTATGACATTTCTCTCTCGGGGCCTAATCAAAAATACACAGAAATGAATGGAAAAATCGCTGAGTGATTTCAATGGGCTTTGCATCAGGCCAGTTGAGCCACTATACTTGTCTCCTAGGTATATCTGGATCTTCAGTGCATGTGTGCATGTTTTTTAAGGAGATTTATTTTTGGCTGGATGTCTGTCAGTCCAGAGTTTAGAATCAATATGTTTCGATACTGTTGATGCTTCTTAAAGGTTAGCTACTGTGACGGAGTCAGACCAGAAGGATATAGGAGAGTGCTGGAAGGCAGGTATATTAGTCTGAGGATGTGCAGGTCCCTGTTCCCTGGATAGCCGAACAAAGGCTACTCCAGGCCAATCAAGACACCTGGGGCCAATTAAGAACCTTCTAGAAAGGAGTAGAAACAGCTAGCCTAATTGGGACACCTGAAGCCAATCAGGGACTGGCTGAAACCAGATAAAAACCTCCCAGTTAGTCAGGTGGGCTGTGGGTGTCAGGAGCTGTGGAAGGAAGTTATGCTGTTGGTGAGACTGAGTGGTGGACAACATATCATACTGAAGGAAGGAGGCCCTGAGGTAAGGGTGAAGTGGGGTTTGAAGAAGCGGAGACTGCTGTGGGGAAGTAGCCCAGGGAATTGTATTGTGTTTTGTGCCTAAAAGGTCAGCCACCTTAGCTGATACTATTAGGGTCCCTGGGCTGGGGTCCGGAGTAGAGGGCGGGCCCAGGCTCCCCCCTTTTCCATCTTCCATACTGGCCTGTGATGAAGGTAACTCACTAGGCGGTGACTCTTGCCAATTATACTGAGAAAGGGAGGTCACTCTGGGGCCTAGATGAGTTTCTGAGGCCCCTAAATCTGCCAGGAAGCGCAGGACCCACAAGTACAGACTTGGAGCTTTGCCACACTACTTGATTGAATTATAAGGAATGTACCAACCATTTGTATGGTTAGACTGAGAGGAAATGCATTCTAGAACTCAATCAAATATCACAAGCTATAATCTGCCAATTTTTTTAAACTGTAAAGCAACTAAGATCTTATACAATTTATCCAATGTTTACCTACAAAAAAGTTTGCAGATGCCATTTGTATGTTTGAGAAAAGAAGATAGAGTTTAAACAAAAGTCTTCATATAATAATGAATAATAATAATGCTCACGTGTAAATCTCAAAGAACGTCTATATTTGGATTGAAAAAGAAAGAGGACTCTTTGCTAATCACCTAAAGGTCACCTCATCCCTCTGTGGCATATCATTCTCTCTTGTAAGAACAGCTAGAATGAACTTGCAGCAGAAACAGATGACATGTTTCTGCCCCAAAGAGCTTACGATCTAATCTGAGATATGACACCACAACTGAAAGGAATCGAGGGATAAAGGAGATAGGAAAGGGAAGAGGTAAGGATCAACATAATAAGATCAGTTTATTATGTGCAAGTCTTACTGGACGTTCTCATTTTAAGCTAGAATGTGTGTTCCAGAGAGAACAGAAGAAGGCAAGTGGGAAGGAAGGAACTGTTAGCATAATGACAGATAAGGGAGAAAGGGGAAGCAGGATGGGTAGGTAGAGGAAAGTGTGGTTATATGTTAGAAGTCTGGGTTAGGATAGATATCACTAATGGGAGAGAAGGGGATTGACAGTGATGGCAGACTAGGAGAAAAGGCTGTGAAAGGAGAAAGATGGGAAGTTAGGAACAGGGAGAAGTCATGCTGGCAGAATAGAGGATACACAGATTATTAGGCCAGAAGGGACCACTGTGATCATCTAGTCTGACCTGTATAACACAGGCCATGAAGCTTTGCCGAATTAATTCCTGTTTGAAATAGAGCAACCATAACAATCCAATCTTGATTTAAAAAATATCTAGGTTTGGATAATCCATCAAACCCTTGCTAAATTATTCCAATGGTTAACTATCCGTCACTGTTTAAAAAATGTGCACCTTATTTTGAGTTGGAATATGGAAGGGGAAGAAAGTGGGTAAATTGAGGAGACAGAGGGTGGAGGGGAAGTGCTATGAATTTTCAGTTGTTGCAAAAAGAAAAATACTATTTGCCTTTTCAAATGCTAGCACAGGAGCTTTAGAAAAATCATGGAGCAGGTCCTCAAGAAATCCATTTTGAAGCTTTTGGAGAGGAGGAAGATGACTGGGAAAAGTCAACATGGATTCACCAAGGGCAAGCCATGCCTGACCAACCTGATTGCCTTCTATGATGAGATAGCTGGCTTTGTGGATATGGGAAAAGCGGTGGACATATCTTGACTTTAGCAAAGCTTTTGTCCCATAGTATTCTTGCCAGCAAGTTAAAATGTGGATTGGATGAATGGACTATAAGGTGGATAGAAAGCTGTCTACATTGCTGGGCTCAACAGGTAATGATCAATGGCTCCATGTCTAGTTGGCAGCCAGTATCAAGCAGAGTGCCCATGGGGTAAGTCCTGGCACTGATTTTGTTCAACATCTTCATTAATGATCTGGATGATGGGATAAATTGCATCTTCAGCAAGTTCGCGGATGACACTAAGCTGTGGGGAGAGGTAGATACGCTGGAGGGTAGGAATAGGATCCAGAATGACCTGACAAATTGGAAGATTGGACCAAAAGAAATTGGATGAGGTTCAACAAGGGCAAGTGCAGAGTCCTGCACTTAGGATGGAAGAATCTCATGCACTACTACAGGCTGGGGACCAACTGCCTAGTGGCAGATCTGCAGAAAAAGACCTGGGGTTTACAGTGGATGAGAAGCTGGATATGAGTCAACAGCGTGCCCTTATTGCCAAGAAGGATAATGGCATACTGGGCTGCATTAGTAAGAGCATTGTCAGCAGATCGAGGGAAGTGATTATTCCCCTATATTCGGCATTGGTGAGGCCACATCTGCAGTACTGCATCCAGATATGCTCCCTCCCCACCACAGAAAGGATGTGGACAAATTGGAGAGAGTCCAGCGGAGGGCAACAAAAATGATTAGGAGGTTGTGGCACAAGACTTACGAGGAGATGATGAAGGAACTGGGGTTATTTAGTCTGCAGAAGAGAAGAGTGAGGGGGGGGATTTGACAGCAGCCTTTAATTACGTGAAGCAGGGTTCCAAAGAGGATGGAGCTAGGCTGTTCTCAGGGGTGACAGATGACAAAACAAGGAGCAATGGTCTCAAGTTGAAGTGTGGGGGAGGGAGGGGGAAATCTAGGTTGGATATTAGGAAAATCTATTTCACTAGGAGGATGGTGAAGTACTGGAATGGGTTACCTAGGAAGGTAGTGGAATCTCCATTCTTAGAGGATTTTAAGGCCCGGCTTGACAAAGCCCTGGCTCGGATGATTTAGTTGGGTTTGGTCTTGCTTTGAGCAGGGGGTTGGACTAGATTACCTCCTGAGGTCTCTTCCAGCCATAATCTACTATGAGTCTAAGAGTGAAATTTCCTAAAGAGACCTTTAAATCTCTCCTATGTCTGGTGTATCTATCTTCAATTGCTAGCGATCAACTAAGGTCCATCAGGTACAAAAAATATATATAAAGGCATAAATGTTTACATCAAAATTGAACCTTCTTGGTCTCTGTCCATTTGAGCTATAGTCATATCCTCTTCAATCTCTTCTACTACATATCCTGTTCAACCTCTTCTACTATTTCTTCTGTGTGTATTCTTACATCATTGCACAACATATGTATGAGTGATTCTAAAACATTTACCCTGCACAATTGTACCTATGCAACGTTTTGTTTGCTGCTCACCCAGTCCTGTGATCTATTATAGGAAATCTCAATGTCAATTTTCCAAGCACAAGCTATTCGAAAGTGAATTTCAGAATCTCATTTATCATCTCCTGTGTGGTGTTACCGCCACCTAGTGAGCAGTATATAAATTTCACCAGGAAAAACAACGTGTAATCATCTAAGGAGAGCAAAAGTCTCCCAGGAATGAAGAGCCCTGGCTATTCCAAGGACTGCCACTCTCTCTGTGGCCTTCCACAACAGCTGAATTAATCCGAGTCTATGGGGTTGAGAGTGTTCAAGTGAAGCTCTTCGGGACTCTTATGAAAAAGTCCTAAAGAATGAAATCATGTTGAACTAACAGAGTTATATAGACAATACTCTGAAAAGAACTACATAACGTATAGTGAATACCCTTTAAAAATTACATAGGCTGTTTATTATTCAGTATTAAGTTCTACAGAATATTTCCCTAACGAAAGTCTGGGTGGTCTCACAGGCAGCCCCACCACAGAGGAATTCCTTTCCATCAGAAATCAGGCAGCCCTGCCCATGTTCACCGTGAAATGTAGAGCCCTTCTCTTCGCTATAGTCACCCCGCAAAATTAGTAACATCATTGCACACACTCACAGTGTGACATCAGGGAGAGGGCAAAGATTATAAATATGTGAATGTTCATGTAATTTTGACCTACCCTGCCCCGAGCCTACGTGGACATATAGGATGATAGGGAGAGGAAGGGCTCCCCTCCCAACCCCGCCCCATGGCCATATTACAGTTGCCTGGATTGCTGCTCTGAATACAGTATAGGAGGGAAATGGGGGCTACATACCTGGTATTCTCAACTGAGAGCATGTGACTAGAGAGTGAGTAGAGCTTAGCTTCACACTTAAAAGATATAAGTAACTTGGTGAAGGGCGAAGCAAAGCTAGGAGTAGATAGGCTTTAACGTGAACAGTTCAGTATGTTTCAAGTTACAATTGTTTTGTCTCATCATTAGAAGCAAGCTCATTCTCCACTGCTACAATGATCAACACCCCCCACAATACACCTTTCAACATTCATGGGTCCTATACATGCTTGTCACAATACGTGCTGTACCTCACCCAGTGCATTAAATGCCCCAACAGCAACTAAGTGATCACTCTATATCTGACTTCTGAGGTCCATCCTCAAAGGAAACTTGCACACCTTCAAAGAGGAGCCTGAGAGCTAAAATTCATAACTTTATTAGACACTAAAAATCACACTCTTAATAAAGACACTGGATTTTTGGCTTATTAAACAAGCTGTAATCCAGTAATTGTCATATGACTACAGAGGCCACTTCACTTTGAATGATCCCTTAGAATATATACAAACTATTTACGCTAAACTCTGTTCAATCTTATTTAGCGGCAACACTCTTAGAACCTTCCCCAGACTTGAAGAAGAGCTCAACGTAGCTAAAAAGATTGTCTCTCTCACCAACTGAGATATTAGAATAGAAGATCCTACCTCACCCACCTTGTTTCTCAAGTGGCAATTAGGTAACATAGTGTCTTATGCTGAAAAGTTTGAGATGGAGTATTTACATAAATACCTTTCATGACTTCATAATCATGCTATTATTCCTTTTCAATAACAATACAAGTTAAGTAGAAATTTCAGCTTGATTGGTCATCAGTAACTCTATTAATAGGGCCAGCTTGCCTTACCTGGATGACAGACATCTGAAGTCTAGAATACAGCTTTAGCACTTTCCGTTGACACAGTAGTTATAGCCATATTTCTGATAATTTTGCATCAAGTTGTAAAGGAAAGATTTATTTAAAGATTTTTTTTATCAATAGCTTCCATCCACCTCTCTCAGGAATCTGTAACTGGGGATGTGTATCTTACCCGAAGAGTAATACAAATAGCGACATTGTTCATCTGAACAATCTACCTTTCCATCTTACATTGCCTATATTACAGCTTGTAGTATTAGTTCAGTAAGGGCCCAGCCCTGATCCTAAAGTGTCAATGAGATCTCTGCCCTTCTTTTCAATGGGAGCAGGATGAGCCTCTAAGAGAGAACGCATTTAAAGGTAGATAGATTTGTGTGCCATGCCAAACTTAAGTGGAAAACTGCTATATCAGCAAGACCACCAACTGCCTTGGATCTTCAAGTATAACTTCCATTGATACTGAAAGCATCATAAGACCCTAGGCTATATATTCTCGAGTTAGTCTGAACAATTTAAAATTGAAAAATGTATAAACAGAAAAGAAAAAAAGGTAGGTTGATCTTCAGTTCTACTAATTCCTCTGGTAAACCTGATGCTAAGTATTCCAAAATAAGATTCTGTCAATGGTCACCATTCTCCATGAATAAGAGTGACAATCCTGGTTTGATTCTATAAACAGAAGAGTTGGAAAACTGCGGGGATAACAGGAGTGCAGATTAGTCACAGGGAATGTGGAAATGCTTTCTGGAGTCTGGATTAATCCTGAGTGATCTGGGGAACTAAGACCATTTAATATAAAGTATGTACTTTACTTATCGCATCACAACAGCATCTTAGTGTCCCAACTAAAATACTACTATTTGCATGGGGTGATCAAAACACAAAATTTTCCATGCAAACAGTACATCACTCACAAACAAGGAGCTGTGTCTCTGCCATATAAAGATTCAGTTAAAATCTTGGATTAAAGTTTTATCACAACAAGGGTACTTTGCCTTGAGCCCTGATATTTGCCAAACTCTGGCCTGATGAACCACAAGAGGGAGCAAGTTCCACAGCAGAGAGAGCGCTTTGACTGAAAAAAACACCCTACTTACTAACAATCCAAGAGGAGAGTTCAGACCCAAATCTGTGTGAGCCAAATCTGAAATCACTTGGGAAGGTGCGATGATATGAGTCCCTACACTTTAAAAGGAATAAGGAAATGCTTAAATGAGAAGCCCTGAAGCTCTAGTATAAGTGAAGATGTGCTCCAATGCGAATCATATGGGTGAACTTATTTTTTTAAGCAGAGTTCAGATGGTTTATTGCTAATGCTAATATCCATACTAAATTTAAAACCAGAATTCACTCAGGTCCAATGTGGGCCTATATTTCCACACACTCCATTGCCCCTTTCTTCTCTCCAGTGAGAAAAAAAAATGAAAATAATATGTGAGAAAATAGGATTTTCCCCACCAAAAAGATATCTGGAAAAAATGAATGTTTCAAGCGTTTTGCTGAAAAGTTAGAAATTTCAGGTGAAATGAAAACAAATAATTTCTTTTAAATATTTTTCATGAAATGCGCTCTCTCTCTTTTTTTAATCAAAGTACCTAGATAAGTCAGTCCTATGAAATTCTGTGTGGTTCCTTGAGCACAACATAGTGAAAAACGTAGTCTTTGGTGGCCTCAAATTTGTTACAGTCCTCAAACCTGAGCTCCAGAACTTTAGGTTTAACTGCCAGCCTATGATTATAAATTCTAAAAGAGTTGGCCAAAAGAGGGTTCAATAAATCTAATAAATAGTTACACAGACGTCTTGTGCTTGTCAGCTAAAAATCTCACATTAGCAATATATTAAAACATTGAAAAGTGTCAAAACATATACTCTTGTAGAGTCCGTGATATACTACACACTTTGTAACTTCATAGAAAAATAAAATAGTTTAAAAATAAACCATTTTATCCACTGTTGATCTCTGTTCTTCCTCCCCAAATCTTAAAAGCAACAATTACCCATCTGTGTCTTGTTAAACTGGAGTTAAACTTTTCTTTATCTAAGTTTTCAAAAAGTCAAACACCAGCAAATATCTGGAAGAAATTCATTCAGATGCCCTTACACTGTTTATAGCAATAAATACTTATGACAGGAGAGAAGAATTACACTGCACACCATCTGTACTCCTTTAGGCTCTAGCCTGATCAAAATTGAATGCAGGCCACCCACATCCACGAAAAGTACTGTACAATATATAATATACAGTACTGGAAATGAAGGAGATTTAATGGTGTTCCAAACAGAAGCAACTGACTACTAGTGTTAACTGATATTATAGTAGCACACAGAGGCCCCTATTAGGATCATAACATGGCTTTGATAGCCACAGTATGAACTTATAGGAATACAACAGTCCCTGCCCCAAAGAGCTTATTATCAAATGTGAGCTGAGAAGCAAAACATGAATGTCGGAAACAAACAGAAAAAATGAGGGAAGAGAACAAGGTTAACAGTGAAAGACAACATACGATACAGTATATAACCAGGTGCATAGCCAGACGGATTGAGTCAATTAAAAATGTATAACATTTAATAAAATCATCAGAATTCCCTATTGGCCATTACCTAGCTTCAGGTATTATGCCTGAATTCTTACTGCCTAAAGACCAAATCATTTTCTCTCTCAAAGTAATGCAGAAGAAAATAATGCTGGAATATAAGAACACCACCAAGGCAGTAGTACATTAAGTGGTTCAAGCCAGGGCTAATGTCTAGGAGAGTGCTCAAGATGGACAATAAATAAATAAATAAAAAAAATATCAACAGAGACAAACACTGCATGGCCTTCTGGGAAACATTGCACTTTATATTATTATTTATTAGGAATCTGCTGCAGGCGGCAGAGGCCCAAATCCCAGTACGTGTCTCACTATTTCTAGCCCCTTCTCCAAAATCATCCATATACATAATGGTTACAAACAGCATCTGTTTTCCTTTCAGGATGCAGGATGATTGGATAGGCTGTATTGCTAAACTGCCCACACTTTTGGGCACAAGTTAGGGCAGCCCTTAAACTAGCAATGAGATTGCTGTTGGCTACTACAAAGCCTTACAAGGGGAACACAAGAGCATAAATCAGGAGCTCTCTGACTTTTCCCATAGACCACATATCTATTCCTCCTATTCGTGGTTCCATGATTTAAGTGCTCTGAAGGACCACTGTTGGGGGTCATGCTTTGTTATGGCAGACTGAAATTTTTCACTTTCATTTGGCCTGATCAGCCACATCTGTATTAGCTTGAGAAGCTGTTCTTCACTAGAGTTGTGTTCCCGTGACCTGCACGTAATGTCCAGGTTCTTGTTATGCACGCAGTAATGACAATGTCTCAACTTCCCTAATGGAACTATTCATCTCCTTCGGTCTTTCTCTATGCCAGGGATCTCAAACTCAAATGACCAAAAGGGTCACACAAGGACTAATGCATTGGCCTGAGGGCTGCACCACTGACACCGCCCCTCTGGCCCCGGTCCCGCCCCCACACCACCCCTTCCATGAGACTCCCACCCCTGCCCTGCCTCTTCCCACCCCTTCCCTGCCCCCATTCTAACCCCTTCCCCAAAGTCTCCATCCCTACTCTGCCTCCTCCCCAGCCCTATTCCAACCCCTTCCCCAAATCCCCACCTCTTTCCCCACTCCTTCCCTGTGTGCCTGGCTTCCCGCTCCTCCCACCTGGAAACCACTAAGCCACCAAACAGTGGGAACTTCCTGGAGATAGGTAGAGGAGCGGGGCGCAGCACACAGGAGGAGGCGGGGAGCTTAGTAGATACAGGAAATAACTCAGGGATGGAGTTTGGTGGCCACAGGAAATAACTCCAGGGGGGTGCAGGGAGCTTGGTGGGCTGCAGCAAGGAATTCCGCAGGCCGCTTGTTTGAGACCCCTGCTTAAGAGAAGTAATCTTCTCTTCAGTCTCCTGACTTATTCAGCAGTATTTACATATTAGTTTTCTAATTACCCCTCTTTTTCTCAGCCATCATCTGGATATATTCCCAAGCATGCACTCATTGGACAGATTATCCGAACAAGTCATCTGGGGGGAATTGCCTAGAAGGGAAACCAACTAATAAGATTTCCTTTTTCTTTGAATTTTTAATACTTACATTAGCTCTTAAGTGGACTCTTTCAAAGTTTTACTAAACTAGTGGTTCATTCTTTTAGGAGTGCTTTGATTCAGCACTCTCAGTCAACTCAACCCTCTCCCCAAATGTCTTCCACAGGGAGGAAATGCAGAACATGGAAACTACCACCTGTTCATTTACCTACAATAAATGTAATTGAAAAATGTTTTAGCTGTTCTCTCCTGCCTTACAGCTCAATACATGCAGTCCAGGGCTGGTTTAATTTCATTCAAACCAGCTATTGTGGGTCATTGCAAGAAAAGCAGATTTTAAGGATCTGGCAGTATATGCCTACATGGAAGAAATGCCACCCTGATTTCAAAAGCCAGTGACTTTTTTTTTCTAGTGTTAGTCCTTCAGAAGTCATTGTAATTAAGAAGCTCTTACTTAACCTGATCTGACTGGATCAACTTATTGGATGTCAGATCACTGCACGTGCTCCTTTTAAGCTTTCAGAAACAGACTCTGGAATCTGCACACACTGTTCAGATCCAGCACCGCCGTCACTGGCTCCTTAGTGGAACAATTCTTTCCAGCAGTTTCACATACCAGATAGGTCTAGTAGTTCAACTGTCAAACTCCCAGAGACCACTGAATTTTTGGCAGCTTCACAGGTCTAAGATCTTTCCTGTTTGGTTTTATTCAAAGCCCAATAAAGCAAAGACACAGGCTACTTAAAAGGATTTCAATTTTGATGTTCTCCCCCTCTTGCTAGTTTTTGTTTTCCTCCTCTCTCTCCATCTGATGGTTGTTATCTTTAGCTGTTTGGAAGTAACCATTTCCCTCTGGAAATACCATTTATTGGCTTTCATGATGGAAACAAGAGGCACCCTGTTATAAGTGTGAAGTATCCTAAAATTAGTATTTACCTGTAAGGGGTTAAGCTAAAGGTAACCTGAGAGGTGGACAACTAACCAATAAAAATTTTTTTAGAAGAATTTTAAGTTTTAGGGTTTTGGGGTTGTTGTTTTTTTTGTTTACCTTGGCTATGGGATGAACACAGCTATGTTTTTTATTGTAACTATGGGAAAAAACATTTTAACCCAAGCTGGTAAAATAAGCTTGGGGGGGGGGGTATTTCTTTTTCATGTGGGTCCCCACATCTGTACCCTAAAGTTCAGAGTGGGGAGGCAATCCTGACACACCCCATATAGAAAAGAACTTCTTTCATGCTGTTTCAAAATTTACCAGCAGAGCAGTTCAAATCATTTTCTACAGCCTGATCTGAGATATCAACTTGATATTCTTTTATAACATTCCCAACCTGGCTTCACTACAGATTGTTTTGACAATTATTACTATCCATAAAGCAAATGATTACATTCCTACAGTAATGATAAGCTGGGAGATCAAGTGTTAGGAAATTAATAATTTTTATCACAAACGTTCCATGTTTTAAAAACATTGGAAAAGAATACATTCCTAACATGTTTAGATCCTACAAATATCACTCAGGTCCTTTTTGTCTTCCATGGCCTCTTAATTTTTCTGAGAGCTAATAATATGAAACCAAAGTTGATCCCTTTACACTGAAATATAACTAGAGTAATACACCAGCTGGCACATTGAAAAAAAAAAAAAAAGGATAATGACAACTGCCTCAGTTTCCCTTGTTTTATTTCAGTGCTGTTTGTTTCACCACTACTATAGTCCAGAGCAGTGTGGTGGTCCCATTATGCCCCACATTTCCAGATGTTTGTAATTTTGGCCATAATTCATTCCCAGTTTAAATTTAAAGATATTTGCTTAAGAAGCTAATTACTCTTCAATGATAAATATCAATATTTTATTGGCAACTACTGTTTCTATGCAGATTAGGCAAATAACCTGCAGACAAAGAGAGATTGCATCGAAGAAATAGAACAAAAGTGCAGACCTCTGAGATCATCTACTCTATCCTCAAAAGTCCTGAAGCATTCACTAACAGGGTTCACTCAAGAGCAGCAGAAAACTTTCCATGGGGTCAAAAATTAGATGTTGGAGTGTAAACCTTAAAATTTTCCTTTTCTAGATCTGGTAAGAATTGTCTTCCCTTAGCTGATGTAGTGACTGTGCAGAGACACTCAGACCCCTCAAAAAGAGGCAAAAAGAGTGCCTGATGTTTCCACAAAAATCCTGGCCACTGGACAACTTACAAGTAGCAATAAAGTAAGCTTGGTTCAGGTCAGTCTTAACATGACAGATGATGGTAGCCAAGAACTGTGGTTACCCTCAGGACTCCATTTGGGGCCTGGAAAATATCCTGGAAATACTAATATAAAATACTATTGACAAATTTCTTCATTTTAGTTGTGAAAAGAAAATCCCTAGCATCCCTGGTAATGTAGAAAAAGCTCCCATTACTGAAAATATACCCTTTTTATATTAATGAAATCTGCACCAGACAAAAACCCATTTGAGTGCAGCTTCAGACAGGAACAAAGGCCTCAGGTCTTTCTTCCTTCCTCCCACCTTCTTAGACATCAGGAAATCCAGAATTCAAAATCACTTAAACAAGTATTCTTAGTCGCTCCTTTCTAAAACATGTGCGGAAATATTTTTGCACTTTTGAAAACCATGTTATTGTATGTAACCCATTTGTAATCAAGAAATTAGAGTCAATTATTTGCACGGATGTATCGTTTCTGAAAACTGTTTTTGCTTCCATTAAAGTTTTTCTTTGGTTTGAACTCGTATTCAATTTCTGTATCTGGTGATGAGCTACATTGTACTTTCCCACAGGAAATTCCACAGTAGGGAGCAGAAAGCCTAGGAAACTTCAGCAGGTTTTCACCTACTCCCTTCAAGGTAAAGGGCTTTAGGGGGCCACAGAGAAGGCAAAAGTAAAGGCTACAAGTCCAATGGGACACATGGGCAGTTCTGCCATAAGCCATACAGAGCTTGGGCTCTCTCTCCCCAAACATACATACCCTGAAGAGAAGCAGAGATTCTTCACAAATTAATGTCGTATGAACCCTTGGGCAGATAACCAGTGGGAGGGGTGTGTGGAAGAATCCTTCAGAGAGTTGCTGGTGAATGGCTCCTCTCCCAAATTTCCCTGGAACAAAAGGAGGAGTTCTATGTGATAGGGAAGCAGGGAGGAGTTCTCTCTCTTAACACTACTTCTCACCTCATGTGTCTCTCCTAAATTTTCATCCTGTCTATTCATGTTTGCAAAGGGGAGAATAAGCTTCTATATTTAATTAGCAAAACTTCCAAAACCTTTCTGCTAAACATTTGAATGAACCAATTAAGTGACTCCCTCTCCTCACCATTTGGTGTAAGAGAGAAACAACAAATTGCAGCAGTGTGCCACCCATGGAAACTTTTCCCGGATGTGAAAGGTGTTTTGATTTCACCGGAAAATAAAAAGGTGTTATATTCTTAGTAATTAGATCTGCTTATTTACAGAGTTACTTTGTCTGCTAGGATTGTGATCCAATTCATTTGGAGAAACAAAAAGAAGGAGCAAGTAGAAGAATTTTGGTTCTCGTTAGTCAAAATGACTATAAATGTATTTTATATCTTTTCTCCCTTCTTAGAAAGTAAATGGGTCAACAAGATGGCCTCTTAAGGCCCTTTTCAAGAAGGATAAAAAAATCACACTTCCAGTGAAATCATCATTGGCCTACATGTGGAACACCAAATAGTCAAAGAAAATAAAAATGAAAGAAGTCCTCCTAGACAAATGAAATCTCAGTGGCTCTATAATTGTTATTGAACTGTGTCATGCTATTATATTACAGTACTTTCTTACACTGAATTTGCTGACAACCTGTTGTCTCTTTATGACTCAGAACAGTATACGTATATTATTTAAAATAACAATCTTACTAGTTTGGTCATAAATTCCATACCACAACCCAAACCTTCTTCTATAAGAGGTGAATGGTTGATTGAACCAAGGCTTTGACTATGCAGAACACCTAGAATATTTCACAAGTACAGCAAGCTTTTTAATTTGTACTGCAGAGCACCGTCTATTGTTTATCAGATACAGCTATCCGCTCTGAGGCTATGTCTATACTAGAGAGCTTACAGCGGCACAGCAGCACTGATGCATACCCACTTTATGCTGACGGGAGAGAGCTGTCCCGTCAACATAATTAATCCACCCCAATGAACAACAATAGCTATTTTGGTGGGAGAAGTTTTCCCCAAGTGTTTGGGGGTGGGGTTTGAATATTCACACCCTTAAGCAACGTCAGTTGCCGATGTAAGTAGTGTAGACGTAGCCTTAGTTAGTTAACTAAACTAGCTAAAAGAAGGGCAGCCATTCAAATCTCTAGACCACCATTTATATATATTTTAAAATTAGTCCTCTAGGAAATATAAAACATTGGTAAAATAGATCAGTGTCTTATTTTGGACAATTATAATTGTAGTATACTAGCCTTAGACCACAGATAAAATTTCCCAAAACATCTAAATTAGGAACCTAAATTCCATGTCCAAAAATTATTTAGGTACTTAGGGGCACATGTCTCATTATACATAGGATCCGAAATGCCTAAAGCATAGATTTTTAAAGATATTTAGGCACCTAGTGGGATTTTCAAAAGTACTAAAACTCTTTGATTTCAGTGGGAGTTAGATGCCTAGGAGCTTTTGACAACACCACTAAGTGCCAAAATACCTTTAAAAAAATGGCTCTAAATATCTTTTGGAAAGTCAATCACTTTGAAAATTTTACCCTTTAAAAAAAAAATACAAAATGCCATCTCTAACACATTTCAAACATATTTCCCCAAGATATTTAATGTTATTTGTACACGTTATCTGTCAGAAATAGTAAATTTATCAATTCTGATTAACAGAGCCATCCCCTGCGTAGGGTGAATAGGGGCAACCACTCAGGGCCCTGCTTAATTGGCCAGCGCAATTGATCCCGTAATAAATCAATCTGTCACTTCCACCGCGGGCTCCCCCATGATTTGGGGGAACCCTGCGGGTTGGTAAGATTGCCTACTGCGGTTGGTACCAGAAGAGATGAATCCGTCACTTCCGCCTCGGGCCCCACACCTGCCCTAGGAACAGCCCTGCTGATGAAAATGTCAGAATCAGGAATACAAGGTCCCAGCTATTGTTTTTTTCCTTATGGGGGCGGGGGGATGTTAATCTCAGTATCTCCAGTATTTGACTCTATCTTCTTATTTTAATTTTTACAAAAATGTAATTTTAATAAATACTATTTCAAAAATATACTATTGTTTCTTTGAACTGTCATCAGACGTCTTGTTTCTTTACTAACTTTTCATTTCTGAGAGATCAAATCCATGGTATTTTCCTCCTTTATTAATAGCTTCTTATTTCTTTTTCTCAAGCTTTACTGGCACACTCATATTGCTGGATGTTTTTAATTCACTGTTGCAACACTGAGCCCTGAATTTCATGATTAAAATAAATACTGGAACCCATAATTTATATTTCAGAAAATAGCCATCTTTTTACAATTAAATATGAAATAAAAGTTTTTAAACCAATCATGAGACAAATACTTACTTCTGATGTTTTTATTTCAGCTTGAGGCACAGTTTAGAGAGTTTCAGACAAGGATTAAATTCATAAACTGTCAACAACCCAACATAACCGCCAAATAATTATATAGCATTTCCAAAGTAAGTCATTTTAATATAAGTTAAGAATTTCCAATTATAAATAAAATTTTATTTTTCCCTTTAGAACATTAAATCCCACTAATGACATTGTACTGTATGCCATTCAGAATTACAGTGGCACCTGCTGGCTATGGAAGTTAGCATGTTGTTGTGTCTATGTTCCCATTATAAACATGCCTGTCCACAGGGTTACATGTTGGCTGTAACGTGCAGATCCAGGCAGGACAGTGGCAAACAAAGTCTCAAAATAAGAGAATAAGTTTAGGTACAAACATATTTCCTTTTAGTACTCAGTAATTTGAAAGTCACAGGAATAAAAATAAAATGGAAGATTTGTGGTTGGATATACTTGTTCATGCTCCTATAAAAAAAATTACAGATATTGGTTCATAATAAGGATCACTACCTCACTGGGCAAAGGAGGGTAGCTAATGTAAAAATTATAGACAACTTATTGCACTTACACAGAATCTTTTCCTTATTTTATCCCTGCAAAGATCAGTCAAGGCAAGCAAGTGTTACTACCATTTTATAGGTAAGTGCACTGAGGAACAGAGAAGTTAAGTGATTAATCTAAGGTCACTCAGGAAATTGGTTGGAAAGCCAAAAACAGAAACTGGGTGTCTTTTGCTAGTCTTGTGCCTTAGCTATAAAATTTAAGAACATAAGAATGGCCATACTAGGTGAGACCAAAGTATCTGAGCTGAGTATCTTGTTTTCCAGCAGTGGCCAGTGCCAGATGATTCAGAAGGAATGAACAGAACAAGGTAATTATCGTGTGACCCACCCTTTTCATCCAATTTTAGTTTCTGGCAGTCGGAGGTTTAGGGACACGCAGAGCATGGTCCCTGACCATCTTAGCTAATAGCCACTGATGGACTTATCCTCCATGAATTTAACTTGCTCTTTTTTGAGTACAGTTATACTTTTGGCCTTCACAACATCCCATGGCAATAAGTTCTATAGGTTGACTGCCCGTTCTGTGAAAAAGTACTAGTTTATGTTTTTTTTAAACCCGCTGCCTATTAATTTCATTGTGTTATGTGAAAGCGTAAATAAAACTTCTTTATCTTCTCTAAACGATTCATGATTTTATAGACCTCTGTCATATCCCTCTTTAATCATCGGTTTTCTAAGATGAACTATCCCAGTCTTTTTACTCTTTCCTTGTAAGGAAACAGTTCAATACCGCTAATATTTTTTAGTGTCCTTCTCTGTACTTTTTCCACTTCTAATGTGGGGCAACCACTAAATTAACACTGACGACGTTGAGGTGTCTATCGTGATCCTGGGGGACCCAGTCTGCTCCTTGCTCCCATGGCTTATGAAGCCATATACTGGTCATCTGGACAGCAGTAAGGGACAGTTCAACTAGAGGCTTAGCAAGTGCAGAATGGTGGTTGAATGTGCCTTTGGCCATTTAAAAGGGTGCTAGATAAGTTTACTAATAAGGTTGGACCTTAGTGAAGACAACATCTCCATGGTTAGAGCTGCCTGCTGTATGCTCCATAATGTCTGTGAGGCAAAGGGAGAAAAGTTTCCACCAGGGTGGAGCATGAAAGGAAATAGGGTGGCAGCTCTCTCTGAGAAGTTAAATACAAGGGCAATAAGAAGAGCCGAGCAAGGGGCTCTGCATATCCACAAGGCTTTGAAAAAATGTTTCAATTATGAGCCACAGTAATGTAAGCTGCTTGTCTTCACTGTGCTTTTCCAAACTTTTACCTGGCTTGCATCAGTATCCCTGTAAAGTCAACCTCCCTTCCCCAACTCCCTGCTTCTACTCAATAGAGAACATTTATTTCTTGAATCCATTTATTTCACTTAACACACACAAGTAAACTGAGAGAACAGAAAAAAAAAAGTTAACCTTGAGGAAAAGGGGTTATAAACTTGGGAGGGGAGAAAGAACATCAGCTGTGTAACATAACACCATATTACTGACCATCAAAGGTCTGTGACTGGGCATCTTCTGTTCCTTGTACCCTCCCCATGAGTTGAGTGCAAGGGAACTTTTGGGGGAGGGAAGTCATGAGCCAGGTGATGCTGGCTGGCTTTTTCAGCAGGGGTCGCAGAGGGACTCTATCCTCCAGCTTTTGTTCCTGAAGCTCAACCAGATGCCTCAACATGTTTGATTCGTTCCCTCATAATCCGAAGCATCTCATCCTGACTCACAGGGTCATGCTCCGGGAATACTTTCTTGATCTTCATGTCCATGTCTAACTTCTCAGCCAGTGAAATCCTTCAGGCTCTGAGCTCTGTGTCAGCTGTCCCTGAGGCATTCATTAACTTGGTGAACATGTCCTCCCGCATTCTCTTTAGTCTCCTCCTAATCAGTGCAAGTTTCTGTACAGGTGTTCATGACGTGCCGAAGAAAACATTTACATCTTCAAGACATGGAATAAAACAAAGCAACCATTGTAAATACATATGATATTTCCAGAGCAAGGTTGTTTGTTTATATAATTCCAAATCCCTTATTACACTAGGTGCAAGCCATAATATAATCAGAATCTCTACCCATTCAATGAGCTGTTTTGCTGTTCCAGCCATGGTGAGAAGGCCCCGAGTCACAGGTGACCGCACGTTTCCTGAAGTTTATGGCAGACTCGTGTCAGTAGCATAGGTAGATAGCTGAGCAATCGCCCTTCCCCTAGCAACACGGGATGTTGTTTAAGAATGGGTCATATGGGTGGCCTCTGGGAGTGCGGGAGAAAAACAGAGGAAACCCACCCCAGTCCCTTATCAGCCACTTGAACTACATGCTGATCGATGCCGAGCACACTAAAGGTACATTAGTGGCAGTGTGGTTTGGCGATCTGGAGTTGAGGTGTGTGTGTCTCTATTATTTGTTGTATGAGCACTTTTAATAAAAAATTTCCCCTCTTTCTCCTAGGTGACCCTATGTGATATCAGTCTCCTGAGGGTAACAGAAGTGGAAAGGAAGGTGATGCTGCAAGTGTCTGGGTATAGATTTGATCCTTACATTGCTATGCTGTGTACTGCAATGATGCCAGAATTAATTCAGGAGTTGCGTGGGAAAGTGTCCTACCATGGTGGAATAAATAAAGCTGCCCTCCCAGAGGGTATTGAAGAGTACCTCCATGAAACTTTCCTAGAGCTCTCCACAGAGGATTCTTGGGCTATTCTAGTCCACATAAACAGTCTTTTCCAGGGGTCACCCTCTGCATAGCTGGAGTGGCCTCATGGAAGCAGAGACCCACAGCACCTCACTTTTTCTTCACAGCAAACATGTAATGCCACTGAATGTGTGTGTGCATTAAAGTTTAACTGGAATTTAATTGGAACTGCATACTCACCAGAAGTGCCTTCTCTGGCATCATGGTTGGTCACTGTGATGTCCTGAAACCCACAGATGAGTTAAAAAAATTTCCTGGCTCATGGGGAGAATGGATCCACCACTCACCTGTCTCCCATTCTCCTCTTTCTCTTCCTCATCCACCATATTGTCCTCCTTGTTGTCCCTAGACTCACATAGCTGAGATGTGTCCATGTTGCTTTTGGGGTACTGGTAGGGTCACCCCCGATAATTGCATGCAGCTCATTGTAGAACCGGCATATGTGGGGGGATCAGAACGAGAATGACTGTTCATCTCTCTAGCCTTCTGGTACACTTGGCTACGTTCTTTTATTTTCACATGGCACTGCTGTGTGCCCCTCGTTTAGCCCTTCTCCCACATTTCCCGAACAATCTTTGCATAGATGCCAGCATTTCTTCTGCTGCACAGTCTCTTCTCCCTACACAGTGATGAGATCCACTACCTTCTGTGCAGACCAGGCTGGAGATCGTTTGGGGCGTGGAGTCTCCATGACCAGCTGTGCTGGTGTGCTCCCAGTGCTGATCAAACAGAAAATGGGAATTCAAAAGTTCCTTGGGCTTTAGCAGGGGAGGGCCCGTTTCTTGTGTACCTGGCTACGGTGCAGTAGAGTAGAGACTGATCTCCAGAGTGGTTACAGATGAACATTGTGAGACAACACCGGAAAGCTAATTAAGTCAAATTACACAATGCTGTATCTTTGCAATCACACCTCACTGTCGACCCATGAAAATCGAATTAAGTGCTATGCCTCTCGCAGAGCTGGAATCCAGAAGTCAACATTTGAGGCAACTTAGGTCAACATAAAGGACCCGTGTAGACGCATACACTAACAGGTCGACTTAAGGCAGCTTCCTTTGACCAACTCTGTAGTGCAGACCAGGCCTCAGAGGCAGGATACTGGGTTAGATGGACTACTGGTTTGACCCAGTACGGCTGTTCTTCTGTAACATGAACAAGAATTCATACTCCCATGTACTTTCTGTTTGTAATATAGTGGTACTGGGCAATAGCTTGATTAATGAATCCAAAAGAATTAGATTTGAATCACTTCTCTTTTCCTCGTTACAATTTTTTGATGATATTTAAATATTTTTTGTTAAAAAAAGAAAAGGAAAAGAAGAAACTGCAGTCATGAAACATAAGCAATCTGACAAGTGAGCAAACTGCAGACCCAATCTAATTCACATGGTATATTTTGGCAGGAATTTTCTAACAGGCGGAAAGATTTAGAATGGAAAATTCTTACTATCCTTAAAACACTGCAGAAAAATTTGCTCAAGTGTATAAGCTTTCCTACTTCTACGTAAAGGAAAAGTTTCCCGTGTTACTATTGTACTGTTTCAATAAAGGATTTTAAACAGAGCAAATATCTGGAAACATTTTGCATTTTCACACTTCCTGAATAAAATTTCCTACTTTTTTTTATTCTGTCATTTCCAAACTGAAAATAATGAGATATTTCCATGAAACTAAGAATGAATAAATTTTACCTTGCTTAACTCATGTTAAGCAGCTACACATTGCTGCTTCAATCTAAATCCTTCTACAACCTCCTGATATCCTACCCATCCCCTGCTCCACTTATATTTTCAGAATTTGTTTGAAGTTTTATGTGGTGTAAAGCCTGAAAGCAGACTGAACCAATCTAAAGCCTTGGATCAGCCTAACCCATTTTAGGAAGGTCTAAGATTGTCTACAGACTCTGAGATATGCTTAAATTGCACAAAACATTTTCACAAGATAGAATCTCACCTGAATTTCCCTCTTGGTGCTCTTTGGAATGAAACAGATGGTGGTGGTGCTGCCCACTGCCGGCAGACAGGACACTGGGCTAGACGGACCATTGGTCTGACCCGGTATGGCCATTTTTATGATGCATGGAGCAGAATGAGGAAAAGAGACATCCAGGAGAGAAATGAGTAGGGAGATGTAGCAACAGCCTTGAGTGGGGCAGAGGGGAAGGTAAGGGGTTCTGGAGTGGCTGACAGGAGCTGAGGAGGGTTGAGTGAAGTTTAGGGCTGGAGGTGCAGTCTGCATGTGACAAGAGAGGGCATTGGGTTCTACCCCAGTTGGGCAGACAGGTGGAAGAGTGAGCATGTGTGTGTGCAGACAACTACATACACTGTTGGGGGAAGGGTCAGATTAAGCAAAGTTTTTGGGGGCGGAGTTCAGCCTGGCTAATTGAACCAGGGAAGGAGCAGAAGAGTGGTGGGTCAGAGGGAGCTGAGGCAGATCTCAGTTGGAAAAAGAATGGAAACTGGCTGGTTTGGATGTGGTGCCAAGAAGGAGGAGCAAGGAAACTGTCAGTGATGATGGGCCCAGAAGTGGGTTGAGCCAAAGGAGGAATGGGGGAAGTTTCATGGACTCCGAGTGCACCCTGTTCCAGAGTTGTTACAGGAGTGACTTATCAGAGAGCTGCAATGGTGACCAGAGTTAATGTCTGCTTTGCAAGCCTTCGTGCAAATCAGAGTACGTGGTTGAGGTGAGATCCCAGTAGCACTGTAACACACTTTGAGTTAAATGATTTAGCAAACAAAGCTATGAAGTCCTGGCCCTGATTCCGAGCTGAGTCCACACTATACTGCAATGACTCCCTAAGGAGTTGTTCAGCAGCACAAAACAGCCAGAGATGTGTTTTTCTGTTAAGATGGACATCAGAATTTGTTCAACTCAGAAGTTAATGCTGACAGCAGCCAAGGCTTGTTTTTGGCTACATTTACCAATTTGTTTAGTTGCTGGCTTCAATTCCTATGGTATAGTATATCAAACAATCTCTTGGTATAAAGATGGTATTCTTTACGTTTGCTTTAGGAAAAGTGTTCTCTACTTTCACATTGAAACAGAAAGACCACACAGATGAAAAAAAAAAGTCTTTTGAGTCAAAGATTTTGCAAGATGTTTACAGCATTAGGCCTGTTCCATGATGTTCCAAAGTAAGCCAGTGTTTTAAAAAAAATTAGCTATGGTCTAAGCATATTCCTGGTGAAGTGGTATACTTAAATATGAAAATTTTGACATATTTTAGAAGAACTATTTTTCCCTTCCTGCTTCGTCTGGAATCAAGGAAAACACAGAAGTTTTGGAGTGAGAGAATGAGAGTCTGACACATTGTTAGGTATATCGCAAGAAGAACAGGAGACTTGTTATGCGTTTCAATCAGGCCACAACTTTATTACATAGATGTCTAGGACTATCCGGCAGATAAAGTGTATAGTGCACGCAAATCCATGCTTATTCAAATCAATTCTTCTGGGCTTCCATCAGCCCCTCTTTGTTTCCATCCAGATCTCCCAGTTAACCTCTGGCTCGGACCTTACCATCCACTATCCTCGTAAGAGGATTAAGGATGGCTATGAGAATGGGAGGTAGGGGGTTGGCTCCCAGCCATACCAATCATAAGAGTCACCAACCCCCTCCCTTGTTCCGTTCTATTATCCAGTACTTCCTTTTAAGTTCTTTACCAGGCCATTTATCTGGTCACTGGCTGCCCTCCCTATGGAGTACCTGCACTGAACATCCGCCCAACCGTACAAAATAAGTTGCAACATATGGCCTACCACTTTTTCTTCTCAACAGAAAAGGTCTTCCTTCACACCCACTGTGGGGAAGGGGAAAAACCACACTCCACCGAAGCCAATTGTGGTGTGCGGGAAAAATTCCTTCCCAGACCCCCTTTAAAAGGGGCGACTAGCGCAAAGTCCACAGGTTCAGCCCAGCCTGCCATTTGCATCCACTAGGTAAAGGAGGGTGGGTGCTGGCTTCCTTGCCATGTGGAGCGAGGAAATTTGCCCCACGCAGGTTTCGTATCTTTATGCACATTCTTGGGGGGGAGGGAGGTGTGTCACTGCTGCAAAGCTGACCACCAAGAACCTTTTTTACAGCAGTTTCTGTCCTCCTCTGCCCCTCACCCCCAACCCAGCAGAGCTGCCATTCTTTGGGTAAGCCACAGACAAAATGTGTGGTGCAGTCAGTATTCAGTTTTCTATATATCATGGTGGTACAGAGGTTCTTCAGCTATTACCTACTTAAGATTATTTTGTGACTATAACATTAGACTTGTGCCAGAGAACAAAGTCATCATGATTATTCTGATGATATTAACCTATGACTAAACAAGAATTTACAAAATCTCTGATGTCCTGATCCAGGGCCAGATGCTCCAGTTTCTCTGTTAAGGGATTGGATATGCTCGCAATTATCAGTATATGGGAAAATATCTGTACGTGGAATGACTATCGAAAACTGACATAAGAGCTGCAATAATTAGACTATTAGACTTTTTACAGTACGTTTGACAACTGAAAATGAGCAATCGTTCTCCAAATATAAATGGAATATTTTGACTCAATATTTAATGTCCAAGACTATCCTAATTTAAATCAAATGTGTAAAAGAATAAGAGTGCATGGCCCCATGGCCTGAGGAATTAATAGCTTATACTAGAAAAAAAAAAAGGGCCTAGTATGTACACCAGGATAGATCTTCAGCTGCATCAAATTTATGCTTGGCACATCTGGGGTGACTGCGGGAGAAGGTGGTTCTAATGAATCTTTCCATTCCTCCCTTTCTGGGGCCACAGGAAATTAAAACGGTGTCCAGTCCATAGTCTTTTCTAAGATTTGCTGGCTGGAAAATTCCCACAGCCAAAGATCAGGCAGAGTGCTGTGCACTGGCTCTAGCCCTACTTCTTCTATCCCTGGCTGGCCTCCTCACCACTCCTGATGGGGGAGAGGTGGAAAGCAGGCAAAATAAAGCCAACCTTAGCTGCCTACTTGAGATAGCTTTAAGTCCCCGTAGGGAAGCTGGAACAGTGCGAAAAGATGGTGGCAGTGCTAAGTATACGGACCAATGTATCCAGAGAAAGATAACTTTACAAGTACTTCATGGTGCAAACACTGTCATCTAACCACTATGACTCAGAATATAAATAACTGCTTTAAGATGTGTGGGATATGAAAATGTACAAGTACCTTCAGAGTTAATGAAAGTAAAGTGGCATGCATATATTGTGAGGAGAATATGCAGTAGACCTGTATCACTACCATGGATTTTAATACAAATAATAAAATTATAATTGACAATAGCAACTAGAGGTCCCCAAGAAGACTGGGGCTCCATTATGCTAGGACAAGGGCTCCCAAACTTGGTTCGCGTCTTGTTCAGGGTAAGCCCCAGGCAGGCTGCGAGACGCTTTGTCTACCTGAGTGGCTGCAGGTTCGGCCGCTCGCAGCTCCCAGTGGTCGCAATTCCTGGCCAATGGGAGCTGCAGGAAGCAGTGGTCCAGCCCGTGCCACTTCCTGCATCTCCCATTGACCAGGAATGGTGAACCGCAGCCATTGGAAGCTGAGAGCGGCTGTACCTGTGTCCGCTCAGGTAAACAAAGCGTCTTGCAGCCCGCCAGGGGCTTATCCTGAACAAGACATGAACTAAGTTTGGGAACCCTTGTGCTAGGATAATCCCCACCACCCCAAAGCCACTTATTTACAATGGACTAGAGAAGATACCCAAAAATCACAGATCAGAAGTAATGGATGTCACAACAAGTATGGCCAGGATGTGTGGCACTCTAGTCCCTCCTTTCTGAAAGATGAAAACACAAATTTTTGAAGTGAAAGAAAGGGCTAACAATCAGGTTTACCTACTGGCAAGAGATACTGAGCCTTCAGCACTATTGAAACTAAAGGAGATGGCCCTCAGTGTGGTTCAGGAGAGCAGAAAGATTCCATTCCCACAAATACAGACAAACTACTCTGCAATAATACAGATGACAGAACATGTCGCAGTCAGGGTCAAAACAGTATCAGTCAAGAGTACTCAGTTTTGGGAACAAGTTTCCAAAGGTCAGATTAATACAGTTTGTATGCTGCAAAAATGTTCCTTTTGACAAAGACTTATTACAGTAACCAAATTAATGAGGGAAGTGTGACAGAAAGGTTAGGGGGAGAGAAGAAGAACTGAATTGATAGTAGGAAAGCTCCTGAGTACAGCACAGGAATGGCACTCTGCTATTTACAATATTTAACAAAATTGTAAGTTTCAGTCACAGACATCTTAATAATTGAATGAGGTTCAGTCCTTACATATGGTGCCTGTTTATGGATATATCCTGTTAGATTTTTTTTTTTTTTTAACCAGGAACAGCCTTTTTCTAGATATAAAATGAGTCATTAGCAGGTCTAATGTTTTCTAATGTTAATGTACATCAATACTTATTAAAGCTCACTGAAAATTCATGAATATAACATCTTAGGAATCCACAAATGATTATCTAATTTGTTTTTAAAGAAAACTAAACTTCAAAAATTGCTATGTCAAAGTAATATTAGATCCCAGTATAAGCCAACAAAAGGAAGTGCCAAGACTGAAGGCTGAAAACCAGTTCTTTACTCAGCATGATGTGCAAGATATACGGGAGGTAAGATCTTCAGTAATAGTAATTTAAGAATAGCAAAATGAGCAAAGGACAGCATTTCAGCCTTAATTTTGTATTGTTTTGCCTCTACAAATTAAAGTTATACCCTTACAGTGCAATGCTGAACTGTTACAGGAATAAAACTCCCACTGACAATCAACGGGAGTTTTGTTTGTTCGATGACTCCAGAGTTAAGCCCTGCAATCATTTTCAGTATAGTGGAACCAGACAGGCAACACCCTGAAAATGTGCCTTTTTATGTTACTTTCATGTAGATGTTTGGAAAGGAAAGGAAGACACTTTTTTGTAAAACAATGGGGTAGCACATGCTTGTGCAAGTGACCCCATGAAACAAAGTGATTTTATTGGCACATCTTCAGCAACTACTTCTCACCCCTCTCTGTGTTGTTCTCTGTTTGGCTCATCTTACAAATTAATTTCCTGTGCAAACATTATTCTAAAGATATATTACTTTAAAATAAAAATCTGTCTGGTATTGAGCCTATTGTTTCCAAGAATACCACATAAACAAATTCTTTACAAAGGAATAAAAACAGTGTTATAAAGAAAAGTTGGAAGACTTTTGCCTCACTAATTTCATAATCCTATTCATATTTAGGCCAAGATTTTCAAAATTCCCACAGCTCCCATTGGCCGGGAATGGCGAACCGTGGCCACTGGGAGCTGCGGACACTCCGGTAAACAAATCGTGTTGCAGCCAGGCAGGGGCTTACCCTGAACAAGCCACGGAACAAGTTTGGCACCCCCTGAGCTAGTGACATTGAGTGGCCAACTTGAGACAACTTTCAAATGCTAGACTTTCAAAAGGAGGTGTTCAGCACTTTCTGAAAATTAGGTCCTTTTAAAGTTTCTCAACTGGGTATGCAAAACTTGAGGTCCAAAAGTCAATAGTCACTTTTGAAAATTTTGAGAAAGATACTTTCTGAAAGCAAGTAAAGTTTTGATTACTCTGATTGACCGGCATTCAAATGTTTCCTCTCAAAAATCAGGCAGATAGGCTCAGCCTCTCCGATTCATGATGGAGAAATAGGCCCGTGGTACCAGATCCTGTCTTGTGAGGCAGAAACATAGCAGGCACTGACTGCTTGCTAAATTACAGAATCATGTGTCCTAAGGAGTCACTATGATCACTGTCGCACTTTCTTGTTGGAGTTTCCAAATGGTGCAGGACAATAACGGGAAGGCATTTGGATAAGTGCACCTCTTCTCCCGAAGAAGTGTG
>ML677333.1:60718230-60831478 GCA_007922305.1 Dermatemys mawii | reverse complement strand
TTTCTGTTCTGGTAGGTTCATGAAGTCCTCATGACTTCCACTATGGTCATTGTTCTGTCAACTCAAACAATCCACTTTGGACTCTTGGATGTTAAAACATCTTACAACTGTTTCATTGGGAAGCTCATTGCACCGCTATGCTTTGGAGAGGGACTTGAAATCTGGCAGAGGCATTGCCCTGGGGTAAGAATTGTCCTTTCTGACATTCCAGTGAAAATCTGTCCTAATTAGCAGTTTGCACATGTGCAGTAGAGGCTTCTTGGGGTTCAGCAACTACATTCTCCAAAGATTCCATCTGTAATGAGCACAGTCCATCCTCACAAAGTTCCTGTGTACCAACCAGACTACACATTTGAAATCACCACAGAGCAACTCAGCAAACTCCATCCCAGGGCTCTGGGGCTGAGCAGAACTTTCATAAGTGATCCATCCCATCCTCTGTTGCCCATTCCCAGCTAATAGCCATTGCTGGCCCTATCCTCTATGAATTTATCTAGTTATTTTTTTCTTAACCCTGTTGTAGTCTTGGCCTTCACAACATCCTCTGGCAAAGAGTTACACAGATTGACTGTGTGTTGTATGAAGAAATACTTCCTTTTGTTTGTTTTATACCTACTGCCTATTAATTTAATTTTATGACGCCTAGTTCTTGTGTTATGAAGGGTGAACAACACTTCCTGAATTACTTTCTCCACACCAGTCATGACTTCATAGACTTCTATCATATTCCCCTCTTAGTTGTCTTTTTTCCAAGCTGAGAAGTTCTCCTCTCAGCAGCTTAAGTGGTATGCGGCACCAGAATGGAAAGACAGATTATCTTTTAAATGTTCTCAGTGCTCTAATTGCTGGCACTCAGTCAACCAGGAGGACAAGAAATACCCTGGAATGCAGTGGTGTGAGAAGATACATGGAAGTCAGGGAGGCATGGGAGCAGATAGGAGCCAGGAGAGGGTGGCTGAGGAGGACTCGGACAAGAGCCAGGTGATAAGAGAGAGTGGACAGAGGCATGCTGGAGGCAGAAGACTAGAAGGAGCCAGGCATGAGGATGGGAGCAGAGGGGTCTGTTACCACCAGACCCCAGAATTGAAATCAAGATTCCTGTCAACATTCCTTGGTTGTCAGCCAGTACCTACAGATCCAACAGGCAAATAGCATGTTCATCTCCATTTATGGCTGGCCCACGTATAAAATCAATTGCTCCATTAGTTCTCTCCAGTGGCAGAGATCTGTGCTATGGATGTAAAAGTTTCAGTCCTGCTGATAACACTATGTGGAAGACAATGTACTTGTGTGTGATGGAAATTTAATTTTTTCAGTTTGCTTTTTAAAAAGTTTAGTAAATGAATTAAATGAGAAAAAAGAAGAAACCTACATTAAAAGAAATTAAGGTTATAAAGGTAGGAAATGTCAGTATTAAGGTCTCCTGTGCAACCTTAATTAGCTCTCCTGTGCATCTGCACTGTGATACAGACTTCAAGTACCAGATCACACACTATTTTTTCCAAAAGACCCCTGCCTCATTCACTGCATACAACAGATGGTGCTCACCAAAGAGGCAGCTATTCAATGTTTCATTTTATCCTCATCATTCAGTATGTCAACCGGTGTCTTATTTCTGCATATCCTTCACACATTGCTCTGAATTCAGAATTATCAATATACTCATTAGCTTTTCTGTGACACTAATTACTGTAATATGTGTGCACCTGGCAAACACTAAATGAATTTATCTGCACCCTATGTCTGTGAGATGTGGTGGTATTATCATCCCCATTTTATAAGGTCAGGAACTGAGGCACAGAGACACCAGAGTCAGAAGTGTCCACTGATTTTTGGGTAACCGTTTGAAGATGCCTAGGATGTGATTTTTCATAATACTTAGCATTTCATGGCACTTTATTTGCTCAGGGCAGAGTTCTCACTTACTTCAGTTGCAGTTGTGAGCGCTCAGTACTTCTTGAACTTAGGCCCTAATGTGCGTGTGGTTAGAAAATGAGGAGAACACATTTAGCTACCACCTGCAATACGTTTGATTTAAAGGATTTGAAGCCTGAACCTGCACCATTGGCGTTACTGGGAGTTTTGGCCTGACCTCAAGTGGATCAGGAGCAAAGCCTTGTTTCTGCATAGGAATTCTATGGCAGAAGCAGGGACAGAATCCTTCATCTGCCTTATCCAGGAGACCATCCCTTCTCTTCCTCCAACCCCCCACACCGTTTACTACAAACCTTCCATCTGCTTCAACAAATGAGGCAAAGGTCCTGTAGATACCAGCCTCATTCGCTAACCAGACCTAAATCATTCCCTGAGCACCAAGTGGATAAAAATAGTAAGTGATCATGTGATTAAAGGCTTTGCCACAATTCATATGCAAAAGAGGACTGAAGGTTGTATAGCAAAACTTCCATAGACTTTAGTGAGGCCAGGATGCACCCATTATCTTCAAAATAGTCTTTTTAAAAAATTGACAATCCCACTTAGATTCATCTATAGTACTGTACTGGAATAATTTTGCAAGGAAACTCAAATGGAGTTGGGTACAAAGGCAGGGTTCCAACCCATGTCTAGATTGCATTAAGGACAGAGCTCAAGTTCCAGGCAGTATTAGGGCTAGAGTTTGGGTTTCTAAGCAGACGGCATCATGCTGATGGGGCAATCAGGCAGATCAACGTCTCAAAGAATTTCTTCCATCTGAGGACAAAATAAATTCTACAGAATTATTCTAACAAAATTTTGGCTAAAGTGAACAAGAAATGGAAAGTGAACCCCTTCCCATTTTGGATCCGACATAAAACTAAAACTATACGGACACATTTGAATTTGGGGATCTGAATTCAAACCTATCTGAAATTCCCAAGTATTCTGATCTGAAGTTCCACTTTTGGCTCATCTCTAAGAATGTATGGTAGGAATGTTCTGTACTGGCAAAAGAACAGTATCTTTCATCTGCTATTTCTATGATTCATTTGTAATAGTACATAAATGCAACCACAATGGTGTTCGGTTCATTTTTGTATCAGCACTCACTTAAAGATGCAGTATTTCATGAGGCCCACTTCATCACATAAAAATGTGAAAATTAAATAGTAACTTTAAGAAAAGACTTCTATACCAGCTCAGTGATCCACAGTTAATGCACACCACTGTGCTGCTGTTCATGAGATTTAAGTTTGATTTTCTGATCCTATTCTTTCTCCCAGGGCCAGAGCCTGAAAATACACCAGAAGCAAAGCTCTCTTCCTCTGATGATAAAGAAGTGCCTTGTGTTACACGACTATGCATTCTCCAGCTAATTAAGAAGCTAAAGTGATGGACTTTAAAACTAACAGCTGTGACCTCAAGTTCGAAGGAGTGTATGACAAGTTGAGATACTCAGAGTTCCAAAACGGACAGCACAAATGGGGAAGAGTGAGGAAAGTGGGGCTGGAGAAGAGATTATTGCATAGGTCCCAGCCTAAAACCTATAGTCAATTCTCTTAAACCCCTATTCATTCTGCATGTCCTAAATCTGGCTGATATTGTACATATAACACTAACAGTAGCACAAAGATGGAAGACAGATGTAGAATTAACATTAAGACCTTCCAGGAATTATCCAAACAATTCTGAAATCTGAACTTTGATACAGTAACATGAACAGGGCAATAAACATGAGAAGACACCATAATGACAAAGTGTTTTTTTTCTCTTAAAGTATACAAATAATTTTGATTAATTAGAAACACCAGAGATTTTGCTTCTCAAGTCATACTAATCCCATCCCAGTGTAAAGATGTATGCCAAAATAAATGCCATAGCCTTCTTTAAATTAACACATGGGATCAGATGAATTAGAATCCTCAATCCCCTTCCACCTCTCATACAGAGCTATTTAACTGATGGGAAACAGAAAATTATTCTCTCCTGGAACTGACTCAGAAGGCAGATCCATCATTCAGTAGCCAGCATATGATTCAGCTTAGCTTTGCACAAAAAGTTAAAAAGTCCAAAAGCTACCAAAAAAGGGCTCTTGAATTAGTGAGCTGCCTCCCTTTAACACTCCTGAAATGCCTGCTGAAAGATTCTGTGAATCATGACTGCTGCAAGAGGAGCACCCCTGTATTGAGAAAGTGGAAACTTTCAATGACATCCAGCAAGCAGGCATTCCCTTTATCTAAAGACATCTTTCACTCAGCTAAAAGGTAGGATGAGAATGTAGTAATGTCATCAGACTTCCAGAAAGGGGGTGGGGGGAAGGATTACTAAAATACATGGCAGATACCAAAAAAAAAAAGCAATTGTGTTGTTTTCAGATTAAAATGAATGTAAACCAGTGTAATACATTTTGAAAGAAAAAATATTGATCTAAGTTTATTATATAAAACAAGATGTCTCTTAAAATTGGCTGATTTATGCTCACATTTTATTATCTCTACTAGCTAGCACTGAATAAGCAGCAATAAACATTTTTTGCAAGTAGGAAAAAGACATTCCATTCTTTTCATGTCTTGGAATATGATACATAATGTAAAAATACCAGCAAATATTCCACTTATCTGAAATTCAGTGTCTGAATAGCAGAATGATTTACTGAGCCTTCATATGCCTTTAATATTTCTTCATGTGATGTACACACACAGAATGAAAAACCCTACTTCTGCTGTGTAATCCCCTCATGTTTCCAATGGGATACATTTCAAATTGATAAAGGGTTATGATCTAGTGATTAGATCATTTGAAAACAGTGCTACTTTCCTTTCAGATTAATCACATGCTAGATGTTTAACAACCTAATTATTTGCAGAGTTATTAACATGGGGTAATTCCTGTGAATTCAAAAGACTTAAGTTCAAAATATTCCAGAGCCCCTCAGTGATGCTGATTACATAAAGTGTCTTTGTACAACACTATTAACAAAAAAGAGGGATGAACATGCTACACTGAAAGATTTAATTGAAAACATATTATTCATTTTTCTTTACGTTTCAATGCATTTGCAAGTCATTTCATTTAAATGCTTCAACAATGCTAATACTCCAAAAAGGGTAAAATTGAATAGATAAAAGTCTTTAGAAAAAAAACTGCACCAGTTATGGCACAAAGTTAAGCATGTACCAACCATGGAGTTTATTATTTTACCTTAAAAAATGGTTTGAACTGACAATTGGTATTTAAGGTTCTTTCCCCCGCCTTTCAATTTTTCTTCTACATAAGTTTGGTTGGGTTTTTTTTGTTCAAAAGGACAAAAGGGGAAGGGAGAAACTTTCTGTGGCTTCAGATGCTTTGTTCATCACACTCTACTGAAAAACAGCAACTTTTTTTAAAAAAAAAACTTAATTTTTACATACCACTTAGTTTGGAGTGGAAACTTTTCAGCAAATGATTTAGGGTCACTCCATTTAAAAATCCGTCAAGTTGTAAGATTTGAAAATTGGCTCATGAACAGAAAAAATACATTTTCAATGCAAATTCCAGAGCACCTTCACAATAACACTGTTACAGCTCTACAACAGGGACTGAAATTATAAAGCGTAACATTTCTGAGGGAATCATCATAACTCACCCAAAGATCATTTTAACAGTCTCTCCATAATATGTATTACCTCAGGAGGGCTTAAACTCTGCACTACAAGAGATGCTGGCAATTTGCACATTCACAGAGTCGGAAGGCCAGATTTAATCTACACTAAGTCGAGCAAACTGTAGCTGTCCTTATTCTTAATAGAATGATGCAACTAACAGAATCCTGCAGGTCAGAACATGCAATTCCCTTCTCTCTGATCAGGTGGAGCACTGCACTCTGGGAACTGATGTCCAGGGGCCTCATCTTTATATTAAAAAGTGAGAGAGTGGTCATTAACTGTATTGAGGACCACATTTTGGTGAACAGTCTGTACCTTCTCTACCATAGAACAAAACATTTTATTGTGACAGCTTTGAAGAACTTATTAGAATGTTTGATATCAACAATCACACTTCATCTTCCTAGAGACTGAATTTCTCATATACTTGGCTACTTTATACTGTTAGGTCTATATTTTACATTTTTTAAAAAAATATTGTTTTGAGGCCCCTCTTTTTTCAATCCTTGTTATAGGCTTTCAAGATGGGTCAGACTTTAATACGCTGACTCTGAAGTGCTGGGACATGGACTGAAATGGAGATGCCTAGAAAAAACTCAGAAAGCAGAGTAATTAAGTAGAATTTGGAGAGCAATTACACATATTGAAAAATAAAATGAAACAGCTATGACAGTTACTGCTCTCAACTGTATTCCATTGCATTTCATTAGAATACAGTGGTGATCTCTGAATGTGAAAATGATGACATATTAATGGGCAGACAGAAGAAGGAACAAGAACCATAACTTGGGGTTTCTTTTAGCTGGAAACATTAAGGTCCTGATTTGTTTGACATTTGTTTTTAAATGTACTTGATTCAAATCATTTATCACACTCACTAACTCAGTAAAAGTGACCAATATGATGACGTAGAATGTAAATAAATTGAAACACTCAAAAATTAAGATGGCCTAGGTATTCAGAGACAATGAGTTGTGCTACCACAAGGGAGATTCAAGGGCCCAATTCAGCCACATACTTAAGCACACACTAACAAAAAATCTCAGTAGTCTCAATTATTTCAATAGGGCACGTTACATACATAAAGTTAGGCACATCTTAAGTACCTTGTTGAACTGGAGCTCCAGTTTGGATCCTGGATTTTGTCTCTTATTTAATTAAAGAAGTGACAGAGTCCTGTGCCAACTTAACGACTAACTAAAGTTACTTTAGTTAGCCTTTAAGGTGCCACATGACTCTTTGTCTCTTCTGCAATTCCAGACTAACACAGCTACCTCTCTGATTCTTATTTAATTAAAATAATCTGTAATGAACCAAAATACATTTCACTCTTAGTGAAATCAGTGAAACTGATTGGACCATTGCAATAATATTTCTTTTTATAAGATCTGACCCTCGTCCTAGGAGAGGGACCAAATCAGGTGACCCACCCTCGCTAATCCCTTATGATTAACAGGATCCAGAGGAAGTGTCATATGTTCTTCTTTTGTCACAAAGAGGCATCAAAGACTCATAGAAAAGAGAATCTATGAGACAGAAAATTCCAGAAAGAGCCCACCATAGTAAAAATATGCAAAATATAAGTCTCTAAATAGACAGATGGAGATCTGCACCAAGAATAGCGACCTTAACAACGGACACCAAAAATTCACTCCTGCAATTTATAACTCCATAATCAAGTAAAAACAAGAACCTCTCAGGAAAATATAAAGACAGCAACACTCTTTAATAAGAGTGGAGACACTACAGTCCCAATTCAGCAACGCACTTCAATATGTTAAGTTCATCCCTTTCAACTCATGCTTAAGTTCCCCAACCTCCTGTACCATTAAATACAATAAGATTTTTTATTCTAGCATACAAAAGGGCCAACCAGTATTTTTTAAAAAAATCCTCTTTGTAATAAGGAAACTAGCACACTGTAATCTTTAATAGACAGTTTTTACTTGTGCAGGAATATTGAAAATAAAAATGGAATCCCATCCAGAATGTCATGAAGACCAGAAATGCCTCTTTTCATTTTAAACAAGGTGAATCAGAAGTTTCTTTTTGATATGGCATGCAGCCTTTCTAAATTCAAAGCCTCAGAATTGTGGTTGGTGGAGTTATTTAGCATGGCTTGTCATGCAAAGCTGATGGTTCTGCTTCTGCTGCCAACTTTGTCATATTTTTAAAACAGTGCACAAAAAGAAAATAGTGTCAGATGGGGAGATGGGAGGGGAGAAGACACACCACCATGGAAACTATGCATATTTGAGCAGCAACTATGTTGTAAGGCACATATAGCTTAATTTTCTGCAAAACCACATCATTGAACACAGAAGCCCTAAAATTCAAATTATCCTATATCTGTAACCTAATACACTTCCCAGAACTATTGGCCCTCGTACAAAAATAAAGATAAATATGCAATTTCTTGTCCAGGCCACTATGTTGTTTTTGATGTACACTGTCACCTGACACATTTAAAGTTATATGACAATTTTCATTCAAGAACACGAGACACACATATCTTGGATATTCATAAAAATATATTAAGAGACATTACAGTTCCATCTTGTATAGACCCATGTCCAAGAATCATTTGTAAACTGTGAACATAATATATCAAATCGCTGTTCAACTTTGAGGAACTTTTCACATAACAGAATTTCTCATCAACAAATATTTTATTTGCTAACAATGTATTTTCTGAAAGACATGGACAATTTAAATGTCTTTTTTATACTTCCCATCTCGCATCTAAGGTCACTCCATCAGTGAAGCTTTTAGAGGCTGCAAGGAATTTTCCAGGTACTATACCACTCACTGATGTTAACAATATTAAATTAGAGGAATTATCAGACTATACAAGTTATTTTATCATCCAATTGGCTGCTTTTTTTGGAATCAATTATTCTGTTTAACACCCTGAGCAGGATTCTTCAGTCTGCAAAGTACACCTTATACTATTCAAGAAGTGCCAGGTAAACTTAACTTGATAAGAAACAGCAAGGGGGTGTATTCTTGCACAAGGTCACTCTCTAGTGGCAAAAAGGTGTTAAAGGTACCAGAGCCAGTTCCTGCACTAGCCTATCCACTACAACTGGCATAAGCTCACCAAGGACCTTTGGCTGGTGACATAAGTTAGAAAGGTACTGAGGAACATTTATAACAGCTCGAGAGAGTTTGGGATAAGGAAGCGGAACTCCTTTCTACTGGGAACTCAGACATGGTGGAGATCCAGTTCATTGATCTTTTAGTACCCTAACTAGCTCTCACTCTCTCTTACAGCTCTTAAGCAGAGCTCTGGGTCTTTTCAAAACCTTCAGTCATTTGATTTCCTAGTTTTGACCCTTTTCCATTGGCCTCTGACAGTGGTCCCATACAGATTTTCTGGTTGTGTACTCTCTTGGTGATGAACTGATTCTTCAAAATTATTTCATTTTCTATCCTATTTAGAATCCCAAATGTTGAATTCTCATTGTGGAAAGGGAAAGAATCTAGATTTTAAGTAAAATCATTACTTTACATAAATATCCTTCAAACTTTTCCTCTAAATCTATTAACAACACTTAATTATTTGTCTTACTTCAACTGCAGGTTTCAAATCTGCTTAAGCATGTAATATTTTGTTAATTACTGCTTTTCTGTTCTTTGGTACATAGATTTAGATTCATTTTTTGAGCATTCCCTTTTTACATTTTGGGTATTGTTCTACCAAGTGTCATGGTTATTCTTTTGTAAGAGCTTGTAGTCACTGACTGTATGTCTATACTACAATGAGAACTCGAGCCCAGGTATATCCTGCCTCACTTAAAAACTACTTGCTTACAAAATCAGACACAAAATTACAGAGGTGTTATAGTGCACTATTACTGAAAAATTGCTTCCTCTCTCATTTTTACCATATAAAATAAATCAACTGGAATATAAATATCATACTTCCATTTCAGTGTATAATATATAGAGCAGTACAAACAAGTCATTCATTGTCTGTATGAAATTTTAGTTTGTACTGAATTAGCTAGTGCTTTTTATTGTAGCCTGTTGTAAAACTAGGCAAATATCTAGATGTGTTGATGTACACCCTGGAAAACCTCGGTGGAATCCCCAGGATTAGGTGTACCTCTGGTTGAGAACCGCTGTGTTAGATAAGCTTTCAGGATACACAGAGCTCTTCTTCAAGTCTGGGAAAGGTACTCAAAATGTCACAGCTAAATAAAAGGCCCATTCAAGGGGAAGTGGCCCATTAACACACTTGTAGTCCTAGGACAAAAATGGGGTTTAGTGGGTTACAGATTGTTGTAAGAATGATAAATGACAAAAACACCCTATCCCCTGTGGGTGAACACTTTCCACGAAGTGACCTATCCTTAAAGGAATAGGTCACTTTTCTGACCTATCCTCAAAGGAAACCTGCATAACATTTTCAATACAGGAGCCTTGGAGCTAAAATACATAACTTTACAAGACACTAAAAACTATGCTCTTAATAAAGACACTGGATTTGTGACTTATTACAACAATCTGTAACCCACTAACAAATTTTTGTCCTAAGCCTATATGGGTCTAATGGGCCCCTTTGCCTTGAATGGTCCCTTAGCATATGTGCTAACTACTTATGCTAAACTATCTGTTTGATCATGTATTTAGCTGTGATACTCTGAGGCCTTGGTTACACTGGCACTTTGTAGCGCTATAAAGCTACCAGAGTGCTGAGGCACGTAGAGTGATATAAGTCCGCGGTTGTGGCGGTCCCAGTAATCCTCCCTTGCCAGAGGATTAACAGTTGTTGCGTATTGGGTGATATGCTTTAGCTCTGGTGTAAACGGGTAATAACAATACTGCACTTTGAGTGATCTCTGGAAACGCCCCTTAGCTATTTAAGTAAATTGACCACTCTACCCTTTGTTTTGAACTCGGCTGGAGGAATGTGGAAGTACGTTTTCAGAGCTTATCTGTAACTCGGCAAATCAACAATGCAAATGTTTACCAAGTGAGTGAGTGAGAAGCAGAAGATTAGTAGGCTTTGCATTTTAAAGACAGTGTGCTGACATACTCTCAGCACTCCAAAAATCCACTCGGTCTCTCCCTTCGCATACATACAATACACTGCCCCCCCACCCCCCTAGTTTGAAAAGCAGGTTGCAGCCAGTTGAATGCTGGGATAGCTGCCCATAATGCACCACTCCCCATGCCGCTGTAAGTGCAGCAAATGTGGCCATGCCAATGTGGACACGCTGGAGCACTTTCCCTGGAGCTGTATCTGAAGGCAGGTATAACCAAAAGCACTATAAACCATGGCCTGAGAACCTTTCGCAAACCCGAGGAAGAGCTCCATATAGCTATAACACTTGTCTCTCTCACCAACATAAGCTGGCCCAATTAAAAGATATTACCTCACCCACCTTGTCTCTCTCACATCCTGGGACTGACACAGCTACAACACCACTGCACTCAAAAATATTCAGTGCTCATTCTTATATGTTTTGCATCATAGATGATGCAGATGATGTTTAAGAGTTTCCATTAAGTAGCACAAGAGCAAAATGTTGATATACATAATTTAATGTTTATATATAATTTTAACATATATAATACATATCTAAGATATGTATGTTAATACAGGTAGGTAGGTAGGTATTATTACATGCACACAAAAAAAATAAATATGGAAATTATTTGTCAGAAAACAAGGGCAATATGGACAGTGAACTGAACTGCTGAAAGTTCCAATTCAAACACATTTTTTTAAAAGACCTGAGAGGTTTATGAAAAAGAACAGTAAAGAAAACCTAAATGAATTTTTTTCAAAGCTCAGAAATAAAAATATCAGCTCAGGTTAGGTTTGAGCCAGTTGTTTTTTGGGGGGGTAGGGGTTTGTTTGTTTGAAACCAGTCTGCCCATCTGTAATATTCATACCACTTATTACTTCTGCTTTACAAACTGAGAAATGAACTAAAAGTCAAGAGAAATGAATTTAAGAGCATGATAACTTAAAATTATTCTAGTTGGTGTTGAACATTTTATATTTGTTAAATAAAGCAGGAAGTCTAGGTACTGATCCTGAAAACACTTACCTGCTTAACTTTACACATCTGAAGAGTCTCACTGAAGTCAGGCTACTGAAGTGCATAAAAAGTTAAGCAAATGCATAAGTGTTCACAGGATTGAGGACTGAATGAATACAGGGTACAAACGGTCAACATCCTCCAGTGGTGAGGTTTTAACATCAAATAGATTCATGTATCTTCTCTGATTTATCATAGGAAACTATCAAAATGTAATATCTCTAATTTAGAAAGCTTAAGCAGCACTCTTCTTTTTTGTTTCCTACTGTAAAGACACACTTTATGGTTTAATACTGTGATGGAGTGAGACCAGAAGGGTATAGGAGAGTGCTGGAAAGCAGGTATATCAGCCTCGGGATGCATAGGCCCTTGTTCCCTGGATAGCCAAACAAAGGCTACTCCAGGCCAATCAGGAAGCTTCTAGAAAGGAGTAGGAACAGCTAGCCTAATTGGGACACCTGAAGCCAATCAGGGACTGGCTGAAACCAGATAAAAACCTCCCAGTTAGTCAGGTGGGCTGTGGGTGTCAGGAGCTGTGGAAGGAAGTTATGCTGTTGGTGAGACTGAGTGGTGGACAACATATCATCCAGAAGGAAGGAGGCCCTGAGGTAAGGGTGAAGTGGAGTTTGAAGTAGTGGAGACTGCTGTAGGGAAGTAGCCCAGGGAATTGTATTGTGTTTTGTTCCTAAAAGGTCAGCCATCTTAGCTGATACTATTAGGGTCCCTGGGCTGGAGTCTGGAGTAGAGGGTGGGCCCAGGCTCCCCACTTTTCTGTCTCCCCTGATTAGTTACTGAGGAAGGGAGGTGACTCTAGGGCCTGGATGGGTTTCTGAGGCCCCTAAATCTTCCAGGAAGCGCAGGACCCACAAATACAGACTCAGAACTTTGTCACAATACCTATATTCAGCAAGTTTGGCACTGTCTGTCTATCTATCCTGTCTGTCAATCCACTATCTACCATATCCTTTTAAAGATACTGCAACCAAAATAAACATGTTATATTTCATAAGCAAAGGCCAGTTGGAAAGAAACATTTACTAGTTTTTCTAAATATAACTAAAGTGACTATATTAGTGGTGGGAAAATATTTATAATTCTTCCTAGGTTGGAGGGCAGGTTTTTTTTTGCTTTTTTTTTTAAAAAGTAGCATCTGATGTGAGTAGGGAAAAAAGCAGGTAACATTCAATCTAGGAATGACAGCAATTGCACAATGCCAAAGGCTTCTTGAGTTTTCATGATGATTTTTGGAGGTCAAAGAGCTGCACTAACAATAGATATGGCTGACATTTCTCCACCAAAGAAAATAGAACATGGAGAATAGGCCTTTTTCCCTAAAAATAAATATTTCACAAGTCTCATTTCATTGGAAGCTGTTCAGTTTCTCAGCGAACAAGAAAATTTATTTTTTGTTGTAGGTTTTTTCTTTTTTAAAAAAATTTTGAGGACAATATTACCATTCTCCTACCAGCTCTAATCAGAGAGACATTTCTTTTTATACCACTTGACATTTAATAAATCTATTTTTAAAAATTTCAAAAGGCATTGCAATTGTTATGCTATGAAGGCATATAATACACACTAGCTTTGCTATTATTAACAATAATATTTTCTGCATCTCCACCATGCTATTCTGGAAACCTCAGCCCTTTGCTGATACCACAAGGGTTACAGACCAATGTACAGAAAATGAAGGAACAGTTATAATAAAAATCAAGCATTAGAAATACTGGTGTATCTGGGTAGCGGATACCGGTGTTAAATGACTGTTTTGGACTTGTTTGTATTGTAGCTTTATTCAGCTCTATTACAGGCCTGATCCAAAGCCCATTGAGATCAATGGGCTCTGAATTAGGCCTTATACAAAACACAAATGTAGCAAATCCTGCAGATACTAGAGCTCTAGTCAGCACTCAGACAAAAGACACATTTGTAGAATTTTCTATTCCTGTTTTTCTTTGTCAAATGTATTGATATAGTACCATTCATATTTTAAGAACAAATCAAAATACACATTTCTGTATTTTTTAAAAAACTTTGAAACCTGAAGTTTGTATTAATGTAGAGAGTGTTGGGGTTTGTTTGATTTGTTTTTTTTCTTTGTCTTTTGATCGTGCAAGTATCTTCACTGGCTTAACTGGTTCAGGATCAAAAAGCACGAGCCTCTACCACATGAGCTACAGGAGTAACTCCATTAACTGGCAGCTTTAGAAGTCGCTTATCCATTTATTAGAGTCAGCCACCAGAAGGTGACAAAATCCAATACTCGCCTGGTATGGATGACACTCACATTACCACTGTTCGTGGTTTTTTATGTAGCAAGAAATTCAATCACAATGGCTTTCAGTATGCCCATGCTTTAAGAACACTAACACCAAGATAAAGATTTTAAAAATAAGGAATTAACAAGTCACAGTAGACACAGAGGCAGCACTAAAACTCCACAGTGAAGGGAATGTGTGCACTTGCATGGGTGCTCTCACTTTCTTCTTCCTTTCATGTCTTTAAAACAGAGGTGGGCAAACTGCGGCCCACAGGCCACATGTGGCCCACCAGCTATTTTTATCTGGCCTGCGAACTTGGGCTGGGGGGCAGGGCCAGTGGCCCTACCTTCCCGGCTTGGGGTGCGGGGCCGACCACTGAAAGATGTGTGGCCCCGTGCTCCCGAGCTAGGCTGCCGGGATGACCGCGGCAAGCCGCGGGGCCCCACACTCCTGGCCCCAGGTGTGGGGCGAGCGTGGCCGGATGGAGCACTGCGAGTCGCAGAGCCCCGCACCTGGCTGAGCAGGTAAGCAAGTGTGAGGGGACTTAGATGGTGGGGGTCCTGGGGATGGTAGTTAGGGTGCAGAGTGGGGGTCTCCAGAGGGGACAGTCAGGGAACAGAGAGCAGGGGAGCTAGATAGGGGGTGGGGTCTTGGGAGGGCAGTTACGGGGGGGTGTCTCTGGAGGGGGCAATCAGGGGACAAGGAAGGGGGGTCGGATGGGTCGGGGTTCAGAGGGGGGCAATAAGTGGGTGGGAGTTGGATGGGGGCAGGGCCTTCCCTACTCGGCCCTCCGCACAATTTTGAACCACAGTGTGGCCCTTGAGCCAAAAAGTTTGCCCACCCCTGCTTCAAAAGCTGGAGGAGAAAGGAAGTTTAATTTTTAAGATTGGCCAAGGGGTACACAGGATGTTATTTCATAGGAAGGAAAAATCTACTGTTGCAATGGCTTCAGAGATATTTACCTTTTATTCTTTCACCTAATCCAGTGACATAGGTCTGAAAATATACAAACCCAATGTAATGAATACCTGCAAGTGATATCAAGGGTGTTCTCTGCCTCATTGCATAAGAACATCATAAGTTATCCATGCTCGCTACAAAGTTAACATTTGTCATACACACCAGCACCGTAAAATGCTGTTCTTCTGTTCAAAAGTTACTGTGCACACTCAAATTAGTGCGAACATGAAGAGAAAAAGGTAAGGATCCTTGTACCAAAGCCAAGAGCTTTATTCAGGCCTTGTGGCTGCCATTCCCTCAATCTGGTTATATCAGACACAGCATCATCATCTTTAGATTCATTCTCTCTCTTCAGAGTACAGCAAAGGACATACACCCTATTTTCAACATCAACTATCAGATGGAAGACCCTTATGGACAACGTTACAAATCTGACCATGTTAAATGGCACTCACTGGGAGAGTGTAAGATCAGTGAGGTACCAAGTGACTAAGGTTTATGATGCCAAGATGGAACCGATGTAGTCGAGTAAAGGCAAGGCCCGAATCCAAAATGAGGCACAAAGTCAGGAAAACCAGACTTTGTCTTCAAATTTGCAGCCTCAATTGTGATTTGGCACAATATCCTGCACAAGTAAACACTGTAAGCAAGGCACTACAAACTCAGTTGATGGATATCGTGACTGCACTACATTTGATGAGAAGCTGCCTGGATTTCATTGGGGCCTACAGAGACAACAGATTTGAAGATGCCATCACTGCTACCAAAGAAATGGCAGAAAACTGAGGAGTTGTGCTTGTCTTCAAGGAAACTCATATTCATCAGAAGAGACAATTTTGTTATGAGGGCAGAGATGAGATGATGGGAAGCTCAGAAGAAACACATCAAAAGTGGGGTTTTTTTTGTTTTTGTTTTTTGCTCACTCGCTGACACTGCTTGAGTATCCATTGGAGAAAGGTTTGGACAAATGAAGCACCATGAAAAGACCTGCATTTTTTGTATCATCTTAGCAAGCTGCCAGCAGAGAGGAAAACACTCGAACAATTGTACAGACCTTCACTGGATGCTGACACATGGGAAACATTTGGATGTCAATGATAAAGACCTCTCTGTCGAATTGGACATCTGTCACATCTTGCAACACGAGAAGTACTCTCAACCCCAAAGTTCTACAATTCATTCATAACACAGAACTGAAGGACACTTCCTAATGTGTGGATAGCTTTGAGGAGTCTTCTCACACTGCTGGTCATAGTCATGATTAGAGAGTGCAGATTTTTGAAGCTCGGGCTCATTAAAACTATCTAGCTGATGAGAGACTGACATCGCTTTCAATTTTATTCCTTGAAAATGCCATTAGCCAGTCTTTGGTTCTCTCTGATGCTATGCTTCAGTTTGCAAGGGCAAAGGAGGGGAAAAGTGACCTTTTGAACTAAAGGACTAGGGTTAACATTCTAAGGCTATCACCTCCTATAACACTATTTAATACCGATGTACAGTTCAATTTCTTGATATTAGTACATTTCAATTATTCTTAAAGTTAAATTGTTTCTATAAGCTTAGAGGAAACATTTTTTATTTGCTTATAGATAGCACAAACAAATACAGATTTATAACTGCTACTATGCAAATTTATTGCCTTATCATAACAGGAATAAATCATGCATGCAAATCGTGCATCAAAGGTGTGAAATAGGCCACAAATGCAATAAAGAATAAAGCAACAGAGTCTTGTAGCACCTTATAGACTAACAGATTTTAGGGATCATGAGCTTTCGTGGGCTAAGACCCACTTCATCAGACGAATGTTGTGGAAATCTCCAGAGGCAGGTATAAATAGGTACACCTGCCTCTGGAGATTTCCACAACGTTCGTCTGATGAAGTGGGTCTTAGCCCACGAAAGCTCATGATCCCTAAAATCTGTTAGTCTATAAGGTGCTACAAGACTCTGTCACTTTTGCAGATCCAGACTAACACGGCTACCCTCCGATACTAGACACCAATAAAGAATAAAGCATTCAAATATTTAACAAAATGGAGGGGAGGGTGCCAAAGATGTCATTTGGGCATCATTTGGTCTACAGCCGGTCCAGGCTGCAAGCAATGGAACGAGACGTTTATGAAGATGCACGAGTGTGGGTGGGGGAAGTATTACCTCAATCACAAACAGAATTTAAATTTGGATTTATTTGTGTATATGTTGGCAACCCACAGAAGAGGTTTTATTTCCACTTTTGAAAAACTGTTTTTTGGTTGCTTTCAGAAAAATTTCCCAGTGCCGTGTCAGTCAATTCTGTGAATAGAAATACTGTGCAACACCTAATGCAGGTCAAGTTTTAGGCCTAGTAATCTTGACAGTGGCCCTTTAATGGCTCATTTTTGTTACCACAATTTTATTTCTGCTGTAGACTGTACTATATAAATTCACTTTCCAGTTTGAAAACAAGAAACCTTTGATTGTGGAAAGGCTTTTGTCAATAAGGGCCAAGTAATGATTAAGTAGACCATACTGTCAAACATAAAGGTCAGTCTAGACATTCTGTGTGGTTGAAAGTACAGGGTGTCTGCCATTTTATTTCCTGTCAATTGCAGGGGGATGATGTGTCTCTAAATAGTCTGGAATAATTCTGAAACAACTTTTCCTTCTCTTTCTGGAAAATCTTGTTTAAGAAAAAAACCTAATGGGTTAACTGAGACTTTGTATTTAAAAGAATATACAAATTAATATTTAAAAAATTATTTAGAACTTTTTATATTGGCTAAACATGTTTTTCTCGGTTTTCAAACTCTGAACCAAATATGTAATTAAAACAGGATGTCCTGCCAGAGAAGATATATTTTGAGAACAGTTTTGGCTTGTTATGTAGCTGTGGTTATCCATCAAAGATTACTTGCTTGCTTCTAAAGAAAAAAAAGCAAGAAAATATTTGAAAATGCAAAAATTTGAAGGAGTGTAAAAGTAAAGTTTTCATGATCAGCACAAAACAAAATATTCCTTTTCCTAAGCAAAGATGTACAGGTTGTTTTTCAGTGAGTGATGCAGATAAATCACTTATCTCCAAAAAGCAAAATAAATTTAAGCAAATCATTCAACTATATGTTTCTTTTCCATGTTTTAAAGTGCAAATTACTCCAAGAGATAAATTCTTGTGCCAGAACTAACTGAATTCACCAAATGAAGATGAATGCATATGTACTTTCTAATTTGCTATTCTCTCAGAATTTCACCTGAATTCTAACACTTGATGTTACATCACTCTTCCAAAAGTGTTGGCCATTTCACAATAAGAACCCAGAATTTATAACCTTATCACATGACATGAAACTGCTGTTGGAATTCAATACTGCAAATGAGGTGTACTGGATAATTTTCCTTCTTTTACAAACAACATATATTGACTAGGAAAACATCCTATTATTTTATCTAGACAGAGATTCTCTAGTAGTTGTACATATGCCATATCTAAAAGGAGGAATAAATATATTTTATAAATACAGTATACAAGTGTGAATAACAGGACAGAACACCTGGATAAGAAAAGCTTTTTAAAAAACTATGTTCACCTGACCTTAAAAACAAGTCTTGAGAGAATTGCTAACATAAGAGGATTTTTTTTTTAAAAAATACCAAACTAAAAAACTAACTCTCGTGTATATGGCATATGTACAACTAAGTTACTCTCTCGTGACATGCTTCGGAGGACCGTTTTTTCTAGTCAGTGTGTCCGAAGATATAGAATAGCTATCTCATAGCACAAGAGACAAATCATAGTATGGAAATTTCTCAAGTGGTGAGGTTTAGGTTAACTCTGCTCCCATTAACGTCATTGGTGAATCTCAGATTAACCCTCTGAGCACTTCTGAACCTCCCACCCACATTGTCTATAATCAGTATCAAGGCTGTACAGACATCTCCTCCCTCTCAAACACACCTGGGAAAGCGCTGCTGCCATCCATGTTCACTCAGACATCACCAATGAAAACTCCTGTAAGATTACAAATTATTTATAGAACACTATTCATTTGCCCATCTCATTAAAAGCATAAATAGACATTCCATGCCTAAAGAACTTGCACTATACTAAGACAAAATAATTTTTTAAAAAGCCATGACATCACAGCATGAGAGGAAGAGTGAGGGTTTTATTAATGATATGAAGGAAAAGAGTAATTGTTTGAAGAGAGTGGTTGTAAGAAAGGATATTAGGAACAAGAAAGAGAAGGAGATTGCTTGGTAGATGAGCACAAGGAAACCGTACCAGACATAGGTGACAGCAAGAATCTAAGAATAAATGAATGGAAAACTAAGGAGAAAGGACTAGGAAACAGCAGATGAGGGGGAAATGAAAGTAGATAGACAGACAAGCTTACGGAGGATGTTGTAGGTGAGGATGTACTAGAAAAGCATCATTCATTACATAGCGACAGATGTGGACCATTTGACACTTTATTTGAAAAATAATATAACAGGAAGAAACCACTTTTTGTCTTCTAATATTTTACTTTAGAAATAATAATAGTGACTTCACATTTCTAGGGCAGCTTTCATCCTAGAGAATCTATAAAACTGAATACATAGGCCAAAACTTGCAAAGAAATGGCCTGATTTTCAGAGACAGCACGCAGCCACAACTCCTAATGCCTTACTAGTAACAAATGTTCATACTCATCACTTCTGAAAATCGGGCCATTATTTACACGGAAGCGTGTAATGAAGGATTTGGGTATCTAACTTATGAAGCTCAATTTTGATGATATGGTCATAAATTTTACCAGGATTCACTTCAATCCATCAGTGAAGTACCAACCTCTGAGGCTGAAACGTGGAACACAGCTACTACTAAAATTTCACACAGCAGGATAACAGGAGACACAAAATGAATAGCTTTTCCAGCTGAAAGTGGAGGAAAACTTTTACCTTAATGATTTATGTTTATATATGTAGCTTATGGACTTACTGATTTAAAATGTCCAAGTAAAGTAGTTTCTGTTTAACATCCTCCAGAGATCCAGAAAGGAATGGAAAGAGTGTTATCACCCTATGAAAGCATCTAATCTGTTTTTTCCCCAAATACAGAAAAGATATTTATTGAACACTTCTGTCTTTTCTGCATTATTATTGATAATCCTACCATTTACATCTTGTAATGGTACAATACCTTTGTCAGAATTATTTTTGTTCCTAATAAATCTAAAACCCTTATTGTCTTATGCCCCTTGGCTTCCCTTTTCAATTTTCTATAATTCCTAACTTATAATTTATATTCATTACTATCAATTCCCACTTTGTTCTCTCTATATAAAATTTTACAGTTACCTTCACTTCTCCTCTAAACCAGGTGGGTTTTTTGATCACTGTGGCCTTCTTCCTCCATTGCTGAACTGTTCAGGTCAGGGCATCTAGTAAAGTGTTCTTAAAAGATTGCCAGTTATTCAATTTTTTCTGATTTAAATTCTTCCTTGCAGTTTATCTGGCTCATGACTGTTTTCAGCTTTGTGAAACTAGCCCTGTTAAAACACTAAGTATATATATTACTAGTCTGGACTTAATTCTGCTAGCACATTATAAATGTGATCAAGTCATGATCACTTGTACCCAAGGAACCAGTAATTTTTAGCTCCTCTTTATCGGTTAGGACAAGGTCTAATAAAGAATCTCCCCCTTGTTGGCTGCAACAATTTTTGAGTTAAGAAATTGTCAGCTGTTATGTCTAGAAAATTCAAGGATGTTTTGGTACTGGCAGCATGAGACCTCCAGCATATGTCACTCAAACTGAAGCCCACCATGATCATGCAGCTTTTTGTCCTATACAAATAGATAAGTATGTAAGAAACTCATCTCTCTGCTCCCTAATGTGATTTGCTGGCAGATGCCAACTAGTACACCATCTTGTGCTTTATATGTTAGGAGATTAATCCCTAAGCTTTCAAGTTCATTTTCTTCTGAGTTATCAGTGACTCGGAAACAGGTAATGCCATTTTTGAAAGTGTCTCTACACCTGCCCTTTTGCCCACTCTGTCCTTTCTCAATAAGCTATTCAGAAGATGTGATTAAACTTTTAACTATATAAATGTAAATTTATATTCAGAAAAAATCCAAAATGCAGGAGCAAGTTAACCAAAATGGTGGATAAACTTGACTTGAAAGAAAAGCTGTTCACTGCAAAATATCTAGCAACTAATATATATGGCAGACCTCCTAGTTGTCCATCATATATCGCAGTTAAACATACTAGAAATTTCAGCAAAATCAATAAATAATGAAAAAGGAGATACCAAAAATCCATTCTAAATCAGCTGAGTTAGGATTTTTAATATCCTGTCACTGTTATATACATTTTCTGATGCCTAACAAGTTTGCCAGTTGTCACTACCATCAGTATGCCATTTATTGAAACATATATTTGTCAGGCTGCGTAAATCAAACATTTTAGTCTAAGCACTTACATACTCACAAAAAAGTTATTAGAATCAGAATCTCTAGTGGTGCTTAATGTCAGCATCATGAAATTTTGTGCATTGCTTTCAACTTGCTCTCCCACACTGGAAAATCTGCTGTACCATCTTGCTCAAACTACTGAAAATTGAAAGAACATGGGTCCAAATTCTGCCTGAGAAACCCAAGGAACTCAGGGCAGAATTTGGATTTGTGGGATTTAAATTATTGTAATATACCTTTATTACCAGGCAAACAGTTCCTGTCTATATAGACCCTAATCCTGAAAGCACCTGTGTGCCCTCAACTCCCATTAATTTCAGAAAATGTGTTAACATTTAGTTTTACAACCCCTATTTTATTTTAGTGGGAATGGAAGATCTAGGACTTAAATGTACCTGTTACACAACTAACAGAGATATGTTGGATCATATTCAACCTTGCAGGAAGATCCATTTAATGAAATGGAGATTTTGCCCATTTACAAAACAGAATGGATTTGTCCCAGTGAATCCACATTTTACTTAGCTAGTTGCCTTTTTTAACTCAGCAAGTCTAGTTTCTAAGACACACTTCAGTAACTAAGGAAGAAATAGATTATGAGAAATTAGACAATTTAGAATGTAGAATGTTTCATGGGTTGTTCATAAAAGAAATCATCACTGGCATGTGCTATGAGCTTTGTGCCTTTCTTCTAAAATCAGAGCTTTCTAAACTGCTCTAGGGTGATACATTTGTTTATAAATTTAGACAACAGTGTACTCTCTTGCTCACAAGTCACTGTTTTTCTCAATATAGGTATTTTAATACTTAAAGTGTAATTCTGACAGAGTCTAAATTTGTTGCAATACTTTGCATGTGTTTAAACAAAACCGGTAAGTTAGGAAGGAATAAAGGGCATCAGCCACCACAGTCTTTGCTAGATTCGAGGGTGGACAACAGTTTTCATGGAGGGTGATCAGAGTACCCACAAGCCAATTGGCAGCCCTCCCTTGTAAGCATTCTGCCCAGAAAAGGTGGTGCCAGGAATCTGCGCATTCTTTTCTGCCAAAACATCACTCCGTGCCCCCCACAAGGTGAATATTTCATCCTTCCTTCTATATTTTTCAAGCTGTTATGTCTAAGGGGGGGTGGAAAGGTGTTAACTCTCTTATTGCTCTGTTTGTACGTAGCTGTGTTGTGTCAAAAAATTCTAAATCATCTTTTTTCCTCCTATGCCCTCTTCCTCTCACAATGGTGCGCATTGGTGATTGGAGAGGGTGATGATTGAGTAACCTTTTGAATTAAGCTCTACATTTCAGATTTATGACATTTTGACAGGTTTCAGATGTTTAAATCAAACCAAGCGATGCATATTGGTTCAGTTATGCCCTCTTTGCACCTCATCCAAACAAATAACTGTAATGGTATTGCATAATGTGCAAGTGTAGAATCTGGAGAAGAAAAGAAACTGTCAAACAAGAGAAAGAGGTCACCGTCAACAGCAAAAGGTCTTATGGGATCTCCTCCTTGGTGTGGAATTAATTACAGACTCTTCCGGCCAAGAATAATTCTGGAACTTATAACCACAGTGTTGAGCAGTCAGAGCAGCATTTGACTGAATACAGGTAAACAAACAATTTAGCTTACCTGATATGTGATGGATTCTCCATCACTTGCAGTCTTGACTTAAAGACTCATTATCTGTCTAAAATAGATACTATAGCTGAAAACTCAAGTAACGGATTTGATGCAGAAATTACTGGGGAAGGTCCTTTGGCCTGCACTATGCAGGTCAAGCTCAATAATCAGACTGGTCCCCTCAGGCCTTAAAAATTACGAATCCTGAATCTATGAACTGTGCAGGGATGCACAACTTGGAGGCCCATATAAAGTGTTTTGGGAGCCAACTGGAAATCTGGTATTAGTTTATCAAACAGTAAAAACAATCTTCAGTCCCACTGAAGTGAAGCCTAGTTGAAGAAATCAAGTGATTGCCCAACTGCAGACAAGTCTGAAATTAGTGGCAGATCGTATAACGTCTGTATTTGAGGCCTGAGAGAAGAAACTGCCTGTGAAGTTCAAAGGCTTTAATTAATTAAAAATTCCCTGATTCCCGATGTTATAAATCAGACTTCCAAGAGCAGACTACTTTCTTGGGCTGTCATCCCTGCAGGGTCATTTCATCACAATCCTGAGTCACACAGCAACTTCGAATATGACTGAGTTAAGATCCAAGCAGTAGATTTTATTTTGTATAAAAAGTGAAGAGTGTGTCAAATATAAAGAATATTGAAAACTCTACTCCGAACATCTTCAATAAAAATAAAATGTAAGCTCAAAGATGAGCTACAACGCCTCTGAGTTGGCAAAGAGTTATTACGCTGTTAGACTGAGAATGCTGTTCCCAGGGAGTAGGGGAGGAAACTTACAGAAATAAGATAAAATTAGAAAATATAAAACTTGCACTCAAATTAAATGTTGGCTCTGCCTGAAGTTTGAGGATTGTTTGCCTTTTTTCTCAAACAGCCTTTTTATAGGAGCACATTCTAACTTAAGTCAATAAACAGTCCAATAGGTTCTGTGGTCTGACACTAAAATGTTGATTTATTTTGCTGGCTGTAGCATTTTAAAAAGGTCTTATTCTATTTAAATATTCTAAATAAATTCTTCTCTTTAAAGGTTAGTTCTCAAATTGGTTTGGAATATTAATTGTTGGGCATTTTAAAAAGTGAGAATGAAGTATGAACAACTACTTACACCTGTTCTCAACATCACTTCACATGAGGATATCCAAATTTGGAAATACTAGAAAGACACATCTTTATGTTCATTCTCTCACTGAGCCTGATTTTCAGAAGATGGCCTCTTTTCATTCATTTTTGTTTTGGGGAACTCCTGCAAACAGTCATCAGTTATTAACATCTGCACATGCAGCTGACAGATTCTAACAGTCGCAACACGAGCTGTGTTTTGCACATGGATATTCTCTTGCCTGCACTGTGTGGCACAGAGTTCTGCTACACAGTCTTGGAGTAAAAGATTGTGAAGGAGGAAGGAGTATGCGGAGGGATATAGTATGTGGCAGGTCACAGATGGGGACAGAGACCTGGAGAGTGCAGAGGTTATGGGACAGTGCACTGAATGGACCAGTGAAAGAGACATTTATCTATGTTCAGAGTTTAATTTTAAAATTTTCTACAGATGAAACTAAATGCTTAAACTTCCTCAATATAAAGGCCTTCCCTTTTCCATCCTCCCCCCTCAGCCACTTCACTCTTTCACTATGTCATAAAATCTGCAAGCTATTGATGATGCGATAACCCTGAATAGAAAATGGGATTTTATGATTGCTTCACAATTTGGTTATTTTGCAAATTTTAGAGCACAACATTACGGATGGGTGAACAGGGTAAGTCAGAAGAGCTCAGAGGGAGGAGATAGTGATTATGTGGTAATGGGTGCTTAACAGTGCACAATTTCTGTGAAGAGTTTAACGTTTTGGGGGTGTTAGCTTGATTCCTCTGAAACATATTGTCAACCTTGAAAAATAAGTAAACAGTTTGTCTGCAAAATTTATACATTACATATATGCATCTCCAAAGAATTGTAAGAAAAAAATGTAAGTACTGTATTATTTTAAAGTTTCCACAGATCGATGAAGCGGGAGGAAGAGATTCCCTGATTCCTCCTGCCCTTTTATAGAATCCCTTACCTACAAGAACCTACAGCTATCAGAGGTATTAAAGGGTCATCATCCCCGTGTCAGACCTGCATTAAAACTACTTCCAAAAGTAGTGGGGTTTGGCCACATAAAGCTATGGACTCTGAATTGAATTTATATTCATTTCAGTCTGAAGCATTTAAGCCCTGATTCAGCAAGATACCTAAGTAAATGCTTAACTTTAAGAACAGACAAATAGTCCCACTAACAAACTTAATCTTGTTCCTAGGTACGCTGCTGAAGTCATGGCAGTGGAGAATAATTTGGGGAGAGCATTATATATACAAACGTCAGTAGAAAATGTGCAGGTGTTTGGTCAAGCAGTAGGGATTGCTCAAGCACTGGGCAGACAAGAATGGTATTGTTGGCTAGCAAAAGACAATGTAAGAGGTTATAAAACTTATTCAACTCTTAAACATTTCAGCTTATTTATTTTTGTGTTGGTTTTTGAGTTATGTAGACAATTTAAGAGCATGAACATACTTAAATCTCACAGAGCAAATATTGGGAAAATTTATATAGGGTATTCTTCGTCATTTGCTAAAGCAGTGCAATTGCAGCATAAATAAAGAACTAATGAACTTCAGAACTGAATTTATGTCTCTTGAAATTACGTCTGTAGTATCATTTCTCACAAAGCTATGACTTGTGACTAATCAGAAAAAAGTTCTACTACAACAGCACCATATGTTTCTAATAGATTAATTTAGTAAAAAAGGAGGACTTGACTGATGATGATTTGAACAGTTATCTGGAATAATTATTTTAAATTCTTCAGTTTCAGAAGACTTTTTTCAAATTTGGCTGCTCTTGACATATCTTAACGTGGACATTGCACGCCAGCATAACTCTCTAAAAGTTAGAACGTGTTGTCTGTTTACTGAATTCTCCAGCTGTTGAATACATCTATTCTTTAATAATTCACAGTGGGGTGGGTTTTTTCGAGGACTTACCCAAAAAATCTGTTTCTTTTTAAAATCAGTTTTATATTCCAAAAGCTTATTTAATTAAAATCAGTCATATTTGTCATGTAACTGAGAAAATATAAATACAGCTATATTTTTTTTCTTTTTACACTAAACAGAAAAATGGCAAAAGAAGGAAAATGATTTGCTTGTTATGTGTTTATACTCTTACTCTATACTATGCTGCACAATTTTCATTTATCTATATATACACACACAATCACTATAGAGTGAAAATCATGAAGGACAGTATAGTAAAACTATAAACCTAATAGGCAAATCATATGAAATAGAATTAAACTTCTGGTGAATTTTTGTTTGAAAAGATCATAAACTGCCCTTACTATCTTACTGTTACATAAATATAAATATTTTATTATTTGATTTGTCCAACAAGATTTCCAATTCCTAAGTTATCATGTTTATGAATCAGTTTATCTGTTCTACAGCTTTTTAAAGTCTTCAGTGGGTTTCTGCCCCCCCCCCCCCAAAAAAAAAAAGGAAAACAGAAAGTATCTGAAGAATACATGTTTAAATTACATTATAAAAGGCTCACAGAATTTAGGAATCTTAAAAGGAATTTAGGGAAAAAATAGAATTCTTCCAATGAGACATTTGTTCTCCATTTTGTTGAACACTTCCAATCATATACAGTATGGTAAATAGTGCATCATTAAAAACAAGTTATTTCAACATTAATACTAATTCTTTGTTATTTTAAGATTAAAAAACATTACTTCTCTTAACAAAAACCTACAGAATACAGGATGAGAAATATATGAGATGGGTCCCCAAGTTCTGTCTTGTACATACACCCAGATAACTGGCTTTATCACCATTTTGTGCTTTCTTTACTCATATTACATAAAATCCTAATCAAATGCTTGTATTACAGAATAAGCTATCATAAAGGTGCCATCAACGTGCTTCCACTAAAGTAATTGGGAATCAAGTATTAAAACCCCATAAACCGTTTTGAAAATGTAGAGGAACTGTGTGTACACACACAGAAAGCTTTTCTTATTTTATTATTTTTATAAAACAATTTCATATTATGGCAAGTATTAGGGACTAGTCAACTCTGCTAAAGTGGAATTTGGCTGTTTAAAACATGGCAAAGCATTAGCAATTTAGGAGCCAGGCCAAATTTTAGAAGAGGCTTTAGACTGTGAGACATATTCTCACCATAAGCTCACTGAACAGAGGGGAAAAACAAGATTTTGTACTAAACTCTGCTTCATATATTTATTATATGTAGTCTCAAAATCTTTATAGGCAGCTTCCTTAACTCTTACTACATATGTCCCAAGATGATATGTGAGGTACTTGAAAAGGTGCAAGACTTAGTAATTAAAAAAAAAAAAATTCCAGTACTTCCTCATGCTTTTTCTCAAATCCTTGTTGTTCTTGGGATCCAAATACGTAATTTAGAGCAAACCACAGGCTACAAAATGAATGTATTTTAACAACTGCAATTGGATACCACCCAAAACAGCCTTAAGTATTTCAGTGCTTATCAGTGAGAAGAGTAATATTCTCAGGATCTTATGGTGCCTATATCCATTTGATGAGATGTCTCAAATACAAGGCTCAAAATTCATTGCGTGACCTGCCTTAAATGCTTCTGGCAAGCTAACTGTGGAAGATCTGGGGTTATTTCAGTTCTCGAGATGGGCAGACAAGACATTGGTTAGAGAACTGCTGCACACACATTTGTGGAAGCAGTTAGAAGAAAAGGCTGCCACAGAAGGGGAGACAGGCTCATTTTTCAGGAGTATCAAGTGATCACCACGGCGCTCACAGCCAGCTTGAAGCTGCAAACTGGAGTGAACATTAAATAATACACTACCACTGATGGGGCCTCCTGGACTGGGCAGAGAGGGTGGCTGCCTGTGCACATGTCTGAGATATCCTGTGGCTGTGGGTTTATAGGTTTCTCTAAACTGGCTCTGAATGGAGTCCAAAAGAGAGAAGGTTCCCATCAATCTTGTATATAAGTGTTTCCCTAAGGAATCAGTGACATATTGCAGCATCTCAGCAACAGTTTATTCCAAGTTTTCTTGCTGAACACAAAATGAAAAGCAAAATACTTCCATCAGTGAGGAGAAATGTACAGAGTGCCTTCCCTGCCAAGGAATCCATCTGATGATGTGCTGTGAGCCATGAATCACAATGAGAAGTATGTGGATTTATTTTCTGCATTTGTTTTTCAAACTCTAAGTTGAAGTTATTGGTGACGCTGTACTAAGAATGAAATTCAAAAGCTTAGAAGTATGAGAAATTCTACAATTAAAAAATTACAATATAAAACTAAGTGTAACAGTAGGACCTTTTTTTTTTTTTACCTATGCCCATTTCGATGTTTTTGTGCATCCAGGCAAGTGATATTAAATAAAATTTATCCAATTCCCATTTTGATGTGCCACACAAAGACAAAAATTGCTGCTGCCTACCCTGGAGCCAGTGATATACCTTTTGCTAGTCCCAGGAAAAAACACACACACATTTCACCAAGTTCTAAGCCTTTCGAAAAAATCTCAGTTTGCACAAGGTCAGCAGAGACTTGCTAGAGTTTTTCAGAGACTGTAGATGAGTCCATCTGTATTGAATATGCTCCAATCGCTCATATCTCCTACATAATTCTACATCTGTAAACTTTCATGATAAAGAAATTGCATTACAGAACTTGCACTAGGTGAATTGAAAAATACTAATTCTTTTGTTTTTTTTACAGAGCAAATATTTGTAATAAAAATAATAATATCAAGTGAGCACTGTACACTTTGTATTCTGTGTTGTAACTGAAATCAATATATTTGAAAATGTAGAAAACACCCAAAAATATTTAAATAAATGGTATTCTGTTTTTGCTTAACAGCATGATTAATCACAGTTTATTTTTTTAATTGCTTGACAGCCCTAATGAGCATACATTCAAGATGTTTTGAAAGGATAAGTTACTCAGTGAAAAACAGTGTAATGTTTGTGTTTAAACATGATGGTGTTTAATGGTATTCAGTTTGGTATAAAAATATTTCAGACGGTAAATAAATATATGCTCAACACTAAAACCTAACAGCAATGGATGCCAAATCCAAATGCAGCAGTAATAACACAAACTACACTTAAAATTATTAGTAATTATAATATCAATTTTTTCTTCTACAGTATTCTAAACCTATAGTTCATTTTAATTATATATAATCAATAATTTCTAAATGTAACATGGACTAATCACCATAACCAGCATAAATAAGATCCATAACAAGCCAAGCACCCAACACAAATAGCTCATTTCAAGGAATGTTACTCATTTTTGTCCCAAAGTTACCTACATTTCTGCACTTATTTCCTATATTCTTCACTTTTATCATTGACAATTATTTATATCAGACAAAGAATCATTAAACTGAAGAGTTATTTACACTAAAAGAATTAATCCTCCAATGTATCATGTTTCCCACATAAATTCAGTGTCCCTCATTTTGGGTTGCTGTTATGTATTGCTTACCATATTTGAGAGATGTTTCCAACAATAAATCATATCCCCCCAAAGGCAAACCAAACAGGAAATTAAGTCCTTAGCCTTGCTTAGGATAGATCATCAATGTACTTTGTCATTGCAGATTAAGGGAGAGGAGCACTCTCAATTCCTGGTCCCTTCATGAATAAAACTAATAGGCCTCCATCCTCAAAAGTACTCAGAGACTAGCTATCTCAAGAGCTGCGAGTGAAAGGGTAAGGAACTTCATTTAGTGACATAAGAAACTATGGAGTGTAGTGAGAGGTATAACAGGCTCACAGCAAAACAAGTTTTAGCTAAAACAGCTATTTCACTTGAATGCGTAGAAGAGTAGCCACTGGAGTTGATGACTATCCATCTCTGCGACACAGTAAAGTCCTAACTTTTTATATTCCTGCTGCATATCATGTGATTGGAAATACAGATCAGGAGATATAGATCAGTCTCTTACAAGCTCTCTTGTGTTTTACACTCTCATTATATGGTATCAGAAGTAAATTCCTGAAGCAATGAAACCACTTGAATCCCTCAGGCTGGAATGGGACCTACCTAGGCATTACCTCGGCTTTGGAAAATCATAACATTACAAAAATATCTGTCAAATACCTGTAAGCAGATTCTCATAACATACATACATGTACTGTATTTGAGCTCAACTCATCATTTTTGACTACTTGGAGTTGGCAATGCTGAGAGAGAAGGAGTGTTTTTGTTTGTTTGTCACACTTCTATTACAAAATGGAACATACACACAGGACTAGCACTGGTGGTGTAAAGTTACAATACTCCCATTAAACTTACTGGTGAATTTTGCATGAATAAATTCCACGTTTGAACTCGTAACGCATTAGGAACAGAAAATATAGAAAGCTGCACAAAACACAAAAATAAAAAAATTAAGTTCTTCAAAATATTTTAATGTACATAAGAAAATAAACCAGTATTTAAAATGTCTGACTTTTCTGTTTTAAAAACTCTATTTTTAAAATAAACTCAGACAACATTTATTTGTTCTGGCCCTAAAAAGAAAGTCTTGAACCCAAGATGTTTTTACTTCAGCACCTGTTTTTAAACATGAAGCTCTTCTCAGACTTGTGCCAGTCGACAAAACCACAGCAGGTAACAAGTCCAGTGAATGTAACTATTCAGCAAGCTTGTTACCTGCTATGATAAGTACACTTTGCAGAATAGTTCATTTTTAGCTACCAGGTTTTCAGACAACAGATGTGAAAGAGTCTCCTCGTTATGTGGCGCATAAGGAAGTAGCTTGAACTTTTTTCACCTAGAGGGGTGTAGGCTTAGATATTGTCTCGCCTGCAGCATTTCTTCCACTTTCAGATCTCACTGGAGCGTAGGGAGTGAATGTAGGAACTCAGCCTAACAGCTAGAGAAGAACAACAAACTAAATCTCTGATTCCCTTGGGAAAACTGGAGAGTAAATAAATCTAAAATTCAGGAACATGTTTTCCTGATATCTTTTCACATCTTGTTTCTGACAATACTGATTAAATTAATGGTGCTGGACTGGTAAACTGACAGCAAGACTCTAAAACCTGAGGGGGCAGGGCTGTCTAAAATTTTAAAATGAACCTAAGGCTATGTCTACACTATGGCTCTACAGCTGTGCCCCTCCTAGGGTATGTCTACAGTACAAAATTAGATCGAATTTACAAAAGTTGATTTTGCAGAAGAGATTTTATACAGTCAATTGTGTGCATCCCCAAAAAGCGCATTAAGTCAGCAGAGTGCATCCACAGTACCATGGCTATCATTGACTTGGAGTGGTGCACTGTGGGTAGCTATCCCACAGGCCCCTCAGTCTCCACTGCCAGTTGGCATTCCATTTTTATGAATGGAGTTCTGCCTGCACAGATTCTTTTACCACACTGCGATCAGATCTAGTACCTCCTATTTGGTCCATGCTGGAGCTCTTTTGGAATTCTGGGACTGCAGCAAATGAAATTCAGAAATTCCCAGGGCTTTTCCTGGGTACCTGGCTAGTGCATCTGAGTTGAAAGCACTGTCCAGAGCAGACACAATGGAGCATTCTGGGTTACCTCCTGGAGGCCAATACCGTTGAATTGCGTCCACAGTACCCCAAATTTGAAGAATGGTCTTTGCTGGCAGAAGAGAGCAGGTTGATTTTACTGCTACTCTCCTTGCTGGGTAGAAGTACAGAAATAGATTTTAAGAGCCTTTAAGCCGACAAAACAGGGTTGGTTGTGTGGACAGAATTAATTTTAATTTGGCATAATGCAGCTAAATTCGACATAATCGCGTACTGTAGACCAGGCCTAAGGTCTCTCATGTAACTGGTCTTTGCTGGCAGAAGAGAGCTCTCGTGCTGGCATAATGACCTCCTCCAACAAGCGGCATTAGCTATGTCAGCAGGAGAGCCTCTCCTGAGATATAGTGCTGTCCATACCAGCACTTTTGCCAGTGGAACTTATATCAGTCGGAGGAGGGTGTAGACAAAGTGTAGACAAAGTCCATGTGACTCGGGAGTGCAAGCCCCATTTTCAAAAGTGACGTAGGCTCTTAGGATCCCAGGTGCTTTTAAAAGTATTACAATTTATGTGCAAAGTTTTAGACCTCAATCCAGTCAACACTTTTGAATGTGAGTAACTCTGCATACGTAAGGAGTTCTGTTGAAGTTAACTATATCTATAAGTGTTTATGGCATCAAATCAAGGTGTTATTGTGGGAGTGAGGGCCAGAGTAACAGTGACAAAAACCGGGGGGTTATGTAGCCTAGCTACCTGAAATGATGTGCATGTTTTAAGTCTTATTTTTTTAAAAAAAAAAACCCTCAAAAATGGAAAATTTTCACTGAGATCAAGAAATTTGATAAACTCTCACCCCAGTCACCAGTTTGATCAACATTGCCAGAAAAGGGGGGCGGGGGGGAAAGAAAGCTTGCAAGCAGTAGTGTTCAAAGATACTGAAAAGCATATTCTTGAATGTAGTTTCCTCCACCTGCTTGCTGCATTGTACTTAATTAATGATTATAAACTTTGGGGATAGTAACAGTCTCATATCATGTGTCCGTACAATCCCCAGCAAAATGAGACTGCAAACCTGATAGTGGGTTCTGGGCAATATTACAATAATTAAATAATAATATAATCCTCCTCAGAATCGGAGATCAGTATAACTCAGGTCACTGAGTTAAACTTATAGGACTATCACAAGTATTTCCTAAAGCTGCATGCTGGTTATTTGGCACAACTGAAGATAAACAGACTCAGCAGAAATACTGTTATAAATATATAAGTGGGTGATACCTGGTTAAAAATAATCTTATGCTAAAAAGGAATGTTATGGTCAAAAGTTACCTTACATGACCAAATAACTAACAACTAGCCAAGTACCTAGTGCCAAAATAAACACCTACCACCCCTCCGCATGAGCTTACATGCAGGACTTTTATTCTGCCACCATTACAATTGTAAAAGTAGGGCTGTAAAGCAATTCAAAATATTAATTGTGATTAATTGCATGATTAAAAAAATTGTGATTGTGTTAAACAATAGAATACCATTCATTTAAATATTTATGGATGTTTTCTACATTTTCAAATATATTGATTTTAATTACAAGAAAGAATATAAAATGTACAGTGCTCATTTTATTTTTATTACAAATATTTCACTGTAGAAAAGCAAAAGAAATAGTATTTTTCAATTCCCCCATTACAAGTATTGTAATGCAATGTATCGTAAAAGTTGAACTTACAAATGTAGAATTAGGTACCAAAAAACTGCATTCATAAATAAAACAATGTAAAACTTTAAGATAAAGGACTGAGTAGACTTGTAGGCTCTATTCAGCCAGTAACTCAGATATATAAGTTTGTTTACATTTTCAGGAGATAATGGTGCCCTTTTCTTGTTTACAATGTCATCTGAAAGAGAGAACAGGTGTTCATGTGGCACTGTCAGAACCAGCGTCATACAATTTTTGCGCACCAGATATGCTAAACATTTGTATGCCCATTCATGCTTCCATGCTGATGAAAGGCTCTGCTCAATAATAATTCAAAACAGTGCAGACCAATGCATGTTCTTTTTACCATCTAAGTCAGATGTCACCAGCAGAAGATTGATTTTATTTTTTGGTGGTTTGGGTTCTGTAGTTTCCACATTGGAGTGTTGCTCATCCCACTCAGATTTTGGAAGGCACTTCAGGTTGTTAAACCTTGGGTTGAGTGCAGTATCTATCCTTAGAAAACTCACATTAGTACCTTCTTTGCATTTTGTCATATCTGCAGTGAAAGTGTTCCTAAAATGAACAACATGTGCTGGGTCATCATCCGAGACTGTTATAACATGAAATATATGGCAGAACGTGGGTAAAACAGAGCAGGAGGCATACAATTCTTCCCAAAGGAGTTCAGTCACATATTTAATAAATGTTTTGTTTTTTTTTAACAAGTGTTATCAGCGAGGAAGCGTGTCCTCTGGAATGGTGGCTGAAGCATGAAGAGGAATACGAATGTTTAGCATTTCTGACACGTAAATACCTTGCAATGCTGGCTACAAAAGTCCGATGTGAATGCCTGTGCTCACTTTCAGGTGACACTGTAAATAAGAAGCTGGCAACATTATCTCCTCCAAATGTGAACAAATTTGTTTGTCTTAGGGATTGGCTGAACAAGGAGGACTGAGTGGACTTGTATGGTCTAAAGTTTTACATTGTTTTGTTTTTCAGTGCAGTTATATAACAAAAAAAAAATCTACATTTGTAAATTGCACTTTCACAATAAAGAGATTGCACCACAGTAGTTGTATGTGGTGAACCCAAAAATACTGTTTCTTTTGTTTATCTTTTTTACAAATATTATTTTGCAAATATTTGTAATAAAAATAAAGTGACCACTGTATACTTTTTATTCTGTATTGTAATTTAAGTCAATATATTTGAAAATGTAGAAAAACATACAAAAATACTTAATACATTTCAATTGGGATTCTATTGTTCAACAGTGCAATTAAAACTGCAATTAATCATGACTAATTTTTGAGTTAATTGTATCAGTTAACTGCAATTAATCAACAGCCCTAGTTTAAAGTATAAGTCACATGAATCTAAAAAATGACAAATACCAACTTATATGGCAATAAAATCTCCCTTTTTTAAAAAAAATAGACTCTCTCTGGTATTCTTGAGTGAGTTCTGCTTTTAAAATGGATGAGACAATAATACACACACACACATAAACACACTCTTTCCAAGTGGCTAGCCTACATTTTAAATTAGAAGATATGACATGCTCAAAGAAAGAGAAGCAGTACTAAAAGTACTTCAAGTCCTTAACTACTCCACTGCCATTTCATGCCATCTGCATGGCCTCAACATTCCCTCAAGTTTTGGCCAGCTATATTTTAAGAAGAGACTTCCACATTTTCTTCCCTTTTCCTTATGGTAAACTCTATACCAGTGTACAGAAAGGAAGAGTAGGTGACTGAGGAATCTAGAAGTTTGTTTTCCTGTTTTAAAAAGACTTTCTAATATGTTTAACCAAGAAAAGGGCTTCAACACTTTGTAACAAAAAGAGCTCTTAGTTGAAAATATTTATATTTTGTTAGTTAAAGAAGTATTGAATATATTGACAGTCTAGCATAGGAGTAGTCAATAGGCCCCCACCTGCTCAGGCCCAAGGCACCACACAACGGTAATCTGCCTCTAGTCATGCTAATCCTGCAAGTGATGATGCAGTAGGTCAAACACACACATATACCATGCCTTTCCAGAACTCTGTTCAAGTTAATGGGCACAGAGGTCAATCCATCCAGAGTAACTTGTAGGATCAGGGCCAAACCCACACTATTTTTCTAGCTATGACTCTGAGCCTGCAAAGATTTACATACGGTCTTAGGTTTACGGATTGTGAGGGGATTCCACAAAGGTCATTTCTTTAAATAAACATGTGTGTGTAATTATGAATAATGTCATTCATTCAGGAAACAAACATCATGTAACTATAACAAGTCTATATGCCCAGTTAAAAAGAAACTGCAATTCTCTAATTACTTCTTCTTATCCAGTGAAATTCAAATTCTATTCTGACTTAGAACAGGGAATATTATATTGCAGTAAAACTATTTACTTTTCAAACTTTTCAATTGCTACTTTAAAGAATGATTTGTTAAAGATACCTGTATTTGAATGCAAATTTTCAAATACACATTAAGTGTATTTAAGTGGTCAGTCCCCATGATCAGGTGTTCAAACAAACACAGGTGTGTTTGTTTAATGTGCTGTTACTGTATATAGACATGAACAAAAGTGTGTGCATATATATGGAACCCCACACTTCACATGTACGCTTACAGCTAAATCCTGGCATGATAGTGCACCCACAGAAAACCCACAGCAGTAGGGGGAACACGAGGATGAATAAAACTACCAGCCCACCTCAGCTTCCCACCACCACAAAAAAACCAAAACCAAACCCTAAACCAAACAACCCTATGAATCAGCATTCCAGGGTGTTGTCTGGCATAAATCTAAAATCAACAGATGTGTGTGTATGTCTCCTGAACCAACAATTGTCTTTATTCACACATGTGTTCATACAGAGATTATTCATTCTCCTAGCAGTAAAGTGGGATGAGCAGAAACAAGACTGTCAGCTAAATATGGGTGTATGTAGCAGGAGTGTACTTATTTAGAGGGGCATTATGCATTGTTCTAGAAAATAGCATGGAATGAAAGAAGTTTTATGTGTACGGGATTATAGTCAGATGTTCCTAACTTTATTTCTTAACCCAATATTGTCAGATTGGCAACCTTTTCCATGGAAGGCTTCCTACTTTTTAGAGCTGAAATTTTAAAACAAAACTATTTTTGGAATTACCTGAGAAAAAAGATTTTTAGTTTTTGTTCAATTTTAACATTTGAAAAATAAAATTCTTTATGCTTGTGCTTTGGGCGTGTAACTCAAGCAACGGCTGAGTGGATTGTCACTGGAATTTACAATGACACTAACTTTTAAACTAAGCAGCATAAGAAACTTAATGGTCAACCAGTACAAAATTTAGTTTTTTCTGAAAATTATAAGCAACTGAAAATAGGGGGCTCACCAAAGAAGTGACAACTCAACTATGTACGCCTTCTCTAAAAACCACCAACCTAGTTATACACGCAAACTTAATAAAGAATACAAGAATAATTCTGAAGGATATATTCCAGAGTAGAGTTTCCTTACGAACACAGAACAGAAAGTTATCTGAGGGTGATTGTGAAGAAGACTGGAGAAAGAACACCACATAATACTACATCAGATAACTTACTGCATCAATCATGACTTTTATTCACAACAACATTGTATGTTCAAAAGAGTATTGGCACAGTAGGAAACCCGATACCAGACTTGACAGTCCATTGGCTTTTTTTCAGCACAATAAGTTATGTTTCAGAATATCTGTCATAAAGCCCTACTTTTTTCCAGGACTGAAAGTGCCTTGGGCAGAGAACAATGATTTAAAGAAAATCACACTGTGGATGAGTTTCAGTAGAGAGTAGGACATGCAGCTGTGCTGCAGCCAGTTCACAGTCACTTCATCCAATCTTTGAGATGGTGGCTGTAGCCCTCTGTGCCTACCAACCATGAGATCCCTCCTCACTGAATCTGTTTGTTATTAGTATTAATAGTACATCATAGGCATAGATCTAGTCGTTACTGCCCAGGCTGGCACAGAACACTCCTCTATGCCGTCATGGAGAAAGTGCTAATGGGGAAGATGACACAGCGGGGATGCCGGGCTGTGGAGCCCCCATGAAAGGCTCTCAGAGAGCTTCCACTCTCTCCACAAAAGGGATGAAGTTAATCAAATGAGGAATGTTTGGCGGTAGTTAACAAAAGTGCCGTTACTTTTATTTGCATTTGCTTTTCAATAACCTCCACAATTTTAGAGGGCTACATTCCATAGAAGCATAAGCAGTACCTGGGATACTCATGAATCAGGCCTTGAATCCAGGACTCTACTGCCTCCTTACATTTGCGTTAAGATAAGGAGCAATCAACACTGTAATATAATGCAGAAACCTGATCATATATAAATGTATAGATCTTTTAGAAATGTTCGTATTTAACTTTTATCGAGAATGCTTTTAAAAAGTAATGTATGCGCTATGTTTAGCCTTGGAGATTCACACTAAATTCAGGAGGTCATTTTCTTTATGTCTGTATTATTTCTGCTTTTATGGCATGTTTTAGAGCCAGGGACGTGCATGATTCAGGAACTGAAAATTTACTACACGATATCTGGAATTGATTAATGATAACAATGGGGCTGAAATATTGTGAGACCATCTGTCACTGTTTCCCAAGTGGATAAGTCATAACAGGCAGAAAGTCAATATAACAAAAATTTATTTCAGTGGGCTTAGTATGGCCAGTGCTAATCTATACTTTGAATAAATAGAGAGATTTGCCAAGTGTGGACTAAACTGTAATGAAGTTTGACCCAATACAATAAATTAATGGTGGTTTAAACATGAGACAATGCCATTAAATACGAACTTTGTGGACCTCTCTGTAATGAGCCATAAATAACATTGCATTGAACAAAAACCTGACACAAAAGTCATTTACTGCATATAGAAAATTTCTGAAAAAATAAATGAAAACTTGTATTACATTTGTCTGATTTTTCAATATGCAATAAAATCAATTATTTCAATAAATTAATAAGTGTGAATGTAACAGAAATAGTGGTATTACATTGTATAATTGAAGTTTCTTTATAAATGAATACTTCATTGCATATAAGCAGTCTTTAAATATGGACTATTTATTTTATGTGTTGTATATCTAAGACAATGTAACAGAAACACACATGTACATTCTCACTAATTTACTTCTTCAATTTCTTTTTTATTCACAAGCACAGTAAGTGGTTCAGAAAGCTCCAGAACTGTACAAATCCCTAATTAACACAAAAGAGACCTATTATGAAGCCCTTATATCATACACTGGTGAGCAGTTATTCATTCAGGTAGTCTCCATTGACTTCAATGGAACTAACTCCTGAAAGTAGCTGCTCAAAGATAGTAAGAAGTTCACCATCTATGAAACTACATTTTCTTACAAATATATGCAGGAAATCAATTTTTAAAAAGTAACACATACCAACCCCACTTACAAGTTTAAGCTTTTTTCAATACTACCTCTCTCAATCCTGAAACCAAAAGGGATATAAAATAATTTAAGAAAATGGTCATCATGACGAGCGAGTAGAGGTTTCACCAGACATATGAAATACAATATAGTAAGAAAAACTCCAACCTGTTCAAGGATGCCTGCCCAAGATCCCTCCCCGTAATTAGGGCTTATGAATTAGGGAGGAGCTTAAACATAGTGCAACTTGACTTAACAAGGGAACAAGCAGTATAAATACTTCAGAAGGATACTTGAAATAACAGCTTCTGTTCTGCACACCTGTGACAGAAGAGCCTCTCAGTGGGCTACTGAAAGGCTACTACATATTTGGAACTCTACAATATTCTGGTATGCTATAGTTTCATTCAGCTTCTAATTTAACTTAACCACAGATCTGACAGAATTCAATTTTAATTATTTTTCCTAAATTTTGATAGATATTATTTGTTCATTTTTTCTATTTTTATTTATTTAAATTTTCACAGTTGGGCAAAATTAGGGGTTTTAAGCAATTTTTTAAAATTGTTATTGATTTAAATATTCACAGTTGCAGGAAATTATGGGGGGTGTAAGGCAATAGAGTCAGATAATTTCATGATCGATGTTGAGATTCAAAAAATTAAAGCTTATAGCCGTTAAAATAAAACTGTATATTTTGACCTGTAATATTGACAAAGTTAATATTCTTAAATCAAACTTTGATAAGTTTTCAAGCAGCATTTTTCTTATCTTGCCTACCTGAAAATTTCAATTGTTATCAACAGAAATGTGTTTTTATAAGTTTGTGTTATAAATAAAAATATAATCTGTCCTTGTATAGGACAGAAGTTTCCTAGGGCTCTGTAAGAGAAAGTGCCAGTATCCCTGCTGCCACAAGAGAAATTACTTCCAAAGGCTAATGGTGAAATCTAGGCCCCAGTGATGAAGTCAATGTGGGTTTCACTATAGATGTGAATGGGGTCAGGATTTACGATTTACAGATACAGCATTAATTAGAAGGAGGCAATGCTGCCATCTTGCAATGCATACAAGAGACACTTTTCCCTGATTCTAGAGGATTCAAGCTATGCTGCTCTCAAACTTAATTTTGGAAGCCTCAATAGACTGGAGTGTCCATAACTTTACAGAACCTAATAGCAAATTGACACTTTTATTCCTGAAAAGAATTTAAATTGGTACATATTTTAATATGCTGATTATATTTAAAAATTAAAAAATGACTGGAAGAGTATGGGACAGAAACTGATCTGGTAAGATTACAGATTTTATGTCGATACTTTAAAAACGTATTTAAAACATTTAACCACTTTCTCTGACTAAAATTGGTATACTTTAAGAAATCCACTAGATTTGAGAGCAGTTTTGTGTAAAGCAGTACAGAACCTGTTGTATTTAACTATTTCAAACTATTGTATTTAACTATTTTAAATACAACTTATTTGTTCATTGCTGCAAAACCTGAACTGATCCACTTTTTTTAAAAAAAAGAACAATCATTTGCATAAATATTTTTCCTCTTTAATGCAGAACAGATTGTGGAATATGCAGGTACAAATATCCTTTCTGCTGCTGCTTTCTCTGAACATTGTCCATGGCGGTGATGGATTTTTTTCTGAACGATACCAAAAACAAGCCAGCATGAAGGGGCCACATTTCTTACCGTTTAATGTAAAAAGTCAAGGTAAGTTAAATATCTTTTTAAAAATATTATAGGGAGTTATACCTACATGTGTTCATTACAATACAGATAATTTCTCACTGTTTTATTGTTGTTCACTGTCAATAATAACTGTTTAGTTTTATAAATGGCTATATAGTATTGACCAAGATTATCACTGCAGACAGAAATTGGACAGGTTCTGACAGTAATGTCTAGAGAGAGAGAAAATGCCACTCTCTTGGCTGAGAGAAAGAGGGAAACTTCCATTTTATAGTACAACTAAATAAGAAGAGTAAGAGAGCATGCAAACAGCAGTGATTCTGAATTTTGCCATTTCCATTTAGAATACTCTTGAAGCATATACATTCATGTATAAATACTTGCTCAGTGCTCTTGACTTGGGAAATGACTTTCAAAAAAAGCAATCAAACTGGACATATCAATAAAAAATAATTGGTGATTACGTTAATAAATCAGCTAGCTGTAATATTCAGACAAAAATGTAGGTGTCCAATCATGTTCTGTTACATTAGTTTCCTTACTTAAAATTCAACGATGGTAAAAACTAGTAATGCTGAATATTAATCCAATATATATGGACCAAATTTAAATATCTGTTCCACATCTGCAAACCCAGAGTATCTTCACTGAACTAATCTGAGTTACAGGGATGGAAGTGAGATAAGAAAAGAACGCTATAGCATAACTGCTAGAGAATAATACACATTTTTATTAAAACAGACTAATTTAAACATGAAATATAAATTGGTTTTACAAAGATGCTTCTGAAACATACTTAATTATAGTAGCTTTATACAAATATTTCTTTTTGAACAAGTCATATATTTCTAAACTCATTTCACACACACTTTGAGGGGATTATTGTAAGTATGTATTTTCCTCGCTTCCTCTTTCCTGTGTATAAAGTGTGTGATTATAGCTAATATATATTAAAACCACTATAGAAAAGATATATGAAAGCCTTCTTTTTAAATTGTCTGTCAGTACTGAGTGCTTGTTTCAACTTATCAAAACAACATACTTGAGTCATCTCTAGCATGCAGAAACTAATCTATTACTGCTCTCTAAATTGTTGACAAATATCACATCAGATAACTAGGTAGAGAGTATAACTGTACTGAACTCCATTAAGACATCCAGGTGTGCTCCTGTTACTACAGGTGTGTGTTTTATATAAAACAGCAAGTTGAGCCAATGCAGCTGGGAGTCAGGCACAAAGATCCAGTACTTTTTAAAATCATGCCAAAATGTTGTGTGTCCTAGCTACATATACAACACACAAATAGTTTTGAAGAATTAGACTAAAATGAGCATGATATTTAAAAAACACAATGGATCATCAGAATCCAATAAATCAAGTTTTATAATGGATTCCACATATTACCCACTGGTATGTTCTCCTTAGTGGAGATTTTTACTAAAAATTAACTGATGAAACAAAAGAGTAGCTTTCTTGTATCAAGATGACCATTTAGAATCCAGTCCTGATCAGTACCCTCAACTCAAATCCTAATATCCTCAATGTGCATTGAAAGTACTGAACACCTCCTGTCAAAGCATTTAGTACCTGGCTGGATCTTCAATTCTGCAGCTAGAAAATGCCCCGAAAGACAGAAGTGAGCATTCTTTTCTTTCCTACAGTACCAAAGGGTGCATTCAGAGTAGTTTTTAATCTTTGTTATAGCTCACCTACATGTAGCTGTATACTTGTGCAGGAACATGGTAGTTGCAAATAAGAGTCGATTTGAGATCAGGAAAGCAATCTTGATCATAAATCATTCCTCCTATCAGTAAAAAAAGGAGTCCTATAGTCTGTGTCTTCAGCATGAGTATTGACTGGTGTCCTGTCTGTTACTGTCTACTACCTCAGTCTGAGCATTGACTTGTTTTTGTTTTGTTTTTTTCCAAGTGGCTTATACATATTATTTTTAAAAATTCATTTTTAAAATAATTTAAATGCAAAACACACCAAGTTGTTTGCCCTATGACCAAGAAAAATGCTGCTCGTGACTTTTAAATTTTTGTAATGAATAGACTTACAGCTGGTGATTTAACTTTCACTAACATACACACCCACTGTGCTATGTTTACAGTCCACATTTTCACTGACTTGTCGTTGGGTTTTCTCTAGAATTTACTTATGAAATAATAATGCCCCTCAAAAAAAAAGTGATATAAACAAACAGTCTATCATTCAATTTGCTGATTGTTTCATGAACAGAGTTTAGCTAGTTACCCTTATTGGAAAGGACTTACTTCACAGAACCTGAGATACACTTCTGTTTTAACTTATCCCAGTAGCTGTCTAGTAGCAGAAACTCAGCTGTGATTTTAGTCTCTCCCTGTAAAAGCAAGACAGATAAAAGACAGGACAAGACCACCTTCTTCACTTCCTAAAGTGGAGGGCACTCATTCTAACAGATCTGTCCTGATAAACAAAGAAAGTTCCCTCTGTAACTCATGGGGTGAGGGCTCCATGGGATTTGGTTAGAGAATAGAGTGGTAGGGTAAGGAGATTCTTGGGGCAGAAAGGAGGTGGAACAAGGAATCAGCTACTGTCCATGACATCTTCCCTTACTCGCTTTTTTGAATGAAAATACTACGGATTTCTGTATGAAATTACTGCTTGAAATAGGATTTTACGCAGCCATTTGGAATGTATTTCCCCATCTTCCCTACTTGCAAACATGAATTATTCCTGTCCGCTTTTCTAATCATTATGCAGACAGTCAACCTCAGGATTCTGAGCAGAGTCAGAGACATGGTTCTTTCTGAAACACCTCCAATTTTACCTATTAATTTACATAAGAAAAGATGGGAGAAGGTAGGGAGTGGAAAAGGAGATGACAAATGTTTAGGCCCCTCCCAACTTCTATGAGACAGAAGTAGAACCTAGATAATTCTTCCTTCCTAACCTATCACTCTGTTAATCTTAATTTATATTTCCCAGTCTTGGGGGTTTTTTGTTTTTGTTTTTTTTTAAAAAATCTACAGCTCTAGCTCTCCTTTACTGGATCCAAAGGTCAGTGAAATTTGTTAACAGGGGCATGTGTAAACCCCGAACTGCTCATTGCTGACAAAACCATTTTTCTCCATATTTAAGTAGTTGATTCTAATAATGATGGGTGGGATTCTGAAAAAGAACTCAGTGTCAGCATAACTCTGATCCCTCTGAAATCAATGGAAGTTTTACCATCTACTTCAATAGAAGCAGAGTTGGGGAATGTTAGAAATTCTTTTCAAAATCCCACTCATAACAACTTCCCAGGCAAAGAACATAATTTTCTCCTCTTCTGTGTATGTTTAGCATTATCATTTGCTAAATATATTATGATACTATTTGCAGCACTTTGGTTCACAGCTTTGAAGTCTGCAAAATTCCTGGTTCAGGACAACCACACAACTAATTCTAAAAAACCCCACAACTCAGTCTTGCTGGTTGTGTTTTCTCCTCGCACTGAACTTGGTATGTAAACAAGGTCAGGCTAGAGTCAGAGTACATAGACCACTTTGTGTGTCAGAAAATACATGCCAAGAATTTTTTTTTTAAGTGGCCAAGCAACACTTCACTTATCCCAGTTAAAGCTATTGCTTCCCATAATCTTTTCACGGGCACTGTTCTACCACAGTTTAATATACCTTCCCTATAAAAGACAGAATGACTGAGATTTTGAACAGACATAATAACTTGGAAGTTAGATTTAAGAAGGGATCCTGGCCTAGCAATGTTACATATTCCAAACTCCAAATGCAAAGAGGTGGGTAACACATAACATCCTAACAAGCAGAAATGAGTGAACTCCACACACTGTTTTCTTCTAGGTTCTTAGTGGGGTAGGATTTTCTCTTACCCTTCTAAAACTCTGGTGTAAAAAAGTATCAACCTTCTTGGGTCCGCAAATATGCCTCCTTTAACTACTGCATTGCCATTTGTAGCTACATTCCGTGAGAAGTTAACAGGGCTTAAATTCTCACTGAGCATTTCCTGGAGCCCCAACAGCCCTGTGGGATGCACAAAGGCTTTTGCGGGTTTGAAAATATTCATCAGAGCTGTGCTCCAGATGGCACTGGTTAAATTTAAGTCCAATGGTAGCATTCCATTTCAAGTCCATACAAGAGCTAAATGCAGCCAATGCAGTGAGCATCACTGGAAATATGATTCGGCCACCATTCAGAAAGTCAACATTTGCCAGCAGATGCCATAGAGTTACCCCAATTTCCTCCTCTACACTATACTTGGAGTAGGAGAAGTGAGATACTTGAATGATATCTGCTAGCAAAATGCTGATTTTTTTAAAACTGTGCTTAAGGCAACAAATCTCTTGCCTTTCCCTAGAGGATGCACTTAATCAATTTTTAGATACACGTATCTGTCATTCCTAAGGATTTGTACAGAACTTACTGACCTGAATTTGTTACTGGGAATGGCAATTCTCCCAAGTAAACTACCACCTAGCATGGTTCTCTAGAGGAGTGAGTGGTGGAAAAATCATATGTTCCGATTCACATCGGCAAACCAAGTAACATTCCACTAAGGGGTGTGGAGAGCAAGCTCTGAGTGTTTAATGAAGACAAGGGTCTATTTCATCTAACTTATACAAATAAAGGAGAATTAGAACAGAACCAAAGTGATTTCACGGTATGAAAATGTAGCACAGTGAACTGAGTATGGACCCTTTATGGGAATTAAATTCACTTGGATCAACTTTTAAGATAGAGTATACATTTCACCTCCTTGAATTACAGAGTCTTTTGAAGAGCAGATGTGGCCAAAATCACATAGTACACGCTGCCAAACTGCCCTCTTTATATACCTTATTTACTCTTTTGGATTCTACTGCATTTAAAAGTAGAATTAATGTAGTTAGAGGGAAGGTTAACTTCTAATTCTTTCCCCTGTGGTTGCACAACAATAATTTGAACACAATATATATCACTTTAAGAAAGTTTCAATTACTTGTATTAAGGCTTTGTTTGAAATTATTTTAAATCCAACAGCAATATTTTAAACTGTGTATGTTGCTGTGCCTCAGGTATTCTGCTTTGGCACTCTAGGTAACTGCATAAAACTCCCATACTAACAACAGTTCATATTTTATTCTTTGGCCTCAGTTTTTCACTCATCTGCTTATATATAATTTGCATAATTCTAAAGGGTCCCAATCAGTGGCAGATTAGCCACTGGGACAATTGGTGCAGTGCCCTGGGGCCCCAGCCAATTGGGGCAGCCCCAGCACCCCAACAGGAGCTCTGGGTGGGCAGAGCAAGCCCCTATGCCCCAACCCCACTCCCTGGCAGGAGTGCCAGGTGGGCAGGGGAAGCCCCTGCGCCCTAAGTTCCCCAGCTGCAGTGCTGGGCAGAGGGTTGGTGGGGGGCAAGCCTCTGCACCCTGACCCCGTTTTCCCAGCAGGAGCGTGAAGGAGAGTCGGGGGGACTGCAGGCGGTAGGGAAGGGGAAGGGCTCCCCACTTGTTCTGGCCCAAGGCCCCACAAACTCCTAATCTGCCTCTGGTCCTGATGCAACCTCTGTGCAAATTGTGTGCCAAATTCTGTACAACAGAAGGCCACTGTTAGAAGCTGCAGTCACAGCAAGGTTTGTACACCGAACACATGAAAGGAAGACAGCAGGACATACAAGTTTCAAAGTATGGGTGGAAAGGAGAAAAGAACAGCAGCCGGAGTGTCCCTTGCAGTTAGATTCCCCACAAAGAGGTGAAACCCAGAAGTAAAACTGAAGGAATATGAAGTTCCAAATTAACCTTCTGATGCTCAACCTCACTCTGCTTACTCTGTTTTAGAGAATTTAAGATGCACTCTACCTGACAGGTTGTTATTCTTTAGAACAAAAATCTGAAATTGCTACAGTTATAGAATCTCTAAACCAAAAGTAATATAAATATTAACTTGAGTAGCAACGAGTATTAGATCCTCAAATTTCTATGGTTACTTAAAAAAAAAAACCCTCTCGTAGGTTTTAATTAATGTACTATTCATGAAGGGTGACAGATTAACAGCCTTGTTCACAGAACCCACAGAGCATGGGCATCAGCAGGGTGTGCTTCCCCATTTCTGTCCCACCAATGTGTCCTAACCGTTAACCTTGAAGGATCATCTTTATAGGTGAAAAGATAATTCACTCTCCATATCCCCTCTGCTGTGGCTACTGCTTAACAAGGTAAGTGTGTTTTCAATGTGGACACATCCACTGGAAGCTAGGCCATAACCACAAATAGATCATAGAAGCCATTAGTGAGGAATTCTGGCCCAAGTTGGTCCAGATGACCTATAATGGAAAGGCACTGTCTCTCTCTTCTAATCTCTCAAGCTACTTGTATAATTTTAACATTTTTTTTAAAAAAAGAGAAAAGATAGAACTATCCAATTAAAACTGTGATATGAGCGGGCCTGGCAAATATCTTATTGCTCAATAGCATAAGAAATACTGTTGGGATAATTAAAATTTTTTGCCAGATGGACTACGGCAATTATTCAGAGCAGTCTAAAAGACTAAACTTTACATTGCATTTGTCTTACATGCTCTTTCCTAACACAGGATTTAATTACTGTAACGAAACTCATGGGTGGCATGTCATGTGTCAAATTCACGTTAACTAAGTCAGTATGCTGCATCCACTGGTCCAATCTGTGTATAACCTATGATTAAAAGAAACTGTAAACATTTAGAAAATCACCACATACATAACTTACATGGAAGGTTATTTCTTATTCTTGTAGGGTTTAGGTCTTCCTGATTTTTCCATGCCATGTAGTTCTTCTTAGAACTGTTCTTCAGCTATCACTTGATTACATTCCAAAACACAAAGCTACCACTGTACCCTACTAGATATCATAGTTCAGTAGTAAGCAATCCCGAGAGCACCAGCAGCGTGCTAGAACTGCTCTAGACAGTTAAAAATGTACATTCCAGTTTGCCGTCACAGTGACAGGTTCCAAGGACCTCATCCCAGTGGAGACCAACGCTTGTGTCAGTTTATAATATTTCTGGTGCATGCAGAAATGAGACTGATTTCTATTTATAGGATTTAAAACATTAGCCTAATTTTAATTAAGTTAATGGATGATGAGGTGGTAACATGGACAAACTAACATGATATTTTCAGGACTATACTGTAATTATGCAGAAGCAAAAGTTGTACTTTTACATTTGGCAGCTAAAACTATTTTCCTGGCAGCACATGAAGGCAAAACCCAGTGAATACCAAAAACACTGTACACAGACCAGATTTTTTCTTCTCCGTACATGACTCTTACAAATAAGTATAGCCATATATTTTTAGAGAAGAAAAACTGAATTATTTATCTGTACTTTCTGGTTAAGAGAGTGTTATGCAGAGGTCTAACAGTTCAAAATAATTAATAAGTGGATGGGAAAGAAGCCTTGCTCAAACTCAAATTGGGAAATAAAAAAAAAAATCTACCACTAATTAGGATTCACATTTAATACATCAAGCACCCATCAAAACAGTTACCCTTGAGGTATACAACATCCAGTGATGCAAGTGATCTCATGACCTCAAAAGACTAGTTATTCTAGCCTGATTGGACAAGGATAGAATAGAAGGGCAACAGTTTGTCAAGATATGAAACAATCTGTGTAAAGAGCCAACAAAAATTAAATTTCTGGCTTTGCTCACAAGAGAATGGGTGAAAGAAAAAAGGCAAAAGCCTGTTGTGTACTCTAGAAATACCTATAATTAGAAATAGTAAGAAGAGTCCGAGAACAATTCTTGAAAGCTGCTAAGCAGCTCCAGAAAGTTGCCGATAACCTTTTCTCAGTCCACAATTACAGCTATGCAGATGCATGTTATATGAATGAGAAAAAAGTCAAAGTTCCTGATGTCACTCATGATTACATTATAGATGTACAGATGGGTAACATCAGCAAAGAAGCCCCAACAGCCAACAGAATTCAGCTGTAAAATGATATGTAAATGTTACAAGAGCTCTGCAGGCTATCACTATGTGACTTTCATTTATGTCAATGGAAGCTGCTGGCAAAATTCTTGGGGAAAAAAAGTGTACCCCTTAACTGTAATATAACTAGGGTAAACCATCTGGCTATTCATTCACTAGCAATATCTGGTTATATATTGTTCTGCCAATATGATTCATACTTTACCATCTACATTTTTTAGATGCCCCAGTTGTGCTCTGGAATGATGGATTTTATTTCAAATCTAAGCAGTGCAGAATGCCATCACTTCGCATTACTAAATAAGAGAAAACATTGATACACAAAGTAGCGCAAAATATCTTCTAAACAATATAGTGCTTTCCCCTCCGATTTCTTATTCTTAGCACTTAAAATTCTAAACCACATATTAACTTCTCTAATTTTTCTAGTCTGACACTGTACACTCTTTATCCCGGACAAACTTATAATGTGTGTCACTTGCGCAGCAGTTTATTCTAGAAGGCTGCAATACTGCAGCATCACACACATCCCAGGTAAAGTTTACACACATACACACCTAAGAGGCTGAAAGTTAAGCTGCATTTGATTTATAGCTATTGTGAAACCACCATTGACGAACAGAAAATATCGTGAGTCACACTGGAACTCAGGCTTCTTTCCATCGATCACTTCAAACATGCACAATCCAGCAGCATTTTCCACATCAAATGTTAACGTTCTCACCCAGGTGACAGGTCCTTCCTGCTCCGCCCAGTGGACTTTATTATTCTACCTCCACACCTTCTTTAACTATTCATAACAACTTTTGCCATAAAGCAGTATTCTGTATCTACAGATCCAACAGCTGAAGAGTATGGCATATTCATGCAAACTGTGGGGTTTCACATCAAAGTATCCTCTTGACATTAATATTATTTCTAGTGCTATAGGTGTGCCACAAAAATCAGCATCTCAAGTCCCATAGGATTTCTCAAACAGCACCTGGAGGAGTCAACACTTAAGCACACAACTCTTTATTTCTATATTTATATCTGACACACGGTGGAGTGGCTCCATCTGCTGCTTTATTCTTACACACCAAACCATTTTCTGTAGAAACGCATAATACTAAGAAACGAAAATAAAGAAAAGTGATGCTACATGATGCATGCCAGTGCAGTGAAATTAACATTTGCAGTATTGTTGTTGCTGTGTTGGTCTAGGATAGTAGAGAGACAAGGTGTCTGAAGGCCAGAAGAGGGGATTCATGAAAGGTTTCTTTCAGAATGTGGTCCCCATCAAATACATGTTCTAACTGTTTAATGATACCCCATACAGGTTCCAGTGTGGGGTGGGAGGTGGCAAGTAGGGGTGTGTGGTCTGAGGGTTTTCCCCCCTTCAAAACAACTCCCCAATCTTGCCATGCTCATCATCAGAAGAAAGCTCCCCACAGACCATGGCACACCACCTCAAGCCAGCAATAGACCCTGCCAGAACAACAGATAAAAAACCTGCTGACACATCTCCACTTCTACAATCACTAACCTCCTGCCCCACACACCTTTCAAGATCCATGGGTCCCATGCATGCCTATCACAACATGTGGTGTACCCCACCCGGAGCACTAAATTCTCCCATAACAGTTACGTGGCAAAAATGAAACAATCGCTATGCTCTCAGATGAACTTAAACAGAAAAATGATAAAAGAAAAAATACTCATTTCACATCACTATGGGCAAAAACACTTCTCACAAAACAATCACTCCATATTTGACCTCTCAGCACTCGTCCTCAAAGGAAACCGGATCAACACCTTCAAAAGATGACTCTCGGAGTTTAAATTCATAACTTTAGTAAACACTACAAAAATCCTAGTCTTAATAAAGACACTGGATTTATGGCTTATTACAATTTGTAACCCACTCACCTCCCTTTTTTCTCCTGTGACTGCACAGGTGTTAACGGGCTACTTCCCTTGAATGGTCTGTTGGAATATGTGTTAACTACTTATGCTAAACAATCTGCAACACTTTGGGGATGTCCACACTGCAGTTAAACACCCATAGCTGGCCCTGGTTATGGAGTTATAAAACTGTCAGCCTCTAGCGTTGAATTACAGCATACATACTCTTGGGCCTGGTCTACAATACGCAATTATGACGAATTTAGCCGCATTATGTCGAATTAAAACTAAATCTGTCAATTTAAAGGGCTTTTAAAATCAATTTCTGTACTCTTCCCTGGCAAGGGGAGTAGCAGTAAAATCGACCTGCTGGTTCGAATTTGGGATACTGTGGATGCAATTTGATGATACTAGCCTTTGGGAGGTATCCCAAAATGCTCCATTGTTACTGCTCTGGACACCACTTTCAACACAGATGCACTACCCAGGTAGTCAGGAAAAGCCCCAGGAACTTTTGAATTTCATTTCCTGCAGTCCCAGAATCGCAAAAGAGCTCCACGATGGACCAAATGGGAGGTACTGGATCTGATCGCAGTATGGTGAGAAGAATCTGTGCAGGCAGAACTCCGTTCAAAAAAACAGAATGCCAATGGGCAGCAGAGACTGCGAGGACTGTGGGATAGCTACCGACAGTGCACTGCTCTGAGAGTCGATGCTAGCCACGGTACTGTGGATGCTCTCCGACAACTTAATACACTTAGTGGGGATACACACAATTGACTGTATAAAAATCTCTAATGAAAAATTGACTTCTATAAATTCGACTTAATTTCATACTCTAGACATACCCTTTGAGTTCCTATTCCAGATCTGAAGAAAAGCTCTGTGTGGCTTGAAAGCTTGTCTTGCTCACCAACAGAAAGAGATTACCTCACCCACATTGTCTCGCTAGTGACATTAATGGCCATCATTTACCCAACTGTGTATAAAGTGAAACTGATCACAACACATAAATGATGTTATCTAGAGACATGCTATGTGATTTAGTTACTAAGAAACAAAACCATGATTCAGCCTTGCAGACGGGGAGGGAAAGGCTGAAATCTTAATAATTGTCATTTTAGTAAAATCATTGATATGACAGCTGTTCAGGCATTAGAAAGCTTCTTTAATTTTGCACATTTTCAAACATGCAGATTGAGTAGACACCACTAACTTATTGAATTCGTTGAATATCATGACCTAGTCTTACAAATTTCAAATCAATACCCTTGATATTAAAGTACAGTAGACTATTTGGGAAAATATTGTCTATTGTTCAAATTAAATCAAGAACTGTGTAGAAATAAGATAATTACTTGTTCCTTATCTGAGTTTCATTTATGTTAGATAACTTAAATTAGATTTTAAATAAGAACTGCCCACAGACATGACAGTGGTTTTATTCAAATATATATTTGCAATATTGTAAAAATCAAAATATTCTCCCCTTCTATACCTACCTGATTTTGTTAATTGGAAACTATCAAAATCTTTAAAGAAAGGGAATATTTTTTTCATAGGATATGAAGATCCTTGCAAAGAGCAAAATCAGCCTTCATATGCAATTTATAACTTCTTCTTAACACCAGAGTTTCATTTATTCCACCACAAAATTGTTTTCTTCAGCACACAGTGACTCAACCAACAATGACAGGTTTCAGAGTGGTAGCCACATTCGTCTGTACCAGCAAAAACACTCAGGAGTTCTTGTGGCACCTCAGAGACTAACAAATTTATTTGGGCACAAGCTTTCGTGGGCTAAACCCCACCTCATCAGATGCATGGAGTGAAAAATACAGTAGGCGGGTATGAATATTACAGCACATGAAGAGATGGGAGTTGCCTTACCAAGTCGGGGGTGAGAGCTAATCTAAGCTTTCATTTTAAACAATGAATGAATGAATATATTCCTAGCCCATACAGCTGGGGAGATAAACTTCCAAATGTAAACCACCGTGGAAGTCATCCTGAATCTGCAAATAGATAGGCTAAAACAAAGAGTCAGTAGGAAACTCCCATGTGCCTTCCTCCCATTCATCTCATTGCAATGTTAGCTGTAAAGCCTAATGAGCGAGCACTGCAGTGAGGGAAGGAATGATATATTTATTTCAGTGCTGATCACTATAGTAGACAACTGGTGAAAGAGGGAAATGGGAATGTTAGGTAAATATTTATCTAGACTCTGCGCCTTAAGTATTTTATGCTTCTTTTATAAATGGGTCAACTGAAGCACAGAGACTTTAAGTGACTTGCCCAAGTTCACACGAAATCATTGGTTCTGCAGAGGATAGAAGCTAGCTGTCTTATCCCCAGTTCTCTGCTCTAACCACTAGAACTTGCAGTAATTTAAAGACACTGAACTTTGTAGACGTTATACTAATTAGTATTTTCATTTTTATTTTTATTTTGTTTCATCTCTCTAAGCATCAGCCAAAATGCTGACAAGCTATGAACCCTCTTCTACTGCACTAATTATTGTATTGTGTGTCTTAGGTTTACAGGGAAGGGGAGAACAAGGACCTCCTGGTCTACCAGGTCCTCCTGGCCCAAGAGGACAACCAGGCCCAGCAGGGCCACCAGGCTATGGAAGTCCAGGTCCTCAAGGTCCACCAGGTCCACCAGGTCCACCTGGATTTTCTGCTGTTGGAAAGCCAGGCTTACCAGGTTTACCAGGGAAACCAGGGGAGAGAGGATTAAATGGTGAAAAAGGAGATATTGGACCTGCTGGTCTCCCAGGATCAAGAGGGCCACAGGGGCCTCCTGGAATTCCTGGTCCTGCTGGAATCTCCGTTGCTGGCAAGACAGGAGAACAAGGGCCACCAGGAGCACAAGGGCCACGGGGTGTCCCTGGAGAAAAGGGTGAGGCAGGTATTCCTGGTATAAATGGACAAAAGGGAGAAAATGGATATGGAGTTCCAGGTCGCCCAGGTGACAGAGGGCTTCCTGGCCCCCAGGGTTCCCCAGGGCCACCTGGACTTGCTGGGATAGGGAAGCCTGGTGAAAATGGGTTTCCAGGTCAGCCAGGTGTGAAAGGTGATCGGGGTTTACCAGGTGCACCAGGACCAGCAGGCATCCCAGGTTCCGAAGGTCTTCCTGGGGAACCTGGAGCAGCAGGGATCGGAAAGCCTGGAGCAAATGGACCACCAGGATTGCCAGGGATTCCTGGAGCAAAAGGACTGCCCGGACCTCCAGGCATGCCTGGATCCCCAGGTCTTCCAGGGTTTGGAAAGCCCGGTTTGCCAGGGATGAAAGGGCATAGAGGACCTGAAGGCCTTCCCGGAGTTCCAGGAATCAAAGGAGATGAAGGCCCAGCTGGAGTTCCAGGAGAACCAGGGCCATCTGGACCACCTGGAAATATGGGCCTTCAAGGACTTAGAGGAATACCAGGTGAAAATGGCCTACCTGGCCCTAAAGGTGAAGCAGGACCTGCAGGCCTTGCAGGATACCCAGGAGCTAAAGGTGACAGAGGCCTACCAGGATTAGAGGGAAAACCAGGATATCAAGGGGAGCAGGGTCTTGCTGGTCCAAAAGGACCTCCAGGTTTACCAGGCCCAAAAGGCGACAATGGTCATGCAGGGCCACCTGGCCTACCTGGACCAATGGGTGCACCAGGACTTAAAGGAGCACCAGGATTTAATGGTGAGCCAGGCCCAAGAGGACCTTCTGGAATACCTGGTATAAGAGGTCCAATTGGGCCACCAGGCATTCCAGGTTTTCCAGGCACTAAAGGGGAGCCAGGGGCACCAGGATTACCAGGTCCAGCTGGCATTGCTACAAAAGGTTTAAATGGACCCATGGGGCCACCTGGGCTCCCAGGCCCAAGAGGCAACAATGGAGAGCCTGGGTTACCAGGCCCCCCGGGTCCACCTGGTCCTCCTGGACAAGCAATACTCCCACAGATGCCAGACAGTTATATAAAAGCAGGTGAGAGTCAAGGCCTCACCGGAATACCTCTTATGAAAGCAGGAGTAAACCAAGGTCTAACTGGAATGCCCGTGTCAGCTTTCTCTGCCATTCTCTCCAAAGCCTACCCTGGAGCCACTGTGCCCATCAAATTTGATAAAATATTGTATAACAGACAGCAACATTATGACCCCAGAACAGGAATCTTTACATGTAGGATCCCAGGACTTTACTATTTTTCTTACCATGTACATGTAAAAGGAACAAATGTTTGGGTGGCACTCTACAAAAATGGCGCACCAATCATGTACACCTATGATGAGTACAAAAAAGGATACCTTGACCAAGCTTCTGGAAGTGCTGTCATTGATCTCATGGAAAACGATCAAGTCTGGTTGCAGTTGCCCAATGCAGAATCTAATGGCTTGTATTCCTCTGATTACGTTCACTCCTCTTTCTCGGGATTCTTGTTTGCTCATATGTGATAGTATCCCACGTTAGCTGTCCTAATATTGTCTCTTTCAGACAATTTTAATTGGACTATGATGTGACACCTATGACTGGTCATACAAATTATTTGTAAGAAAGGGGAAGTGAGGATGATAGGGCAGCGGAGTTTGTTTCAAAATTAAGCTTTAGAGTAACTTTGTGTGGTTTTGGAAATCTGTCAGATTTATTTGCAAAAATGTTATAGTAATGGCAAGTCAGCTGTCCTGCTGAATACAAACATTAAACATTATGGTAATACATGATGCAGCTCTTCTCTGTTTTACATTTTCTTAATCGATATTTCTAAGTTGATTTTATATTTTAAATGTACTCTTAAGTCTTCATAAAGTAATCATTCCAGTTTACTACATATTTAGCTCACTGAAACAAACTTATTATTTTAAATTAATTAGTCACAGAAGTTTAGTACGCTCATAACAATGTTCAAGAGATTGCTTTTTAGAAAAAGGGAACACTAATTTACTTTGTTATAATAACAATAGACATGTTTATGAAGTTTCATCAACTTAAAAAATATGTTTCCAAAGATTTTAGGCATAAAGGATTTCATATCTTACTAAAGTACTGGTTTCGCTAGAGGGATCTCTTAAAACTGGTTCATCAAATAGTCAGAAGTAAAAAAAGAGAAACTCACTTGTCCAGCTATCTGCAAGAAAAGGGGTGTTGTCCCTTTAAAGGCTCTCTTCAACAGGGGGCCAAACAGGAAAGGTTACAGGGATGGTCAGAAAGGACAGGAACACTTTGGAAGCAAGCTTTTTATACTATAATAATTAAATTAAAATATCTATGTTAGATAAGGGTCATCTTTGAAGGATTTCTTTTAAAAAAAACTGTATGTCTAAAGAGCCAAGCATTTAAGGTTAAAGATGAATACTCTGATTGTGCATCTAAAAATCTATGCAATGACTTTTCAGAAATGTGATTTTATAATCTGTGGCAACACACTAATGCAATATTTTTGAAACAAATGTTAAACTAAGGTGCTGTAGACTAATGTTCTTAGTAAATGTTACAACTGTTTTTGTCAGTAAATTCAGAAACTGGCAGTATAGATCTACAACAAAACATACACATTCATGTATATACTGATATTCTCCAAATTTAAAATAGCTTTATCACCTACATACAGTAGAGGAAGTCTCTTACCCACTCTGTTTTCAATGCACAGTAAATTTATTTATTTAAAAAGCATTTATCTTTATTAGTTCCCAATTAATGAAAATTGGAAATGTGCATTATTCAATAACATATCTGATACATATCTGTTACATTCCTGGCAGAGCTAATTAAATCAGCCAACAGATCACACTGTCGTATTTACTGTTCACACATATATTTAATGTTTCATTAATTTGTTGTATACAGCATTCATCTGATATATAATACTCAGCACTGAAGTTAGTGGTACATAGATAAAATCAACTAAGTTAATATTTTTAATTATATATTTTTTGTCAAATGTACAAAATAGCAATGTAATAGTGTAATCAGGCTTTTGTTCATACAAGATTCTTGTGTCCATGCACGGCTCTCAAAGAAGAGTATTCATCAGAGAGCCTTGTCAAATAAACCTAAAAAATGGATGTTATAGTTTATTTTAAGCTGAAAGTTGCTTTTACACAAATGCTTTGTCAGTTACCCTTACTAAAAGGTAAAAAAACATGTTTTACTATTTTTTTGATTATGCCATTTCTTTATGAAACCAAAGTCAACGACTGTATTAAATTTGAAACCAGCATTATTATTTTTCTTTTCTAAAAACACTTCTATTTTGTTTTTCAAATTTGATAAAACTTTGCTATTAATAAAAAAGTGAAGCTCATCTGTAAATTGGCCTGTTATTAAGTCAACATGTATTATTTTAGAAATTGTAATAAATTATTATGCAACAGTTTTGCAAAATTCTAGACATTCCTTTGCCTACAGTGAATAGTGCTTTCTGGGAGAGTCAAAGAAAATTTATACTTCAGTGGCCAACTAGATTTACTGAGTGGGTTGGTAAATTGTCATGATAGTTTTGCACGGCTGAATGGCAACATAATAAGCACTAAACACAATATCCAGACACCACATAAATTCTCCTTCCTTTTGAGCCAAAGTGAAAATTCTAGGCACACTGGCCTTTTTGATTATCAACCTGGTCTTTTCTCCTCATATGCCAATATAATTCATGAACAGATTTGAATTAGGATCACCAATTTTCTATATAACAAATGATTTTAATATGCAATCATCTTGTGATAGATCATTAATCTCTTTGACTGCTCAAAGCATCTGTCCAGCATCTCAAGAGGATATACTTTCTTGCCAATACATTCAATTTCTTTGGCACTTCCATTTGAAAAGTGCTAACAGCCACAGGGTAGTGGATGTGGGAAACCTTCCATTGCAAGTACAACTGATCTTCTGATAATGTCTTCACAATTACTTTATATTGAAAACAATCCAAAAACATGTGCTGAAATTTGCCAACATGTACCGAGTATCAGACAGATTGTTGCCCCACAAATCTTTATTAGTTTCTTTTTTTTTTTTAAGTAGGGGGAGAAGGGTATTAAGTAGTACTATTGAGAGTACATTTTATGAAATCAATCTTTGTCCATGTTAGAACAGACATCCCTAAGAGATAAATAACTTGTTACCCACTTACCTCTTCATTCATCTAATGAACATACACAACACTTGCTTTATAGGAGGTTAGACAAACTTAAATTTGTTTAATTTTACAATTAAAATACCTGAGTCTTAGAGACTGACTTATTAATGAACTTTTCATATTATTGTATCAAAGACTATCTAGCCATTAGTATAACAAGATTTTAAATAACCTCAAAAAACTTTGAATGGCTAGAGATGGATTTTGGTGGTAAAACTGGATCTCAATCATCCAGTTTTAATTTTACAAGTCCAGCCTGCAAACCACCCCGCTTTGAGTTTTGGATTCACAATCTACATTTACAGAAAGCAGTGATGGACCCCAGTTCTTCTTATGCATGTACTACAAAGGTTATCAGACTTCTCAGAAACACCAGACATAGGAATGCAATTAATGGAAAAAATTGTCAAATAAGAAGTGAATTAAATGCAGTCAGAGTAACAAAAAAAAATTGGAAAAATCAGAACAAAAAATCCTGGATGCTGAGCTCAGAATGAAGATTCATTTTCTTTCACAAAGTTTTAAAAACAATCAACCATAGTTTAAAAATGCTCTATAAACAAAACAAATAATTTACTCCTACTCACAGGGGAAGAAAAACATATATAATTAAAACAACAGTGTAAAGTGCCCAGGGGTGAAAGTAACAAACGACTTATCAGTACGCCGGAGTCCTGAGCACAGGGGCAGGGAATCAAATGGAAGGGGCAAGGCTTTAAATCAAGATTTAAAGGGCCTGGGGCTCCTGCTGCAGTAGCGGCGGCTGGGAGCCCCAGGCCTTTTAAATCACTGCCAGAGACCCATGTAAGCGGTAGCTGAGGTGGAAGCCGGGAGTCCTGGGGCTCGGGCAGCGATTTAAAGGGCTGGGGCTCCACTGCGGTAGTGGCAGCCAGGAGCCCTGGGCCCTTTTAATTACTGCCAGAGCCCTGGGCCACCGTTGTTACCCCAGGGATCCAGCAGCGGGGCTCTGGAGGCGATTTAAAAGGTCCAACGCTCCAGCCACTGCTACTACAGTGGAGCCTTTGGCCCTTTAAATCACCACCACTACCCCAGGGCTATGGCAATGAGGCTCTGGCGGTGATTTAAAGGGCCTGGGGTTACAGCTGCTGCCTTTAAATCACCGGTCTGGGGAAGGTGCCCTCTGCTGGTACTGTTGGCTGTGTACCAGCTCTTGCTGATACACCATACCAGACCAGATTGGCTTATTTTCACCTCTGAAAGTACCCAGAAGTCAGTCCTCAAGGTGCTTCATGAATTAAACTGTGGTCCACATTAGAGCTGGATGGAAAGTTTTCCATCACTTAAGCAAAAGTGTTCATAAAAGGTCTGCTTCCCACTGAAAATTTACTTTTTCATTTAAAACAATGAAAACTGAAATGCTGTAAATGCGGCCAGAACGCCTCATGGGATTTGTAGTAAAGTTATCTTATGTCCTCATTCTCCTCTGTGGGCTAGGTTTCTCTCTAGACTACATCTTCCATCATACACAATGGTCAGGGATTTCAGAACTGAAATATTTTGGCCAAAATAAAAATTTATCATGAAAAATTTAGACAAAAGTGAGTTTTTTCCCCATTTTTCTGTGGAAGAAAACTCTATTTTTCAACCATCTTTAGTCCACGCTGGGTAAATGTTCACAAATTCCTGCCTTAAGCTTTAAAAACATAATGCTAAAATAAAATTTGCTTTAACTTTTTAATTTGTTCACTTCTACAAAGCTAAAACTATAATTAATACATTTCCCTTAATTAAATATCTCATATAAATTAATCTTAATGAGCTTGAACTAGCAAAATGGACATAAATATTTTTAAACTAGTCATGAATTTTGCAACAATGATTCTTACAACATACTATTAAATATATTCTATGAAGTAATTTTAAAAGGGATTCTTTCAGATGCTGCTGGCAAACTATCAAAAACTTACCATTTTGAAAATGATAGAAAAATGAGACAGAAAAGCTCAATTAGTTTACACAAAAAGGGCCTACTGATAGGGATCAGCTATGTTAAAATCATACTTGGCAATAAACAGAAAATGTGGAACTGGAAATTAATGAACAAAAATTGGTGTGTCAGATATTAGGCCTTGTGTGACAAAATAGAGGACAAAATAATGAGGGTGGGCTTTTTCAACCACCTTCCAACAACTTTTCCTGTGAGGATTCTTGAAAAAAAATAAAAGCCCACCCACTCTTTTTTGTGTGAAGTGTGGGGAATAGGGAAGAAAAGACAAAGACAATTGGAGCGTCACCATCTGGCTGCCACCCCCACCACCTCCTGGGACCCCGGATCTAATCTTAAGGGGATGTCCTGACCAGACTGGGCCAGAAAAGGATCCAGATGACATCAGCACCTGTATCAGTTCCAATAAATCCCAGACATCACCTGAGATTAAGCAAGATATGACTTTAACAGAAGCAACAACTTCAGCTCGTTTCAACCAACCTCTTCTCTTCTAATAAAAAAACCAAAAAACAACAGCTACTACCGTCTTTGATACCATCTAACAGACTGTCAAACTGGGCAGGAGTGATCCCTGCTACAGGGAGAGGGAATAAGAAATGTTACAACAAGTGTTACTTAATACTTTGCACTTCAAATGCTTTTACAGTTTTTTCTTCTTCTCTATATCTTTAATAAAAGGTTAAAAATATTTTTATGGTGCATTTGCCATTGTACTAAGTGGGTGAGGTCCCTATATTTCCAACCCTGAACATTGTTTAACACTACTTAGTGCTGGACAGTAACTGGGTTATGTTAACACCTTCGACCCATTTCAAAGAATCATAGAAGATTAGAGTTGGAAGAAGAGACCTCAGGAGGTCATCTAATCCAATTCCCTGCTCAAAGCAGGACCAACCCCAATTAAATTATCTCAGGCAGGGCTTTGTCAAGCAGGATCTTCAAAAAACACTAAGGATGGAGATTCCACACCACCGTAGGTAACCCATTCCAGTGCTTCACCACCCTCCGAGTGAAATAGTTTTTCCTACTATCCAACCCAGACCTCCCCCACTGCAAGTTGAGACCATTGCTCCTTCTTCTGTCATCTGTGACCACTGAGAACAGCTGAGCTCCATCCTCTTTAGAACCCCCCCGCCCTCTTCAGGTAGTTGAAGGCTGCTATCAAATCACCCTCATTCTTCTCTTCTGCAGACTAAAAAATCCCAGTTCCCTCAGCCTCTTCTCATAAATCATGTGCCCCAGACCTCTAATCATTTTCACTGTCCTCTGCTAGACTCTTTCTAATTTATCCACATCCAGATATGGCCTCAGCAGTGCTGAATAGAGGGGAATAATCAATTCCCTGAATCTGCTGGCAATGCTCCTACTAATGCAGTCCAATATGCCATTAACCTTCTTGGCAGCAAGGGCACACTGTTGACTCATATCCAACTACTCATCAACTGTAATCCCCAGGTCCTTTTCTGCAGATCTGCCACTTAGCCAGTCACTCCCCAGCCTGTAGCAGTGCATGGGATTGTTCCATCCTAGGTGCAAGACTGTGCACTTGGCTTTTTTGAACCTCAGATTTCTTTTGGCCCAATCCTCCAATTTGTCTAGGTTACTCTGGACACTATCCCTACTTTTCAGCGTATCTACCTTTCCCCTCAGCTTTGCTAAAGTCAAGATATATCATGTCCGCCACTTTCCCCGTATCCACAGAGCCAGTTATCTCACCATAAAAGGCAATCAGGTTGGTCAGGCATGACTTGCTGTTGGTGAATCCATGTTGACCATTCCTGATCACCTTCCTCTCCTCCAACTGCTTCAAAACAAATTCATTAAGGGCCTTAAATTTATTTCATTTAAATTAAGACACCAGTCCTCCTTGGACTGTTGTAAAAAAAGAGAAGTATGCATGTACTAAAATAAACACTGTCACTGATAGGATTATGAAGGATCAAGCTTTCAGTCACAAATTATATACATTAATCTGTTGTACACAGACCCCGCACTTTCATACACAAATAGCTATCTGCACATGCAAACATGTAACTTGCAGGCACGATTTTGGAGATCAATTTGGAAATTTGGCCATATGTGTACAACTTAATGTTATCTAGATAAGTTCTACTGCACAGAAATGTACATAAACGCCACTATTTAGAAGCAAAGCCTTGTGTAATTCAAGGGTCTTAATGCAAATTCTGCACAAGTACAACAGCTAATGAAAAGTGTACTTTTTCCTATGTGTTAGCCAGATCATTCATTGTAGAAAATAATGTTTTTGAATGATTTCCTTGATTCCCTAAAGGTTCTCACAAATTCCCAATATCACACCATGCATCCAATGGAAAATATAAGACAGAAAATATAGAAAAGTATCTTCATGAACATATGGTCATTATTTGTGAAATACATTCTGGTATCATCCATTTGCAAAACTAAATAGTTGTTTTGTTTAGAACCCCTTTAAAACAGACATATTTCTAAAATTACCTGAGAATATTTTAAAATAAAGTACATCTCTAATAAACCCCTCTATGTTCTGACAAACACTAAGCCACATCTCTACCCAGCAAATAAATACTGCAGTAACATAAGTATCAACAAAGAAGTAAAACTATTGTATTTTCAATGTACAATTTAATTTTACACAATGCTTTAAAAAGTTATATGTAACCGAAAATATTTTGGTTTAATGTATGTACCCATTCAATAGACTCAAGAAATCTATTCTTAGCAGATATAGTCATATACATTAATAAAAAGTCAGTAGAAAACTTTATCTACCTCATTTCACAAATCAAACTGTCTATACTACAGAACAACATACCTTCCAACTCCAGAAATATGAACCACAGTGTTATAGCATTTGTAATTAATAATAAGAACCATCATCTCCACCTCTTATTTTAAAAAAATTGAATAATAATCTTTCAGAAAAACAGTATCACTGTGCAAGTAATTCTAGGCAAAATTAAAGGGGTAAGAGCGTTCAGTGTTCAGTCAATGACATACCTTGATTTGCTGAATATTCCCTTAATATTTTGTCTTTTTTTTTTTTTGGTCTTGCTAAAAATAATAGTTAATGCAGGAACATATTTGTACACAACATGAATGCATAAATTACAGTATTCCATTCTACCTTTCACCCCCACTCCTCCAATCATGAGAAAAAAAGAAGAAAACAACTAAGTCCCAGTAATTCAATAAGGTAGCACCTTAAAAGTGTTTTGATGGATTTCATAATACTTAAACGGAAGGCAGGTGGAGTGTCCAGAGTTACACTGAAATAGTTAACATGCATGGAATACATTTTTATTTCTAATGAAGATCAATTTGAGGAACAAAGCAAATGTAGAAGTTTCTGCTTCAGTAAATATATAAATAGGCTTGGACAGATTACTTTTTTATTGGTAAATGTCACAAAATGTCAATTTCCCAATACAGACACAAACCTATGAAAAATATTTCCACTGATGAAAATCAAAATTTATAGACAGGCAAATTAAGTAAAATGCTGCTTGAGCATGTAGGGACTGATTATGAATATTTACTTTATATGTTTTTACATGTGATGTTGACAATTTGTGATGTAAAGGCTATAGAGCTTTAACTTTTGAATCTCAACATCTACTACCATTAAATAATTGTCTGATTCCCCATAATTTCCTGCAACTATGAAAATGTAAACAGATATGAATCAAAACGCCTGAAACCCACAATTCTGCACAACTTCTTAAAAAGAATCTTAAAAATAAACTGATATTATCTGGAGAAATTATTAAAAAATAAAAATTTAATTCTGCCAAGCCTATGTATATTTTCAGCCTATTGTAGTAAGCTTGTCTTGAATTAACTTGCCTACCTTTAAAAGCTGAGGTTTTATAGTTATGCTGTATAGCAGAAATCACATCCTTCCAAAAGTTGTATTTTGTCTGTCTGTCATGCTGCAAGTGTAATAAATAAATAAATAAATACATAAATATACACACACACCATGAGTATGCCAGGTATCAGTTTGTACATGCAAATAAAGTGAAGGTCATTCATAAACAACAACAATTATTTGAAAGCAAAGTGTTATGGCTTGAGACTAGCATGACCAGACGGCAAGCGTGAAAAGTCAGGACGGGATGGGGAGTTATAGGAGCCTATACAAGAAAAAGACCCAAAAATAGGGACTGTCCTTATAAAATCAGGACAGCTGGTCATCCTACTTGAGACTCATGAGATCAGGGTCCAGCAGCTGGCTTTGCCACAGACTGTGTGCCATCTTACACAAGTCACTCAGGTCCAGATTTTTAAAGATATTTAGGCATTGCTCAGCATTACCACCCCTTTCTGAGTCAAGTCTGGTCTACCTTAAAGACCTGTATCAGTATAACTACACCACTCAGGGGCATGAAAAATCCACACCCTTGAATAACATAGTTACACTGACCTAGCCTCCCGATGTAGACAGCACTATGTCAGTGGGAGAGCTTCTCTAGCCAATACAGCTACCGCCTCTCGGATTAGTTCATCCGCCTCCTTGCAGATGGGGAGGGAAAGAGAAGGGAAAGGCTGAAATCTCGATAGTTGTCATTTTAGTAAAATAATTGATATGACAGCTGTTCAGGCATTAGGAAGCTTCTTTAATTTTGCACATTTTCAAATATGCAGACTGAGTAGACACCACTAACTTATTGAATTCATTGATCATGGTATCATGACCTAGTACTACAAATTTTTAATTTTCAGATCAATGTCCTTGACATTAAAGTCCTGTAGACTGTTTTGGTGAAAGATCGTCTATTGTTTGAATGAAATCAAGAACGGTACAGAAATAAGATAATTACTTATTCCTTAGCCAAGTTTCACTTATGTAAGAGAACTTAAAATAGATTTTAAATAAGAAGTGCTCACAGTGGTTTTATTCAAACATATATCTGCAATGTTGTAAAAATCAAAATATTCTACCCTCCTATGCCTACCAATTGGAAACTATCAAAATCTTTAAAGAAAGGGAATATTTTTGCATAAGATATGAAGATCCTTGCAAACAGCAAACTCAGCCTTCATATGCTATTTATAACTTCTCCTTAACAAAGTTAGTTCCATTCATTCCACCACCAAATCATTTTCCGTACAGCACACGGTGACTCAACGAACATTGTATCTGCCTAAAGACTTTACAGTCTACTTGCACAAAAGGTAAATGGCAGCAGCATGCAGGCAATATAAACTAAAATAGTTTCATTTTTTAAGCTAGCCAATAAATCTTAATGTTTGAGATGTAATGCTGCTGTATTATCAAAATGAATTTTTGTATCAGTGTCGGAACCTTCCAGAACCTTTGTTAGCATGGCTTTTGATGCAATGGTTAACATGATTTCTTGGGGCTGCCTTTCAGATCTTTACCTGCTACCCCAAATTTGTATTCAGATGTGACTAAAGACCCATTCATTAATGCTACACGGCTATAAAGAGCTAGAAAAATCAATACTTCCACATTTAATACCAACTTAATGTCTACTACTCCAAACATGGATTTGCATGAAGGCCCTATATACGGTCTGCTGCTGGGTCTGGGGGGAGGTGGGTGGTGATGAAGGATTTTTGTTTTTTGCTTTGATAGCCAGCAAGTTGCGACCTATCAGGGTATCCTTCATGAATCATTCCAGATCATATATCAGCAGCTAAGCAGTGTTGCTGTAGGGAGTTCATTATCCTACACTAGCTTTGTATTCCAGGGATTGGAAAGGTTCAGCACTGTGGTTTTTTAACTTGAATTTTATTGACTTTTTCAGCAAGTTGACCCAATAACGATATATCAGGGGTAGGCAACCAGCAGCACGCAAACTGATTTTCAGTGGCACTCATGCTGCCTGGGTCCTGGCCACTGGTTCGGGGGGCTCTGCATTTTAATTTAATTTTAAATGAAGCTTCTTAAACATTTTAAAAACCTTATTTACTTAAATATATAACTAAACTGTTGTTTTATGTAAAGACTTATAGAAAGAGACCTTCCAAAAACATTCAAATGTATTACCGGCACGCAAAAACTTAAGTTAGAGTGAATAAATGAAGACTCGGCACAACGCTTCTGAAAAGTTGCCAACCCCTGTGATATACAATATGAAAACATGATCCAGTAGCCAAGTAACGTAATTTCAAATTCTGAATAACCACCACCAACTCAATTATACATAGCAGGTTCCCTGGAACGCAGTGGACACATACAGTGAGAGGAAGAATGATCCAGTAGTTGGGGCACTAGCCTAGGACTTGCAAGATTTGGGTTCAATTAACTGTTCTGCCACAGCTTGCCTGTGTGACCTAGGACTAGTCATTTATTCCCTGTGCTTCAGTACTTCCCTACTTAACAGGGATGTTGTGAGGGTAAATACATCAAAGATTGTGAGACACTCAGATACTATGATAGTCTGATAATGGGTACTCTTCCTTTAAACAGAGGTAAAGCTCAGAAGAGATTAAGGGCATGGTTACACTTACAAGATTATAGCGCTATTGGTTATAGCGGTCCCCTTATACAGTAATATGAATAGCGCTATTGTATGTCCACACTGAGATGCTCCAGCGTTATAGCATGGCCACATTTGCGGCACTTAATACGGCATTAAGAGCAGCGCATTAGGGATGTATACCACAGTACACCTCTTCCCGATCTGGCGCAATGCCTTGTGGTGGGGGGGTGTCACTTGCGGGGCATTCTGTATCCTGTTTCAACTACCCATGATGCTTTTTGGCATATCCCAGCAATCCCTGTGTTTCCTTCCACCTCCGGCGCCATCTTTCAACGGTTTCAGCAAGGCGTGCTCCGTCTTCCATTGTCGTGTGCTGCAATGAATCCAGAACTGCTGAGGAACATGCTGACGACTGTCGCCAGCACATCTCTGTGTGCAGTGGAGTTAATCCTTGACGTGCAGGATGACAGTGATGAGTCTGAAGACGAGATCGAAGCGGTGAATGCGTTTGACACGAAGCTTTTTGTCTCATTAATGGACATGCTCATGGCCGTTGAACGCCGCTTCTGGGCACGGGAAACGAGCACTGAGTGATGGGATCGCATCGTCATGCAAGTCTGGGACGACAAGCAGTGGCTGCAAAACTTTCGAATGAGAAAAGTCACTTTCATGGGACTGTGTGCTCAACTCGCCCCCGCCCCGCGGCGCAAGGACACCAGACTGAGAGCTGCCCTCCCGGTGGAGAAGCGGGTAGCTATCGCGATCTGGAAGCTGGCTACCCCAGACAGCTACTGATCGGTGGCCAACCAGTTTGGGGTTGGAAAGTCGACCGTTGGAGTTGTGCTGATGCAAGTGTGCAGGGCCATTAATCGCATCCTGCTACGAAAAATCGTGACTCTGGGTAACGTGCATGACATCGTGGCTGGCTTTGAAGAAATGGGTTTCCCTAACTGTGGAGGGGCGATAGATGGGACCCATATACCTATTCTGGCGCCCGCCCACCTAGCAGACGAGTACGTTAACCAAAAGGGGTACTTCTCCATGGTTCTTCAGGCACTTGTGGATCACCGTGGGCGTTTTACTGACATTAACGCTGGCTGGTCTGGAAAGGTGCATGACGCACGCATTTTCCGCAACACCAGCCTGTTCATGAAGCTGCAAGCCGGGACTTTTTTCCCAGACCAGAGGATCCCCGTGGGGGAATTGGAAATGCCCATAGTGATTCTTGGCGACCCTGCTTATCCTTTAATGCCCTGGCTCATGAAACCCTACACAGGGAGCCTGGACAGCAGTCAGAAAAGGTTCAACTACAGGCTTAGCCGGTGTCGAATGACTGTGGAGTGTGCTTTTGGGCATCTCAAGGCGCGCTGGCGCTGTCTTTATGGGAGGCTAGACTTGGCCAAGGGTAGTATCTCCGCGGTTATTTCCGCATGCTGTGCCCTACATAATCTTTGTGAGCGGAAGGGCGAAGGCTTCACTCAGGCATGGTCCTCGGAGGTTCAACGCCTGGAGGCCACATACGCCCAGCCAGAGAGCAGGGTTCTTGGAGGGGACCAGCGCGAGGCTGTTAGGATCAGGGAAGCCTTGAGGGAGCATTTTGAGGCTGAAACCCAGTTCTAAAGTGAGGTGCAGATGGAGGGAGGGAGGGAGGGAGCATTCTTTTAATAGGAACAGGCATTTGCTTTTCTGTAGCCTGTAATAATGTATGTACACTTAATAAAGAAACCCATTTATTAAGAAGACAATTCATTTATTGAACAGGTACTTCGGTTGCTGAAAGAAAATATTGTGATGCATGTGAGGGGGAAGCCGGGGGAGGTGCAATGGGGGTGGCATGGGGTCAGTCAGAGATCGGAATATGTCCGGGTCTCTGAGTCTCCAGTGCCCTCACAGTGGCCATGTCCCCCGAACCCCATTTGCGGAGGGCAGTAAGGCATGTTATTAGGGGTTGACTGCAGTGGATAATGGTCCGGGGTTTGGGGGCTGTTCGGTGAAGACAGAGGGGTTGGAGGCAGCTGTGGATGGTGATAACCATATAGCTGATGATAGTGGCCTGGAGGGTACTGAGGCACAGAAGGGGAAGGGATTTGGGGCAAATGATAATTGGGGTGGTGAGCGCGGTGCTTCTCCTCCTGAAGGGTGACAATCCGCTGCATAGTCTCCAATTGAAGCTGCAGTAATGAGAGCAGCTTTTTGGTGCTTTTCCGGCGGTGAATCGCATTCTCCTTCCGCGCCTTCTCCCTCAACTTGCTCTCATTCTCCCTCCACCTCTGTGCAACTCGATTCTCCGTTACAGCCTGTTGCATTACTTGCTGTACAAGATCCTCTTTGCTCCTTCGTGGCCGCTTCCTCAGTCGCCTCAGCCTCTCAGCTGTTGATAAGTGCGATGGCGCAGGGCTCAAGGACGACCCTTCTAAAATAAAAAGATACATTTAACAGTGGTTCCCTTGTAAAGAGCAGACATGCCTATGATTCCCCCGCATTCCCCGTTTGCCTGTCCCGCAGAGAGCACAGATACAGCAACGGAGCCCCTGCCATGGTGAGTGCACTCCAGAGGCAAGGGAAATGATTTTTTCCCTGCCCCAGAAAAGCTGTGCCGGCGGAGGGGGTGGGGAGTGCTGGTAAGTTGCAGGAGCCCCACTCTGATCAGCAGGCAGGGGGAAGGATTTCTTCCCTGCCCTGAAAAGCTGTGGTGGGGTGCGGTTGGGGTGGAGTGCCGGGAAGTGGCAGGAGCCCTACTCTGAACACTGTTCCAACATTCTCCGTAGGTGTTTGTCCTGGAAGATATCTCGTTGCTTCGAGTCACTGAGGAACAAAGGGAAGGGATTTTAATGAGATGCGGCTTCCGCCCAGGGCCATACGCAGCTTGCCTATGTGCAGCAATGCTCCCTCCACCCATTGTAGCACAGTGGCGGGGACTAGTGACTGTGACCGGGACGGGGACCACGCTGGCTCTCCCGGGAAACCTGCGCAGGCGCATTGCAAGCGCTCTTTTTGAGACCTTTGAAGAGATTACTGATGATGACTACCGTGAGGTGATAGACTATATCAATGCTCTATTCCACATGTAGGCAAGCATCCCTTTCCACCCCAAGCTGCAAGCCTTCCCCATAGAAAAGCAGCTTTACCTCCGCAATCCGCTGCTGAGCTGGCCCCTGCAACCGCCGGACGCTGTGGTTGGCTGCCCTCCTCGGTTGAGAAGAGCTCCTGGCTGCATGCATCCAGGGACTCCTCCGTGCCCTGGGTTGCTGCCGCCTCGTCCTCATCCTCCTCCTCTTCTTCATCCTCCTGCTCTTCGTCCTCCTCCTCACACACCCCTTCACTGGTGGGCTGGGAAGTGTCCATGGTGATCGATGGAGTGACCGTAGGATCACCACCAAGTATCACGTGCAGCTCCTTATAAAATCTGCAAGTCACCGGGGCTACCCCGGAGCGGCCGTTTGCCTCGCGGGCTTTGCGATACGCATTCCTAAGCTCCTTTACCTTAACACGGCACTGCAGAGTGTCCCGCTCATGGCCTCTTTCCGCCAACGGCTGTGATATCTGCCCATAGGTATCAAAATTCCTGCGGCTAGACCGCAGCTGAGACTGAACAGCCTCTTCCCCCCAACAGCTGATGAGGTCCAGCACCTCGCTATTGCTCCATGCTGGGGATCGCCTATTGCGAGGAGGCATGGCACGTGGAGTCATGATGATCAGTCAGAATGATCACCTGCAACGATTCCCTGAGACCACGCCATGCAATCAATCAGATCAATGAGAATGATCACCTACAAGGATTCCCTGAGAGCACGCCACGCTTGGCTGGAGCAAACAGGAAGGGGATTTTCAAATTTCCCTGGAACTTTAAAGGGCAGGTCTGACGTGTGGTCACCTGAGGACAGGACAAAAGAGTTTGCAAGTGATGACCAGAATGGCTCGAACGGGAATTATGGGATGGGCTGGAGGCCAATTAATGTGCAGTGGGTGTCCACATTCTTGCTGTAGCGCTACAGCAGCTGCGCTACAGCCCTTATTCCCCATGCGGAGGTGGACTAACAATAGCACTATAACTCAGCAGTTATAGCACTCTACATGCCTTGCCAGTGTGGAGAGGGAGGAGGTTATAGCGCTCGTGGGGGCTTTATAGCGCTATAAAGTGCCAGTGTAACCAAGCCGTAAGTATTGCAGTGTCTTTAACCACCATAGAGACATATAGCAAAAGAGGGATACCACACTACTCTACTGTTGAAAGGATCTACTGTTGAAAACAATTAACAAGTTTCAACCTCCACGTGCTCTTCAGTGAAAATGAAATCTGAGAGCATTACCTTCAGGAAGAATTTAAGATATACTGTCTTATACTCTTATCTGAGTAAAAAGCTCTAGATATTTATGTGACTGCAGTAGATACATTATCATCTAGAATTTAACCAGTGGTTATGTTTAGCACCTGAAACCTTTTAAATGATTCCACCTCTAGAGATGTATTCCTAGTTATACACATCTCTGTAACATGCAGAATTGATGTGTATTGAAAGTTTTCAATTTCAGGATTTAACCTTATGAACCCACTTAATTATCTGCCTTCATTAACAAGTCACTTGTAAGAGTTACACAATATCATATTTCAATTTCCTATTAGTTTTTAAGAATACCATTCTGAGTGTAAGAAAGACTAAGGCAGACAAGCACTTAACTATTCTTATGCTAGCTCTTTGTGCCCTCTGGTGGAGACGGACTATATTTTGACCACACTATTTATCCTGATTGTTTCAGTAGAAGACCTACATACACTGTAGAATCCAAAGCTCTAACACAATTTATATTTCACTTCTTAGCATAAGTGAAAAGACAATTCATTACTCAACACGGTACTTTGTGTGTTTAGGGAAGGGAGGGGAGGGGAGAGAGATGAGCACAGAAAGGAAAAGAATAAAGCAAGTAGCAATATTTTTCTTCTCTATTAATTGAGCTTGAAATTATGTAGCTCTTACCTTGTCTAAACAATCCACAATCCTTGCACAAAGAAGGGCTCCTGGCAGGTCAAAATAATTATCATAGCAATAATATTTAGCTGCAAAAGAAAAAGAAAAGTGGTTTTAAACGATGGTGTGTATTTTAATTGGGGGCGGGGGGGAAGTCTGTGTTTAAATGGTTAATTTTAAAGTTCCCATTGTGTTTTTACTGGGATTGGATATAGCCATTGGCAAATCTACTATCATGTTATCTTTTTCATGAGACACTTTCTTTTTCTAGCCATCAGTCTATTGGTGATAGAAAATTGCTACTCTATAGCAAATTACTCACATTTAAAAAGTAAATATAAAGCCTCTGGATGAGATCCTCACCAGCTCAGACAAAAAGGGCCAGAATCATGCAATGGGGCTCCAGAAATATTGATGAGTCCTGCTGGAGGAAGATTCCCACAGTGCAGAACTGAGGAAGACAATCACAAGGCTTTTTTTTGTGAACATCCTTACAAGTCCTGTTGTAATGTTAGGAGCAAGACTGCAGGTTACAGTGCTATGGAGATTCCAGGCAGCACTGTGACCCATAGGCCAGTCTGCTGTAACTCAGACAGGAATCTGGGATTAAGTATACAGGGGGCCTCTCCACCCCTCAGAGCAGCCCAGAATATGCAAGGTGCAAAAGTGGCTTGAAGACACCAAAATCCCATTTTGGGGGCTAAGTTCCATGTTGTGCCTTGTAGAGGAGCAGGCCCTTACTCCTGCAGACATATAAAACATAACTACCCACACTGGGTAGTTATCTGTATACTTCAACGGAAGTACCCAAGAGTAAAGCTACGAATAAAACAACAACCCTCATCCTGCAAACCTTTATATTTTATTGACTTAAGCATTTTTAAATCCTTATATATTTTGTGTGAAATCAGTGCTTCCAAAGGAGGCCAAGTTAATTTTATTTTTTAATTAATAAAAAAATGTATCTGAGCATTAAACCTCTGTGTACATTATAAATGACTGTAAAGACGGAAGTCCCTTATTTATCCACAGAATAGGTAAAGGATAGGAATGCAGGTTTCTCTCTTGAGATGGAAAAAAAGCACAACCCCCGGAGGAGAGAGTATTTCAGTCTTCCAAGTCCATTCAGTCCTTTACATTTATAATTAGAGGCTGTCAGTGACAAAATCTAGAGTGATGAGTCAGCAATGAACAAAACTTGTAATGATCTGCAGATTGTTTTCCCTAAATAATGCAATATGGTAATGTCACGTTGCACTCCATGTTTCATGGAAATATGCTTATGTGTGAGAATATGATGCAACTGGAATAGGTCTCTTGTAAGGTATCATAACAAAGGTCATAACCTACTGAATAACTTTTTCTTATTTGTATGCATGTATCATTCGTATATCTGAGGCTAGAAATATGAAGTATAACTCTGAGGTCTTATTGTAATTATGCAAAGCGTGGGCCATTAATGGTGGTTTAGAATCTTGATGGCTCCCACTGACTAGGGCAATTGGTTGTAAATGGTTTATTTACCTGCAAGCCTTCCTGTTTACGCATGGGCCAACTCAGGAAGAATGGAGACTAGGGGTCTTACAGTGACATGTGACATGTCACATCATACTTGAATCCATCTTAAAGCTGATACTTTTCCATTTAGAAGGAGGGGTGGGGAATGAGAGAGAGAAAAGATTCCCGCCTTGTGCCAAAGCTATAAAAGGGGGTGGAGCAGAATAAAGTCGGCTGCCAGTCATGAAAAAAGACTCTGCTTACCACCTGAGATGTCTGCAGAAACTAACAAGGACTGTACCATGGGAAAGGATTTGTCCCAGAATAGGAAGGAGTCTAGTCTGTGAAAGCAGCTTATTGGAACATCTCTGAGGGTGAGATATTACCTGTAATTAGTTTCTTAATGTATTAGTGTTAGACATGCATACTTTTGCTTTATTTTGCTCTGTAACTTTGTTCTGTCTGTTAATACTCGAAACCACTTAAATCTTACTTTTTATACTTAATAAAACCACTTGTATTTATTAATAACCTCAGAGTAAGTGATTAATACCTGGGGGAGCAAACAGCTGTGCATATCTCTATCAGTGTTATAGAAGGTGGACAGTTTATGAATTTACCCTGTAGGAGCTTCATACAGAGTAAAATGGATTTACTTGGGGTCTGAATCCCTTTGGGAACTGGGTGCTGGAGATTGGTAACGTTGCTGCACTGTTTTCAGTTAAGTTTGCAGTTTTGGGGGAGTGGACCAGACCCTAGGCCTCTGCTGCAGCAGTCTAGCGTGTCTGGCTTAACAAGACAGGGTTCTAGAAGTCCCAAGCTAGCAGGGAAAATGGGCTCAGAGGTAATTTCAACACATCAGGTGACAGTCCCTAAGGGGTCTCTGTGACTGAACCCATCACAGGTGGTCTCTGTGCATTTCTCCAAGGAATATCTATCAAAGGAAAGCTTTACAACCAACACTAGACCACCAACTTGTTAAAATTGACTTCTGTTTGCCCATGTGAAACAACTCCTGTTCATTGCTGTCAGACTCGATATGAACCTAAGAATTAAAGGTGAAAAACTACATATCTCTTTAGCAATCCCCAAGACACCCAGTCCCCTACATTTTCCTAATTTAACAATATTTTAAGTGTTTAAAGGAAAAACTGCTTAACAGCAGCAAGTATTACAGTAGCCAAAACAGTTTCCAAGTTCATGAAGTCTCAGGTAATGAAATTGTTTATATTTACCTGAGCGGGAAACCATTTCACTGAATGTTTTAAAGTGTTTCCATTCCCTCCTGCCATAAATTTCCAAGATCTCTTCAGAAGTTATATTCTTCGTACCGTGGCTTGCCCTAATAGATGCATTGTGTGAAGAAGGTTAAAAATATTTAAAATAATTCAAATTTCCTACAGTGAACATAAGTGTGTAATAAATAATCAAATACTGAGCTAGGCCATGTGATTGATCCCTCTCTCATTTCCTCTCCACTCAGTAATTTGTTCGTGGAAAAAAGGGAGAGGCCTCTCTCAAATGCCAGCCTTGATTCTCTCATGACCCAGAAGATACAGAACTTCTGATAAATCAATAGTACCTTGATGAAAATAAGATCCCCAAATCTAACCTTTCCTCTAAGGACATTTTCTTTAATGATTTTCCTCTGGTCTGCGTAAAAGGAATAAGATCCGGGAAAAACTGTATTTTTCTTTCATTAACATCAATATTTTTTGCAGCAAGTAGTACGCCTCTCCCAATTGAGATCATAACCATTAGTCTTTTCCTTGTAAGAGTTCTTAACTGCACTGAGGACTCCAGTAGGCCCTTGATCAAAAGAAACATCTTCTATATCAATTTCAAACATCTATGGATATTTTCTATAATAAATCATTCTACTGATTCCTTCTGAAGCATTTGGCCACTGTAAGAAAACAGGATACTGGGTTATATGGACCACTGGTATTACTGAGTATGACCATTTTTATGTTCTTGTAGTATCTGTGTTAACTTTGAATTATCTGAATTTTGTTATGCTGTGTGTGTGTAGACCTTAATTCTATATAAGAGACCTTGTTTGTGGATATTCACCCCATTTCTCAAATTTGCAATTAAAGTTATTTTTTGGTATTCTCAGTGTTTACATATGTTATAAGCAGAGGAGGCAGAAATTTTGCAAATTTCAGAATTTTGAATTTGGAAAACAGTAGACTTCTGTAACATTTATTTTTTACCACCTCAAATTACAAAAAACTTTCCTATGTCTTATATAGCTACTAATGACAATTAGCTTTGTCCACTAGCTATCTAATGCTACTGTTTTTAGACCCCAGTTCTGCAAAGACATAAGCATGCACTTAACTTTGCACACTGTGATTAGTCTTATTAAAGTCAATGACAATATTTCAAGTGCATAAAGGTAAGTACAGGATCAGGGCCTATGAATACAGTAGCTTGACACATCGGGTGAATAAAGCAAAATTAGTTTCAATAACTTTACCCACTCTAAGGGTCCTGCTGGAAAAACTAGTAGTAATTTCCACTGACAGCATCAACTAACATAGCATGAAAATAATGAAGAAGCAAAAGCGTTAAGTAGTTATTAAGGAGAGAGAGATGTTCCAAACTAGTAACTAAAAGCAACTTTTGTTGTGCTATTATTTATACAATTGATGGGTCACCAAAAAATTACATATGCACATTTAAAACAGATTGCACACAAAGTTACATATGCTGCACTTAGATTCTAATGTAAAGAATAAATACATATGGTAATTAATGTTCTAAATATTTAACAGTTGTCCTAATTATCAGATGTTGGCATTTAAAAAATGTATGCAATCTTATCTGTCTAGCCATAAAAATTAATCAGTATTACCTCAAAATTGTTCCATCTCCAGCAAGCTTAAAAAAGTTTCCATCTTCCAGATCCAATGCCAACCCTTTACAGCTAAAATTCATTTTATTTAACAGACCAGACAAGAAAAGTAGTAATTAGATATGAAATTATATATGAGAGCTAATGAAGCACATATCAGACTGTCCAAATGATATGAGTTATAACAAGTTTGCAACTTTGCTACACAAGAGAGGCTTTGATCCTCCAAACACTTCCACATATGAGTAACTTTATATATACAACTAAAAAATGAGGTGAAATCCTAGCCACACTGAAGTCAATAGCAAAACTCCCACTGACTTCACTGGGGCCAGGATTACTCTGAGTTCAGTGAGATAAGAAGTTTGTTCATGTGAGTAATAAGTGTTTGGAGATGAAGGTTTACATTTCTACAGCCAGCTATATTTAGTCAGTTTTTAATATTATGGAAAAACAACATCTAATTGGTTAATATTAGGTAGTAACTTGAGCTCACTACTAACTAAACTGGACCAATGAAGTCCTATCAATCCAAACATTAAATGTTGTTTTACTGTAGTTCAACATAAAGGTGAAACTACAGTGCAACCTCATTTATCTGAAACGTTTCAGACACATTTGGATAGAGATTTACATAATTAGGACAAGAAACTGAGTAATGATTTATATTGGTCGGAGAAGCAAGGAATGGAAAACACCACCCATGATTCCAGTGAAATGGGACAGATAACTGCAGTCACACAGAATGAACTCTGGAATTTTTAGAGTTTAGCAGATAGAATAGTCTTATAGATGTTATTTGTTTAAACCAAACAGCCACATTTTCAACTTTATTATCAGATACCAGAGTGCTTATGGAATGGTCCAGGTGAGGGCAGCAACGAGTTCAGAGCCTTGAATATATAATGTATGAATTATGCACAAGTAACACACACACACACGACCCAGTTCTGATGGCTATGCATGAGGCCAACCTCTGTGTCTACAAAAAGCCCCATTGACCCTAACCCCATTGACCTCAGTGGGACTCCACGGAAGTTCAGGGGTCAGCCAGCACAGATCAGATTACATAATGGAGGTCTAGGCATATGGTTCTACTAGATATCTTTATGCCTCAGATGACTTGTAAGGCATGAGAAGTACCAGTTTCGTATAAATACAATTTCAACATATACTCTTCAAGCAGTGTATTGGCGGCCCAACAAACCCAGCCCTCTCTTATCCACAATATTGGTATATTCAAATTGTGATGTTTCAGTACATGAAAGTAACTTGGGACTTGTTTTTATCATCTAAAAAGTTGCCAAACTGTCAAACTGGGACCTTTCCTCAACTTCTAGGAAGAAAAACCTACTCTAAATATAGAGGTCTTACTCCAAGTGCTAACCCTGTAGATGAATAAACCAAACAGAATTTTAGCTGAAATAAGATCATATTTTTAAAAATCACATTAAAAACGCTATCAAGGCTTTTAGGCCTAAAATGAAAACTACTGTATTAGCTATCGTTTTGATTCACCAACACATGCATCCATATTACACTGCATCTATCTTTGGAACTGGAGTGGGTTTTAAATGGCAAATCTAGTGCCCAGAGACCAAGGTTTTTATAGAAGTCAATATATTGCCTGTTCACTAATGAAAAATATTAGAGTAGAAGAAATTTATGACATGCACGTGTGATGACACTGACAAAATAACTCACGTGCAGGGTTCCAGGACCCCAGATTGCTTGCCGCAAGACTCTGAGAATGTCACTTAACTGAATTGCATAGAGGTTTCCCCCCTACCTTAAATGAGAATAATGATATATACCAGCCTATGTAAAATACTTTGGGATCTATGAATATACATCTATATGTAAGGGCTAGGGATTTATTAGACTTGGTTGAAGAATCTCAACATTTTCAAGAGTAGAGAATACTAAATAAAAAAAATTAACATTAACATTTTTAAACTTAATTTTTTTTTTTTGAAAACTTGAATTAAGCAAATTTCAACCAGCTCTACTATTTATTATTTTGGTAGGCTGTTGTTTCAATATAATTTGAATTTTTAAAACTATGATTTAAGAATTTAAAATAGGTTCTTTTGGTGGGACTCACAATCATGTCTCTTCAGTAAGACAAGTTATTTTCTCAGCCCCATTTAAAAAAAACCCAAAAACTGTGGCAACAAGGAAGTAAGACATTTTAAAAAATACTTACCAAAAGTCCCAGCTTTCTGGAGTTACAGTCAGCAATTCTTTATCATAACCCTTCTCAGCTACCAAGTAGCGGGCAAAACTATCATATATAAGCTACAAATGAAAAAAATGAGAGGGAAAAAAACATTATTATATCAAATAAGAGAAACTGTCCTTACCCACACAAGTATCTCAATAAGTAAAACTGGCAGTTAATATAAGAAGACCACAACTTATCCCTACATGTATAAATTGAATGTTAATTTTAATTAATGTCTAAATCGTTGTGATTATGAGTCATAAGAACATTTAAAATACTGTTTGTTATTATTTCTGCAGTACGGTGAAATTTCAAGAACTAAGTAAATAAGCTTTATATCAAGCTCTATTAAGTACAACAGATTAAATTCTAACAATAGATCATCTACTGCAAACATTTACATTTTTAATCTGGCAAAAGTATATTGAAGTCAAAACACTGCAGAGTTGAATCTCTGTAGAAAACAGTTAGTGAAAGCTGCATGCTATGTCTGTGTTACATGGATAGCAGCACATGGGAAAAAAAGAATGTCCACTAGTCATTCCCTGAAGCCAAAAAAAGTTTAGTTCAGACTAATTGTGTTGAGAGTGGAAATAGGGTTGTTGAAAAGTTGTCATCTACACTGTTCTTTGAAAGACAATTGAGTTTTCAACTAAATTAATTTTTTTCACAAAAAAGCGTCTTCTCTCCATGGAAAATTGATATTTCATTGAAAATTTAAGATCAAAAATCCAAAAATGGCTCTTCATCATGGGAGCATAATGAGCTGTACCTATCACAGCTGGCTTACTGGTAACAACTGGAGTCATCACAAATATTAATTACTGAAAATCATCCTGCAACATTTGTGGATGAAATAGGAACCAATGGAAGGAAGAAAGAAAATAAAAGGGGATAGGGCATATGCAAGCCTTGAGTGAAAACATCTAGAGTGTAAACTTGCAACCAGCTGGTATTTAGTGAAGAAATAAGAGTTGGTGAAATACCATGAGGGAAGCATCCAGAATAACTGGGTTGGTATATATTAGATGCCAAGAGGTGGCCACCCTACACTTAGGGAATTTTTATGCTGAAAACTTAAGTCGAACTGTGAGGTCAACTTACAGCCACCACAGTAATTATTGCAGTAGTTCATGTCCACACTATATTTTTGTCAGTGGTGCATAACCTCACAAAGAGCACTTCCACTGATTTCAGAGGGGCAGTGTGGGCTCCGAGAGCCTGAACATTCAGCCCCATGCACAGCTCCCTGCCAGGAGCCCGGTTGCCCTAGATTCTCAGCTCCCTGCTGGAGCATGGCAGACTCCTGCACTCTCGACAGGGAGCGAGGATGCCAAGTGTAGGGAGTCTGGGCAGCAGTCCAGCTGAGAGTAGGGAGCCAGGATCATGGTAGCAGCCTGGCTCTGAGGTAGGAGCCGGCCTGGGAGCCGGGAGTTGAGACCATGGGGGGCATCTGGGCTCTAGCTGAAGCTCCCACCCACCCTGAGATGACAGGCTGGTCTTTGAGCAAGGAAATTGACAAGAATGACAGCCAATAACTCATGTAAGTAACCTGCAGCATCTACTTCAACACTGCATCGTCCTAACTATATCCACACAAGCCCTATGCCTCTTGTGGAGGTGGAATTATTATGTCAGTGTAGTAGGGCACTTACATCAATGGGAGCAAGGCAGTAATGTGTACACTGGCAGAATTAGGTGATATAAGCTGCCTTATGTCGACGTAACTCTGTAATGCAGACCAGGCCTAAGTTTTACAATGAGTGTTTTCAGCACATATAACTCAGCCTCAAAAAATGTTTGTGAATTGACGCAAAGTGAAACAGAGATGAAAATAAATAATTCCTCCCTTCTACCCCTCCCAGCAAGCAAGAACAATGGATTCTGAAGCTAAAGTAAGAAAGATGTCGGATGCTCATAAGCTAAACATTTTATTTTAAGTCCCTAAGAATTCACCAGTATATAAGCAGATAAGTCACGGAAAAATATTAAAGGCCTGAATTTCAAAGATTCTAAGCTCTTAAACTTTCACTTCCTTCAGTGGGAGCTGCCGCTGCATTCAACACCTATAAAAATCAGGCCCTCAGAGCGTTACAGCTATAAGGGCAAAAAAAAAAAAAATCCAGCATTTGTCTGAGCACTTGCCTACACTTGAAATGCTGCAGCTCTAGCACTTCAATGTAGACACTACCTACAGTGATAGAAGGGGTTCTCCTGTTGCTGTAGTAATCCATCTCCCCAAGAGGCAGTAAGAATTCTTCAATCACCCTAGCACTGTATATACCACGGGTTAGGCTGAAATTACTACGTCGCTTGGGGTGTGGATTTTTCAGCTACAAGAATAGAGTAACTGAAGTCGATGTACCTAGATCGACTTATTGCGATGTCTTCACGGCAGTGAGTCGACTGCTGCTGCTGCCTCTCCCCCCGTTGACTCCGCCTGCACCATTCACGATAGAGGAGTTCTGGAGTTGACAGGAGAATGCTCGGGGATCGATTTATCGTGTTTAGACTAGACACAATAAATCAACCCCCAATAGATTGACTGCTACCCGCGGATCCGGCAGGTAGTGCAGACATACTCTACATAGCCAGGTCGACCTAACTTTTGAGTGTAGACCAGATTTCCATTCACTTTGCTTGGGCAAAAATTTTTACTGAATTAGAACGGAGCAGGGTCCAGGGTTGGCCCACAACATTTTGGAACCCGATGCGGGGAGCTCAAATGATGCCCGTATTCCCCCTCATGTAGGCCAAAGTTAGAAAGGTCTCTTGTGCCCTCCTTCCTCCAGCACAGCACTCCAGCATCCCCGTATATCTAGAGCAGAGAACATACATAGGCACCAGCAACAGACACAATTTTCTACAGTCTGGGTCCTAGTGGGGCTCCCACCAAGTCTGGCACCTGAGACAGCTGCCTCAGTTGGCCTCATGGTCAGGCCAGCCCTGGCAGAGCCCCAAACTGGTAGCTTTGTTTTAAACTTCCAAGATGGTATAACAGCATACAGACATACAGCAAATTTAATCTAAACTACATCCCAAAGCACATCCCACCTATAGATGAGTCACTAGTGCTACTATGCTTTCAGAACCAATCAGAGATAAAATGCCCCCTGCTTCCTTCACCTACTGGTACATCATGGTCTAATTTTGCCTCACTGGTCACAATTTACACTGCAGGGCTATTTAACGGAGTGGTGGGGGGGGGGGGGTCTGTAGCCTCCTGAACCCGCTGCACAGACGTAGCTCCGGATTGCAGCCAGCTCTGGGCAGCCGCTCGAAGGTCTGCACGAGAACGACTGGGCGGGCCCTCGCTCCTCTCTCCCGGGCGTTGTTCAGAGGCAGGCAGGCAGGCAGGCAGGAGGAGGAGGAGGAGGAGGAGGAGGAGGAGGAAGCCACCCCTCCCCCCCGGCTTCCGCTTGCACGAGGAGGCGGCGGCCGCGGCTGCACGCTGAGGGACTTGGTAAAAACCAGCCAAGGAAGACAGAGCCCCGCCACGAACCCGGAGCACTCCCGAGAGCCGGGCCACGGCTCTGCCTAGCGCTGCCGTGCCCGGGTTAGCCTGGAAGAGCCCCCGGGGCTTGCCGCGGGCGGGGAAGCCGCTCGGCCGCGGCAGGGCTCGCTCCGCAGCCCGGCTCCCGGCACTCACCCGGGCGGTCTCGGGGAGGTGGTAGCGACACAGCGTGTGGTCCAGGTCGAAGCCGAAGGCGTCGCACTCAGCCAGGGCGAAGGGCCGGGTCATTGCTGCACAGGCGGCGCCCGGCGAGGGGAGGGGAAAGCAGCGCGGCGGCGGCGGCGGCTTCCTCTCGCTCGCTGCCGCCCCTGGGCCGTCTGCGCCTTTCCCCGCCCTCTCGCCTTCTCCGCGGCGCTCACCTGCGCCTGGCCGGGCAGGTGTAGCCCCGTCCGCTCGCCACCTGCCGCTCAGACGAAGCGGAGAGGGGCGATGGCTGCTGGGGCTGTAGGAAGGGGTGTCAGGGCCCAGGCACTAAGGCGACACTAGAGACCACTTGCCATGAAGGCGAGGAACGCTGTTGGGCTGCCTGGCCCTTCCTCCCCCTCACTGTGCGGGAGATTTAATGCCTCTCCTCCATCGCAGGTGATGGTCGCGTTGCCCCCAGGAATTCAGAGACACTCTTCACTCCAGACTGTACAGTTCCAGAACAAAGAGGGACCATGACTGTTGTTGCTAATGCCTGTTATTTTATCGTGAGTCTTGCAATATTCCCTGTTTTTTCTTAAAGACCCAGCTGCTGGAGTCATGGGATTAGATGACACACTTAGCTTTTTTTCTTTTTGGTTTTTTTAAGCAAGCTTTTAACGAATGCTTGAAAAGTATCATCTAAATGCAATCTCAAACACTCAGAAGCCAGAGGGAAATAAAATGAGCCCCAGCTTTATTAACTTTTTAAAAACCGTGTAATTTTAAAATCAGGATCAAACTATTTCCTTGGGACAAATCATGCAATTTAAATTATGCTACATATATTGAACAGGTACATCTTAATTCATATACACACATTCAGTGCTGCGTTATATTTCACTAAAACTGCAAATGCACTTTCCCCTATGAAGACAAGACAAAAACACAGAGGTGGAGGATGGTGAAATACTCGCATGGTTGAGACTTGATCAGCAAGACACTGAATGTATATAGTAGGGGGGTGGCCAAACTGCATCTCACCAACTGCAGGCAGCTCTTTTAGTTTTTGAATGCAATTCTTTTTGTACTTAATTCTACATTTGTAAGTTGAACTTACATTATAAAGAGATTGCAGTACAGTACTTGTATTAGGTGAATTGAAATACACTTTTTTTTTTTTTTTACAATTGTAAATGTTTGTAACAAAAATAAATATAAAGTGAACACTGTACATTTTGTATTCTGTACTGTAATTGAAATCAATATATTTGAAAATGTAGAAAACATCCAAAAATATTTAAATGTATTCTATTACTGTTAATTGCAATTAATCACACTGTTTAACTATTTTAATCATGCGATTAATGGTGATTATTTTTTTAAAGCACTTGACAGCCCTACATAAAACCTTTTGTGAAATGGACTTTCTATCCTCATAGCTCTAACTGTTACGCATGTGAGGGAATGTCTGCAGAAACAAAGCCCAAATGAAGTGGCCTAATTGGCCAGAAAACTTTTTGTTGTTTTTATTGAAGATTATTGCAATGCTATGCACAGGAAAAAGAATAATAATTTTGATTCCTTTGCATTCTAAAATTAAGCAAAAACTTTTTGAAAAATGTGCAAAGGGATATATTGTAAAGGTATAAGTACTGCTGAAAATTTGCCAGCCCAGACACAACCTTAGCTTCTCCATCATAACAATGATTGAGAATAATGAAAAAGACTAATTGTATTAGTCAGTGTCAGTAAAAAAAATGTTACCTAGTCTAAGCAAGTGAATGAGAATAATTGTATACATTAGCACTAAATCATAGTTTTGGTTTGATTTGTTTTTTGTAAGCCCTTCCTAACATGCTGACTTTAAAAAATGAATTTCAACAATATAATAAGCTTGTAAGTTGTAGATATATTTGGACTAGTTTGTAGAAACTATACATAGTGTTCAGGGAAAGGACTCAGGCCTTAGATACTGGAGTGGGAGAGGAAGAGAGAGTCTTTTCATGGGAGTACATAATATTACCTTAGAATACATTAGAGCACACCCCATCAAAGGATTTCAACATGCTTCAGAAACATTAATATTCCTAGCTTTCAGCAACCCTGTGAAGTAGGTAAGTATTATTATCCTTAGTTGACAGATGTGGAAACTGCATAAAGAGAAGTAAAGTAGTTTGCTCAAGGTCACACAGGAAATGTGACAAGTGTCAAGAGAGAGTTCAACTGTTCCAGTCTTGTGGCTTAACCACAATACCATCCTTCCTCTCAGAGTTGCTTACCAAATACACAGTCTGAAATCCTGTCTTCATTCCAGTCAATAACAAAACAGTATTGACCTGGGAGGGGTCCAGGATTTTACACACAGTGCCTGTTTCACCACAAACAACATCATACAATTGCTGCTCATATCAGGGCTTGTCTACACTGGAAGCTCTACTAGTGTAATTTCACTAGTACAGTTAAGCCACTAAATTAGTATAAATCCCTAAGCCGACATACTTGTTCCAGAATAAGAGTGGCATTTTCCAGGTTAGACTGAACTGTTTCCAGTGCTGTACAACATATACCCAATTAATATCTTACCTTATATCAATATAACTTTCCTGTGTGCACAAGTCCATTGTGAAACCTTATCAAGAACAGATTAATCACGCTGCAATACTGGAACAATATCAAAAATATATATTCCTGGACATCCATAGGTTGCATGAGGTATTGTATGACTGTTGGTAGCCCATTGCTGCTGCTGATGATGATGACAATATTGTCCCAATTCTCCTCTATGGCTATGCACTCTGAAGTCCAAACCCAGATGCACTTAGTCAGCTGCGCTGAGGGTATGAGAAGTCCAGATCTATGATGTTTGACAATGCAGCTTTGTGGTGCCTTTCATGTATAGCCTGGAGACAATTTTGTTGATCCTATTTGAATCTGTTGCATGCTGATCTTTTCAGAGACTGCTAATGAGTTCTGTCCTGAGCAATTTGCTTGAGTTTTTTGAGATTGATGCCAGTCCACTGGAGCCTGCTCTTCAAGTTATCTTTGAAGTGCTTGTACGGATGACCTTTCTTTCTTTTGCCCCGCCTCACCTCCCCATACAAGTTCTGTTTTGAGAGGCAGTGGTCTTCCATTTGTGATGTCATGTCCAGCCTACCCAAGTTGCACTCTCAATAGTATTTCTTGATGCTGGTTGTGTTTACTCTCAAGGACCCTTAATATTGGTCACTCCGTCCTGTCAATGAATGCTCGCTATTGAGCAGAGAGAACACGTGAAATTGTTCAAGTTGTTCAATGTGCCATCTATAAAGAGTCCATGTCTAAGATCCATATAAGAAAGATGTTAGGACCACTGTAGTGTAGATTGGAAGACTATATAAAGGGTAAATATATGTACTTGCAGAATATAAAACACAAAGCACTAGAGAAGTGGTGGACAACCTCTCGCCCACAGGCCACAGGTTGCCCACCATTGCACTAGCGTCTTTTATTTCATTAGGTCTTAGAACAGTTGGTTCTTGTGATATTTAAGAACACAAGGAAAAAAGGAATTAAATGAGTTAAAACTTCAGGCATATGGAACTGTGAATTAATTAGAAACAAGGAAAATATATCTCTAGGGTTTAGTCTGGTTGAAGAGAATGTGGGAGTTCATTTTCAATTCTGTGAGAGGTTAAAAAAAAGTCAGCTGCAGAGTATTCAGCTGGGTCATCAGAATTCACATCATTAGCCTGGTAATAGGCAACCCTCAAGGCAGTTCTTTAGTTTTAGCTGACAACTCAGAACTTCACTCTTCTCAAGGTTTATTTCTCCTTCTTAGGTTAATCTTGAAATTTCACCTCATCACATGGTCTGTTCTTCTCAAATGGGTCCTGAGTTCACATAGGGCTCAAATGGGAAAATTTTGCCAAAAGGATTCCCTTTTATTTGTGACCTCGCTATATGAAATTCAACTAATTTGTTTATATAAAAATGTTACCTATGGGAACAATGTTCCCTCAGTGTAACATCTGGCCTTAAGCCTCAGTCACACAATGAGTTCCACACAGATGCAAAGGTCCACCCGCATGGAGCTCCTGAAGGGATGAGGGCCCTAGTTTTTCAGACTGCAGTTTTCTCAGTCCATGTTGAGTTTATGTTTGATTATAGATACTAATTACGCTTCTGAATGTGTGACATTTAAACAATTGGTTAATGTGATTAAACTCATGTAGCACTTATCCTGCCAGATAAAAGTCTCAGTCCATAAGGTACATAGTGCTTTTTATGGCACAGCATAGTTTTCACAGAAAGATTTGCTTGTCTTTTCCTCTACAGAGTAAATTCCAATAATTTATAGTAAACCTGTAATTCCTGATGAAAAAATATGCTTTCAGCCCTATAGACTCTGCAAGTTGTGCCACATGTAAATGGAAAGTAGTTGTCCCTATATTCACAATAAGATCTTGCATTGATCTCAATGTCATAATTTGGCCATTTAAAGTTTATTCATTCAATGAGCATAGAATAAATAAATATCCCAAGATCTTTAGGAGTCCTTTATCTAAAACTCCATCTTTGACTAAGGAATTTAGTCTAGTATTTTTAAAGGAGCCAAAGGTAGTTTGGTACCCATTTCAATTGAAATGAAGTCAATAGACTGTAAAGTCACACAGGACTACACATGTGCATACAGCATGTGTGTAAGCGTTTGCAGGGGTTGAGCATGTGTTCATCATATTTATAAAGAAATTTGAAATCCTTGGATGGGAGGCTTTTTTATTATTATTTCTATTTTATTTCTCATTGTACTAACACTTCTCTCTCCCCTATTGGCTGCTTCTAGCACATCTCATGGTCTCCTGTTATATATTATTCATTTCAAAGCACATAAAATTGTAGAAGGAACCTAACACTGAAAATAAAAGAAGTATTAGTGAGCGTATCAACACTATTTGAGAAACTGGAGATGTATAAAGATGTCTACAGTTTAATTTTAGCAGCCACACATCAATGTTAGGCCTTTGTATAACTATGTATGAAGTTTGAAAAGCAAATTATTTTCTTTAACCTGAAGGTGGCAGCATCACTATATAATGAAATATCTTTGTGCCAAACTTCTTTAATACCTTTGTTTCCCTGATAGTTTTACTTTATCCCTCCCTCTCTCAATTTTTAATCTTTTTTTGTAAAAATACCAGAAGCGAAGGGAAAACTAACATAAAAATATAGAAAGATTAAGGCCTTGATTCTGCAACTGGATCTGGCTAGGCAAAACTCACATCAATGTGGAGCTGCACTGAAGTCAGTGAGAGGCCACACAGGGGAAGGTCTGCCTCCATGTATTTGATTGTAGGTTTAGGGTTTGAGGTGAGTGGGAGTACTCATGTGCTTAAAATTAAGCAAGACTGCAGGATAGGGTTCTACATTTCTAAGGTATAATTGTATATATATTTATATATGAGTAACTAGACAAGTTTCCCCCCGCCCCCCAAGATGCATTGTGGTCATTTGGAAGAATAGGTCTTACATCACACACTCCTTTCAAGGGTATCATGCTGTAATTGCTTACATGGTACTGTCAATAATAAGTTTGCTGTGAAAAATAGTAATTTGCATTCATAGTGCCTGTCAGACAATTTTGACATGTTTTAAAAAAATACTAGGTAAGCTTCAGAATACCCTTTTGAGATAGGCGGGTATAATTATTCTTTACATTTTACCAGCTAGGTAAGGAGAGGTCCAGAGATCATACTGAGTTCAAAATTGGGTCCCAACATTTTGTTACATTGCATTGTTTTCAAAGTTTTCATGATGTTACTTGAGTACAGTTGCAACACTCTGCTCTGGCCACAGTGTGACCCAGGGTGCCCGGTGCAGTCGTCACTAGAAATGCCAAGGTCAGAGCAGGCTGCAAAAGGGAGAGTAGATACTCCCAAGACTGGTGGCTAACACTGAAATTATTCTCCTCAACCAGTCACAAACTGTGCAAACTGATTTCTCATACTGGTTATCAAGAAGAATTCCAGTTCTCTGGCTCCCAAACAGCACCTAGGTCCAGCACAGTGAGAAGTTATTTTAAACCCTGCTCACATATACAAAATGTTCTTCTGACCCCAAAAGGTCAGCCAGGTCACCAGGTTTGGATCTTACCCAAAATATCACGCTGCCAGCCAATCCTTTAGTGTCTAAAACTAAAGGTTTTATTATAAAGAAAAAAGAACGAACAGGAAGAAAGTTGTTAAATGGTAATGCAGTCATGTACCTACAAAGACTTCAAAGTCCATATATCAGATTCCTAACAGTATTGGTGAGTTTGCTGGCTTGAAAGTCCCTCTGGAACACATCCACAGCTTGGATGGGTCATTCAGTCCTTTGATCAGAGCTTCAGGTTGTAGCAAAGTTCCTCCAGAGGTAAGAAGCAGGATTTAAGACAATATGGAGAAAATGCAGCTGCCTTTTATAGCCTTTTGCCATGAAACTTGTGCTTCCTTTGTTCCAAACACCAGCTGCCCAGCACATGGCTTGAAAGCCTTACAGTTCTGTCCATAGGTGCCTTGCTGAGTCATAAGATGTATTTGCCTTCGCTCAGTGAGACAATTGTACACCTGATGGTTCTCAATGGGCCATGAAGCAGGCTAGACAATGCTGATGCCAAACTGTCTGGGGGTTCCAGCCAGAAGTATAGCACAAGTTTTCAAACAAAGACATACATACACATCTATAACCCATAATGCAAAGCTGAGGACAAACATATAAACAAAATCATCATATTTGGCAAATTATAACATTTTCACAGATATCTTACACGGCATATCTGGCATAACTCATTGCAATTTTACAACATTGGTATTCATAATATTTCAAAGTGTCCCTCAGATTCCCAACAATGTCACAGGTGGGTATAATTATTCTTTATATTTTACCAACTAGGTAATGCGAGATCCAGAGATCATACTGAGTGCAAAATTGAGGCCCAACATTTTGTTATATTATATTGTTTTCAAACTTTTTATGATGTTACTTGAGTGCAGTTGCAGCACTCTGTTCTGTCTACGATATTTTCTTTACTATGAATCAAAATATAAATATATTTATAGTGAGACCTTATGTAGGGCAGTGCATTGTTAGAGATGTGAAATCTCACTACATTAGTCACATTGGCAATAGAATGACCATGTTTAACTTCTTTTTTCTTCTGAATTCGTGTGAAATGATCAAGGACCACAATATGTCAGAAACATAATTCTGAAAAATTGAGACTACAAGCTTTTTAAAAAAAGCTAAACGCCAATACCAGAATACAAATGCAAGGATTGCTGGTATTCCAGCTGGCTTTAGGAGTAGAGGTTCTTGAGGTGTAGGAAACTTTGGAATACTATAGTTTGTTATCTTTGTTACCCCTTTAGGATAGCATAACCTAACCCAAGAAGATTTAGTCCTGAAGAAGAGCTCTATGTAGCTGGAAAGCTCGTCTCTTTCATCAATGGAAGTTAGTCCAATAAAAGATACTGGAACCCCCTTGTCTCTCTAATACTCTAACTCAGACTGCTTTCCTTCAGAATAAAAGGATAAATAATTAATTTGCAGATTAATTAATAGCAAAACTCCTGATGGCTGACCCTTTTCCTGTATGTTTTTTTTAAAAAATATATATTTTAAAACTTTCTCTAAAGATACAGGTAAAGATTTGTTTTTCTTTAAGAGCAGTTTGCTGCATTTTGGTAGAGAGAATGCACACTGGATGCATAGATAAAACATATATAATTTATGTGGAGAGTACCAAATAACTGTGCTTGTTATAACAAAAAATGTTCTTTACAGGATGTGTCATTTTCTGGTATTTATTCCTTTTGTTATGTGGCTATATGAATATTAATAAAGAAAGCTGTATAGCCAGAGCACAGGACTGGGAGACAAGAACACTTGAATTCTAATTGCAGGTTGCGTGCTGACTCCCTGTGTGACTTCACACGAGTCACTTAATATTCTATGCCTCAATTTATCCACTGGTAAAACTGGGATAATAATTATTCTACATCTTACAGAGGTATTGTGATGCTTTTTGTGACATATTTGGAGACATAACTGCTAAGTATTAATATTTTATTATTAACATTTTATTAATTATTAATCCATTATTTATTAATAAAATAAGGCCATTTTTGTGTATTTCAGTTCACTTGTGCAACAGAGCTACAGCCAGGACAATGGGATGATCAACTGGGCACACATATGCTTACATGACATGCACACATTTGCAATTCCAAACCAATGACCTGATTCCACAAACTTTACACAAGCATGTTTACTCCTTAATGACATGTAAAGTTACTCACATAGATCAGCAGTTGCAGGATCAACCCCTTGCTTTGACCTTTGCATTGGCAATGGCAGCTAGAGAAATTGGCTTTTGGAAAATAGCTTCATTTTGGAAGGGCTGATTGATTTTCTGTTTAAGATACTTTTTTTCTGTTTGTTCAGCACTTACCCCAATGGGGTCCCAGTTCATGGCTGAGGCTCCTAGGCATTACTACAATATAAGCAATATATAATCACAACAACAAAATACAAATGTAAATGTTGATTTTAAATGTATGTTCAAATTTGTTTTCAGCCAATATCTCTTTTAAGGATTTAAAATTTAAAATATATATATTTAGTTCTGAAAATACTTTGATTATGGAGGAAGAAAATAAAACCTCTAGAGAAAACTCTGGAGAATAGTACTTTAAAAGTTGAGGCTTCAAGTGGGAAATTCTGCTGATGAAACCCTTAAAAAAGTCTATTTTTTGTATGATCCACAAAAGAAAGTTCATTTAATTCTTGTTTTTTCAGGGAAATACCTAAGGTTTGCTTTCTTCTGAAGGAATTTATTTTAATTTTTATTTTTTCCATTATTCCTGAAGATTAATTCTTGTTTGTATTATTTTGTTGATTCTTTTAGTTTATCCTTCAAGAAGGAGCTATTAGATATTTAATTAATCAACCCTGAGAATATCTTTAAAAATTATGCCTGTGAGCAATTTCTAATATAGCAACCTATAGTTCAGTGCTGAGAGATTCCATTTTTTTCATTCTTCCATGGAAAAAAGGTTGTCTTTCTTATATCTACCAGCCCTGCATGCATTTGTGCTTGGAGTGAAGTTAAGCACGTTTATGTGTAAGTTCTCTCTGGGCTGAAGCCATAGACATAAGCTCTTTGCAGCAGGGTCTGTCTTCTGTTATATATTTGCGCAGTACCTATTACAATGGGGCCTCTATCTTAAATTGCCCTTCTGTGTCCTACTGTTAGATTATTATTATTATTCAGTATTTTCATGTTTTGACTAAGTGCCTTTATTTTCTCCATTGACCCTTTGGGTTTTCTTTTAATTATGTTTTCTTCAGGCCTGAAAAAGACTTCTTGTGGCTTTCAGTCCTTGAAAGGACTTTTAATAATCTCTCTTAATTCTTCTTCACCCATACCCCAAAGAGTAGTAATGATATATTAGTATATTTATAAACATTATATGCCCATGTTTGTTTGCTGCTGTGTTTGGGGTTATGTGGGGTTATGTGAGCATGGGGGGAAATTCCTCCAGTCTCTGACAGGCATTTAGAGAGGAAGAGAAGAATAACATTTTTAATCATCATCTATTCACTCATAATTAAAAGACAACGCAAGGCTGCCTACTGCTGTGAAGTCAGACCCCAACCTCCCTTGGGCAGAAACCAGTTTGGACCAGGATTAGGGACCCAGGGCAGACAAAGGAACTTGATAATGGATAGTAATGCCACCCTGGGCCTGAGCAGGAGGCAGCAGTTGCAGGGGTCAGTCTGTTCAAGCAGCCCCAAGAGAAGGAGGGAGAGGGGGTGTGTGTGTGTCCATCCGTCCATTCCTGGGTTAATCAGTTAAACTGAGAAGAAAATGCTATTTTGAGATACATTTAGGCTTTTATTACATTGACCCATCTCTCTCTGCTTGTGATAGCCTTAGGGAAAAATAAATCATTTAATAATTGTTGACAAGCTGGCTGTTTTCTGTCATTCATTTACCAGCAGGTCACAGCTCCCAAAGAGGATTCCATAGTAGGGGCCAAACCCCGTTGGACTTGCAGGAGGTAAATACAGTTGATAAACAGAAGATGCAATAGGCTGGTGATCCTTTCTAGAAGTAGGGTGAACCACAGGAGTTTACTCTGAGAGAAGTGAAGGGGACGGCCAGTCATTTGAAAGACGCCCCCATGGAGAGACTGAAAGAGTTAGGAGGTGCATATCAATGTCATAGTGATAATACCACTCATATGACTAATCAATACAGCAAGTTATTTCTCATTTTATCAAGGGATTTCATTCCGTGAGAAACTGGGGAAAGTCTTCCTGCTAAAATGTTCCTTTAGAAAAACTGTGCATTCAGGGAAGCTTTTTTTACACATGCAGACAAGGCAAATAAGTTAATGTATGTCATTTTCTGTGTCCATATCAGACTCAGCAGAAATCAGCAGCCAATGAGATTACTGAATGATCAGTGCAGTGATTCAAAAAAAATATTCACTTCTCACCATACTTTCCATAGACTCTGCCTCCTCTAAAGGCAGATCAACCTCACTGTTTAGGAAATATTTGAATACTTGAATAATTTCTTGTTGCATGCCTCTGAATGAAAGGCAGGGCAGCAGAAAGAAGATAAGGAGCAGAAAATGATCCAGAAAGATGAAGGAAGATGACAAAGAGAAATATCAGCCACATTGGTCTGATTCCTTACAAACCTCTTTATGAAACATTCTCCATAAACTCTTTAGAACAATGGGGAAATTGAGGTCAAATGAATGCCAGTAACAATTTGAGGAGGATAATGAGTTTACATTATCTCAATAAAAACTGTTCTGAGCACGAGTCAAAAGATATCTGATAAAGATATCATGCTATCTGGAATGACTCGCTAGTGTGGGTGCCTTCCTCAGCGCAGATTGTCATAAACAGGGAAGACACCTCAAACTGGTGGTATGCTCTATAACCAGATTTCACCAGGCTGGGATCACTATAGTAATATTACCATGGAGTCACAGATAGTATCACAAATGGTACCAATGTGATATTTGCCATCATGTGCCAGCAATACTCCTCTGTCATGTACATTGGCCAAACCAGACAGTCTCTACGCAAAAGAATAAATGGACACACATCTGACATCAGGAATTGTAACATTCAAAAACCAGCAGGAAAACACTTCAACCTCTTGGGTCACTCAGTAACAGATTTAAAAGTGGCAATTCTTCAGCAACAAAGAAAACTTTAAGAACAGCCTCCAACAAGAAACTGCTGAACTGAAATTAATTTGCAAACTGGATATCATTAATTTAAGCTTGAATAAAGACTGGGAGTGATTGGGTCATTATACAAATTGAATATATTTCCCCATGTTAACCATCCCCCTACTTTTACTCACACCTGTCTGAAATGGGTCATCCTGATTACCACACAAAGGTTTTCTCCTGCTGACAATAGCTCATCTTAATTAGTTAGTCTCAGAGTTGGTATAGCAACTTCTACCTTTTTATGTTTTCTGTATATATCTTTCTTCTGTATGTTTCATTCGATGCATCTGATGAAGTGGGCTGTGGCCCGTGGCCCATGAAAGCTTATGCCCTAATACATCTGTTAGTCTCTAAGGTGCCACAAGTACTCCACATCTTTTTGCGGACACAGACTAACCTGGCTGCTACTCTGAAATACAGTGAAATGAAAAATAGTGGTGCAATTCTGATAGCAGCAAAACTCGCATTAAATTTAATCAGAACAGGCTTTGTTCCAACCTGAAGAAACAGGTGGAGAAAGAATCACTTACATTTGCTCATCCCTTGAAAGAGCCTAATTCCTCTCTGTTTTAATATGCTATCAGATCTTTTTAAATCCAACTCTAGTCAGCATAACACTTAACTACTGAATTAGGGTTTATGGAAAGAAGTGGTCAGATTTTTCTTGATGAAAATTTAACAGTTTTGAGATTAGAAAATACTAAATCAGATAGGACATTACATTTTGATGGAATTATGATTTCAGACTATTGGGAAAAAACAGATTTGCCATTACAACAACTTACCGGTAAAGACAAAACTACTTTGTTTGTCTGGGGTAAAATTACATGTATAAATTTAGAATGGCTATAAAGAATGGCAATTTGCAAGTTATAGGAACAAAGTGCAAGTGCTGGTTAAAAGGATTATAAAACGGCAGAAATATAAGGGGCTAATAATGTATTCTATTCTGAAGTGCAGACAAAAGTAAATATTATTGGAAAGACAATAAAACATGAGACTGCATTTACTTTATATTTATTATTTTCAAAAAAGGGCAACATAGTTTAATAAATTAAATGGTCTAAAACTATTCAGACACAAGACTGAGACTATACGTTTTCTGATCTTTCCCTTCCTTTAAATAGCAAGCTGCTTGAATATTTTATTTACCTAGAGCCTTTTCCACAAATTTAAAAATTCTCTTTGACTTACAGTATCGTAATGCATCACTGAGCTTTTCAGAGAGAGGCATAGTTTATCAGGATAGTTAAATTACCTATTGTTTAATACAACTGTAAAAGTGGCGGCTATGATTGCTTCAGAGATGAATGTACAATGAAAATGAAGAGAAGTGGTATTATTGGTAATTTTATAGTAATTTCACACACTATTCAACGATAATTCATAAGCCTTTTTAAAAAATTAATATCACAAAGTTTCCATCCCATAGGGAGGTTTTCCCCCATGTGAAACAGAAAACAATTCTTATCCTTGATTCCAGAAGATGATGTTTAATTCCTTTGTGACCTCATCTTCATTAATAAGATAAAGCATGTTCCTTTTCAAGTTCCAGTTTTGGCTGATTCCTATTCCTAAAGATGCAGAAATATTAGCTGATATTCTTTTGGAATATTGATTTCCGCTAGTGAAGAGTTACAATGCAGACTGTGTTGTTCTTCTCAGGGCATGGAAAATTTATATTTAAACATCAGATAACACAGGAACCAGAGCCTGCTGTTCACTCCCTTAGACTACAGGGAGTCTAAAGTCCATTTTCTAAAATGGAGAATTACCTCAACCACCACTCCCCATATCCTTACATAACACTAATAGGTGCTCAAAGTACACACCTCATTAAGTTCCATAAATGTGCCAAAGTAGTAATAAGAATTCCTTAGATAAACGTCAGTGATAATCAGTTCAAAGGGCACAAGAGATTCAGAGTAACTTAATAGCCTGAACCAATCCCAGAAGAAGGTAAAGCAAATACACAATCAGCCAGACCCAAACTCTACTATAAACTAGAGTTCTGTCTGTGCACCAAAATGTAATATGAGCTGGATTCCAATATATGTACTCATGCAGAGTAGTACCTTGTTCCATGAGCAGACTCACTGAAATCAATATTTTAGTCTTTGTATGTACTAGAGTTATAACATTAAAGCCTAATATGGTTCCATATGATTTTTCCCTGTCCACTCAGGAAAGAAAAAAAACAAGTGTGTTTCACAACCGTATTTAACCATGGTTGTTTTGTAATAAGCTAATATCAGCACTCCATAGGCCTAATTAGAATTTGGTTTCATGGAATTAGGGGAAATTCTCATCCAAGAAAATATCTGTTACAACAGAGAGCCAGCCTTCTTTGTAAGGTGAATGTGATAGCACATTACAGGATGTATGTTAAAAGAAACTTTGAAGTTTTGCCATCTTCTGAACTGATGGCACTGACAAAGTAATTTCTTAACATAGCAAATGGAAATCTGCTTTAACATTCATTGAGAATAACAAGCCTTGAAAGGGCAATGAACTAATTGGTCTATAGGGAACGGTGAACTGTGGCCAATGAGAGCTTTGGGGGAGGTACCCACAAGTGCATGGAGCCCTCTACCCTCCACCCCCAAGTCTGCCCTGGCCCCGCTGCACACTGCTGCCACCCCGGAGCTGCTCCAGGTAAGTGCTGCCAGGCCGGAGCCCACACCTCAAAACCCTCCTGCATTCTGTACCCCAACTCCCTGCCCTGAGCCCCCACCTCACTCCTCCTGCACTCCAACCCTTGCCTTGAGCCCCCTGCTGTACTCCACACTTCAACCCCCTGCCCTGCACCCCCTGCCACACCCTGCACCCCAGCTCCCTGCCCTGAGCCCCTCACTGCACTCCAACCCTGCCCTAAGCCCCCTCCCACATTGTGCACCACATCCTGCACCCCAACTCCTTGCCCTGAGCCCCATCCTGCACACCGCACCCCCTCCCACACCCTGCACTCCCTCCTGCACCCCACCCCCCTGCCCCAGCCTTACATTCATGGCCCTGCAAGCAATTTCCCCATCCCAATGTGGCTCCTGCGCCAAAAAATTTGCCCACCCATGACCTGGGGTAACTTTCTGGGGCCCTACAAGTCTTTTTCTTTTTTTGACATAATTCAAAAGACCTGCAATAATTAGTCATGTCATTCTGTATCTTTGACCAATGATTTTTTAAAACATCTTGTAGGTTCTCTATGCCCCCCCCCCCCCAACTAGCAAAAGGACAACTCTGTGCTAGCAACACTAATTTCCCATGCTGCTGGGCAGATAAAACCAGCTGCTGTGGGGTTTCCCAGGGCTTATTTTTTCCCCGCTAGGAGTTTCCCTTCCCTTCCTCTTCAATAACCCTTGCCCTGTTTTCCCTCACTGGAGCTCCCTCTTATGTACTCTAGATTGGGGTCTGCCCTTTGTTTATCTGCAAAAATGCTGACAGTTGACAACTGGAACAGTAACATGTTAATTCCTCACCCACAGCCCTAAGGGCATGCTACTGTCCTCTGCTATATGGGATCTAGCTTCAGCCCCTCACACATCTGGAAACAAGTGATTCTTTTTGCAGCAGTTGAGCCGGGGGGACCTTTCCCTGCCTCAATTGCAGTTTCTGGGTCATTACCATTTTCCAGCACAATAGTCTGTTGTACTATGGGTTACAATGTTAATCTTATATGCAAAATATCATTCCCAAGAGCATTTCCACAGGGATACTTTTCACCACCCCACCTTTCAGTCATCATCTAAATCTTCCCATTCCAAATGAATCTTAGCAAAAGGCACAGGAATTTTATGTTTCCCCATTGCCAGAAGCTCTGGCTCCTGACAAGGTAACATGTCTATCTTTTGGACCATGCTTTCCATGACTAGAGAGATCTAGGGTCACAACCACTGGTTTGAGAACCACTGATTTAGGCACTAATGTCTTTCCACCCTTTGCATTCTTTGCCTTCTCTTTGGTGACTTGAATAGGTTCCAGCTCTATCCCCACAAGGCAGGCCTCACAAAATTCAACAGAGGAAATGTAAGTATCTCTTGGAATTCTGGGTTATGGATATCTGCATTAATATGGGCTGGATGGGATGTTGTCTTATTTTAGCTTAGGGCATTGATTTCATACCTTCCTGGACCATTTTCCTGCCCATCACAGGCCCTCTGTGGATTTCCAAGAGGAGAATGGTTCTGAGGAGGTGAATGCCTGGGCTCCCAGCCTCTCTTCCTCTTCCTAGGTGTAAAACTGGATCCCCCTCTTACACCAGGTTTTGCCCTGCCTTTTGTGTCCTGCATTCATTAGACATTTGGGCTTGCACAAAAAAAAAAAATCAGCCTGGATAAATCTTTTAATTCAATACAGGAAACAGCTGTATCACATAATACATTTCTGATTTCAGCATGCATACTTACGTAACATTCTTGAGCCTAGATCAAACAACTGATCATAGTTCTCAGCCCCCTTCCCCTTTGCCCATTTTCTCATTAGTGCACATTTTATAGGCATACTCACTATGAATCCTGTGTCACTTTCCCTCAAATTTCTAAGTTTCTACCTATACACTTCAGGTACTGACTTCTAGTTTTCCCTAGTGGTGCTCAAGCCTCACACTGTCCCTTCCCCAGAGGTCTCACCCTTGCTCTGCCCCTTCTGGCCCATGGATCATCCCCTCCTGAAGCTCCACCCTTGCTCCCTCTTCCTACCCCATCCCCCGAGGCTCCCACTGCTCTCTGCCCTCCCACAAGCACCATTCCCAGGTGTCAAACAACTGATTGGCAGCACCACCAAACAGCTGTGGCTGGTGCATGCTGATCACCCACTATTTTTTTTTCTGTTTATGCTTGAGTATCATGGAGTGAGGTTTCAAATTACCCCTTTGAATGACCAATTTCTAAAATTCAGGTTATTTCAAAGCCTCACCAATTAGCATTCCATTAAATACATTTACAGCAGAGAGTTTTGCAATCAGGGTAGGAACTTTCTTGCCCCTGGAACCTTCTGAACTCCACATAGCCTTTCAAAAGTGGTAAGTTATTCTTCAGCACAGTCTGTTTCTTTTATGCAGGACACAACCTCTCCCAGTTGGTTCCATCGATGAGAGTAGTGTCCATGCCTTGCTAGTGTGTCCAGATGACACAGTCACTCCTCCTTTTCTAAGTCTTCTTTGGTTTTCTGCTCCATGGCTCATTGATGGGCAGCTGCTTCCTTCTTCTCCCTCTGCCTCTCAGTTTCCAAGGCCTGCTGGTGTGTGTCTTCCTGATGCTGCCTTGCTGCCTCCCTTTTCTTGGCTCTTGTATCTGCTTGTCACTTTAGGTGGTCACCCTCTTTGTTACTCTGTTCTCTCCAGCTGGGCCAGTTCTAGCTTGACATCTCTGCTTCACTGGTGCTCATATATTTATGCTTTGCTATTTCTATTTCCCCTACCTGTATAAGCAAACACAACAACACATGTAGCCTTTCTAAGATTGTTCCCAGCTGCCACACTTGAGGGTCACTTAAAATTGTTACACCAGTGCTTAAAGTTTAAATCTTACTTAAAATAGCAAGCTATATATAAATCCTTTTTAGAGTGCTCTCCAGGGGTGCAATCCAGACTAGTGAGGACCTGTATCACTTGCCCTGCAACCTTGAGTGCATCACAGTGTCTTACTGCTATAGATCTCACCTGGGCTGCTCACAAACAGCCTAATAGCATGCAGGTCACACCCTGAATGTCTGTGTATATCTGCAGCTTGCCAACCATATATCAACACACTCTGCTTTCCACCAGCCTTGGTTACCACTTGCAGAGTAACTTCAGCACACTCCCAGTCTTGGATTATTCTCCTTTCCCTCTCTCCCCACATCTGAGTTTTCCACTGTCCAGCCCAGATATATTAGGTCCATTGCTCCTTTTAGGGATCAATATACAACAGTCTACTGCCTTAAATAACATTACCCAAACCATTCACAACACTGGATTAGTTTTAATTAAAGGCTAAAACAAGTGTATTTAACTACAAAGAGAGAGGTTTTAAGTGAGTACTAGTATAAGACATTGAAGTTAGAAATGTTTGGGAGAGAAATAAAATGCTTTCTAAACTTAAACTAGACTGGGTTCAAGGTGAAATTCTTACCACAGGTTCCCAACAACAATTCTCACCAAGTTTTGGGTCAGGGTCTGCTCATAAAGTCCATAGACTGTTTCTTTTGTCATCTTAGCTGAAGGAGAGAGAGATGGTTAGGGAGAGAATGACAGCAGCAAGGAGCAGTTTAACAACAGGCTGAGCCAGTGCAGAATGACTGTGGAGTGTGATTTTGGTGCTGCTGGAGCTCTCTATATTGGAAGCTGGACTTGGCCGATGACAACGTCCCTGCTGTTATAGCCGCGTGCTGAACCCTCCATAGCATTTGTGAAGGGAAGGGTGAAAGATTCACTCAGGCATGGAACTCGATGTTCAACATCTGGAGGCTGAATTTGAACAGCTGGAGAGCAGGGCTGTTAGAGGGGCCTAACATGGGGCTGCAAGGATTAGGGATACCTTGAGGGAGCAATGTGAGGCTGAAAGCCACTAGTAATGTTTGGTGCCCTGCATGGCAGTGAAGTGTAGTGGTTCCAGTGTTAGTAGGAATCTGTGTTTGCTACACTGACTTGCAGTGCCTGTTGCTTTCCTGGGTGCAGGTATCTTTTACTTAATGCAATAATAAAGAATGTTTTCAAGGCCAAAAAATCCATTTATTGGGAAGATATAAATTCTTCCAGAAGAGGATTTGGTTGCTTCATATTCAGGACTGAATTCTCAGAATGGATCAGGGAAAAGAAAATTCAATTTACTGTTATTAAACATTAAAGGTCAAAATCTATCTTGACTAATGCCCTGTTTGAGGCCATTCAAGTTAATTAGCTTAAATGGGGTGAAAATCAGGTCAGAATTTGGCCGTAAATTTAGGACTTTCCATGTGAAAGAAACACTCATGTGTCAGTGTTTGCATCTGTGGCCTGGCCTTCTCCCTCCTGTCTCTTCTCAGGGGTTGGAGTGTGCCAATATCTAGCCAGCAGAGAGAGTGCAAGGCCTCTGTAGGCTAGAGTGTTTATGTTGCCTGTGACTGGTGGAGTTGGGGAGCTGACTCCGGCAGGCACAGATAAAGCTTCCTCATGCTAAAGGCAGTTGGTAACTAGGTACCTTATGGCCTTGAGTATCCCCAGGAAGTGTAACACTGGTTTCTGAAATATAGTTTCCCATAGGGAAATTGACAAAACAATAACCCACTTAGTTATCTGTATATATCTTCTTTTGGGATGAGGGGTGGGTGTTTGTTAACAAGTCGATAAGGGAAAATGTCTCCACAATGCCAGATGATAATTTAAACTGTTTGATTTTCTTAATTTGCAAAATATGATCACCCATCATCAAGTGTATGATTTGTAGAGGAGGGCCAGCTTAAGCACAAGGCTCACCAGGAATCCCAGGAGCATGTCAGAAGGGGATGTCCATGCACAACTTGCAGCCTGGTTCAATAAAGGTATTACTTCACCCACCAAGTCTCTCCTTTTCTGTCCGTTTATTAGTCACCATTTTAAATGAGAATAAAATTACAGCATCAGACAGTCAGTCATTCTGTGTGGAACAGAGATAAATGTGAGAAGTACTGTATTATGAGCCCAGTTACTGCTGGCACAGGGAGCTATCTAGCACCTTTGCCCATTCAGGGGCTATTGGGACTGGGATAGCTGCAGCGCAGACTAGGGCTGCTGCAAACAGTGTCCCTACTCTAACAGTCACTGTGGAGTGTGGGTTTACCTCAGCTATGCCATCTCAAGCCCAATCTGCATTCTTGTGAATTCCTGTGTTCTCTGCAGAAACAAGCCAGAGATTTACTGCGACATGGTAAAGTTCTAAGGTTTTGCTAGCACGAAGTGTTATTCAGCACAGTGCTGATTCTCGTCCGAGGTGCTTCTTTGGCCCAAATGTGCCTAAATACCATATAGTGCCTAGATACTGAGGCAATAATTGTTTTATAAATGCAGATAAACTGGGAGAACAGCTTTTCTGTGTCCATTGGGGTTGCTATTTGACTAGTAGGAGAGCAGTGTTGTGGTAGCTGTGTTGGTACCAGGATATGAGAGATACAAGGTTGGCAAGATGTATATCTATATCTTTTATTGGATATTGTTATGAAATTGATCCAATAAAAGATTCCCTACCTGCCTTGTCTCTCTAGTATAATAGTTATTTATCCTGAAAGGCTGGTACAATTCACCAGTGTAACATGATTTCTTTGGCTAGTGCTTTTAATTTTTAAGTCAAAGAATGAGGAAGGATTTAAAATATATGACTTTTACTGTAACAAACAAATATTTATTTTTGCTTTTGTAAAGTGCCAAAGCTAGTTCAAGAACTTCAGGCACAGTAAGGGGATTTCTAAAGCCCTGTCATACAGCAGTGTAAGCTTGCCTGTTGAAAGCAGCAGCAGGTGTGCTCCCAGGTGGGGGCACCGGAGGGACACTGGGAATCCTACTCGCACACCTCTGAGAAGAGAAACCAAAGCAAATGAGGAAGCAAATAGAAATATTCAGGCAAGCCAGGTCTCAGGCTGTGAAAACAACAAGCTGGCCAGGTTGGTTACTCATTACCCAGAGCTAGAATGTGCAGAGAGGTTCACTGCTGATCACAGAGCAGGCACCCATATGGGACAAGAAAAAGAATGATCAGAAGCAGTACAACTTGGGAAGAGTCAACACTAAGATTTTCTAATGGTTCCTAGTTATTTTAACATTTTCTTTGTTTTAGCAGGACAAGAAGACCAATGACTTTCTGTTGCTCCCAGATTTTGGCCCAAATGCTTTTCTTTTTTGTTTTTTTGATCAGAAGAGGAAGCAAACAGTTCCTCCCCATGCACTACTGCACTTTAATACTCAGGTATCACTCCTGAGTCTGAAGCTGCCTGCAAGGAGCTCTCGTTGGGGCACTGAAGAGAAAAGTTTCCACCTGCAGCAAAATTTATTTAGTCTTGTACTGAAGGAGGAAAAATATCCTGCAAAGAACTGAAAGCATTGTAATACAAAAGTATGTATAAAGATATTGCCACTTGGAAAAGAAAAGAGAAATAAGGAGGAGAGAAGCCACAAAGAAACAGGTGCAGCATGGGGAATTTTTGCCAGAAACATTGCACTTGGATGCAGCCCTGTGTCCCTTGGCTCTTCCCAGAGAGTGATGGTGGACAGGGAGAGAGAGATAAGACAGGGGCAGGCCAAGATAACCTGGGCTGGGTGGGAGATGACTGCCAGACAGGCAATACTTCTCAGAAAATAACAAAGAATGGTGCGAGCGAGAGCAGTATAATTCCTTTGCCTCCACCGCGTGAGAAGAAGCCCAAGAACCATCACAAGTTTGTGGCACTGTTTGATTATCAGGGCCGCACTAAGGAGGACCTGAGCTTCCAAGCCGGGGATAAACTCGAGGTGCTGGATACATCTCCGGAGGGCTGGTGGTATGCTAGCCTTCTCCTGACCAGTGGATCAACACGGCCTGGACAGAAGCTCCGTGGCTACATCCCTGCCAACTATGTAGCTCCTGATCAGAGCATCGAGGCTGAACCGTAAGTACTGTGACACACATCTAATGCTCAATCATTGTTCCCTTTGTTTTAACACAAGAACCAGATTGCCATATCCTTTGTCACACTGAATAGTACCTTGCTCCACATGTAGTCTCAGTGGTGCAAGGCACAGTCTGGCCCCAAATAAATAAAATAAGGCAAAGTATCCAGATGTTTGTTTCAGTCTAAATTGCTTCCCTTCCCCACATGCCCTAGTCACCTCCTTACAAAGTATGTGGGAGTATTGGTAGGTCACAGCTGGCATAGGTAATTTACTATGACTATTATGCATATAGCAGTAAAAGTATGCTAGGTGCTTTCCAAAGAGTAAGATAACAAGATCTGCCCCCAAAGAGCTTGAAGTTTAAATAATTACAAGCTCACTACATTATTTAAAAGGCCAGGAAGTTGTAAACATACCCTAATGTTTTGTTACTAATCATGGGTGAATTTCGAAGGTATCTGTGATTTTTTTTTTTCTCTACCTCATCACAGACACAATACATGGTACTGTGTAAACAAATCCCTGCCCTGCAGAGCTCAAAATCTGGTTTAAACTATGGTCCATAAAAGGAAGAATGAGGAAGAAAGAAAGTAACATACCTTTTGCACTGTCAAGAGTTGCTGTACCAGCTTTATACCAGCTGAAGATTCATACATGTTGGGAGACTCCTCAAGTGACCATTTAGGACAGGTGTAGGGTCCCTTTCTACTCCAGAGACCTTAGTGTCCAGTATTTGGCCCACTGTTGCTATCCATATAATCAATCAGGCAGCATTTCCTCCATTCAGATCCAAAAACCTCTCTTCACGACCATCTGCAGAAACAGCACTTGTCTGGGCTACCAGAGAAATACTCTAATTCAGTTCAGCCTGACCTCTGCTCTCTTTCAAGAACTGGTTTTCTGGCAAGATTTCCAGGACTTCTGCTTCTTGTCACAGCTGGAAATACTGTCAAAACAACTCTCATTGTTATTCAACTGAATCTCATTATCCAAGTCCCTCTTATTTTTGTAATCTCCCTGAGAATGCATAATTTGCATTGAAATAGACCTTATTTGGAGTATCAATTTTTTTTCTTTTACTGTTTTTTAAATTTTCTCTCTCTCCACTTTTTCAAAAGATAAAGAACATCAAGTTTTGTTATCCCTGTTTTTCCTTGAGGATCCATGGAATAGTGGAGAATTGCAGAGGGAGGTTTTTCAGCTCTCAACTGAAGAGTCTTTCCTCCAAAACATTTGCCAAGAATTTGAGTTAAGTAGATGTTAAAAACAAAAACAAAGAAACACAATCATCAAAAAAACAGTCTGATTAAAAATTTCTGCAGTTGTCCTTACAGATAAAAACTGGTAGACCAGGATCTGATACTTCTAATGTGAGAACAAGTGGAAAATCTCCCCACTTTATACATCATGAAGAAGTAAAGAGAATGCAAACTTGTTTTTTTTTTCTGCTCTTCACTTAAAAATAAAAGGGTAGAGGTGGGACTTAAAAGGTTAATGAAATGCCTGTTAAATTAAAATGTAGTGTTATGAATATATTCTGTTCACAGGACTTAAAATAGAAATGTTCTGGGTCAGTCACAAACTTCCTTCTTAGCTTTTTTAATTTGTATTTTAATCTGCTATACCTATCACTTGCTTATGGAGTTGTGCATGGATGAGTATTTTTTAAACTTTTTCTTTTATTTCTTCAGAGATTAGTGTTTTCAAATCTCAGCTTTGTAAACTAATTTATATAATTTGATTCAGTCAAGAGGTGCATTTAAAGAGGATAAGAAGCATTTTTTAAGGTGATCTCTGTTTGTGTAAGTGCTAACTACAGACATCTTTTGGGACTTAAGCAGTGATCATTCTATAAAAACAATGAGAAGTACAAGTTTGCTTTGCCAGTATTAAGTTATCAGGTTGGCCATATGAGTCTGCATGGCATGTCAACAGTAGGGGAAAGGTGAAAGACTACCCATCTTTACGAATAGCCACAGGGATTCCATGGCATAGCTAACATTGCTTAGACCATTCTTGACAAAGGGGATGATAGCCTTCCATTGCTATAGTTCGAGGTATTTTCTCTTACACAGATTCAGGTGTCAAAATGTTTCAGATTGGCTAGATGCTACAAGTCAGGAGAAAGAGCATATAGCATATGTCTTGAGCATATTCCTTAGAACCAACTGCAACTGAGTGGCAGTATGGATTTGGAAAAGGCTGCTCTATCTTTCAGCTGCCACGCACATTGCAGCACACATGTATGTATTTGTGCCCTATGCAGTGACCTCAACAATTGGGATAGGAAGGGTGGGACATTTTTCTGGTGTCATAGGAGTGTATACACATGTGGCCATCATATCAGTTTATAAAATATATACCTATGTGCTGTATACAGTACATTGAATCGTCTGTGCTGATACCTTGAGATTTGTCAGCAGCCTTCGTATTCCTGACCACAAAGTATTGTTGTTTTAGCCTTTGTCAACACTTCAGAATTTCTGACCAGCCATATTATAGACCCCATCAGAGATTGACTAAGTCAGTGTAAATGGTGCTGTTCTCTCCTTTCTGACAGAAGGCAGAGTTGGGTAATTACACATCTGTCATGAGTGTTCTCTTGTGCAGGTATCATAGGACTCCATTCTCTCCTCCTTCCTGTATGTATGCATAATTATCCAGAGAGATAAGCTAGGTGAACTTTAGCGCCTTCAGTAGGACATTTGGCTATAGCTCCTCTTTTTATTGGGTCCAGACAATACAGTTGAGTGGCTCTTCCCATGTCTAATCAAGATACCACTGGGATGAAAACTAGCTGGCTTTGAATCAGTCCCATTAAGTCTGAAATGATGCTAGGATGGAGTAAATAACCAGGGGAAATAGCAGCAATTATATACACCTCCTCCAGTTGGAAGAATTGGCTCACATTTTGTGATTCATTTTCACAAAGGGGAGCCTCATCTATTTTGAGTGCTTAAATTGCAGGATTGGCCAAGAATGCCTTTTTCCATCTGTGCTTCTTTCTAGTAGCAGACTCCAATTTAGGGTTTTAGGATATTGGGTGCAAGGGAAGAATTTTAGATAAGTTGTACAGCTATACCAAGTCAGATTAATGGTCCATTTAGCCCAGTATCCTGTCTTCCTCCAGTGTCAGGTGCCAGATGCTTGAGAGAGAACGAACAGAACAAGGCACTTATTGAGTGATCCATCAGCTGTTGTCAAGCCCCACCTTTTGACTGTCAGAAATGTAGGGACAAGCAGAGCATGGGGTTTCACCCTTGACCATCTTAGTTAATAGTCCCTGATAGACCTATCCTCCATTAACTTAACTTATCTAATTCTTTTTTTAACCCACTTATGCGTTTGGCGTTCACAATAGCCCCTTGCACTGAGTCCACAGGTTGACTGTGCTTTCTGTGAAGTAATACTGCCTTATGTTTGTTTTAAACTGGCTGCCTATTAATTTCATTGGGTGACCCCTGGCTCTTGTATTATGTGAAAGAGTGAATAACACCTCCAGATCAGCTGCTAGAAGAGGACCACATCCTCCCTGATTAGAGATAATAAGCTGCTTCAGCCTGATTGGACTAACCTTGTTATCGCTAACCTGGTCCTTGCCTCTTATATATTCCTGCCCCTGGATACTTCCACTGCATGCATCCAATGAAGTGGTCATTAGCCCATGAAAGCTTATGCTTCAATACTTTAGTTAGTCTTTAAGGTGCCACAGGACTCTGTCACTTTAACACTTCCCTGTTCACTTTCTCCACACCATTCGTGATTTTTATGGATCTCTATCATATCCTCCCTCGTCATCTCTTCTCTAAGACGAACAATCTCAGACTTTTTAAGCTGTCCTCATAGGGAAGCTGTTCCATGCCCCTCATCATTTTTGCTGCCTTTCTCTGTACTTTTCCAAACAATAATATATCTTTTTTTGAGATGGGGTGACTTGAACTACATGGAGTATTCAAGGCATGAGCATACCATGGATTTATACGGTAGAATTGTGATATTTTCTGTCTTATTTTCTATCCTTTTCCTAAAGGGCCCTACCTTTCTGTTAGCTTTTTAGCTTTTTAGACTGTGCTGCACATTTCAGAGAACTATTCACAATTTCTCCCAAGATCTTTGTTGCGTGGTAACCTCTAATTTAGACTTCATTTTGTATGTATATTTAGTATTATATTTTCCAATATGCATTATTTTGCACTTATCAATGTTGAAGTTCATCTGCCATTTTTTTTGACCAGTCATCCATTTTTGTGAGATCCTTTTGTAATTCTTCCCAGTCTGCTTTGGACTTAACCATCTTGAGAAATTTTGTATCATCTGTAAACTTTGGCACCTTACTGTTTAGCTCCCTTTTTTCCGGCTCATTTATGAATGTTGAACAGCACAGGTCCCAGTACATATCTCGGGGAAAACCCTCTATTTATCTTTCTCCACTGTGAAAATTGGTCCTTTGTTTCATATCCTTTAACCAATTACTGATCCAGGAGAGGACCTTCCCTCTTATCCTATGACTACTTACTTTGTTTAAGAGCTTTTGGTGTGACACCTTGTCAAAGGCTTTCTGCAAAACCTAGTACACTAGATCAGCTGGATCGCCCTTGTCCACAAGCTGGTGGACACTAACAAAAGAATTCTAACAGATTCGTGAGGTGGGATTTCCCTGTACAAAAGCCATGTTGATTCTTCCTCAACATATTGTATTCATCTGTTCTTTTCTACAGTTTCAATCAATTTGCCTTGTACTGAAGTTAGGCTCACCAGCCTGTAATTGCTGGGATCACTTTTGGAGAACTTTTTTTTTTTTTTTTTTTTTTTTAAATTTTATATTTTTTTTCTTTTTTTTATTTTTTACCCAGCCCCCTTTTATTTGTTGGTAAATTTTTTGAGAAATTTTTTTTTTTTTTTTTTTTTTTTTTTTTTTTTTTAAAGGTTATAGTTGCTATCCTTCAGTCATCTGTTACACAGGCTGATTTAAGCGATAGGTTACATACCACAGTTAATTCTGCAGTTTCATATTTCAGTTCCTTCAGAACTCTTTGGTGAGCTTCATCTAGTCCTGCTGACTTATTACTGTTTGATTTATCAATTTCTACTTTGACCTCCTTTATGGACACCTCAGCCTGAGACAGTTTCTCATATTTGTCACCTGAAAAGAATGGCTCAGGTATGGCAATCTCACACCCATTCTCTGCAGTGAACACTGACAGAATTTATTTAGCTTCTCTGCAATGGCTTTGTGGTCCTTGAGTCCTCCTTTTGCAACTCGATTGCCCAGTGGCTCCAATGACTATTTGGCAGGCTTTCTGCTTCTGATGTACTTACAAAACATAACAAGCATTCTCCCCCCCCCCCCCCCCCGTCTTTTAGTAGTTGCTCTAAATTCTTTCTTGGTCTAATTATACTTGCCTTGCCAAGATAATGATCCTTTTTGTTTTCCTCAGTGGAATTTGACTTCCAGTTTTTAAAGCGTGCCTTTTTGCCTCAAAATACTTCTTTTACTATGTTGTTTAGCCGTGGTGTCATATTTTTGTTTGTTTCTCTGATTTTTTTTTTTTTTTTTAAATTTGAGGTATACATTTAGTTTGAGCCAATATTATGGTGTTTTTAAATAATTTCCATACAGCCTGCAGGCATTTCACACTTGTGATTGTTTCTTTCCAATTAGCATTTAACTAGCTTCCTCATTTTTGTGTAGTTTCCCCTTTATGAAGTTAAATCCTACTGTGGTGGTTTTCTTTGGTATTCCCTCCTCCCTACCACCACCACAAGGATGTTAAGTTTAATTACATTATGATCATTATTACTGAGCAGTTCTGCTATATTCATCTCTTGGACCAGATCCTGTGCTCCATTCAGGACTAAAACAAGAATTCTTTCCAGGGCAAGATGTTCAAAGAAGCACTCATTAATGGTGTCTACAAATGTTATCTCTACATTCCATCTTGAGGTGACATGTACCCAGTTAATATAGTTGAAAGCCCCCTTTATTATTACTCTCTCTGTTTGTAGCCTCTCTACTCTGAGCATTTCAGAATCACCATCACCAACCTACATGTCAAATGCTCCATGGATGATTGTAATGTTTCACTGAAATTTGTTTTTTAAACAAACTCTCATTTAAAGATTGCCTTTGCCACTCTTATTCATGCTGAGTGGTATCTTACCACATAGGTAATCCCCATGAAATCTTATCCTTTACAGACAGGAAGGATGGTCCAGTGGGTTACTGCACTAGCCTTGGACTTGCGAGACCTGTGTTCAAGTCCTATTGCACAGCCGTCCTGTGTGACTGTGTATTTTGTGAGGTGAAATACATTTGAAAATTGTGCTTAAATACTATAGTGGCGGGCTCCATATAAATACCAAGGAGAGTGAGAGAGTGGGGCACTTAAATTTTATATGGACCTTTTTAACACCTTCATTACTGATCTTCCACTTCATGTGCTGTGCTCCTTATACTAACAACATTCTGTTGCTGTCAATGGAATATTAGGGTGTACCTATTATGTTTGGAAACAGGTGTGTTCTGCTAGGGTGTATCTGGAATGCTTGGTACTAATCAAGTAGTTAAAGATAAATAAATGCCTAGTAAGACACAGTTGCACGTAATCCATATGCTGCCAGTAGCACAATAAGTTAAGTTATCTCACTTTACGAGGAGTTAAATATGTAGCAGTGTAAACATTACACCAAAGCTTTTTGTATAGTAGGCCAAGTCCAGTAACACTGCCTGAATAGCAGGAGAAGCTATAGGGAAAAGAGCTAAAGTATCTTTTTGAAGCTCCAATACACTCTTCCACTCAGGGAGCCTCCAAACTGTGGCTGATCTCTGTCCTCAATTCTAAGGAGCTGAGCTTTGTACTGTGTACACATTCCTTCCCCCCGCCCCTCAAATACTCTCTCTACTGTCTTCTGCAGGAAGAATGCACTAGCTCCTTTAGCTGGGGAAACCTCCATGGCTATGGGGCTGTGCTGGATTTACCATCTCATAATTAATAAAGACAGACATTGTGCCTGGTCTATGCAACACTCTTTGTAGTTGGTAGGGGAACCCAGTTCCACCCTCTACTCCAGGTTCCAGTCCTGGGACCCTCAACCTAGCAGATATGGGTATTCTTTCCCAGTCCTCACTAATTCTTCCTTGGACTGCTTCCTAAATCTCCTTCTCCTTCTTCTTTCTCTGGGAGTACCAACTCCCAAACCCTCCTCCCTCTTCCTAGGAAGTGACTCTCCTTTCCTAGCAGCAGCCCCCTTTCTGTTATCAGCTCCATCTGTTCCCACACAAGTGACATTCCTCTCATTAGGGTTTTCCTATCAGCCTTCAGCAGGGATGGTCAACCTTGGCATGTGGGACTGCAGGGTAAGCACCCTTAGTGGGCCCTGCCGGTTTGTTTACTTGCCGTTTTGCTGACTGTGGCTCCCGCTGGTCCCTGTTCACCGTCCCGGCCCAATGGGGGCTGCAGGAAGCGGCACGGTGCTGTCAATCACTTCCCGCTTATCCTGCAGTTCCACATGCCAAGTTGACGATCCCTGGCCTATAGGTTAAGATGTCCATGCAGTGTGCAGCGGCAGTCAAAAAAGCAAACAGGATGTTAGGAATCATTAAAAAAGGGATAGAGAATAAGACAGAGAGTATCTTATTGCCCTTATACAAATCCATGGTGCGCCCACATCTTGAATACTGTGTATAAATGTGGTCTCCTCATCTCAAAAAGGATATACTGGCATTAGAAAAGGTTCAGAGAAGGGCAACTAAAATTGTTAGGGGTTTGGAATGGGTCCCATATGAGGAGAGATTAGAGGCTAGGACTTTTTAGCTTGGAAAAGAGAAGACTAAGGGGGGATATGACAGAGGTATATAAAATTATGAGTGGCATGGAAAAAGTGAATAAGGAAAGGTTATTTACTTGTTCCCATAATAGAAGAACTAGGGGGCACCCATTGAAATTAGTGGGCAGCAGGTTTAAAACAAATAAAAGGAAGATCTTCTTCACACAGGGCACAGTTAACCTGTGGAACTCCCTGCCTGAGGAGGCTGTGAAGGCTAGGACTATAACAGGATTTAAAAGAAAACTGGATAAATTCATGGAGGTTAAGTCCATTAACGGCTATTAGCCAGGCTGGGTAAGGAATGGTGTCTCTAGCCTCTGTTTGTCAGAGAGGGTTGATGGATGGCAGGAGAGAGATCACTTGATCTTTACCTGTTAGGTGCCCCGGAGTGAGTGAACCTGGCATTGGCCACTGTCGGTAGACAGCATACTGGGCTAGATGGACCTTTGGTCTGACCGAGTACGGCCTTTCTTATGCCTTTGAAAACGCACAAGGACAGAGAGAATACAGACCCATTAATTTGTTTGTGTTTGGGGCACAGCAGGGTGGAATTTCTTCTCCATGTCAAAATGGTCCAGTTTTCTAGCCATGTAATACCCATTAATGGGAGATGAGGAAAAGTCTTCAAAAATTTAAGGATCATGATACTGTATCATATTTCAACAATTACTGAGAAATTGTAAGCAGTGCCCAATGAAGAGTGGATCAGCTATCCTGGGCCTGCGACCTGAACGGATCCACAAGATTTAGAGCAAGCAGTCGCTTCCCTTTTTTTCTGTCTCCTTCCACTTAGGCCCTTGCGGTTGGTTGGTTGGTTGGTTATTTGATCATTAGTCCATTTTTGACTAGGAGGTTAGAGGGCTTTCCAAAGTAGGTTTTTCTGATATCTTGATTTCACTCTGCCTGAGCGTACTTTATATTATGAGGTAGAGCATGCTCTCTAATGAAAAGTCACCTGCTGAAGCGCTGGAATAAGCCTTTCAGTAGTTTTTTGATTTTTGCATCTCAACTTATTCTCAAAACAACGATCTAGTCAACATTTCATATTTACAGTGGAAATGTTCTGGAGAAAAGTTGTTTCTGCTCTGTTTGATCAAAGTCTTCACCCTGAATGTTACTCTTTTTGGTTTCAAGAAATTAGACATTAACTAAATAAGTGTTAAAACCCCAGAAATCTATTTGTTTTAAAAGAAGGTCCTACTTGAAGCCGGATGTCATTTCGGCAGAAGAAAACAGCAATTTTAATAGTTTTCTAGGTAGGAGAACAGAAACCTGAACTAAAGTATAGAAATGTCCCTGACAAAGCATATATTTTCTCTCTTGTGCTGTGTTGACTGTTTTTCTGCACTGTAAACAGGAACCATGCTAGCACAAATACACCTGCTCTTGTTTCATTAGCACCAGTTGTTTTAACTAAACAAGAAAATGACATAGTGAAAATTATTATGGACAACAAATACTGCCCAGCTGTAGAGTTAATTTTAATGATCCAAAAAATCAAGCCGTGCTAGTGACAGTACTACAGAGAAACCTTTATGTCTTAGAAAAAGGCTGGAGTCTCATTATGGGTCTTCCCTACCCTTTCTCATAAAGGGTCCATTCACTATCTAACATAAATTGTATTAAATCCCTTCATCCTGACACAATGGAGTGCTATGTTAGGGGAAATAAATCCAAGCACATGCAAAGGAAAAGATCTAACATGTTCATTCCAATTTGAAAGCTATTACCAGTTCCACAGATATTGCCTATACTGACTTTTTTCCCAAACTTTTGAAACCCCTGACCCCTCACCTGCATCTGGATAATTATTCCAGTTGTGCATCCTCACACTTAATCACACCCTGCATTGTTAAAGGTCTACCCAAAATGAGCAACCTGTCAGAAATGATTTTGCAGATTTTCATAAATCTGGTACTTTTTCCTTTCTTAGATGATGTGAGCAGTGAAATAGTTAACAATGCTGATATTTAAAGTATAATTATCAACTGAGTTAGCACACATTGAAAGTGGGGTAAATCAAGTTTAGAGCTATCGTTTCAGGTTCTCTGGAAACTTGGGCAGATATTGGTGCCTTGGTTAGACTTGGATCACAAAGTTTTCTGCACAGCAAAACCAGCTAGAGACTCTCTTTGAAATGGAAGCTGAAACACTGCAGAAAAATTGAAAAGCTTGTCTATATTCCCCCTAAAACCTGGCTAGTCCTTTGCACCCCACGCTTTATAAAACACCCCCTTACACTTAAAAAGGGGATGCCACTAAGACCGGCAACATTGCTAGAGCTGAAATGATTTTTTTTCAGTGTTCATATTATATCTATGTCAAATCTCGTCTCCAACAATGTTTATCACTTCAGTAAATATTTATAATTGTAAAGACTACATAAAAGTTCTAAAACCTTAGTCCCTTGCTCCAACAATGACATACCTTAAATACATTTGGTAATATAAAGTCGATGTAAATTTAAAGCTGAGATGATGAAGCTTGACAGATCCATGAAAGAATTACATTAATTTTGAGCAATAAAGCATAGCAGGGTGTGCACTACAGAACTACTATAATCAGATGCTTTGGGAGTGACTTGCCATTGTGCCCTCAGTCGACTGGAACGCTTGACATTTGGACAACCAGGCATGGCTTTGAGTGCCATACTGTGATAAAAATGGGACTGTGGTAGAAAAAGCCCCCTAAAATAGATACTTTGTAAATGATTTTAAAGCCTGTTGTCTGGCAGTCAAGTTATAGTGTACTTAACTGTACTTTTCAAAATACAGTTTGATTCAATGAGGACAGAATACTGTCTTGCAGTGAATATGTGTGTATCAGCAAAGGAGTGAAGGGATTAATGCGCAACTGAAGAACTGTCCCAGGTTGCTGTTTTCATAGAGGTAATTTTGGAACAAATTGATAAATTAAACAGTAATAGTCACCAGGACTATATGGTGTTCACCCGAGAGTTCTGAAGGAACTCAAATATGAAACTGTAGAACTATTAACTGTGGTATGTAATCTATTACTTAAATCAGCCTCCATACCAGATGACTGGAGGATAGCTAATGTGATTTTAGAAAAAAGAATCCAGAGGCAGGGGCGCGGGAACAGGAGGGGCCACTGGGCCATGGATGTAAGAGTGAGCAATGGAGGAGGAGGAGAGAGCGGAGAGGAATGAGCTGGGGGAGGGGAATCTTGGGGGAAGAGGCGACATCGGAGCAGGGCCTCAGGGGAAGGGGTGGAGCAAGGGCAGGGGATTAGGGAGAAGGGATGGTGTGGGGGCAGGGGCAGGGTTCAAGGACTGATGGGGGGGCCCCCCTACTTCTTGAGAGCTTCCGCTGCTCCTGTTCAGATGTTACCTAGCACTTTAGAGGCCAATGAACCTCACTTCAGTACAGGGCAAATTGGTGAGGCATAATTTCCCTCTATTTCTGTTCTTTACGATAGTTTCAATAAATCTATTAAAATTTTTTGAGGGTATCAGCAAATGTGGGCAAGAGTGATCCAGAAAACCTTTCACAAGATACTTCACCAAAGGCTTCTAAGTAGGGTTGCCAGGTGTCTAATTTTTGACCAGAATGCCTGGTCAAAAAGGAAACCTGGCAGCTTTGGTTAGCACTATTAACTGGGCCGCTAAAAGTCTGGTTGACGGGGCAGCAGGCCTAAGAAAGGCTCTCTGCCTGCCCTGGCTCCGCACGGCTCCCAAAAGCACCAGCATGTCCCTGCTCCAGC
>ML677333.1:60650449-60718220 GCA_007922305.1 Dermatemys mawii | reverse complement strand
GGGGTGGGGCAAGGGTATTTGGTTTTGTGCGATTAGAAGGTTAGCAACCCTACTCTTATCCTATGAATGCTTACTTTGCTTAAGACGGAAGGTCCTATCCTGGATCAGTAACTAGTTAAAAGATATGAAACAAAGCGTAGGAATAAATGCTGAGTTTTTACAGTAGAGGGGTAAATAGAGGGGTCCCCACAAGGAACAAACAAACAACAGAACCTCTTTATGGCTGGGGGAAGGATGGCTTGATATGCCTACCTGCCAGTTTTTTTCAGCTTCCATAGAAATGGGGTATTGTATTACATTAGCTTCAGTGATTATACATTGTGGGTGATAGCAATGATAAATCCTTATGCCAGATATTGAATAATAGCAGCTAATGTGCCTCAATATTTGTCTTGGATGCTATGCCCTTCATTTCTGGGAGGGTGTGTGTGTAACACAAGGAAAAAATACATACTGAAAAGATTAAGACTGTAGAAACTGAAGAGTCATTCTTTTATTTATTACTTCAAGCACCTATTCATTCGCAGAGCAGAAGGAAGGAAAGACCAAAGGCAGGCTGGAGCATTGCAGAGTTATTTATTCCTGCTTGTGGGTACAGGCCAAGATTTTCTGAAAATGTGTGTATAAATCCTAAATCCATATTTTAGGTAGCTAAATAAGTGCCATGATTTTTCAGAAGTGATGAGCAGCCAGCAGATCCCCAGGGCTTAAAAGTCTTGGCTCAAATAAATTAGGTGCAGGCAATGAGCCGGAGTTTCACTGGGGTTGCAGAACTTTGTGTATAGATGTCACATGTGGGATTAGCGTGCCTGCTGTTTTGGAAGCCACACTAACTTCCCTCAAACTACCATAATAAAATGCCTGTCATCCTGGCTATGGGCATGCCCTGTTACTCTAGAAATTAACCTGTTTTTGGAGTGGAGGGGAAAGATGATAGATTCATTTTTTGCCCCTAGTATAGGGGCATAGGATGGATCAGATTATGGCTGACAATTTTACAGATGTCATTTTATAGATTATATGTACTAATATATATTTAGGATACAGGATTAATGGGTACTACAAAATCATTTTAGTACATCATATTATATCCTTTTAATTGTCTAGATATTGCAAAACTGTTGTGGACTTTAACCTGAAAATAGACTAGAAGATGTATTATTAACTGCCATTTCTATTTTGTTGATAATCAATATTTCTTATTTGTGTATATATGAATGTGGTGGACATACTAAAGAGATGAGTGCTTTGCTTGGTATTTATATATAAAAAGACAGAAAAGCAAGATATCCACTAACACATGTCAAGACAGCGAACACACTTTTGAGTAATTACTGAATCATATTCTACAATCTCTTTTATTCAGTGACCTTTGAGGTATTAGGAGTTAATACCAGGTAAATGGTTTACAGTTAAACTTTATTCTATTAGCTGAAGATTTTATAAAAGAAAAATAATGTTAAATATTCAGCATTCAGATTCAGGTACAACTACAAAGGATTGAAATAAAAATTGCCAGGAATTTAGAAGGAAAATTGCAACATGCTTCTCATACCTCTCAGTTCTCCATTCTATAAGTGAGAGAACACTGTATTTTGAATTTTTATAAAATCATAAACATTTTTTCCAAAGGAAGTAAACCCAATTTCAGGTATACCTCTCCTTTGTTTAACCTGGTAGAATTATAAAGAACCTCTGTGTATTGGTAACACACAATATATCAGTCATGAGCAGTTTTAAAATTGTAAACTTGAATCATTGTCTGACTTTTCTTAATTGCCACATGTGGTTATTCTCAGGACCTGACAGCAGAGTCCTTTTGTGCAGAGAGATTTCATTTATTTCACTAGAAAGTACTGCACAATTTGGCTTAGTCATTACACCTATTCAAGTATCTGCATTCCTCTGATAGAGGAATTTCCTGTAGTAATTCCAATTAATATGTCCTCACCAAAGCAGTTGAGCTGCATTAGTCTTTCACTCACAGAATCACAGGAAGGCACCTCAGGAGATCATCCACTCCAATCCCCTCCTCAAAGAAGGACCAATCTCCAATTAAATCATCCAGCAGATTTTTTCCCCATAACCCTAAATGGCTCCTTCAAGGATTGAGCTCACAACCCTGGGTTTAGCAGGCCAATTCTCAAACCACTAGTGTTCCCCAAGACACTACATCTCCGTATACTAGCCCAACTTTTCAAACCTGGTTGCTGAAAAACAGATTCCTAAACCCATGTTCAAGGCTTTTTAAATAGAAGTGGCATGATTTTCATAAATGCTTAGAGCTCACAAATAAGAGTGAGCTGAAAGGTGTTCAGTACCCTTAGGAGCCTCACTTTGGGCCCCTAGATTTGAAAAATATTGGTCTGTCTGGTGATAAAAAAAATCTAGTTCTTTTATAATGGTTCTCCTCAGTGGATCTGCAAGCGCTTTACAAAGCAAGTCAATATCATTACCCCCATTTTACAGATGGGGAAATTGAGGCACAGAGAGGGAAATCACTTGGTTAATGTGGGTGTGGGAAGGGCGTTCCCTTTACACTTCTTCCAAATAAGAAAGCAAAAGGATTTCCTATTGTTTTACCTTTTCCAAGTACCTACAGCAATATGAGTGTTAACGCTGAGAATATGAAAAAGCTGTAAACACAGATGAATAGGTAGTACCTGAATGACAATTTGAGTATCCATGAAAGATAATTACTGCTTTTGTGAATAGTCACCCAAGGAGACAATTATATCTTGATCATAGCTTAACATTATAATAATCTGGCAAATCAGACATTTTTTAATACCAAGATACCACATGCAATTTTCTCTGACTTAGTTTTATGATATATCTGTTAGGAAGCCTGGAGTGTTAGTTGTCTGCTGGAGAACCTGAAGGCCAGTCTTCAAAATCAGTTAGTGTGGCCAACTTTCTCATTTGTGAAAACTGGACATGGAGCACCAGAACCTCACTTGCTCCATCTCTTTCCCTTCAGACTCCACCCCCCACCCTCTACCCCCTCCTCCATTGCTTGCTGTTTTCCCCACCACTCTCCCCTGCCAGCCGAGCAAAGGTGGAGGGGTGATTGAGGCAGGACATTGGAGGGAGAGCAGCACTTCCCCACCCCACTGCACACACACAACCCAAGACAGACCAATTACCACAGGTAACCGGACTTTTAGTGTGTCAGCACTGCTAACTGGACACTGCCAAGTTCCCTTTTTGACCAGACTTTCGGGTCAAAAATTGGAAACCTGACAACCCTATAAATAAGGGAACCACCCTTGTAGAAACACTGCTTTCTAACAGATAACTTATAAGGCTCAGTGTGGAGTTTGTCACTGAGTTGAGGAAATATGCTCTAACTCGCTGGAGTGGTGGAAGAACTGGAACTGCCTTGAATTCTCAGATTGCACAGCTCTTCCTTGATAACCGAGATGAGAAAAGGGGGTGTTCTGATTGCCAGGGTGCATAATTCCTCCATATTGTATACTGGATGATTATCTAGTGTGATCTAAGAGAGGATCTGAGTCTGTCCGTGCTACTGGAAATAAGACTAGAAAGGGTGTATGTACAGGGGGAAGTTCTGCATAATGACAAATGGGAAAATCTGACCCATCAAATTATTTAATACAGTTTATGTGAGTATAAAGTCACTGTCATACATGTATATAATTCTTAGCTCCTACTGCTGCATTTGGCAACATGTATTGCTTTTTTTTTAAGCAACTAGATATTGACTTCTGTATTTTTTTTTTAATCCCTCAACCTTGTAAATGCTCTTTATAGTTTTAAAGGAATCTTTATCAGCAGGGGATTTACCATCATGATATTCTGATATCTCTACTATAGAGACATCAGGGAGACTCCTCCCACCCCCAGTAATTTATGAAGCAAAACTTTGATAGTAGCACAAGCAAATTTTCAGTTACTTTCTAAACAACCCACCATGTGTTCATTATAATCAGCTGAAGCTAGAAAGATTTTCCCATTACCTTACTCCACCCAAGATGTCCCACTTACTGTATAGGAGCCTAGGTGCCAACTCAGGCTTTGTGAATCTCAGTATGTTCCTGTAATTTTCTAGGTGCCTAAGAGTTGGGCACTGCAATGCTCAGCATCTGAACACCTAACTCCTTTTGTGCATCCTGGCATTTATTCCCCACCCCTCTTCCAAGGAAGAAGGGCTTACAACAATTAACTCTGTAGGAACCTGAATACTACGGAACATTTGAATATGTAAATATTCTCCGGTGCGTAGGATATTATGTACATAAATGCACATCTATTAGTTATTAAAATTTAATTCGACTGCACAGTTTTCAAGACAAACTGAAAAATCTAGCTATTTCAATTTCAGTGGCGCTAATCATTTAAAATTAGTCTGGACAATGCACTGAAGATCATACCATAGGAAACAATCTTACTTTGGAAAGTACCAGCAATTCAGTTTCTTGCTGAAAGTTTCCTTTAAGATGCAAGATTCCAGTTTCAGATGTTTTGTTTCCTGCAGTAATAGATTTCTTTTATTATCTTAAATTGGTAAGGATACAAGTGATTTACCCAACCATACTTTGTGCTATGTTGTAAAAGGAGGCAGTGTTATATCATACAGTTATTCTTTTTCATCAAAAAGTGAGGCCTTTAAAGCAAATAAAATTACATGAAATGGCAGATGAATTATATGAAAAATGAATGGAACTGTTAATTAGTCAGATGATTGCAAACATAGTTTAAAGAACAAGATTGATTTATGGAAGAGGATAACATTCCAGTTCAAATTAATTGTAAGAGACACTTTGCTGCTTCTATGAATCATTTGTGAATTTCTATGAATAATGATGAGAATGGGGTAAACTAAACTATACTGATTTACAGCAGTTAATGGGATGGCTATACAACAGTATTCCTTACCACAGCAGAGCAGAAACAACTCTGTTATGACTCTTGTATGAACACCATTCAGCTCAATGAGTGTTTCACTCTACGCGATTTTCACTTTATGCGCTAGCCGCAGAACGGAACTCCTGCGTAAGATGAGACTCGCCTGTATCTGTCTGAATTCTCTGTGATGTGTTCACTTGGCTTACAAACCAGTGGTGTATAAATATATATATGACACACCTCTTCCAACAAAGCAGAGACTAGGCCAGGGCTCGGCAACCTTTCAGAAGTGGTGAGCCGAGTCTTCATTTATTCATTCTAATTTAAGGTTTAGTGTGCCAACAATACATTTTAACATTTTTAAAAGGTCTGTTTCTATAAGTCTATAATATATAACTTAACTATTGTTGTATGTAAAGTAAATAAGGTTGTTAAAATGTTTAAGAAACCTCATTTAAAATTAAATTAAAATGCAGAGCGTGTGAGTGCCACTGAAAATCAGCTCGCGTGCTGCCTTTGGCACACGTGCCATAGGTTGCCTACCCGTGGACTAGGCTTGGTGCAGCTATAGGCTGAAACTGACTCCTCTTGGCAGAGAGCCCACCACAGAAAGCCTGTGACTCTTCACATCTCACTTCAGCCCTACTTTGTGTGGTTCATAAACCTTGCGTGGGCATTCCGTTCACACATCTAGGGTCATGTGTATACTAGGCTGATCTTCACTAGTGTTCTCCTCCTCATATTTGAAAGTGAATATTTATATATGTAGGACACAGCGTGGTATTAGAGTATACAATATCTGTAATAAAAAACTTAGATTTCGAATGGAATACACCTCCCTCAGAGCCTTATATTTGTGAGGCCTAGCCCCTCAAAGGGATGTAGCCATTTAACTCCAATTGAAATCCATCGGAGTTAGGCACCTTACCTTTTGGACCTTAATGCTTAGAATGTAAGGGATAAGTTGCACTATATTCTTCAACAGGGCCCTTATTTGCATCTCTGCAATCCCATTGGCTTCAGTGAAGCTACATGCTTGTAACTGAGGGCAGAATTTAGCCCACTGTGTGCAAATAACATGCAAGCTTTCCTGCACTCTTCTGCTAATACATCTCACTCCTGTCCTACAACATCCCTGTTACTTTAGTCCTTTTTTCTTTCCTGAGCTGAGATGCCATTACTATCAGATATGGTGGCTTTGATTTTGTGATGTGTCCAGTTGTGTAATAGGACAAGACAATCACCATCTATTTTCATATATGACCCAAGTCAGCATTTCAATTCAGATAATTAAAGCAGAAAAAGCTGCTGCATTATCAAACCCCTGCTGGAAAAGAAACTGACAAAATAAAGACCCATGCTGTAACTGACCCTTGCACAGGTGCATAGGGCTAGAGATGCACAATGCTTGGGGGGAATATAGGGATGGTCCCTCTGTGTGTGTATATCCTGGAAGGTGCATATCACTCCAGTAATAGTTGTGAATGCTGGACAAAGAGGCAAGATTTGTAGAACTTCCCTTAAGGTGGTGCTGATTGGTATTCTTCTCTAATCATGGTTGTACCTACCTGGTACAAACTAGCCCTAATACAAAAATCTGGGTCTTGGAGAAGTTGCTGATATAAGATTTCAAGGTAAAATTAATTTGCATCTCTTGTTTCTTTTTTATGCTTTCTCATCTTTTTAGTCTTTGTTTTCTGATGCTAGATATAATATTTCCAGTGCCTCCTATAGTATCATAAGGCAAAAGGGTAAGGCCAATGTTTTAGGTAAAATAGTTTGCATCCATTTCTTTATCATTGCTCCCAGTATTTCTCTCTTGAATAACACAATCTGGAAAACAGACCAGACAATTGGTTATACCTACAAGTCTTTGCATAGTGTTATATGCTACTGTGGAGTGTTTTGTTTAAAATATGCCATGCGTTTTATGCCTTGGTGATGTGATTAATCCCTGACTTATAACCTGTTTGTACAATAATTTGGTAAACTGCCAGATTCAACTTTATACAAACGCTGATACAAAATTTAAACCATATCCAGATAGCTAAAATGGTCACCGCCTATCCCCCTGCGGCTTATCAGTTCTTACCCTTACCCTTAACTAGGGAGAAAAAGGGGTATCTGGAACCACAATGTGTACATACCATTCTGTGAAGACATCTTCTAGTTCCCCTTCTGACTCCTTCCTACACTCCTTTCTACCATGAATAGGAGGTCAGAATGGGGAGTTTCTGGGAGGTGCATAGGGCAGTGAGAGAGAAGTCAGTGGGTAGGGGAAAGGTAAAAGGGTGTCCTGATCTGTGTATGGTAGCCAATGGATATCCAAGATCCAAATGTCCAGTAAAAAATGGATTTGCCATATTCCTAACAATTATCCCCCAAATAACTGAGTAAAGCTAAGCCTCAGTGTTAAGGGAGAAAGATAGTAAAGCCTCTTCCTACATTCTCATGGTTTCTGTGTTTCCTTGCCCTGACACTAAAGTAACTTGACTTTGGCAATGAGATCCAGTGGGTGTCAGTGACTAAGAGGCTCTAGGTTCCATACATCAAGCATAGAAATACCTCTCATTTATCATAATAATTAAGTTCTTCAGACCAACAAGCATGACTTAGAACTTTCCATTCCGAGTGTAGTCATTGTGTTTAGGTAAGGTTAAATGAAGTTGACCTGAACAGCTATTTTCAAAACTTGTATTTCTGGTTCCATTCAGGGCAAAATAGTTTCTGATTATGGGAATTAAGTAATCAGTAGAGATCTGTATAGCTTGTTTGTGTATTTTAAGTTAACCTTTTCTTAAGTTTTGTCTACATTAGACATTTTCTTCAATGTTTTTGAGCAGGTTTTAATTAGTTTCTGAAATGGCTGTTCTTGTCTATACTTTTGCTTAAACCATACTCAGAACCAGTTTCTCTCTACCTTCTGCTGAGAACTGGTAGCTAGTTTTGATGGAGTAAGCAGAGCTCTGGATTGTGGAGCTAGTAGGGAGAGTAAGTCTACAAATATGTGAAGAGTGTAAACCACAAGAACAGAGAAGAGTTATCTAGGGAAGTACAAGGGAGAATAGTTACATGCTTCCTACAAATGAAATCAGTGCTATGAAATCGTTCCCCCAGGGTAGATGTGAAATCCCCGCTGAGAACAGTACTTACTAGGCACAGGGCAAAGATTCCCTCAGCAGACACAGTGGCAACATTACCTAACAGCCCAAAGACACTGGTGATGTCAGAGTATGCCTCTTATGTTTTTACTTTCAACAGTCTTTTTCTTTCCCTTCTTCCTATTGGCTATTACAGGGGTGAGCAAACGTTTTGGCCTGAAGGGCCACATCTGGGTATGGAAATTGTATGGCAGGTCATGAATGCTCACAAAATTGGAGGCTGGGGTGCAGGAGGGGATGAGGGCTCCAGATGGGGATGTGGACTGTGGGGTGTGGCCAGAAATGAGGAGTTCAGGGCATGGGAAGGTCTCCGGGATGGGGCAGTGGGTTGTGGTGGGGGTGAGGATTCTGGCTAGGGGTGCAGGCTCTGGGGTTCAGGAGGGTGGGACCGAGGGGTTCAGACAGTGGGAGGGGACTCCGGGCTGGGACAGGGATTTGGGGTGCTGGAGGGGGTCGGGGTGGAGGCTCTGGGTGATGCTTACCTCAAGCAGCTCCTAGAAGTGGCGGTGGTGTGGCCAAATGGCTCTGTGCTGCTGGCTCTAGAAGAGAGTTCTGGGTCATGAATACCTTGCTGGTAAGGGACCTTGAACATAAATGGGGTTGATGGACTCAACCCAGTGCTTAATTTGTGCAGAGGCTTGCCGGGGCTGAGCCTTGGCACCTCCAGGCTTGGCAGTAATGAAGGCATGGGGCCACAGATTGATCAATGAGGATAAAACAGTATTTGAATAGCTGCTTTGTTCATTCAGTTAGCACCATCCATCACGTGCACTAATGATGGGGAACATGTCACCTAGTTATTGAAGAGGGCATAATAACAAATGTGCAGATAGGGTCCTCATTCTGGCATTTCCTAATTTTTGAGTTCTTGATTTTGCAACCTTAACATTCTTTTAACATAGGTTTTTTGAATATCAAGGTATATATCAGGGGTCAGCAACCTTTCAGAAGTGATGTGCCGAGTCTTTGTGTGTTCACTCTAATTTAAGGTTCCGCATGCCAGTAATACATTTTAACATTTGTAGAAGGTCTAATTCTATAAGTCTATAATATAGAACTAAACTATTGTTGTATGTAAAGTAAATAAGGTTTTTAAAATGTTTAAGAAGCTTCATTTAAAATTAAATTAAAATGGAGAGCCTCCCGGAACGGTGGCAAGAACTCAGGCAGTGTGAGTGCCACTGAAAATCAGCTCGCGTGCCCAAGTTGCCTACCCCAGTATATAAATTATATATCTGTAGTAGTATTAAAGCTTTTTTCAGTCAAACCAGACATTGCAAGATCTTCTATAATTACATAATATTATATAATTATAAATCTTGAAACCTAATACTAAATATTTATATATTTAAAATTTAAAGTATATATAGGAGCGTTAGGTTGGAAATAGTTTTACTGTCCTGAGATATTTATTTTTTTCCTATTTCAAACTGGGACAAAAAGTTGAAATCTCAGTTTTTCAGAAATTCATAATCAGAGAACAATTTCTGATTGGGTCAATTGAAATGTTTCATTTTTGATAATTTCAAATCCTTGTGATTTGATTTTGATCTTGTAATGTATTTAAAACTTTTTGTTTGTTTATTATCTATTAACTAAAATTTTGGAATGAAAGGTTCTTTTGAATCCAAAAACTAAATTTTTCATTTGAAAATGTCAAAATAGAGCATTTCAATGATTTTGAAACCTTTTAGAAAAATTCAAATTAGGATATTAATCAAAATGACACTTTCTGGGTAACCATTTCTGTTTTGACGAATATGTATTTTTCAACATCAACAACAAATATTTAACTGGAAAAATCCCAACTATCTTTTATATGGAATGATCCCAATAATTTTACTTAGAACTTAACATGTTGCATTTCCTCTCCTGTTTTAACAAATCATCACCTTTTATTCTCCTTAATCAGAGCAAGTGAGACTACTGACCAGTTGAATCAGCAAAATAGCCTTGTATCTCCATGTAGAGTCCTAGCCTCTGAAACCTGTTAGCCTCCAGTGAGCCCTGACCATATGAAAGTACAGATTGAAATTTAGGGTGACCAGATGTCCTGATTTTATAGGGCCAGTCCCGACATTTGGGGCTTTTTCTTATATAGGCTCCTATTACCCCCCAACCCCTGACCCGATTTTTTCACCCTTGCTGTCTGGTCACCCTATTGAAACTGCATATGAATCACTACTTAAACATTCCAGTGAATCTGATGTGTGACATTTGATTCGCCAGTAAAACAATTTAAAGTAACTAGAAAGTAATGGCAACAAAGAGACTTGCAGCACCTTATAGACTAATCTGATGAAGTGGATCTTAGCCCACAAAAGCTCATGATCCCTAAAATCTGTTAGTCTATAAGGTGCTACAAGACTCTTTGTTGCTTTTGCAGATCCAGACTAACACGGCTACCCCTCTGATACTAGAAAGTAATGGTCACCTGAAGTTAAGAGCATAACAGACAGTGATTGACTTGCTTGTTCTTCTGTTAAAGTGGTGTATTTTGATATTATCTTCCTTTTCCCTTACAACTTCTGCTCAGGCTAAGCAATTACTTTGACACAATAATACCCTCTTTAGATATTAATGAACAAAAGTAGACTAGGAAAAATAGTAACCCCCTTTTTTCGTATAATTTCATTACTAACATTTTAAATGGGCCTGTAGAGATTTATCCTAGGAATTTAAACATCAGTTTAAAATGAAAATGCCACTTTGAATTTGGGTGTGTTTTTCTAAGAAAGTGAATCACAACTAAACATGTATCTCAGGGCCAAGGATAATACATGATTATCTTATTATTCCCTGACATTGTGCCTGGCACTGCACAGTAATGACTGTATGCCCAATAACTCTGTATTTGGACCCCCTTTCTGTAAGTATTATTCAGCGAGGCTTTAAAAAATGTCATTCCTTATGGGAATTCCCATTTATATACAACCTTTTCTGAACTGCATTAAGCAAATTGTATACAGTTGTGGTAGTGAAGAACTACGAGGGATGTACCTGCTGCTTTCCCTTCCAAAATAGTAGTTTCAATTATATTTCCCCTTCTAGTGACACTTTCTTGGTCTCCCTTGCCTCCAGCCTACTTTGAATCTTTAAGAGGGAATCTTTCCAACTGCTGTTAAGCTACTTTAAGTGGGCACCAACAATTTCCAGATTCACTCCAATATCTAGATGTCATATTACTTTGTATGAAGTGGCCCAACAGCCATGAAAAAGACCTTGTAATCAAAAGTTTTAAATCAGTATTCCTGACAAGAGGCCCCTGACCACTTGTTGTTATTAAATATACTATAGTAATAGCACATATAGCAAAGTTTATATCCATGAAAAGAATAGCTCAATAAAGTCAAACAAACTCACTCCAACAAAACAAAATCAAACTCCCTGTAGCTCCCGTTCAGGAAATCAAGACTATTCAAAAGTGCCCTTAAATTTTAAGCATTTTTAAAAACCCATTGAATTTAGTGGGACTTGAACATATGCTTTAGGTTGAGCAAGTGCTTAAGCTCTTTCCTATATCAGGGTTTATGTTAATTTAATGTTCTGGCTGAGATTTTACATACAGCAGTGTAATGGAATTTGAAATTGTGGGTCCCAGTTTAGCCATAAATTGGCCCCAACTTGCATATGTTGTACTTTGTATTACGGCGTATGTTTTTTACTTTAATACTTTTAAATCTATAAGAATATATAATTAGAGATTATTCATTTGAATTTGCTAACTATTCTGTATATAAAATATCAACCACAGAGCTACATTGCATTTTGATTGCATTTGATTTCCTCAGTTTATTCTAGTTCTATTTTGTATTATAAACAACAGAGGGTTGTGTATTTATCTTGGGGTCATTAGATTTGTAGTAGTAGTAATTTGTGCTGCCAGCCAAAATGCAACACCTTTTTAAGATAGGAAAAAATAATATGAAATTAAACTCCTGTTTTATGCCTTTTCTGCCCCAAAATACTAATCACTCTGGTTACCTTTACTGGAGTGACATCCCACTGTCCATAGACTTGAAAGGGAAATATGGATTTACTTATTTTAAAAAATGTAGTTTACACAGTTTGGATGTGTAATGCTCTATTTGGAACCAGTTTAATGAAGGATTTCAGTACTGAACTGAACTGGTGACTTTTCTCCTCCTTACTGGTTTGATCAGTGTTTCTGTCAATCAGGGGATTTGCAAATTTATGGGTTAATTTGTTTTTCCAGGGTCCATCAAACCAACAATTACTGTATCTCCAACTGACTGAAATATTTTGCTAACGCATTCTAGATATTAGCTTTACATTCAGATTCCCTCCTTTTCCAAATGCATATCAAGGCCTTCGGGTGGTTAGAATGATCAGAGAGTTGTACATAACTGTCATTAATGTACATATAGAAATATATAGTTAACCAAAGCTAATATACATGAGATCAATTCTGGCTCATCTGAATTTGTCTTTTTTTAGTTCCTCTTCCTTCATGCTAGAATCATTACGTTGTAATGTTTGGTCAATCAAGCAGGATGCTATGATTTTGAAGGCTTTGCTATATGTTTTTGTTTATTTCCTTAATTGCTTTGGATTAAGCATTCCTGTAAGCTTTCCAGGTACTAGCATAATTTGTTGATGACTATTTCTGATCTTTTTTTTCGTAATTGGCAGATAAGGCAATTTGTTGAATTGGCTAATTATGTATTATATAATGAACTGATTTCTTCTGGAGTCATATGGCTTGGTTATCAGTAATTTAATTAAGAGGAATTCTTATGTACATTGACACAAAGGGTACACTTTTCGATAACTCTCTATCACCTTTTAAGTGAAAGGCAGGGGAGAGTGATAATCTTAGAGAGAGGGTTTTTTTGTTTGCTAGGAGCTCAATAATCCCAGTTGAAATTGATGAGCAGTCATCTCATTTTTTTCATCAGGTACATTCTTGTCAAATAACTCAATACAATTAGCTAAACTATATTTTTACCATTCCCTCTGAATTGTTGTTTGAATAGTTTTTGAAAATCAGAAGTGTTATGCGTGGGTGGAGTGCTACAACTGCTTTTAAATGAGCTGATTTTCATAGTCCATAGTCAGTCATTCGAGCGTGTTCTGTGACATGAGGTGGGCATTGTTTTTGCTCATCTGTCTCAAGGCAGCAGGTCTGAAATGACTGCCAATTAGTCACTTCATAAATCAGCAAGGAACTGGAATTGTGAAGAATCTGTTCAGCATAATTTTGTTAATTAAAAAGTAATTTATTTCATTCAATACAGATAGCATTCATAAATTACAAATCAAGGTTAATCATAAAACCATATATCTCTCTGTAATTCAAAGGGGACTTGGCATCACTTATTTTCAAAGGGCTATTTAAAGATAGTCCTGGTGAGTCTATTTTTTAGGAGGGACTCTCTATCAAGCAAAAAATTGTAGCACCATTGAAATCAATAGGAGTTTTGGCATTGACTGCCATGTGGTTAAGATTTTCCTTCAGATGTTTAAATAGTATTCTAATAACATGTGTTGTCCTGTTTGTTTCTTTCAATAATCTAATGCAAATTGTATCAAAATTCCCCTTTACTTGTTTGCAAAAATAACATATGCATAGTACACACTGTGTAACAGTCTTTTTTGCTAATTATTACTGACTGGTAAAATTAATACTAGAATTTTCTTTGTTTAGATGGTTTTTTGGACCAGTCACACGAGCAGATGCAGAGAAGCAACTGTTGTGCCCTGAAAATCAGAAAGGAGTCTTCCTAATCCGAGAAAGCGAAAGTCAAAAAGGCGAATTCTCTCTTTCAGGTATCACAGGTTTTTTTTACCTTGAGAAATATTGTCAGAGTTTCTCATTTGGCTTGTTCTTCTTTTCTAATTTTCTAGAGTGATAAACTGCATGCATGAGAATGAAATTAAAATCCATAATAATCTCTTGTTCCCAAGAGATACATAAAAGTTGGCAAGAGCCGTAGGCCTTTACTAACTTTTACTGTATAGCTCTTTATTAATATGCTCAAAATTCAAATGAACTTTCTGTGCTTATTGCTTTTCATTGTTCCAGCTGCCTTGAAATGGGAAATGTTTTCATAATTAAAGAGCCACAAACACATTAGAGTTGTACATCAATGCATCTACTGATTCAGTGTGGAAATTAAACACATGTTGGCACTTTGCAGATCTATACAGGATATGAAAACAGTAGACTCTTTAGAATGTATCCTTTGTTTTAAACTCATCTTTTTGTGGGATCAGTTTGCAAAACTAGACTTCAGAAACACATGATCAATCTTCAGTGAAAAATTAGTTGTATCCATGGTGGTAGGTTTAATTTTTTTATTTATTCAAGATCTGTCAGTCTGGCTTCAAGAGATGTAATGGGCTTCTTGGTAAAATTTGTAACTGAAAGTAGACCGATGACCTGCCAAATAGGGAAAAGCATAATTTTACTTACAGCAGCCAAACTTACTTCTTTTTAATGTCAATAGGTAATATTTAGTCCCAATAGGTAATATGAAATATTATCCCATGATGGATTTTCTTGGACACCATTCACCAGATCTGTGATACAAATATAAACCAAGAGAATTATAAGACTGTCATTGGGGGTATAATCTTGTATATTTGGAGATGTACTGGAAGCAGCTTTCAAAGTCTTTGCTCAGAGTAGTTTAGTGACTCTTCAGTACTTGCATTCCATGCATTCGATTACATTAGCCCAGTAAAGCTCTTTGCTGCTGCTGGAGTGGAATGCAGTAGAAGTTGCGGTATTTTGAGGCATGTGTCAGCATGCTAGAAAAGTGAACAGCTTGTCAACCACATAGATTCTGGCTGTAGTAAGTCACCCGGAGACAGCTTAGACTTTAAAGCACAATCAAAAAGTCTCTTGCATTCCTGTCAAGGCTGACAAAGGCAACAAAATACTGCAACTCCCGCTAGTATTTCCTAACGATATTTTCCATTTCACTGAGGTTGCTCAGACATTGAGATCAATGTACAACAAGAGAAAACTGCACCCTTATGGATCATACCAGACTTACGTTTTGGGATATTTATAAAGATGTATGATTACACACATACATAATTATATCCATACAATATGTAATTGTCATAAGTGTGAAGTAGCCTAGAATTAGTGTTTACCTGTAAGGGGTTAAGCTAAAGGTAACCTGAGAGGTGGACAACTGACCAATGAGAAATTCCTCAGGAGACAAAGGATTTTAAGTTTCAGTCTCTCTCTGGGTCTCTCTCTGTTCACCTCGGCTATGGGGGGAACACAGCTATGTCTTTCACTATAACTATAAGATTCTATTAAGTATTGTAGTCAGTAAGTTTACCTTCTCTTTATCACTTGGAGAGTTCTCAGTGGTGAGTGTTGGCTGGGTGCTTCTTGATATTGTAAGCTTCAGCAGAGATATCAACTGTGGGAGAAAATTGTCTTGGGGGAGAGGTTTGGTTTTTGAATCCTTTTGCTGATTATGGTAGATGCTGTTCTATTGATGGTTATAAGGGATTTATTCCTTTCTTTTTTTCTTTTATTAAAATCTTTCTTTTAAGAAGCTGACTGATTGTTTTTCATTGTGTAAGATCCTGGTTTTGGATCGGGCACGTCTCGTAGGATCAGGCGAGGTTTGGTTTTTTTTTTCTCTCAAGCTTCCCAGGGAAGGAAGAAGTTTGTGGGGTTAGTGGAAAGGGAAAGAAGGGTCCCCAAACTACCCTAGACCTAGTTTGGGTGGTGGCAGCGTACCAGGTCCAGATACAAAAGAATTTGTGTTCTGGGGAGAAACATTTTAACCCAAGCTGGTAAAATAAGCTTGGGGGGGTTATTTCTTTTTTCATGCGGGTCCCCACATCTGTACCCTAGAGTTCAGAGTGGGGAGGCAATCCTGACAGTAATGAATGAATTATAAGAGAGGAACCTGAACCAAAGCCTAGAATGTGAAAACCCCCACACTTCGAGAAAAGTATGGGTCTGGTTCAGAAGTTTGTGGTTCTGACCCATTTCTGTTAGTGGCGTGATAGTTCAGTACTTCTTTACTGAAGACCTCTACAAAGCGGGATTTGACTATTGCAGGGGAGGAGAGGTGTCCGTATTGGACATAATTTTGAATCACCGAAACAAATGTATTTATATTGAGTGGAAACCTTGTGAAACTTCCAGTGTTTTCAGCTGCTTGATATTGATTTGGAGTTTTATTTGAACCTGAAGCTCAAAGCAAAACCCTAGAGGATTTGACTCTACGAAAATCAAAACAGATAAATATTTTTCCCAAGCCCCTGTAACCTGAAATCTATGAGGTTCACACTAATGTATAATGGAGCCAAAGATATAAGAAGGAGAGATTAATAGGCAAATCTATTTAGGTGGTAGGGGGCAAAGAGGAAAAAAACCCTCTTTCATTAAAATGAACACATTTCATTTCTAATGTGTCATTGTGGAAAAAACTCACATTTCGTAAATGATTTAGAAGGCAAACAAGACTTAGAATTCAACTTTAAGTTTGAATTTAAACGAGGTTTTTGTGGGCCACAAAAGGTTAAACTTTAGATAGATCATAGAGATCTGTTGTTATCATCCTAACCGCTTGATGTTTGTCATATTCTTCTTTTATTTTAAAAATGCATATGTTGCAGAAGGAATTTTATGTTGATGACTCTAGCATCTGGTGTAAAAGGCATTAATTTTTAAACATGTCTGTGCCATCGTGGGCATTGCCTCTTTTTTTAATTAAAAGCCATAATTTAGATGTGCTCAGCTTAATTGAGTGTCACTGCCAATAAAAGCAAGAGGCTTGTCTCTTATTCTTGAATAATGACATCTGTAAGATTTACTGCATTAAATGACAATACATTAAAGGACCTGCTATACTTCTATATAAACATTTAAAAGTCAGATATGCCTGTTGCTACAACCTTCTTTTTAAACTATAGACCACAGAAAGCAAATATACCTATCCTCACTAAATTGCGTGGAGGTGCTGAATCTGAGTTTGTTGCTTGCCTACAGACTTGGGCCATGTAGGCTGGCTACCCCCTCTTCCTAGGAATGGACATGGGACTTCCCCTGGTCCCAGTGCTGGGAGTGGAAACAGTCAAGACACATTTGGCAATTATGTGTATTTTTTTGTGTTCCCAGAAAAGGCCGCGTGGTTTCCTGTAGGGCTGGGGGAGCGGAGGAGGATGACATTTGGGTGGAACAAAGAGTGAGAATGACAGGCAACTGCAGACAGCGAAGGCTGGTAGGGAAGAGAATGGTTAGACAAAGGGAGAGGGAAGAAGTTGCACTGCAGTTTCTGAGGTCTGTTCTCTTGCCAAGTTGCTTTTAGTTGCTGTTGATCTGTATTTGTGAGGCTGTCTTGGTTTAAATTAGAAACACAAGGTGTCTGAGGGATAATATCTTTTATTGGACCAACTTTCTGGTGAGAGTGGAGAAAGGCTTTCAAACTAACATGGAGCTCTTTTTCAGGTCCTTTGGGCAGGCACTGTCTTTCTCTTCCATGTCTGTACAGAGCCTAACACACTAATACTTAACTCTGGGGCCTTTAAGGTGCTACTGGAATACAAATAAATAATTCCTCAAACATGCAGGTCCTCCACACGAAAGCAAATTTCATCTAGAGAGAATAGAAAGCCAATTGAAGTAATAGGATGGGCAAAAATAATGTCTTGCTTCCTAGTGCAAGAAAGCATTCTCTGGACCCCCTGAAATAGAGAAATAGAGCCACAAAAATAGGAATGATGATACTTTTCTGAAATGTTACATATAAATCTGGTCCAGTGAAATTGATATTTCACATTTGTTTCCTCACTACAATCTCATTATAGGGTGGTGAATGATGATAGCTACCACAGGGTTCTAAAAAGTGGGCTCCTCCCAGATCCTAGTTTACAGTGTATTCAGAAGGTGCCAATTCACCTTCTTTTCCTCTTTCTGTGTTTTGTTTTCTCTGTTACTGAATTATTCTATTTCAGTTCTTTCCTTCAACCTGATCCCAAATTACACCTCACAAAAATGCACTCAGTATTTTAAATACTATATTAGAAAGAAACAACTTTTGAGGATCATTCAATCTAATTATTTTTATGATCCGGAAATATACCTACCTCTGACCCTTATATATAGAAAATCCCTTGTTTTAAATGGCACCTATGCGTCCTCTGGTGGCAGATGTTGGCAATCACATGCGACAATACAAATATGCATTCCTGCGTAAGGAAGTGTGTGGATGGTGGGGGATATTCTATTTTCAATTAAAATAGATTCATGATCAGAAAAACTCCACTGTACACTAACCGTCCAATTGACAACATTTTGAATTATTCTAACATTTCAGGAACTAATATCAAACATACACACATGCCTGTGTGTGTACATATATATAATACAATGAGGGTATGATGGTGTGGTGTGATGAAAAGGCTTTATCAACTTGACAAAAGGGGAAATAAGAGACTTGCCAATATTTAGATCTTCAAATTAGAAATAATGAGACCCATATACTGTACTATAAGTACGCACATTAGGAGGGGAGGGGAAAGAGACTGAGATATATATTAATTTGTTTTCCCAGTTAAATAAAAATTACAAAAACAAGGCTGCACATGTCAACAAGACTACATTAAATAGACATACTGGAATTATAGTTCCTAAAAAGTGTACAGAGCATACAAATGATTTTAAACATGAGGGAAGGGAGAGAAAAGAATATCTAGAGCTCTTAAACACATTCCTTTCAATCAGATAACAACACCTGTGCATCCTTTCCTTTCTTTGGATTTGGCTCACTACTCCATGCTTAACAAGTGAGGTTTAGGTTGTGGTGACCTCTCAGCTGGCACATATTAAGTACAGTTATGTTTCCCTTTAGTCATACAATAAGGATAACAACATTTCATTACCCTTCATCGAAGATTTCAGACTTTAGTGATCAACGGCCCCATGTCTAGTTGGCAGCCGGTATCAAGCAGAGTGCCCCAAGGGTTGGTCCTGGGGCAGTTTTTGTTCAATGTCTTCATTAATGATCTGGAGGATGGCATGGATTGCTCCCTCAGCAAGTTTGCAGATCATACTAAACTGGGAGGAGCGGTAGATAGGATTCAAAGGGACCTAGACAAATTAAAGGATTGGGCCAAAAGAAATCTGATGAGATTCAGCAAGGACAATTGCAGAGTCCTGCACTTAAGACAGAAGAATCCCATGCACTACTACAGACTAGGGACCAAGTGGCTAGGCAGCAGTTCTGCAGAAAAGGACTTAGAGGTTACAATGGAGGAGAAGCTGGATATGAGTCAACAGTGTGCCCTTGTTGCCATAAAGGCTAATAGCATTTTGGGCTGTATAAGTAGGAGCATTGCCAGCAGATTGAGGGATGTGATCATTCCCCTCTATTCAGCATTGGTGAGGCCTCATCTGGAGTACTGTGTCCAGTTTTGGGCCCCATACTACAAGAAGGATGTGGAAAAATTGGAAAGAGTCCAACGGACGGCAACAAAAATTAGTAGGAGGCTGGAGCACATGACTTATAAGGAGAGGCTGAGGGAAATGTGATTATTTAGTGTTCAGAAGAGAAGTGGGGGGATTTGATAGCTGCTTTCAACTACCTGAAAGAGGGTGACAAAGAGGATGGATCTAGATTGTTCCCAGTGGCAGCTGATGACAGAACAAGGGGTATTGGTCTCAAATTGCAGTGGGGGTGGTTTAGGTTGGATATTAGGAAAGAAAATTTCACTAGGAGGGTGGTGAAGGACTGCAATGGGTTACCTAGGGAGGTGGTGGAATTTTCTTCTTTGGAGGTTTTTAAGATCAGGCTTGACAAAGCCCTGACTAGGATGATTTAGATGGGGATTGGTGCTACTTTGAGCAGGGGGTTGGACTAGATGACCTTCTGAGGTCCCTTCCAACACTGATATTCTATGAAGAGTTAATCCAAAACAGACAAAATTGATCACATAGGCAAAATAGGTGTGTCTATGCAAATAAGGTCTGCCAGTGAGGTTTTTTTCCACCAGTTTATCAATAGATGGCAGGAGAGAAATCATTCAGACCTCTCGCTTACATGCAGTATGTGTTTGCTTTTAAATGTCTGCCATTTGGAAGTGGCTCTTTGGAATGCTGACACTGATTAACTAAATATTAGAAACAGATGAAATTGCTTTGCTGAATTAGACGATCTTTGGTGTCTTTCATGTCTGAAAGGGTAGGAAATATAAGCTGCCCAGGGAAAAATGTCTTGTTATGTCTGTGTCAGATCCTGTGAGTCAGAAATTTTCCAATACATGTAGCTGAAGTTAGGCACCTAAATCCACATTTAAGCACCTAAGGGGTATTATTTTGAGGAGGACTTTTGGGTAGTAGGCACCTTTGTGTCAGGTGAGGGTTTCCCAGTGTTGGGGAAGGGGTCCCAGGTCTCAGCCACAGGGCTTTGTACAAACATCTGCTCTCCCTCTGAGGGGGTCAGACATCACACTTGGATCAAGCACCACACTTAGCAATAGAATAACACTTTTATCTAACCCAGCCAAAGTCAGGGGTAGATCCAGGTCAGGATCTCTAGCAGAGGCTACACAAACTCCTTTGCTTCCACTCCCACATGCATAGCTAGATACATACATACTCTGTGCTGCACACTACTTCAGTCCACCACATTCCAATCTGTCCAGGCAATCTAATGCTGGTGTGAAATGTGAGCTCAGAGTGGTGGGTCTTGTATGGTAGGGTTGCCAGGTGTCCAGCTTTCAACTGAATACTTGGTTGAAAAGAGACCTTCCCCAACCTAGTAAAAATGAGTGAGTGAGGGTAGGAAAGAGTGTGCGACAGAAGGAGAGGGGAATATGGAGTGAGTGGGACGGGGCCTCGGAGAAGTGGGTGGGGCAAGGGCGTTTGGTTTTGTTCGGTTGGAAAGTTGACAATCCTATTGTATGGCCTCAGCTGTCCTGTCCAGGCTCCAGGCTGCGCATCTGTACAAGCACCAGTACAGCAGCTGGCTCTTCTCAAATCAGCTTCTAGTTCAGACTCTGCCCTAGCTCAGCTGTGCTGCTAGCTACTTCTTTTCCTGTTCCTCTTTCTTTGTTCTTTCTCCAAATCTTTCCAGGACTGATTTTCTATCCTGCCCTCATCTGCTCATTGGCTCAAACCCTCCAAGGTGGTTCATAATTAATTCTGTGTTCTTGTTTTGGAGTGGCACTCCCAACAGCCAGTCAGGTTTGCACAGAGTGTGGGGGAGCAGGGGATAGGACAGAGAAAGGAAAGGGCTCTGCCCAGGCCTACACCTGCCACAATGTAAACACACCTGTCCCCAGGTGGAAGGCATACCCCATGGCATGGCTGACCTCTGTATTGCTTTATCAGCTGGGAAAGGGGGGACTCTCAATCTTTCCTCTTTCTTTTTCTTTCTTTCTTTCTTTTTCTTTCTTTCTTTCTTTTTCTTTCTTTCTTTCTTCCCACTCTGCTTTCCCCTGCCTCAGGAGGACAAGGACAAGGGACAGGGTGCTTCCAGTGGGGATCCTCCCCTCCATGTGAGCCATCCCAGTAGTGGGAGCCTACTGACTCCTTTCAGCCCTGCCGCCTGGCAGTTAGGACCTAGATCTCCTCCCCACACTCTGTTTTGTGGCTAGTGTTTTATGGTAACACTAAGTCTGCTCCAATCTTGTATTGGGGCCATTTGGGGTGTGAGATCCCACAGATGATGGTGCCCAGGCTGTGATCAATTTGGAGAACCTCTGCTGGCTGAACAGGACCAGATTGCCCAGCACCCATGGCCTGGTACCAGCATGTCTGTCAGGACTCTGGTTCTGTCTGTCCTGAGCTTGCAATGTCCTAGCAGCTATGATTTGGTTTACCTCACAGAGGTGTTGGTGATACTCATGGACCCAATCTGAGCCCTTCCCCCTCATACTATGGTTCCCTGGGATCCAGTGGCCATGTCTATGGGCAGCCTGCTGAACATCAGGAAGTAGGGGGTGTACTATGTGGAGGTGTGCACCGTATTGCTATACACATAGGTCAGTTACAGGAAATAGGAAGGCCAGTCTCTCTGCCACAACTCTGCCAAGGTCCTGAGCCCTGGAGGCAGGATCTGGTTGGCTTGCTTGCAGGGGGCTTTGTATTTTGGATGGTAGGCTGTCATGCTTAGCTTGTAGCTGCCATACAGATAGCAAAGTTCCTTAAACATCTATGACTCGAAGGGCATGCCTTGGTCTGTGATCACTGTGGAAGGGTTGCCATAGGGCTGGGCAAAGTAGTGCCAGAAGGCTTCTGTGGTTGGTCTGGCCGTGGGACTTATGGGTGGTAGGCACTTTTGAAAATTAGGTCCTTAAATATACATTTAGGAACCTGACTTTGGTTACTCTGTTTTTTAAAAATGTTCGCCTTAAGCTATATTGTACTACTGTATATATTCAGTAGCTGGGAGCTCATATCTCAATTTATTTTTTAGTCTTTGATGGAGCAATTGTGAAACACTACAGGATCCGACGGGAGGCTGAAGAGGGCTTTTTTCTTAGCAAAAAGAATATTTTTAAAACATTGAATGCTTTTGTTGACCACTACACCAATAACAGTGATGGCCTCTGTGTACAGCTCAAGAATCCCTGTGTAAAGGTAAAGTTAATTTTATATTGTTCATAATATAGATTTTCAAACTAACTTGCGGGTTATCCGTTATAAGGTACTAGGTTGCAAAATGATGACCTGATTCTTTGATGAAGTTGCGTGGACAGCAGAACTGTTTCTTTCTTGCAGCTGACACATTCATAATAAAATACACTGACATTTTGAACAAATAATTGTGTGGCTGGTGGAAAAGAATGTGCCAACTTGTGATTTATGAATAGCTCTGTATATTGAGATAAAGTTGCCAAGTTCATAACTCTAGATGTCTGTAAATATTACTGAGACAAAACCATCAGTTCATGCAGGCAATATTTTATTGTTCGAAAAAGCTTGCAAGGCGCAGGGGGTGGGGGAGTTATGGGGCTCTTTGACTAGTTGTTGCATTTTCAAGACTTACACAATATCAAGTAACTGCTGCTTTTTCATTTCAAAGTTTTATTTGCAGCCCAACTAACTTTTTTATAATAAGAGGTACCCAAGATGTGGATTTGCAGAGGCATTTTACATTCTCTTTTGTATTTATAATCTGTGTGTTCTATAAGGAAACTTTATTTCTCATAGCTGCAACTTTAACTGACATTTTTTAACAAAGATTTAGTATACACACTGCTGAACAAACAGCAAAATATCTAATGTTTGTGTTTGGTTCTTTACACCAGAAAAAAGTTCCTGCTCCTTTTGATTTGTCATACAAAACTGCAGACCAGTGGGAGATAGACCGAAATTCTCTGAAACTGTTGAAAAAATTAGGTTCTGGTCAATTTGGTGAAGTGTGGGAAGGTCTCTGGAATAATACTACACCAGTGGCAATCAAAACATTAAAACCAGGTATGTCACACATCACTCTGAATTGCTAATATTGTCACGCTGTGGCAAGAGCCCACTTTCATGTATTGTAAATACCCGGATTTTCTGATAGAGAGTATCTAATCATCTTCAAAGACCCGCATCTTCTGGATAATAGGCAAAATTGAGTTTGTTATTCTGAGATCCTTAGAAGAGTCCACCACTGGGTGTAGCTTCCTGCCCAGGTCCCTGAGGAGCGTTTCTCCTCAGGAAGTCCTTCTTTTCTGGGTTTCCTGACTGAGCCCTCATAAGCTTTTATTAGGCCCACATAAACCTTATTTAATTAACTGTCACCCTGTTACTTAGGTTCTACGTGGGTGAAATCAGACAATCACTACATTTTTGAATGAGCTCATGCAGGAAAATGATAAAAGACAAAGCCACCCTATCACCTGTGGGTGAACACTTTGAACAAAATGGTCTCTCAAAATCTGACTGCTCATCCCTCATCCTCAAAAGAAACCTGACGAGCCTACAAGCTTTAATTCATAACTTTGCTAGACACTAAAAAACATGCTCTTAATAAAGACACTGGATTTATGGCTTATTATAACAATCTGTAACCCACTAACCCCCTTTTCTGTCCTATCACTACAGGGGTGCTAACAGGTCACTTCACCTTGAATGGTCCTTTAGAATATGTTTTAACTACTTATGCTAACCTATCTGTTCCACCTTGTATTTAGCTGTAACACCCTGAGTACCTTTCCCAGACCTGAAGAACTCTGGTAGTTCTAAAGCTTGCCTCTTTCTCCAAAAGAAGCCAGTCCAAGAAAATATATTATCTCACCCACCTTTTCACCCAATTACTTAGGCCCATAGGTGGATCTGAGTTGGCTCATTCTCCTTAGTGGAGCCTGTTACAGGCATGCTGCATGCCTGACCCCCTCAGAGGTTAGTCCTTGTGACAGATCGCTCAACCTCTACCTCAGGCAATCTCTCTGATCCTGCTGTAGTTGATATCTCAGATTCGTATATTGAGGACAGACTGTTTTTGGCTAAATCCCTACCTGCTTGTTATGATTAACTATAATGCAACAGTTACAAGGTTGTGGGGATCGAACAGCAAGGTCTGTTGTTATTTCTAAATAAAAAGTAAGTTTAAAAAAACCCCAAAGGAATATATATATATATATATATATACACAAACCAACAATAGACACTATTTATGGAAATATACATTATATAATTTCTTAATTTCCTTTAAGAGCAGAACACCTCATGCCACACATTGCAGCTTTTGAATAGATAGCCTTCAGGGTCAGCTCCAAGGGTAGTGAGTTGCAATAGCGTAGCCTAAAGGTGATAAACAAATGGATCACCATGGTATTAGGTCTGTATCCAAATGGGCTAGTACGAACACTTATGATACAAGTATTTCTAACTTTTGCTAATACTTGGGCAAGTTGAGTAAAACTGCAAGACTGAATTGATTTTGCCATTTAAGGAATTTCAGAGGCCATTTTAGACAATTCTGCCTGTTACTAAAATTCATGGTGTGGCATTTTAGTCTTTAGTCAGTGTGCAGAATCCAAGAAAGGGGAAGTCAAATGCCAAACTAACAAAAAATAAAAATAAAAAATATTAAAGCATTTGCTCTTTAAGAAGCCCTCCAAACCATCCCACCCTACTTCTAGGAGGCAGGCAGGTTCTTTCCCTTTCACCAAGGCATCAGGTAGGGAATGTGATGCATATCCCAGTTCATAAGGCCCTTACTTCAGAGCCTTGAGTAAGAGCAACCAACCATGTAATCAGAAAATAAAATTTATAGAGCCCATGTTAAGCTAGTGCCCCAGAACCTACAGCGGGTAGTTACCTTTCCCTTGCTCAGCTTCCTTTTCCTGTTTATGGAGAACAGCCACAAGGGCAGGATGCTCCTTGATTATGTGCCAGCTGTCTTGGCTGTATACTCTAGAGTGTCCCTTAAGTGTCCCACAGTCAGTTTTTGGTCTTTGGGTGCTTTCTGTGTGAAAGAAGCTTTAAATTCAGTATTTAAATATTCAGTGTCCTGGCTTTTTGCACGTTAACATGAACATTTCTTCAAGACGGCATATACTGTGGTGTCTTATTTTATAAATTAAATGCCTCTCTTTCTTCCCCCCCCCCCCCCCACACACACACAAAGACTAACCTTAACATTTATACACCTTGGGGTCATAGCACATGAGTTCTGTGCCCCACGCAACTGACATGTTTCACTTACTAGTTGTTGTTTTTCAGCTGCACAGATTCATTTCTCTGGTAACTTTGGAGGTTTATGGTGCTGATGTGTTTTATAAAGAGACAGAAGATAATCTTAGTGATTCCCATCTGGTTGCTGGGCCTTTAACATCAGCTGATTTTTTTTTCTTTGCTCTGTTTTCAGGTTCAATGGATCCAAAGGACTTCCTGAGGGAAGCACAAATAATGAAGAACCTTAGACATCCAAAGCTTATACAGCTCTATGCAGTTTGCACTTTAGAGGATCCAATTTATATTATTACTGAGCTGATGAGATATGGAAGTCTGCTAGAATACCTCCAAAGTAAGCAAAATACTAAAAACTAATGGCAGATAGTACTGTAGCTTGCAGTTTAGTAAATGTGCTAAATAAAGGGGAAAAGTGCAATGCTCCAATTTAATATGAAGGCTGTAATATTTATTAGGATTGGGGGGCCAAAAGAGTTTAGAAACCATTGACTTGAGAAATGACCTTTTGTGACTGATTGATGAGATCATGATGCATCCCTGAGCTTTCTTTGATATTTCATTTCCTGTAGTAAATTCTTTATAAAAGAGATGGTTTTGTCTGAAATTGTTAGTAACCAGGGACAGGAGGAGCTGTCAAATTTTCCCTACAGGGTAGAGAATAAGTCATGGGTAGGTTTTATAAATTTATTTGCCAGTGCCTGTAGTTTGACTGCATTGTCTCACATTAATATCACTATTTTTTTCAGAAGTACTTGATCACAAACCTAAATCAACAAAGGCTAGGTTATAAATTTACAATCAACAATGTGTATGGGGCACTGTGTAGCTGGAAGTGATAAGAAAGGGAGTTGTGACTCTCTGAGGAGCGTAGAATAATTCCAAAACACATGCATCCTCCTAGTCACTCCAGTTTAGGTATCATGTGCTCCTGAACTTCAATACACTCCATTCATGGATCTATTTTCTTGTCCAACAGACTGAACAATAAGAGTTAGTGTCTGTTGGTATCCACAAATGCAGAACTGCACTGCGTTATATTGGTCTACAACCTGATGACAGATTTTCATGATGTATCATTAAGCTGTAAATTGTCATGTAGCTTGATTTTCCTCTGTTTTAAAGGTCATGGCTGCTATGAAACCCAGGTGTGGAGGAGAAGAGTTTCTGATTCAATAATAGAAGGAAATAATCTCAGTGTTGGATTATCATGACAATCAGCTTAACCTCAAAGAGGAAGTAGGCAGGGCTAATTTAATCATTAAAATTCAGTCTTTTACCTCTTCAGCTGCAAACATACTGATGAGCAGGAAATTCAAGGTTTAGAAATTGTAGAGTACAGTGGCAAATAATAGTGTGGAACACTGTTCCTAAAGCATGACTGCAAGCTGCTCTATATTTGGGCAGATGAAGTGCCGGGAGTGAAGAAAGTGATTCAAGGCAGCGCTATCCACTGTCACTCTGAATCAGTGGGGCATCATTAGCTGTAGCAGACTGCCAACTGTAGTTGATTTTTTTGTTTGTTTTTAATGCCAAGGCAGCTAGAAAGGATAATCCACATTCTGGGTCCAGGGTTCATATCTCACTCAAAAGAGTGATGACTGTTCATAGCAATGAGTTGGTCACTCCTTCAGGGTTAATCACCCTGAGTGCAGAAGTGTCTAAATTCGTCTCTCCCCCAGCAGTAGTTAATGTGGCTGAATATGCCACAAAAGGCCCGTACCTGAGTTGTAATTTGTAACTCTTCAGTGACATCTCTTGGTACCTGCCTTACCATTAGTAGCTTGATTAACTGAGACCATTAAGGCTCTTTCCCTAATGTGCTGAGCCAGCCTGCCCTGGTCAGGGGTCTTTCAACACTTTGTTTGAGCACCATCTCTGACTGAGCTAAATTAGTATTTCAGGAAGCTGTTGATCTTATGAATGGCGCAGATATTGTTTCAGGAGATGTCTTCTTTCATAGAATATCTTAAGGACAACTCAAGGAACCTTATCACTCAAGCAACATAACTAACAGTAAGAACAACTCAGGTGGATTCTAAAGATTAAACAAAGCTTTTAAAATTGACAGTAGCCAGTCAATTTCTATGCCAGTCTTGTCTGAGAACACTAGTTCTCACGTGTGGCCCTGCCTCACTCTCCATTAATTTTTGATTGCCAAAAGTGAATACAAATATTAACTGTTAACCACATTTTACAATGGGTGATTTGCCTGTTGGAAAGACAAATACCCACACTGCCACAAATAGGTAGCTGCCACTTTGTTGGGAGGTGCTTCAACCATCCGAGATATACCCTCAAATCCAGTTCTACATTAGTTATTTGCTCTTTGAAAGGATCTCTGTCTGGATGCCGAATGGGGTTTTTTCAAGGGGCTTGAAACTAACTTCATACCTTTACAGACAATTGCTTAACCTTTACCGTTCTTTAGGACTCCTACTTTATTACATAGCTAGACGTTCTTGGTTTACAGAGGAGACATGGGCCATTCTTTCCCAACAGCTGGCACATTTAAATAACTTGAGAACTCACAGAGACACTGTAAACGTGGACAATAATCCCATCTTCTATTTTTCTTTTATACAGATGATGCAGGTTCACAGGTCCATCTGCCCGAACAAATAGACATGGCAGCTCAGGTTGCCTCAGGAATGGCTTACCTGGAATCCCAGAACTATATTCACCGGGATTTGGCAGCCAGGAATGTTCTTGTGGGTGAACACAATGTTTACAAAGTGGCAGATTTTGGACTTGCAAGAGTTTTTAAGGTGGGTTTGGATGAGTTTGGATATTTTTTTTGTCATTTATGTATGAGAATTAGCATGAACTCCAGCTGTGTAAAAAAAAAATGGTTCAGGGTGTGTCTACACTGCAAACTAGAAGTGTGCTCTTAACTCAGATTAGCTAATTTATGTTAAAATAGCAGTGAAGACAAGGTACCTTGTTTTTAACTCTGGTTAACAGATTGAGTTCAACCAAGATCCCCTATAAGCTTTAACTCAAATTGCTAAAGCTGAATTGCCAGCAGTGAAGACATGATTTAACCTGAGTTGGTTAACATGGCTGGGATAGCTAACCTGAGTTAAGAACACACTTCTTTTTTGCAATGTGGACATACCCTGTGAAATAAGTTAATTTAGGACTGGATTGTAACTGTACACTGCTGGATCCTGAAACTCACGGTTCATTCCTTACTTCCCTCTTGCTGAGGAGAAATGAGGTATGCTAGCATAGGCGCCAGCTTCCAATTGTCCCAGGGGTGCTCAACCCCGAGCTCAGCCCCAGCCCCTGCCCTCACTCCACCCCCTTCCCCACTCCATACCTTCCCCTAAGCCCCTGCTCTGCCCCCAGCTCCACCCTCACTTCACCCCTTCCTCAAACCCCCACTCCTGCTCCACCCACAGCCCCACCCCCATTCCACTCCTTCCCCTAATGCTCCACCTCTTCCCAACCTCTTCCTGCCAAAACCTCACCTCCTCCCACCTCTTTCCACCCTCTCCCCAGAACGTGTCCTGTCCCCTCTCCTCCTTCCTCCCAGCGCCTCCTGTTCACTGTGGAACAGCTGATTGCAGTGGCTGGCATGCACTGGAAGGGAGTGGGAGAAGTTGATTGACAGGGCCACCGGCGGCTGGGTGGCACTGTGGAGAGGAGGCGGAGCTTGGCAGCTGGTGGGTGATAAGCACCCACTAATTTTTTTCCGTGGTGCTCCAAGGCTGGAGCACTATGGAGTCGGCTATGTATGCTAGCCTATTTTGCTGACACAGCTTACTTTTTCCTTTGCATGGGTAATGGCTGGTTCAAGCGAGGGATGGACAGAAATGGAGCCAAGTTTCTTCCCATACCTCATCTACCTGCTTGGGTAGGGGAGTAGCAGCCCTTTGGCAGCTGTTTCCCTCCTTCTTCCCCCGACATCTGATGCAGGGCCTGGCAATGCAGGGAGCCATCACTAAAGAGCCAGGCCTCTCTAGATGCCCCATACCCTCTCATTCCCAGATCCCGGCTCAGCAATGCAAACATGCTACTACTCTCCGAGTTCTTAGTTCCTCATTGAGATCAGATTTTTCTCTACTGTTTAAGAAAATTGTATATTATGGCATATTGAATGTGATGTCACTGGGGGTTAAATTAATGAACTAATGGCTTTTCAGTTTAAAGAGGGATTTTATGAATTTCAGTATGTAGCTGAAAATTTCCAAAGCTTTTTTTTTTTAAAAAAAAAAAAAAATCTTAATTGATTTATATTTTTGCTCTGAGAAGGCTAAAAACTTTTGTTGCCAGTTGGTTTTCAATACCAAGTGCAATGGTTGTAGAAGTTGTGATTCATAATAGATCTGGTGTTATGCACTTATTGTGGTATAAAATGTTGAGCTGACAGTACTCCTCATTTTTGACTCTACCGTGGATATTTTTAGCCTGAGATAGATTTCTTTTTAAACTGAACAGGTGAATTTTGAGTATTAATAAAAGATTTTTCTCCAGTATGTGTTTAGGTGGAGGGAGCAATCGACAATTATTGAAATTTCCTGTTGACTAGTTTAGAAATTTTCAATGTTATCATATAATATGATCCCAATAGTGTTCATTTGGAAATACTCTTACTTGTAGGCCAAGGGATTGTGGATTCAAGTTCCATACTAATAATTGTGGAGGAGGGCCCACACAAAGTCCTCTATACTCTAAGAGGAAGTGAAGCATAGTAAACATATACATTAACATAATGAAACTATAGTTTGTTTATACAGGTGAGAGAATGAAGGCCCAGATCCTCAAGATATCCAAGTGCTTAAATATCTTTGAGGGTCTGTGCCTAAGTCTGTATGCTAATTGTAGACATAATCTTATGACGAAGTGTAGGGCATAATAGCAAGGAAAGAACATATCCAATTTTTGTGGATACTCACAATATTATTTAAGATCTGTTTATAAGTTTGCATGTTAAAAAACTTGACAGAAGCTAAGATGTGTATGATATGCCCTAGATTCCATTTAAACATTGAAAACGTCCTAAAATATTCCCAAAAGTTGGATGTCCATGCAATTAAACTCTGTAGATGGGGATCTGTGGAAAATAAAGGATTAGCCCCAGAGAACTTCCATTACTAAAACAAAATTTCTCCATCTATTTTTTATATATCCACTGTGAGCTAATATATTAATTTAAAATCAGTTTGGGTCTGTCTTTCGATGCTTGAAAACTGGTGAAGTGATAATTAGCAAAGTCAATAGCCCTTCAATGCCATCAGTAAATCACAAAACAGAGGTTTCTAAATGCATTAGCGCATGCTGTCGCCTCCTCTATTTATAGAAGATCAGAACTAAAGCCTGTCTTACTGTGCGGTCTGTAGTGCCGACACGATACTTGTGCTGCTATTTCTGTTTCATGCTAGATTCAGAACTCACAGTAGCAGGACATAATTAAGCACAAACCATTCCAATACTGGGGAATCACTTGAAGTTACAAATGGCTTAGAAAAGCTTCTGTTGAGCAAAGATTTTTCTCATCTATAAAATCCCAATTCAACAAAGATGTAAGCGCATACTTTAGTCCCACTGAGTTCAAACGCTTGACTGAACAAAGCTGAGTTAAGTGCTTTTGCTGCATCAGATCCTAACTTGAGTTTGTTTTGTTTTGTATGTAATAGTTAGAAAATGAAAATGTATATGAAGCTAAACATGAAACAAAACTTCCTGTGAAATGGACAGCCCCTGAAGCGATCCGCTCCAATAAATTCAGCATTAAGTCTGATGTGTGGTCATTTGGAATACTTCTTTTTGAAATAATCACCTATGGGAAGATGCCTTATTCTGGTAAGTATTTTATTTTAAAGTAAAATTTAGATGCACTTCTTAATTATTTTTAATTTTTTTGTTATTGAATTGGAGGGTTATTCAAGGTTGAAAATCTCAATATGGAATAAAACATCTTAGGTGAGCTTCATTCGGAGCTGTTGGATGTCCCAGATCTCCTGAAAGTTCTCCAAAACCTGTAATTTCCAGCTATTCAAGATTTGGTTAGTTGGTACCAATCTGTAGTTCATAGGCTTAGCTTGTTGACTATTCCTCTGGGACATCAGACTAATCAAGTCCACTGCTGGAAGGCACAATGGGAGAGGCTTTTGTGGACCTGTGTTTCACTGTCTTTATGAAGGTGTCACACGGAAGGAGAGATTCTAGGGTGAGATGCTGCATAGGCTCAGCAAGGAGAAAATGCATGAAGAGAGGAAGAGGGGTTTTGTTATTTTCCCATTTCTGGGCTACTGCAGCAGGGAACCCACATAAAAGAAGAACAGACTGGATCTAGGCGAAAAGAGCACTAGCCAAGAATGGATTTAACAATATCAGAGCAGAATATGTCTTTAGTAGTGAGGGTAGCTGTCAGGGAAAAGTGACTATTATTAGCACAAGGCAGGGTGATCATATTTCCCTATGCTGAATACAGGACATCTGGTAAAATTACTCATATTCAAGCGAGTACAATGGCAATCAATCAGAAGTATGCAGTACAAACATTCAAATTAACATCAAGTTGACTGAGCCCCTGTTAAAAAAAAATACTGCGTAGTTGGATTCTTTGGATTTGCCTTCTTATCTTAAAGGCTTTATGGCTCACGCGAGGAGAGGTGACACACACATTCCTGTATATCTCTTTCACACGGTGTGTGTGTGTGTGTGTGTGACCGACCAACCCTCCTCTCCCTGCCATGTGCTCTCTGCTCTCCATGCCTGGCTGGACCTGCCTCTCCTGGTACCTTCTAGCATGTCTTTCTAAAGCAACGTGTAGAGGGGCATCCATGGTGACATAACTCCCCACCCCAGATTTCCGCCAGGGTTCACACCAGAATGTGGCCAGCAGGAGCTGTTTGGCACTGTGTGGGAGGGAAGGGACAGGAGCCGCTTCTAGCACTGGCTGGAAATGGGACGGGGGCAGGGCTGTGCTGGCTGAGACCTGGCACGCAGCAGGGACTGTGCTGATGGACCAGCAAGGGGAGCAGCCAGCCCTGCGCACTGCATCTTTGCCCCACCACCAGCCTTGTGCACCCACCCGCATTGTCAGCCACTGGCCCCCACCCTCCCACTCAGCACTGGTGGGTGAGTGGCTGGTGAGCAGGGATCCAGCCAGCAGCAGGACCCACCACTACTGAAGGGAGAGGGAGACAGAAAATACAGGACAATTTGCCCATTTTAAAGAAAAAGTCAGGATACCTGCAGGGGGGCTTAAATATGGGACTGTCCCTTTAAAAATGGGACATCGGGTCACCCTAGCATGAGATGTCACTAAAATGATGATTTGTTATTTTAATTTGTTGTTTGAGGGAACATAGGGGATGGCAAGAGGCAGAGGAGGGGACAAGGAAGGGGAACTTCCAATTGATCCCTTGCCCAGCTTGTACCTACTTTTGTTCTCTGCTTCAATCACCTCCCGTGCACAGGGAGTGGCAGTCTGGGATCATCTGAAATGCCTTCCATTGACTGCCACTCCCTGTGCACGGAGCATTTGCAAATTCAGTTTTAATTTTTTGATGGTGTTGTGAGGGGAGCTTTTTCATAACTCAGATCTCCAGTCAGGTCACTATGTGGTTCTCCTTCTGGGGGTGAGTCAAAGTCTCATGGCCAGCAGTCTCAGGCAGTCTTCCCATTTGCTGCCCCAGGTACAATTTTCTCAGCACCTGGTAGGGGAACCTGGGCCCAACTTCTACTCCAGGTTTCCAGCTCAGGGGATCTCTAGTCAGTGGCCAAGGTCTGCACTCCTATTCCTTGCTGCCTTTTCCTAAGCCTTTTCTGTACCTTCTGTCTCTTCCCACTCCTCTGGGTTTGCCAGCCCAAACTCCCTCTTCTGATGGAGTAACCATAGGTTATCTGCCTCTGTAGCCCCAACCCCACCTCCCTTCTCCCAGCAAGTGACTGTAGACTACCTTCCCGCAGCACTTTTCTGTTGCCAGTCTCCGGGCTTTATAACCTCCTCTGTCCCCAGCCGGGCTTCATCAGCCAATTATTCCTTAGTGCTTTCCTCCAGGTGCAGCCTATAGGTTCATTGGCCTATTTTACCTTTCAGGCCTTTTGAGGGGTGGGCACCTCATTTCAGATAGGTTGCATTCTGTAGAATGATTACCAAGGAAAAGACTCCCCTTGTTGAAAATATAAAGTAAAGTAAGGCCCATTGTCTTTGTTTTATAAAAACGTACTCTGGTCTATGTTTAGCTAGGGCATAGCCTGTGTGAAACTTCACATTTGAAAATGTAAGTCCATGTGCCATAATTGTTTGCTTCCTTGATGTCATTTTCAGGACCATCTCCTCAGTAGCTAGTCAAGAGAAAAGCTCATTTTGAGAACCAGTAGATGCTCTGATTGCTTATGGAAAGGCTAGGCAATGTTCCAGATGCAGTTGATGTCAGTGGCTTTTCTAATCCCTTTACCCAGTGGCTTAGATCTTGAGTCCACTTGTCAAAGGTGCTTACATCAATTCTACACACATACTCTTTTTCCATTTCCTCTTACACTGCTGGTTAAGCTTTCTTTATCAAAACTTCAGAGCCAACGGCTGCTCATGACACCAACGCTTCAAACTGTTCTTCTACTTGTTCTCAGTAACCAAACATTACAACACTCAATAAGGAGTGTTAGCATAACAAACACACACTCTGAAAAGAGAAATTCTATAACAAGAGGTTTCTCACTGGGATAACTTTGTGGTTATTTTAGTTGGTTAGCAGGGGCCCTTATGGCAATTTTAGAACAATGTGGTGAGAATGTTATATGTAACCCTTCTGCCCATCAGAGTTGGCAGCAACAAGGGCCGGGTTCAGTATCCAGGGGTTCCATTCCAATAGCACAATACAAAAACCGGCTCGAGCCCCCACCCAGTGACCTGGGACAACCATATACCACCCCTCTGGGCGTCTGTAAGAGACAATACTTCCCCTCTCGCAAGCACAGAGTCTGAGTGTACCAAAGCCTTTTAATAACAGGGGGAGACAATGTGGCATTATATTGGGGGAAACACCACAAACAAGGTTAATAAACCAAATCATGAACCAGAAGCCCCCCTCCCAGCAAATAGGCCGTGGCCTTCCCTTTGGCTCTTGAGTTCCACAACCCCAAAAAGTCACTCAATAGTCCCAAAAGTCCAACAGCCCAAGAGTCTCTGTCCTTGGTCCGTGCAGAGTTCAAAAGTCAATTGGCAGAGTCTTACCTCCCAGCCTGGGTGGAAATGGAGGGTAGGGCAAGGGGCACCTTACGTGGTCCGAAGCCGACTGCGCCGCCTCTCTGTGAGGTTCCGCTGCAGCTCTCCCCGCAATTGGCTCTGCTCCGCTCCGCTGGCTGTCCCACGAACCGCTCTGCCCGTTGATCCACTAGCTGCTCTGCTAACCGACACACAGACAGCTGTGCCGCGTCGGTCACTCTGCCCGCAGCACCAACGCCTCCACTAGTTGACACACAGACAGCTCCGCCGCACCGGTCACTCTGCCTGCAGCACCAACGCCTCCGCTAGTCGACAGACAGCTCTGCTGCACCGGTCACTCTGCCCGCAGCACCAACGGCTCTGCTAGTTGACATACGGACAGCTCTGCCGCACCAGCCACTCCGCAGCACCAACAACTCCGCTAGCCGTCCTGCTAGCCGACACGCAGACTGCTTTGCTGCACCAGCCACGCTGCACTTTTTTCCAGCCCCCCTACTTAAGACAGTGCTCAGTGATTTCTTTAGCTCTTAGGTGATTTCAGCTCTTAAGTGATTTCAGCTCACAGTAGGGGAGCCTTAGTGCAGGTGCACCAGCGAGCCCAAAGCAATTTTCAGCTCAGCAGCCTGGAACCAGGCTCCTAATGGAAGCAAGATTCAATTCTGACATTCCACAGAGAGAGGCAGGGTGCAATAGGCCTAGGAGGCCCTCAGACAGAGCCCTCACCAAAAGGTATAGGTACTTGTCCACTACCTCTCTCGATCTCACAGTGTTCTGAAAACGCATGGCCCTTGCCCAGTGAGTGCTACCTAGTTGATGGCGAGTCTCTCCATCATAACACGGGCCAAGCACATGTCCATAGTCCTTCATTCACATAATCACAGTAACATCACTTTATCATTCCTGCCCCAATAACATAGAAACTGGGGCTCCCTCATCAGCCGAAGTGGCCATGTGGGCTGCTGTGGGCTCAGGCTAGGCGCAGTGGGTGTGTCTATGCAAATTGACCAGCCCCAGACTTATTTTGCAAGGCTCACTGCAATTCCCATAGTTCGCCACCAGATGTCAGAATATATCTCATTCCTGACACTGCTTACATCTACAAGCCCCTGGTTTAATTCCTTCCCAACTTATTGCTCAGTAGGAATCAACCACATTTGGTAACTACCAGGAACCTGAGTGCTGCCTTTAATTTCAAAAGGAGTCATATGCAGCCACCCTTACTATAATTCAGAGATGAAGTCCATATTGACAATAGGTTCTGATTTGTGCTGTGTTTAATCAAAACAGCTGAACATGTTGGGAGTTGTAGTTTACATGGGCTGTACCTGTATATTAAAGGAACGGGTGGCAATAGGTCTTATGCTAGTCACTCAGGCACACTTTAGCCATTTTGAGAATAAACATGCACATTTTAATGAGCAAAACTGATACATAGGTAAACATCTGAAAAAAAAGAAAAGAAAAAAAAAGAGAGAAATTAGATCCATAGAACTTTTGAAAATTGGTCTTAGAGATTCACATGTGGCCCTCCATTTGGACATGTGCATTTTTATGCTCACAGATCACTTGCATAAGCTAGTCTTGTGTGCTATCCTTGTACATGTACATACACACCCATTTTTACACCCAACTTGGGTTAGTGTATGTAAACATTTATCATTCTGCATGCACAGGAGATTTGTGCATGACAAGTCGTGCATACAAATTTTGAGCCACTTTCGATAATTTCCTTTTTCTTCTTCTTTTTTTTTTTTTTTTAATGTATTTCAGGTATGATGGGTTACCAAGTAATCCAGAAGCTGGATAAAGGATACAGAATCCCTCAACCAGCTAACTGCCCAAATAAGCTCTATGACATTATGCTGGAGTGCTGGAACACAGAGCCCAAAGGACGGCCCACTTTTGAAACATTGCACTGGAAACTGGAAGATTATGATATGGACTCTACATGCTATACTGATGCAAATGCTTTTGTAAAATGACCATTGTGGCAGAGCCTGAAGAAAATCAAATGATCAGTTAAAAGAGTATGGTATAAAGGGTAAATTTAACCTCAAAATATGAGGGAGGAGAAGTTTAAATTATTAGATGAAACTAAGGAATTTTATAAATTGCCAAGGCTATGGTGATGCTCCAGGACACTAGAGATTTTAATGTCAGCCATTGTCTTGCAAAATTAAGAAAACTGAAATGAGGGGGCGTTTTTGTTTGTTTGTTTTGTAAAATAAGCTCTCTTCTATTTATTATTTAAATAATAGAGCAAAAGAATGAACAGAGATTATTGCTCAATAAGCACTGTTGCATTTGACTGTTTATCTTCTAGAATAGTTATTTGTTATTCCTTAGATTGCTGGAGCCCATCGGCTTGTTGCTATGAAGGAATCTGATGACTTTGTTGCACAGCAGGACCTGTGCTTTGAGACTTTTCTTTTCTTTTTTAAAATATCCTGTGACTATAATGCCGGCAAAGCCATATTAGATGTCTTGATTGTACATGGAGTGTACATGCCTTTGCTAAAGAAGAAAATGAAATAGATATTGGGAAGAGAATTAAAACAGCAGCAAAACACCAACTTTTTGCTTTGTATAAGTGCAATGTCTCTCTTATGAAATAATAACAATTAGCATTCGTTGACCAAGGTTAAAAATCAATACAGTGTTACAACATTGATTATTTTTTAAATTACCCACTGAGGTGCATAGGGACATTTTATAATCCATGAATTTTAAGAATCATGAAACTGCAAAAATCTTATATAATGAAATAGACAGACATGGCCTTCATATTTTGGAGTGATTCTGCAAAATTCCCAACCTCAGCTGATGTGTTTGACAGCACTGTGCTTAGGATATATATAGACTTTTGAGAAGGGTCAGCAAAATGCTACTTTCCCTCCTTCTTTCTCTTCCAAACATATCTCATTTATTTTATATAGCATAGTATTAGGTCCAGCTTCCTCTGCTGCAGGAAAAGTAGAACACAGCTGATTATATGAGGGTCTGAGCATTGTTAGCAACATTTAAAACTATTTTTCCAATTCTAGGTAAATTACCCTGACGTATGGCTTCTGCTAAATCCTGAGACATTGAAGGCTTTTATGTGCAGCATAATTGTGAACTATATTTTCCCCTTCATTTTCAATTATTGAACTATAGAATCCATTGTAGTCTGTAATATTAATACAACACATACTATGATCTCAAAATAGGTATCCAACTACTATCACCCAATATCTGATATATAAGGTGTCTGCCAGGAAAATCCTAAAATAGATATAAATAAATGAAAAGATTCATTAACCTAAGGTTTGTATGTATTTCATTGCTTATTCTCTCTGCCATTTTCTTTTTATATTCTTCTCCTTCTCCATCAAGCCTATTTACTCCATTTCAGTACCTCCCGCTTTCCACCCTCATTTGTAATCTATTTTTAATCTCCTCTTTCTCTTCTCTTTGTCTCATCTCTTCTTTTCTCAGAAAGCAGCAGCATCTTCTTTCCCACATTCACCTCATTCTCTGTTGTCCACCCAAAACTCCCTCCTTTATCATAGTTTCTTCCCCACTTCCTCTTTTCTTTGTCCCTCTGTATTCTTATCTTGCTGTCCTCCTTATGTTCCCTGTTTTTCACCCCACTCTCCTTCACATTACCTAATACTAATTACATTTGTAAAGTACAACATTAACCAATTAACTGCCATAACATTCCTGTGATGTTGGAAAGCATTACTATTTCCAAAAAAGGAAGAAAAGGTTAAATGACTTGGCCAAAGGCACAGTGAAAATCAGTGTTGGGCACTGGGATCGAATGGAATATATGCCAGGTCTATACTAGGTGGGGGTGGGGGGTCGACCTAAGATGCGCAACTTCAGCTATGCAATTTGCATAGCTGAAGTCAACATATCTCAGGTCGATTTACCTGGGTGTCCTCATGGTGGTGAGTCGACCGTTGCCACTCCCCCGTCGACTCCAATTCTGCCTCTCGCGGCAGTGGAGTTCCAGAGTTGACGGGGAGCATGCTTGGGGATCAATTTATTGCATCTACACTAGATGCGATAAATCAATCCCCGATAGATTGATCACTGCCCGCGAATCCGGTGAATGTCAAAAATAGTAAAATCAATATTTTTCTATGATTTTGTTGAAGTTAGTTTAAGTACATTGTAGGCCTGAGGTTTGCTTACGTATTTAAAGCTTACAGGAATCTGTGCGCTTCATCCCCAGCGGAGCTCCTGAGGTGGGAGGGACAGCGGTATAGAGACTGTACAGCGTGTCTGAAGAGATGGTGCTCCTGCCTCACCAGGAACAGTGATGATTTTGTGTCATCTTGCCAGCTCTTCAGTTGAGTTTCCCTGAGACAGAGCACTGAATTGAGGATAGCTTGTTTGGCCCAGGGACACTTTCTCAGACACTCCATGTCCTGTGACTGTAAGTGTCTAGAAATTGGAGCACTTCTTATCTTTTCCTTTTGCTTTTTGTTGTAGAGTTAGATCCAAGCCACAAAATAGAATCTGGCTTTGGTTCAGACCAGAAAGTTTGGAGCTGCTCATACTCTTGTTTCTTCAAGATGAAATGATCTGAAACTTCCTAAATCTTTAAGGGCTAGACTGCCACTCTTACTCGCGTTGAAAAGTATGCTAGTCTATAAAAAAACCTCAAGGGAAATCAATGGAGTTACTGAGGGAATAAGGTGGGATTCAACATAAAACTGGCATAATTTGCTCCTAAGCATGTGCATTTATTCAACTAAAAGTGACTGAACATAAAGGATTTGATTCTTCACAGCCTGGCACCTTTTGTTGTCATTTATACCCATGTTAATTGGCTGTGACACCTTATCATTCTATTTTAGCTCTGTTTTCACTGCCAGTTAGAAAGTGCAAGGCAGTGGAGAATTAGGCCCCAAAGAAAGAATAAAATATAGAGCAATTTTGCTACCTACTCTTTTTTTCCTCCATTTTTCTAAAGGCTGGGTAGATGTAGCTAATCAACTTGTGTGATGATCAGACCTTGACAGAGATCATGGTGCTTAGTCATGGTGTAGTGTAGACCTCGGCTGAAATCCTCCTATCAGATTGCTTCCTAAATCCAACCATTGGAAGCTAATGATCCAACCAGTGGACCAAATTTGGTGATGAATCCTGGTCACATGCTACTGGAGGCATGTTGCACATACAGTAAGAAGACCCAATCCATTTAATAAAAATTTGGATTTATATGACTGATACAAATTATAGTCAGAGCTCTTTTCTAAGACTTGATTTAAATGGAACATCAAGGTTAGCATTATAGTTATAGTGTTATAGTTATAGTGCACACTAAAATGGGTTTAACTTATTGCACTTGATTCTTGAGGCCTTTTATGTTCAAGGTTCTGGCAAAGCAATTTATTACACTTGTTTTTACTTGGCTCATAGAAGGAAAATAATGGATTCAGTTATAAGAAACAGTAATAGATTAAAAAAACTGACAAATTTCTACGTTTAGATAGAATAAAGGAATCAGGAAGATAAAAGTGGAATTTTTCTACACTTATGTAAAATTCAAGTCACATAAATTGTACTCAGACACCTTTCTATGTAATGTTTTATTTATGTAATTCAGGGTATTTTTTTATAGAATTAAATCATTTCATGCAGTCCTTCAAAAGCTCATTTCGACATAAGCTTAAAAATGTCAAGTCAGATAAGATGACTCCCCACTTGTATTCTGCTTTGTATTTTTCAAGAACCTCTGAAGGAATGAAATTACATTTTCCATCCTAAATATCAGAGAAGCTGTGAACTTTATTTTTGATTCTTATAAAAAAGTCTTTGGACAGATGGCTTGCAATCTAGAGTGTGAGTGGGTATGGAAGTTGTGTGGTGGGCAATGAACGCTCATAAAATTGGGGATTGTAGTGCAGGAGGGCTCCAGCTGGGGGTGTGGGCGCTGAGCTGGGGCAGGAGGTTGTGGTTAGGGTGACCAGACAGCAAGTGTGAAAAATCAGGACAGTGAGTGAGAGGTAATAGAAGCCAATGTAAGAAAAAGACCCAGAAAGCGGGACTGTCCCTATAAAATCGGGACATCTGGTCATCCTACTTGTGGTGCAGGTTGGGGAATAAGGGCTCCTACGCAGAGGCGTGGCGACGTGGCTCTGTGCACTGCCATGACTGCAGGCATCGCCCCTGCAGCTCCCATTGGCTATGGTTGCTGTTGATTGACTCTCTCACTTCATGGGAATCTGCCTCCGAGATCTCCAGGAAACTCTTGTGGATATACTGGGCAATCCACTATTTCAGGTTCTTTGGCAGAGCTGTTTCTTGCCCCATTAACGGTAACTTTCCCACATCACTCTGCCATCATGGAGGACTGGGAGGACCACTTCTGCGCACAGATGAGCTGCATAAGCACCAATGGAAGCTGCAGTCTTGGAGAAGACCTTCCCTTGATTCTCTGCTCGCCTGAATCAGTGAGATATCTTCCATAATGAACACAGTTTGTGGAAAATGTGGGGACAGGCATGATTATTAGGTCCCCCCTACAGTGTTGGCTCTCCCCAAGAGCCACATGCCCAGTGTACAGTAGGGCCCAGCCTCCATCTTTGTTATTGGTGGCAGTGACTGGAAGATAGCTAATGTAACGCCAATATTTAAAAAGGGCTCTAGAGGTGATCCCGGCAATTACAGACCAGTAAGTCTAACATCTGTACCGGGCAAATTAGTTGAAACAATAGTAAAGAATAAAATTGTCAGGCACATAGAAGAACATAAATTGTTGGGCAAAAGTCAGCATGGTTTCTGTAAAGGGAAATCATGTCTTACTAATCTATTAGAGTTCTTTGAAGGGGTCAACAAACATGTGGACAAGGGGGATCCAGTGGACATAGTGTACTTAGATTTCCAGAAAGCCTTTGACAAGGTCCCTCACCAAAGGCTCTTACGTAAATTAAGTTGCCATGGGATAAGAGGGAAGATCCTTTCATGGACTGAGAACTGGTTAAAAGACAGGGAACAAAGGGTAGGAATAAATGGTAAATTTTCAGAATGGAGATGGATAACTAGTGGTGTTCCCCAAGGGTCAGTCCTAGGACCAGTCCACTTCAACTTATTCGTCAGTGATTTGGAGGAAGGGGTAAACAGTGAGGTGGCAAAGTTTGAAGATGATACTAAACTGCTCAAAATAGTTAAGACCCAGGCAGACAGTGAAGAACTTCAAAAAGATCTCATGAAACTAAATGATTGGGCAACAAAATGGCAAATGAAATTTAATGTGGATAAATGTAAAGTAATGCACTTTGGAAAAAATAACCCCAACTATACATACAATATGATGGGGGCTAATTTAGCTACAACTAATCAGGAAAAAGATCTTGGAGTCGTCGTGGATAGTTCTCTGAAGATGTCCGTGCAGTGGCAGTCAAAAAAGCAAACAGGATGTTAGGAATCATTAAAAAGGGGATTGAGAATAAGACGGAGAGTATCTTATTGCCCTTATACAAATCCATGGTGCACCCACATCTTGAATACCGTGTACAAATGTGGTCTCCTCATCTCAAAAAGGATATACTGGCATTAGAAAAGGTTCAGAGAAGAGCAACTAAAATGATTAGGGGTTTGGAATGGGTCTCATATGAGGAGAGATTAAAGAGGCCAGGACTTTTTAGCTTGGAAAAGAGAAGGCTAAGGGGGGATATGATAGAGGTATATAAAATTTTGAGTGGCATGGAGAAAGTGAATAAGGAAAAGTTATTTACTTGTTCCCATAATAGAAGAACTAGGGGCCATTGAAATTAGTGGGCAGCAGGTTTAAAACAAATAAAAGGAAGTTCTTCTTCACACAGTGCACAGTCAACCTGTGGAACTCCTTGCCTGAAGAGGCTGTGAAGTCTAGGACTATAACAGGGTTTAAAAAAGAACTGGATAAATTCATGGAGGTTAAGTCCATTAATGGCTATTAGCCAGGCTGGGTAAGGAATGGTGTCCCTAGCCTCTGTTTGTCAGAGATGGGTGATGGATGGCAGGAGAGAGATCACTTGATCTTTACGTGTTAGGTTCACTCACTCCGGGGCACCTGGCATTGGCCACTGTCTGTAGACAGGATACGGGGCTGGATGGACCTTAGGCCGTACTGGGTCAGACCATTCTTATGTTCTTATGTACACAAATCTTTAACTGTCCCGGGACCACACCTCCTCCTGGGACCTTCCCTTTCCCTATCCCTCTCACTGCTGATGGGGTTTTTTATTTGACTTTCTCCTCCGGTTGTTGCTTTTTAATAAAAGAATTGTGTTGGTTTGAATTGAAAGCAAACAGAGTTCTGCAAAGCAACAGACAATTATCTTAAACCTTCATATTGCATCATCTGCATCAATCACAATCATCTCCTAGCACTGGCTCTCTAGCCATTTTAGCTCTTATTGCATTTGTCAAAGGTCATCTGAAAACCAAAATGACCTATGAGAAAGAAGCCATGGAAGGGATGCCTAAGGATAGTAGAAGACAAAAGATTGCTACCATTAACTATCTTTACAATGCTGGCATTGCGCCTCTGCCAAGCAGTGGCAGATGTTTGGCATTTTGAAGATCAGCTTCCCAGTGGAGGAGAAATCAGAGATGTAGAACCTGGGAATATGCTAACAGTAAATTGATTTATTTACACACATACAAAAGACCTGGAACAAGGGTGGTCAAAAAGCATGGAAAGCAAACTTTTCATTCAGCAATCTCAGCCCCACATTATGCCTGGTTCCCAGAAAGCAACTCTGCTTTAATCATTCACTCAGATCAGAGGCCAACTTAGAAAATAAATTCTCACATTTCTCATACAGTTTCCTCTCCAAGAATCACTGCCTCTACAAAAAACCCTTGCATAAGAACGACTACAGGTAACCAAGTCTGAACATTTGTTCACATGCTAAGAAAAAGAACTTAGAAGACCATGTGTTACAGTAACACATGGTGACACCTGTCATATTATGCATTCCAATAAACCATCAACCAAATCATCTGTTAAGGGAACTACATTCTCCTTCAGAGGCTTTTGAAAACCTTCTGGTTCTATCAAACGTCAAGGGCAGACCATCAAAACATTGCCCTAACAGGAGATCTGACCCCCAAAATCAAACCACAAGAGCTAATGACTGATCCATGATAAGGTCAGTTCCCATCCTCTCAACCTTTGATCCTAGCCCAAACGTGGGATCCAAAGTATGGCTAACTATATGATCTAAGCCTACCACACCTAGAATAGGCCATTGCAATTGTATTAGTAGGAAATGCTGAGCTGATTCAGAAGATAGATAATTATGAAATCACCCAGACAATCAGCCTGCACACCTTCAATGCTACTGCAGAAAGAAATTTCAACAACTCAAGCAGGGAGTGGGTAGTGCACTAGAACCAGCCCTATTTTAACTCCCTTCCAGGTCTCACATACAAGATATACCAGATTTGGGTTTGGACTGGTAGATCTGCTTTTCAGATTACATATAAACAGCTTAGCTACATCACCCTCCTCAATGATCTCTCTTTGTTTCACATTGCACAAAGTTCCCGGTTGTCACTAAATAGACCAAAGTTGGTTCAGCTACAATATCATCATATTGTTTAACAAAGCTTTTTTATTATTATTTCATGTAAAAATCTTTCCTCCCTTAGGTATTCTTCAAATACTTTTTTTGTGTGGAAAGTATATTACCTAAGAAATTGTGTATCACATTTCAGCAGGAGGGCATTTTTAGTAGAAATGTATTGATTCCTAAAAACCAGGGAAGTCTAATGGTAACTTAAACACAGCCCCTGAACAATAAATATCAATACTTGAAGGCAGCATTTCATGTCAGCTGAGCTCTGGTACTTTCATCACAGCAGGTGTTGAATTTCAGCAATTCTCCTGAGTTGAAACCAAGAACAAATACACAATTTTTTACTGTCACGCTGAAGTAAATTTTAAAAAAGGAAATAAAATTTGTGACAGTGAGGGAAGGGGAAAGCTAATGAAATAAATCAACCACCATGCTACAAGCAACACTGAGCAAAATATGGCCTGCTCCAGTAAAGACTTACACACATGCTTAATTTTTTGAGTAGTTCCACTGAAGTCAAGTAAGACAAGTCTTCCCAAGATCTAGGCTCAAGTCTGCACTCAGAATGAAACTGCACATTTTGCCCAAAATGTTTGAAGAAACAACAACAACAAAAAGATCTTTCATGATTGAAAACTGCTTTATTCACTCACAAGTTCCTGTTCAAAGGCAAATCTGTGTAACTCCCAACTCAAACAGAATGAAACATAAACAACTTCAGAGAAGAACAGGGGGAATCTTTGCACTAGTGGTGAGTGAAGAAGCAAATCTGAGTTATGAAGTTTACATTGCAATGTCTGCCTACAACAGCTAGTAGACCTTTGGGAATATGGACAGGAAGCAAGCCAGGAGCAGACACTCGAGAAAACGGCCAATGTGCTTCTTCTGACACCTAGACCATTAGTAGGGGGCTTCTTAACATCTTTTTCCTGATATCCATATTCAGGCTAAGGCTTGAAGGGAATTTTACAAACTATGCAGTCTGTAAACGGCATTGAAATCTTCTCCCGGCCACTGGGAGGAACTTCAGCTCCCCAATATTTGCCCCTCAGTTTCTGAGAAAAAGGAAAAGCAGCTGGAGGCCCTGGTAACAACCCATGGAGAGAATCCATCTAGGTCAAACATTCAGGGGTGCAAAATGTAAGCATTTTGCAAAATTTAGTTATTGGAAAAAATGAACTGTATGAAAAAGCATTTTGCCCAGCCCTAACCAAAGCTACTTTATGATATTTACCTCTTCTACATGATTCAGTGTAGAACTAGTTGAACATTTTTGAACATCAGCAACAATTTTTATCAACATTTCAAATTCTCATGAAAAACTGGGAGGATGAAATGGTTTCAATTTTAATCCTCTCGTTTTTTTGACCAGGTGTAATTGAGGCCCATGCTGCATTATTAGATCAGCTCACATTTTATTTTTATTGGCCTGTTGCTAAAATGAAGAAGCAACAAAAATGTAGGATACACCAAGTTATAAATGCTATGATATGAACAGCACAAACAAGTGGTTTCATTCTTTAGCTATCCAGCAGAGAACATCTGGGCTAGGTTATCTGCTCCATTTATCCTCCTCTTTAGCTACACAGTAAAGCTCTAGTCCTACAATTGTATCCATGTAGGTGGATCTCTGCACCTGTGGGGAGACCAGGTGACTTCAATAGGGCTCTATACATGCAAAGGGATTGGTTTACAAGGAATAGAACCAAAGCTGTGTAGGGACTTTGCAGTTATCTTCTGTAATGGTGTAAGCTTCACCCTTTAGGACTATATCCAAGAGGTGGGCAAGGCCCAAGAATATGGAAGTTGTTTTAGAAGGAAAATATTTTATTCTGTCTGGAACACAAAAATTAGGCTTTTACAGACTGAAATTCTTCTGAAAGTGACTGTTCCTAAGCAGGATTTTTATGAGTGTGTTGAGCTTTATATTTTGTAGAGGCTTATTTATTTCTGATTTATACAGGGCCATAAATGTACATGGATTCCTACAGACAAACCAGATAATGTGTCTGTCTGGAGAAACTTACTGTCTGAGGGTACGCCTACACAACAAGAAGGATCCCACAGGAGCAAGTCCCAGAACCCAGATCTACAGATTTGAGTTTGTGGGGCTTACGGTATGTCATGAAAAACAGCAGTGTAGATGTTCAGGCTTGGGCGTGAGCTCTGAAACTTGAGGGGGGGGGGGGCGGTCCCAGAGCTGAGTTCCAACCTGAGTCTGAATACCTACATAGCTATTTTTAGTGCCGCAGTGCAACCCCAAGTCTGTAATCTCAGGCTCTGAGCCCCAGGGACATGGAATCCTACTTGAAGTGGAGACATATCTTAAGGTTTAACCCTGCAGACATTTATTCCATGCTTGTAGGTACTCCTATGGGGCACTCTATTCACTTCTACAAGACTCCATGCAGGCATGATTTAGGGCCCACTCCAGCTCCCATTGACTTCAGTTGAATTAGGAACTGGTTAAGGGCTTATATTTACAGAACTATTTTCAGGATTGGGCCCTAAATTAAGGCATGACCTCTTGAGAGAAATTGACCAATAGGGATGGGGTAGTTATTAAGGGAGAACAAAAGTTACAACAATAAGATCAATTGCTTTGGTTCTGAGGGCTGTGTGCAGATTTTTAAGATACTTTTTCTTTGAGACTATTAAAGAGCATATTCAAGTTTTTAGGCATCTAAAAACTTGAATATGGACAGGGAAATGTTAATCAGAGTCTTAGTTCAAAGGTTGCTTTCTAGAATATTGCTGCTAATTTTACCATTGCTTGACATGAGTCTTTTTTTTTTTGGTAATTTAGAGAATGAGGCAACAGTGGAAGTGTTCACACAGCACGCTCTGTTCATCGTATGCTAACAGTTCTCAAACTCCCCACAAGGTGGGGGCACAGATTGCTATCTAAACTCAACACTAGAATGAAGCCGCTGAAGTGCCATAAAGTCCTGGAGAGAATCTGAGAGCAATCATTCTGATTTGTCCAGAAACCACACTGATTTCTGGCCATATTAACCCCAAATCTGACTATTGAAAACAGTTTACCCACTACCATTTCAGGAACACATAGCATATAGTTTTACTTGTCTTCCCAAAAGATTATAAGAATTATGAAGAAAAAGTGTATTTACTAATTCCTACCCTGTACAACTACGAGGGATATCACTGCTTCTGGAGATAAATCAGTGGTTATTGCATATAAAGTTAATCTATCCATGCATCCAATTATATCCTGAAGCACTAAAAATCATTTTAGGTAGTTTTTCTTATGCATCCTACTTCTGTTGAGACAAGTGATGTGGCTTCAGAAATCAATTTTGATACAAAATGTTTCCAAAGAGCAAAGCTGAAAGAACTGGTGAATAACCATAATTTAGTTCTTTAATTCCCTGTAGAGTTAGAATCGGAGTTATAAGTGTACAAGATTTATTTATAACAGCTTTTGAAAGTTTCCAGCGGGAAATATACATTAAAGTTATAAATTGCTTATTGCATTGGGCCTTCCTTAGTTGGTCTGTGGAATAATTGTTTTCCGCATTGCTTTCTTAAAGTACTTTACAGCAATATAATTTAAATATAGTACAAGCATCAAATATTGATTTTGCGTTAACTTTTGATTGATATTGAAATGATATAATTATAGTATTTTTCAAGGCTAAACACAGCTGACCTCTCTACTTTATTATCTTTTATATTTTATGAGTAAAATTAAACTGCTGTCCTTCTAGAATTAAAATTTACAGTTGCACACTATCATTATAAGTACTTTCTTTGGATATAAAAACATCACTGAAAACTCTCTATAATGTTCAGATGGGTATTGTTAGTCAGAAAACACCAATTTTTGTTTTGGCAGTATGTGTGCTATTCTTTAGAAAACAGGTTAATTAGTTCTCTGTTAAATGACTTGTTCAGCATTTTGGTTTCAATATTGAAGAAAAAATCCCAATTGACTAGTCTTCTGGGAGACATTTTTAGAGTACAGTAACTTTTAAAACATTATAATTTAACCATTTATTTTTATTCTTTGAGACTTTACACTTAATCTTTTAAGTAATTGTGTAATTTTTTTTTTGCTTAGGTATAGACAGAACAATTGATTTTTGATATCCTCAATTTTACAGGCTTGTGGGGCTCTAGAGTCAGACAAGAATAGGGTCAGCAACAATACAGCACAAAGGTCACAGAAAGGAATCTTAACAAAGCAACTGAGAGTTTCCCTTGCATAAAGAATCCACACATGGGGTAGGTTCAGCATACCCAGGAGTAGGATGGTGCAAATCAAGGTCACAGAGCAGACAGGAAAACAACCCAGGATCCTGGCTACAAATCCCCTGCATTAGTCACTAGACTCCCTCTTAGAACTCATTGTAGTTTTTACTGACCTGATTTTTCAACAATATATCAAGCACCAAAGTGTTGAAAAGCAGTTTTTTTTCCTCAAGCTAGTTTTATCCACTTGGATTCTTCCAGACACTGTTTGGAAAGCACTGCTAGTCTTTCACCCAATCTCTGTCTTTAAGATTTCAGAGATAAGAATTTGTTCTCCCATCTTTCCAGATAAGGGGGATATGGAGAAGGCACACAGTGCTGAGGCAGACAACTTGCCAGTCTACCATGTCTGATTTTAGTTCCCTCTGTTGAAGCTTAAGAGTTCAGAAAAAAGTAGAGCAGAAACATACTGGTGTAAATTATTCAAAGGATGCTGCCATTTCTAGAAGCAGCCTTGACGGATTTGCCCTTAAAACATTAACATGACATTTCTGAGTTGTGACAGGTGATTTGGGAGAAGAAGGCTTTAAGAATAAGCACAACACTGTTTTGTGGGAATAGAGAAATGTGTTCTGCTATAAACAAACACACACCATTGCTGATTTGCACGCAGACTAAATTTAAAAAACACTTTAAAATTTAAGAGATCCTTGTAAGTAGATTAAACCATATTTGTTCAATGGTGCTACACACAATCAAAAATAGGGACAGAGTCTGTATTCTCTTCCTCCCTTTCTTTTAGAAATGGGAGTACTCCAGTTGTCTCAGTTAAATTCCTAAACATCCTAAAGAGGTTGGGTTTCTTTTGCTTCTGACTGACAATTTGGAGTTTCAGTTCAGTTGTGTCTGCTCAGTTTCCCTTGCATCTCATAAAAAAAAAAAATGATGCCAAGGTCTTACTGTTTTTTAACTTCAGCAGACAGTATGGGGTGCCCAAATCCCTTGCCTAATAATCACATTTTTTCAGGGGTACAGCCTTAGTGCCTTATAAGATGTCCTTCCATTTAAAGTTTTCAGTAGATAACCTTGTTTATTAGTAGTAAAATACTATGTTGGACAGACTGGAGCCAGAATTCCAGGTGAGTAAAACATTTCACAGGACTAATGCTAGCGAACAATGTTCCATGTTAAGAGTGAGATGAACTTTGTGGAATTAAAGGTTTTATGAACCACTCAAAATTCTTTTTGGCTTTATAAATTTAGTTCAAGTTCTCAAATATTTAGTTCCTGTAATTTAGCCCTGTGGCACTTCTTTTAATGCGAGGGTTTTCTCACAAAAGCAAGGTTTGCTAGTTAAATAGGTGCTAGGGATAAAAATAATTCCAAGGAAGATAATCTGGCACAAGTGGATTCATTTTGTACACTATGGGTAAATATCACCATTTAGTTTTCCATTCAAATTTCTCTCTTTCTTCTGTTCCCCCATCCCCCTATAGTCTCTTTGTCCACTTTGCCCTATTTTGCACTGGTTCTCTTTCTCCCTCTTGCTGTTCCTTTTTCACATCTCTCTTAAGGGGAATACAAACCCAATAACATCTGAGTCAAACTTTTAAAGGCACAAATGTCAGAGTAGTCTTGAAATAAGATAAAGTGAGTTTGCCCACATCTGTTATAGAGTCTCAAGAATACATTAATGTATTCAGTCACAGTGGAAATATTGGTGTGGGGGGAGGGCGAGGGGACAGATCAGCACTGTGGGAGGAGCAGGAGCATATGTGTCAGGTTCTGGAGTGGGGAACAGGACAGGGTCACTGGTACTTGGACAAGGGGCATTGGCACCAAGGGTGCTAACTGCTGAGGAGCATGAGAAAGCACAGGGCATTGGGCACCAGCCACACAGGAACTGCAGTAGGAGCTAGTGGGATTCCTATTCCCAGGCAGGAGCTGCCCCCTCCCAGCCTCAGAAGCTCCTTTTGCTCCCACTTCTGTCCTTCAGCCCCTTCCATTCACAGGGAGCTTCCACCCTCTGTGACTCTCCCTGTGATAAAAAGTTACAGTCCCTCAGGTAAACACAATACTATTGTATGCTAAGGAATAAGCTGATGGAGGAGATCAGAACTTCATAGCTAATGGGATATTAATGAAAGACAGACCCTTAAAATGTACATAGTTTGCATAGTGCATGATTTTTCAGCTGTGTTGCATCTGCATTTGTCCAGTCATTTTAGTTGCCTGTATCTCATATATATCTGATTTCACGCTTAAGAAAGCCAAGAAAGAATCGAATTGCCCCCTAAGCTGATGTCACAGGTCCTTATTCATAGCAGAAAGTCAATATTATGACACTAACTGTCACTCTTATGGAGCCAGGAGAGGATAAAAAAATCTCATTTGAATCTTGATCTGGAGAAATGTAACCCCAAGCCAAAGCTGCTATGCAAATGCCCATTGTGGCACTCCACAGTTAACTAGGCTCTCCTTATTGTGATAAACCTTAAGGCTACATTAAAAGGCATTATTAATTCAAAGGAACTGAATGACTATCTGCTTACAGTAACAGTGCAGAACAGCAATTTAAAAAGTCCTCTGGTGTTTATTGCTTATGCTTGGAACAGATTACAAGATACTATCCGGGGTCCTTATTTGTTCTCCACATGATTTTGTTACTCTCATATCCTCTCAGGCATTGGCTTCTGCAGCCAGACACATACGCAGGTGATGGCAGACAGTAAAGCCCAGCAGGCCTTTTCTGGCAGTGTGCAGCACTGTGGTTGAGCTGTGTTCCAGAACCACGTTGCCAAAGTGCTCCAACTGTTCACTCTCAATTTTTATCTTGGCTCAAGGAACGGCCACCTCCTGCCATGTCTGCTACTTACAGGAGCGGAAACTAGATTCTCACCATTATCACAATTCACAAGCCAGCTCCTTCTACTACCAACTGCGTAATGAGCATGAGCAATCAAATGCATTCAGTATGCTTGCTTGCCATGTTATCCCAGCCTTTCCTTTGACTTGCCAATATTGCACTATTATTCCCATACAAATACATTTAACAGACCATTTTCCTTGGGATGGATGGTGGATTGACTAGATTTTACATGTTAGCCACATGCTTGGATGGATACACCATTCTGAATTTAAAATGCCACGTTTTAGAGGTAAAACAAAAGTATCCTCTACCCTGAGGTTGGCCTGATGCTTGGATATAGTGAGCTGGGTAGACGTGTGAAAACCAGGATGGGATTTCAGCCTTTTCCTTCCCAGTGGATGCTGGGCATAGTGCAGATATAATGTACTGAGTCTTTGGCATGAGTGAGCCCTCCAAATCACTAAATGAATCATCATTCCCAGCTGCTGGTTGATTGATGGAACTGAATTGGTGATAACTCTGGAGGGAGAGGTTTGCCCTGTCTTCCATCTGGAGCTGCTGTGTTGTGACTTATAAAGATGGCTACTGAATAGGCTGAGTTGGCAGAACTCCCCCAGCAAACAAGACTGGCAACTGGGGAATAGACAAGTTATCAAGGGGTGTCCGGTATGAGAGAGTTTGATATATCTAATGCTGGTAGCTTTAATAAAAACAATACATATCTGGAAATAAACCTGGCACTGTAAAGGGAAAAGAGATTGTCTTTAAAACCATGCAACAACTGCAGATCGTGTTTTCTGTTATGTACAATCACTGCTTCCTTAGGGCCAAATTCTGCCCTCAGATACCCACCAGACATTACTGTAATATGCTTTAATTATGTGAGGGATGACAGCTACCTCTGTGTTTAAATTACAACCAGACATTGTTCTGTCATGCTGCAAAATGTTCACATCTTCAAATCTAAAAGTCCTCTTTGTGATTTACTAACTGCTCTCAATCTGAACCAAAATGGATGCCTTCAGTGAAAAGTTTAAGATAGATGGACATCTGTTATCAGCTGAAACAACAAGATATTTAATCAGTTTTGTGAATATAAGTTACAATTGACCTTAGAAGCATTAGTGTGGTCTATTGAGTCTCTTCATAGTTTGTAGCTAATAAGCTATCTGGCTACATGGCTTTTTGCACATCTTTTAGATAAATCAGAGATCCAAAATCAAGCACTTAGTCTAGCACTTAAAGGTGTTATATGGATTTGTGATACTCCCTCAAGGCTTGGGGGGTCCACAAACCAATGAATGGATTACAATGAAATATAAAGTAGTGTTTCTTCACCTGTGGCAGATATAATAGTAATAATATTTCTCATTTGTTATACTGTATCTCCTGCTGAACACCAGGGCTGAAAGAGAATTAAAAAACATAGAAATTGTATGCACAAAATGTGGTAGCAGTAAAAAGGCACGTCACACACTGAGAGTCACAATTAGGCTGTGAAGTTTGTGGCAAATATTATGCACATTGAATTTATGATCAAAATATTTTGGATAAGCAGCCCGGTTCTATAGTTTCTTAACTTCCATGGGACTAGGATTTGGTTCGTTATAAGTATCATAAGATGGTGGCTTATGTATAGCCAGTAAAGCTGTAACTAGGAGGCTCTGTTGGAGTAGGTCAGTCAGAAGATGACATATACCAGAGCTATAAAAATGCTGACATATAGTGCACATATCTTTGTAGAGAACACCCACTGAAGCCAATAGAATTTCATGCAAAAACTGAAGGGACTGTATGACCCAATGTGTATGATATGTGGACATAAGAACAGTAAATACAGATACTAAGATTTTAGAGATGTGCAGATTGGACAACACCTTCTATACCAGCTTCCCCCATGATGCTCATGATAAAGTACAGAGTTTAGTATAAATTCAAATGCTACAATCAAGATCAGAATATCAAAATATCTGGATCTTCAAAAAGTAAAGAAACTGAACTTTTATTTCTCATTGATTTGGCCAACGTAACTTTTTATCAATCTGCAAACAAAGGATCAAAAGCATAATCACAATCTTTTACAAGTGCTACATCTCCCCATTTATTTGCAGACCCCTCATATTTATAATGAGAGCTGTTGCTAATTCATATAGCTTCTAATATTTATTATCCGAGTATCCTTTTTATTGCACAATTTATTTAGTGTGTGAAAAGTTATTTAACTATTTACAGACATTTAATTGTTTCTTTTTTTTAATCTCTTTCTTTTCTTATGCCCACTTAACTATTTTTCCTTCCTATTATTTTTTCCTTCCCCCCTCACAATCTGCATATTTGGGTGTAACTACTCAGTCCTGACCACTGCATATAAGTTGGTTCCTTTTGCGTCTCGTCTTCAGAACCTTTCGATTATTTTTGTAAAAAAACCCACATTTTTTAACTACATTATAATGAACAGTGTGTGTATATATACATATATATATATATATATATGGAAGAGCATACACTGGACCTACTCTTGTGTTTAATTAAAGTTGTTCTATTTTTTGCATCATGATCTCTGATATCCACCCAAAAGTCCCATCTTAAAGCTCTTCCACATTCAAAAACAGCTACATAGCATAGGGAGCAGAAACATGCTGAGGGAAGGGAAGGGATTGCTGCTTATTATTTGTCTCTTTAATATTGGCAGAATTCCTCAACTTTCTGTGTCATTTGTTGTTCTTCATAATTCCATTGGAAAACATAAATGACATTTCCTCATCTACTGTAGATATTAGTTTGCAGAGCATGTTATAGAATTATCCTGCTGAGTTTAGTTTAGCTTCTCAAGGTAAGAGTGTTCTCCCCCAGGTGACTTCCTGCTTCCTGTTTCAGGATTAATTGCTGGCAGATCTGTAATGCTGATAATATTAGGAATTAGAAGAGTCATTCATTCATTGTTAGTCTGGGCAGTATTCTCCAGAATGGAATGTGCAAGTCTGGTCAAACCATAGGTGCTGAGGATGCTACTGTATCTCCTGGCTTGAAGTGGTTTCCTTTATATACAGGGTTTACAGTTTGGTTCAGTGATTTTCAGCACCCCCACTATACAAATTGTTTCAGTACCCCTGGTGCTGACCCATGACAAATACATTAGTGTGGAAAGATGGGAACGTGTTAAACATCATTTTTCCTTATGGTCCATTTGTTCTTGATTAGCTAATATTGAAAAATATGTAGCTACTGTAGAGACCATCTATACAGACTGTGTTCTTGTCTTTATTGAGATGGAAATATGTCTGAGATTCAGTAATCATAACTAGTTAGTAGTAGCCAATAGTGGTCTCTAGTAAGATATGGTAAATATTTCTTGACAGAAAAAATTTCTAGTAAGATATGGTAAATATTTCTTGACAGAAAAAATTTCCTATGGGAATTTCTTTTTTAATGAACTTTTTAGGTTTTGCAAATGGATGGATTTTTATTTAAAAATAATGTCAATCCCAAACAAAAAAAAATCATTTCAAAAATTTCTTTTTGACATGAAAAATTCATTTTGAGATATTGATTCTAAGCAGAAAAATTCATGTTGAAATACTTAGTGTCAGTTGAAATGCCAACAATTTCTTTTTTGACATTTCCTTTTCAAAACATTTGGAGTTTTCTTTGTGCACATATTTTGGATATTTCAATTTTTCTTTCCAATCTAGAGCAAAAAGTAAATTGAAAATATTGAAATTGCCTGCAAAAGGAAATTTCCATTCTTTCAAACAGCTCTGTCCAGTAGCCAGTCTCCGAGTGTCTATCTGTCCAGCAGGAGTGCAGAGGATGTTCAAAAATCTGTTGTGAGATTGCAAATTTAAACAGATAATGTATAACCTTGCTTACCTGCTCTAATGGTACAAATGAATTTAAAACTGATGATTGAGGTGAGATTGGTAACAACCAGGAAACAGGACTAAATGATCTTAAAACTAATATTCTCCTTTTATTTATCCCCTGGTTTGGTACAGCTCTACACTAGACTGTGTCTAACTCATCCAATCTCTGAGACAGTAAATGTGGTTTTGGTTTATGACTATGCATTGTGCTTATAATTAGGAGAATCCTCATAGAATTTGAGGTTTTACATATCTTGTCATCCTTTAATTTTAATCCATTTTACGTTTCAAGGGTGATTCAATAAAAATCAAAACATCTAACTAACTGGAAGTCTGTATTATGAATAGGAATCTAACCCTCAACAGAGCTGGCACATGCACATGGACTGGAGATTTACTTTGTTTTATTAGCCAGTTATACAGACCAATAAAGCGGACATGATTTGCAAACCAGCTGGCTAGGCCTAACATTCTTGGCTTGCAATATTCCTTCTCCTAGGCAGATTGCCCTCCACAGCTGAGGAGCCCCCTGGCTTATTTGAGAGGAATAAGTGACTTGCCCAAGATTACACATCCGCTTTGCAGCAGAGTCAGGAACACAAGGCAGCTCTCTTGCCTTTTAGTCCTGCATCCTCTGCACCCTACTATGCTGCCACTCTGAGTGGCTAGCCTGGAGATCTAGACATATATTTTTGGTCTTATGTGTGTTTCTATTCACACACACACACACATTATGTCTGTACTATGAGTTAAGGATGTGATTTCCCTGCTCATCTACATATACTCCTGCTAGTTTGGTGACGTCTATTGCGAATAATGTAACTAGTGGGTTAGCCGAGGTAGCACTGATAGCAGCAGCAGAGGCACGGCTGACCAGTGACGAGTAAATACCCACCAATTCCAGGCAGGTTAGTACCTGGCACAGCTGAGCTGTGCCTCTCCTGTCGTTACCAGTGCTACTGCAGCACTGGTATTTATACTGGCTCTAGCTCTCAGTGAGTTAGTATGATGGGCAGGGACTCACACCCCTAGCTCACGGTGTAGATGTAGCCTTAGTTTCATGCAGTTCTGCAGGATGCAACCATTTACCCAGGCTTTTGGGCAGGGAGGGCCAGTATTTGTGCATGAGTATTGTTTATACTAGATTTTATCTCCAGTTGATCATTTTCTAGGCATAGGAAGAAGAAAAGTTGCTGTTTTTTAACTTATGTGTAATTGTATTTGTGACATAACACCTTTTTATAGACAGTGTTCAACCTCTCAATGTATTCTATTCACTAGGAGGTGAAATAATTTGCCCAGGATTTTGCATGTAATATCCACAAAACACACGAGGCACAGGAAGAGGGAGTCATAAAATCCCAGTAAATATAGTCTTACCTTTGCCATTTTATTTTGTTGTAAGCAAACCATGGCATTTGTATTAATTATTATTATTATTTTATTATCTTACTATTATTAACAATAATAAAATAATTTAGTGGTCTCTTCGATATGGATGCTAACATGTTTGAACATTTTTAAAACTACTAACCTAAGATACAGTATTTAAGCATCTAACTGAAGATCAATCAGATGAGTATACTGTGAAAACAGAGCAGTCATTACAATTCTCTCAATGGAATTTTTTTCACTTGCTCACATAATGTGTGCTCATGGCTTAATGTTGATGCTCTTTGGCTGCAGTGTCAGGGTGTCTCCCACTTACACTGTGTGACAAGTAGGGGGAAGGGTGGACATGACTCCTGAGGCTAAACTACTCTGACCTGGAAACCTAGAGCAGTAACCTGAGATGGAAGGGGACGGGAGTTGACACCTTGGGGCTGGCAAGGGAACAAAGGGCAGGCAGACGTTGGAGTTGTTTGAAAAGGGGTTAGACGCTGGCTGGGGAAGAGGAGGGAGCCCGGATTCGGGGTTTCATCTCCCTGCCCCCCAGAAGGGCCGGGCCAAGGGGGCCTGTTTGTACTGACAGCTCTAAGTGGGATTGTGTGCCTGGCATCTCAAATAAACCTTCTGATCTACTGGCTGGCTAAGAATCACTGTGAATCCCAAGAAGTGGGGGGTGTGGGAACGGGACTCCCCCACCCCCCGTGACACACTGCATTGTATTTTTGTTCATTTGTGGGGGGTGATTTTGAATTTGTTTCCCAGTATTAGCAAAGTTGCAGTGTATTTTGCAATGATAAATAACTAACGTACATAAAAAAATACTTAGACACTCTTCAAAATGTGGTAAAATGTAGTTATGGAAACAAACATCGGGCCAGATTCACTATGGACTTCAATGATGTGGGGCTGAATTACACCAGTAGAGAAATTGTTCCTTATGGCATTTCAGTGGGTAAAGAAGTCTCTGATCTCTTATGTGGCAGAATTGTCTCATATTTTATACTGCAACCCAAAGTACTAGAATTCCCTCCCATTAACACAGTCAAGAAATGAGTCATAGCAAGAGCTGTTTACACACAATGGGCACTATTTGATTGAAGCACAGACATTTCTCTAATTGTGATGCACCCAGAAAATGCAGTTATTTAGTAGCTATCAATCTGACTGTTAGCCACAGGGTAGGATGTATGTGGTGGTGACAGTGTTCATATAAAGGGTTGTATCATGAAACATGTAGAAAGCTCTACAGTGAGCAAAGCATAGAAACTGGAGCAGTGGGAATAGCAATGCATGTAACAAGAGCTAAATTATTTCAGTGCAGGTAATTGGAGCCTCATTGCCTAAATATATAAAATGTATATAGAATAATAGCCTATTATTGCTATTTATATAGTCTCTTCTATTTATGTTAGGCAATGACACGTCAATTACTGGCATTCAAATTGCTTAATTCTCCAATTGCTATATACTCCAAAGTGTATGCTTTGATTTCCATGCTTGGATCACAGCATACCTGTAGGGATAATGCCTGGCTCAAGGCCAACTACAAGGCCTCTCCCTCCTCTCTCTCTCTCTGTGCTGCATTGTGTCTCTTGGTTTGTATATATGTCACGTTACTGAAATTATCTGGGATCATATAGACCATTGGTGCAACCAAGGTCCTGTAGTGGCACCAAATCTTATGTAAAGGGAGCCATATAAGGTGTCTACGACTAGGTTATGATCTGCTGATTATGATTATGCTATCTGTATGTGTGTATCAATTTTGTAGTTGAAGTTATGGATATTGGTGCTGTACTGTCTGTCTTTCCAAATATTGTGCTATGCTGTTGGGGACATTTTAGAACCTGCTTGATGGCCCCTTAAGAACTATCAGCTATACAATGGACTCACTAGGAGCTTGGAATGCTCCAATCCACATAAGTCTGGCAAAGACATGCAGGAGAGATAGTGGGCAATGGCTGCCCACCTGTGAATGCTGAATCATGGTCATGGTCATGTGATATGCTCACATGACTCAGAACTGATGAGGTTGTACTTTTTACAGCAAGAACAAAGAGGTTCTTGCACTTGGAAGAAACTATAAATACACCTACTCCAGGCCCTCCATGTGGTCTACAATCTCCAGTCTCCAGCCTTGCTCCTACTTCTGGATGGGACTTTGCTACAAATGGGCGCTCTGGCCAAAGGATTGATGACCCATTCCTCCAGGGAATGTATTCCAGAGACTTTGATTTGAACCTGCAGTTAATCTACAACTGATGCAAGCCATTACTGCATATATTTGATTTCCTTTAACCATTTCTAACCCTCACCTGTATCTTTTTCCTTGTATAATAAACCTTTAGATTTTAGATTCTAAAGGATTGGCAACAGCGTGATTTGTGAGTAAGATCTGATTTGTATATTGACCTGGGTCTTGGGCTTGATTCTTTGGAATTGGGAAGAACCGTTTTCTTTTATTTGGGGTACTGGTTTTCATAACCATTTGTCCCCAGGACAGGTGACTGCTGGTGGTGATACTGGGAAGCTGGAGTGTCTAAGGGAATTTCTTGTGTGACTTGTGGTTAGCCAGTGGGGCGAAACCAAAGTCTTTTCTGTTTGCTGGTTTGATTTGCCTTAGAGGTAGAAAACCCCCAGCTTTGGGCTCTAGCTGCTCTTTTGGAAACAATTTGTCCTGATTTGGCACTCTCAGCTGGTCCCATCAGGAACAGCACCGACACAATATAATGAGATGGTTTTGATAGAAAAGAGTACAAATAATGCCATGTTGACATTAGGATTTATAGATTGCTTTCTCACCTAGCCATGTATCTGTTAGTAATGTAGAGTGCTGAAAGGAGTCCCCCTAAGCAATACTCACCCCAAGTGAATGCTGCATATAGCATATATGTTTTTGATTAACCATTTTAAATGGCAGCTTATTTGTGACTGTAAAATTGGTGACTGGATGCTTGTCCTCACAGACCATATTTTGGAAATCAGTAGGGCTAATTAACTTGACTGGTCTCTCTCTCCATAAAACCAAATCTGCCTTCTCCATGGTACAAGGGAAAGTGTGTGTGTTTCTTGTAATATGTAATAGTAGTAATAATAATCAATGATAATACTTTGAGATCCCCATATGAAAGAAGCTACTTAAGTATAAAGCACTTTACCAAGGTGAAGAAATATAATTATTCCCATTTTCCAAATGAAGAAACAGAGGAACAAATAAACCAAGTGACTTAGTGGTCCAAGGCAACGTAAGGTATGTCTACACTGCAATTCAAAACCTGCAGCTGGCCTATGCCAACTGACTTGGGCTTGCAGGGCTCGGGCTGCGAGCCTGTTTTTAATTGCAGTGTAGACATCCGGGTTCAGGATGGATCCTGGACTCTAGGACACTGCTAGATGGAGTCTGAGAGTCCAAGTCAGCTGGCACAAAACTAGACATGGGTATCTAATTGCGCTGGAGACATATACACAATATTTCTGTGGTAGAGCTGTGAATAGAAGTCAGATAACCTGACCCTCAGTTCCTTGTTTAAGTTACTAGACATACTGCTTGTAGCATGATAAGCATGTTTTGTTATCCAGCAACTACACTCAAATATACCTTATGGGTAACATTTCCCAAGTACCATATTTTCATAGTTCCCTCCTGTGTTCCTTCTCTCATCTGAGTAGGTATCACTGAAAGAATTTTAAAGCATCCAATACCAGTGATTCTGTTTCTGTGGCATAAAAATCAACAGCAAACATGAATTAATAAATATTAATTAATGAGCACACAATATTATTAACACTAATATAGTGTGTACTCATCAATTATTATTATAATAAACATGCATTAAGTGGTATTGTGGTGTCAAGTATGCTCGCATAGAGATTTTCTCATTGACATAGATTTTAAGGTCAGAAGGGACCATAGTGATCATCTAGTCTGACCTCCTGCACATCGGAGGCCACAGAACCTCACCCATCTACTCCTGTAATAAACTCTTAACCCCTGGGTGCATAACTGGAGTCATTAGATTTCCATCACAAGATCTCAATTTTCTTTAATAATATTAATGAATGAAGCCTCAAAACACTGCTCATGGTCGGAATTATTCTTATATTACAGAAAGCCTCTCTGCTTCAGAATTTCTATGTGACTTGTCTAATGTCACACGATTTGTTTGTGGAAAAGCAGAAATAGAACAAAGATTTCCTTACTCCAAGTGTCATGTTTTAATGACTAGAACACACTGAATCCTTTAATAGAAAACCTCATAGTTCTGTAATACCATTCACATAGTTCACAATTTCAGCTTTAGTTTTGAAAGGATAAAACTGAGAAGAGATGCTTGCTCAGTTTGGTTTTCTTAATCATATAGTGCACGTTCTTTCCATATACTGTCGAAGCAGGGCCATTACGCTCAACAAAAGAACTGCATGGTCTCTTGTAGCTCAAACTTTGTTTGTTAAAGAGCAGGTATATTTTGAATTTTAAACTTAGAAACCTAGGAAATGAATTCCTGAAATTATTTTCCTTATGCAGTGCTGTATGATGGACACTTGATGGAGCCAACCAGTTCACAAATGCTTATTTCCTTCTGTATGGCAACCACCAGTGTTTGCATTGAAAGCAAGAAAAAAACAAGCTGGCACCTCAAAAATGTGATTGGTCTTGTGTCGTAAGGGGTGAGCCGGAATTATCATGAGGTGACTTCTCACCAAGACCATGCACTCTAGGAGTCAGTCCCCAAGTGCAGACAGCAAACACAGGCAACTTACATATGGAGAGCACCAAGCAAAGTTCTCATGCTTTAAGAGCCGCTCCCAAGGCACAAATGAGTGGGTATGGGTGGCTGATTCCTTATGGGCCAGAAGATCATGTGATCCAGGAGCCCAGCTGCAGAACATGCTTCTGCACGCAACTCACCCATGTCCCAGCTACCAATTCTTCCGACCTTAATTTAATTACTGACAATGAAAGTTAGGTGATGAAACTGGTTGCTATGCTAGCCTCGCCTCTGTGGAGACCTACGTTCAAATTAGGGTGACCAGTGAGGGAGCGTGAAAAATTAGGACAGGGGATGGCGGGGTGGGGGTAATAGATGCCTATATAAGACACAGCACCAAATATTGGGACTGTTGCTATAAAATCGTTTATAGCGTTAGAACACAGGAGGGGAAGTAACTGAGCTTGTGTTTTCAGTTTCTGTCCCCTCAAATCCCCCACACATTCTGCTACTGTGCACTCCCTCTTCACAGGATTAAAATGGTTGGAGAGTAGAGTGATGCTAAAAACGTATATGTAGTATACTGGTGAGTTTATTCTGTGCCTGGCTCAGTTCTGCATGATCAATCTCTCACCTTCTGAAGCACTTAGATTTAACTAGTGTATTTAGTTGTTTTAAATTTACACATTTAAGAGTATATAACTAGAAATAAAGGTGCTATCACTAGAATTAATTGGATAGGCAAAACAACATTTAAAATGTAAGAACAGAAAAGTATTCCAAAGAATGCAGTCTATTAAAGTACGTAAGAACAACAATACTGGATCAGACCAAAGATTCATCTAGCGATAGCCCAGTATTCTGTTTTCTGACAGTGGCCAATGCCACGTGCCCTAGAGGAAATTAACAGAACAGCTTATCATCAAGTGACCCATTCCCTGTCACCAAATTCCCAGCTTCTGGCAAACAGAGGCTAGGGATGCCATCCCTGTCTATCCTGGCTAATATCCTCCATGAACTTACCTAGCTTTTTAAAAAACATGCTACAGTCTTGGCCTTCACAACATCCTCTGGTAAGAAATTCCACTGGTTGACTGTGCATTGTGTAAAAAATATTTCCTTTTGTTTGTTTTTAATCTGCCGCCTCTTAATTTCATTTGGTGGCCCATAGTTCTTGTGTTATGGTAAGGAGTAAATAACACTTCCTTATTTACTTTCTCCATATCAGTCATGATTTTATAGACCTCAATCATACCCCCCGTTAGTTGTATCTTTTCCAAGCTGAAAAGTCCCAGTCTTATTAATCTCTCCTCATATGGCAGCTATTCCAAACCCCTAATCGTTGTTGCCCCTTTCTGAATCTTTTCCAGTTCCAATATATCTTTTTTGAGTTGGGAGGACCACATCTGCACACAGCACTTAAGATGTTGGCGTACAATGGCTTTATATAAAGGCAATATGATATTGTCTGTCTTATTATCTATCCCAGGGGTGGGCAAACTACGGCCGGCGGGCTGGATCCGGCCCGCGAGGCAGTTCCATCCAGCCCCCCCGGCTGGAGAGGCTGCCCCCGCCCCTCCCCCGGAGCCTCGCCGTGTAGTGCTGCAGCCGGGGCTGCGTGATCCTCCCTCCCTGAGTCGCACCATGTGGGCAGCTCTCAGCCCCTCTCCCGGAGCAGCGCGGCGGGGTCGGAACTCCAGGGGCTGGCTGGGGCTGCACGCTCAGCCCCTCCCTGGAGCCGTGCCACTGCGGGGCAGGGGGATCGGGGCTGCACGCTCCCCACCCCCCTGGAGCCGCGCCATGTGGGCGGCACTCCGGGAGCTGGGGCTGCGCGCTGAGTCCCTCTCCCAGAGCCGTGCCCAGAGCCCTCCCCCAGAGCCACGCCGCTAGGGCTGCGCGCTCCCCTGAAGCCCCGCCACACGGGCGGCACTGCGTGGGGCTGGGGCTGCACGCTCCCTCCTCCCCCGGAGCCGCGCCATGTGGGCGGCACTCTGGGAGCCGGGGCTGCACGCTCAGCCCCACCCCCGGAGCCCTGCCGCGCACGTGGCACTCCGGGGACTGAGGCTGTGCGCTCCCCCTCTTACCCCAGAGCCCGGCGAGCGCCTATGGTAAGGGGGCGGAGGGGGCTTGGGTGATTCCAGGGTGGTGGTTGGGAGGGTAGTCTGGAGGGGGCAGTCAGGGAGCAGGGTGGGTTGGATAGGGGGTGGGGTCTTGGGGGTGGTTAGGGGTCTCTGGAAGGGGCAGTCAAGGACTTGTGGGGATTGGATGGGGATTCTGAGGGAGCAGTCAGGGGGCGGGAAGTGGGAGGGGACCAGATTGGGGGTGGGGCCTTCCCTAGATGGCCCTCCATATAATTTTGTAGACCTAATGTGGCCTTCGGACCAAAAGGTTTGCCCACCCCAATCTATCCCTTTCTTAATGATTCCCAATATCCTTTTTGCTATTTTGACTGCTGCTGCACGTTGAGTGGATGTTTTCAGAGAACTATCCACAATGACTCCAAGATCTCTTTCTTGAGTGGTAACAGCTCATTTAAACCCCATCATTTTATATGAATAGTTGGGATTATGTTTTCCAATGTACATTACTTTGCATTTATCGACAGTGAAATTCATCTGTCATTTTGTTGCCCTGTCACCCAGTCTTGAGAGATCCTTTTGTAGCTCTTCACAGTCTGCTGGGATGTAATTATTTTGAGTAGTTCTGTATCTTCAAATTTTCCCGCCTCACTATTTACCTCGTTTTCCAGATCATTTATGAGTATGTTGAATAGGACTGGGCCCGGTACAGACCTCTGGGGGACACTACTATTTACCTCTCTCTACTTTTTAAGGGATGTCTTTTTGCCTCTCACTGCTTCTTTTATACTTTGTTGTTTAGCCACAGTGGCACTTTTTTGGTTCTCTTACGCTGATTTTTTTAATTTGGGGCATATATTTAAGTTGAGCCTCTATTATGGTGTCTTAAAAAAGTTTCCATACAGCTTGCAGAGATTTCACTTTGGCACTGTACCTTTTAATTTCTTTTTAACTGACTTCCTCATTTTTGTGTAGTCCCCATTTCTGAAATTAAATGCTACAGAGTTGGGTTGCTGTGGTGTTTTCCCCACCACAGGGATATTAAATTTAATTATATTATGGCCACTATTACCAAGTTGTCCAGTTATATTCACCTCTTGGACCAGATCCTATGTTTCATTTAGGACTAAATGAAGAATAGCCTCTCCTCTTGTGAGTTCCAGGACTAGCTGCTCCAAGAAGCAGTCATTTAAGGTGTCAAGAAACTTTATCTCTGCATCCTGTCCTGAGGTCACAATGTACCCAGTCAATATGGGGATAGTTGAAATGTCTCCATTATTATTATTGAGTTTTTAATTTTAATAGCCTCTCTAATCTCCCTGAGCATTTCACAGTCACTATTATCATCCTTGTCAGGTAGTTGGTAATCCTCTCCATGGATCACCATCCAACAAGAACCATTTAAAGTGCAAACAAGAATAAAATAGGACTGTGTCATCGCTCAAATCATGTTTTTGGGTTTTAGTGCCGTCATTCTTTACTTAATTGCTGGGAAATTACAACTGTATTGAAATCAGTTACAGAATGGATGGAAAGCTGTTCAAGCTGAAAGCCAAGAGTAAGATTTCCACAACATCTATTGTGGAACTTTAGTATGCTGATGACAATGCAATCTTTGTGCACTCTGAGAAAGATCTTCAGACTATCTTGAATGTGTTTGCGGATGCTTACACATGTCTTGGTCTCACTCTTAATATCAAGAAGACTAAAGTGCCCTATCAGCCCTCTCTAAATGAGGTATTACATGCCCCATCTATCAAAATCAATGGAGTGGCGTTTCCTCTGCCTTGGAAAGATATTGATGCAGAAATTCAACATCACCTGAGCTATGCCAGTGTAGCTTTTTCTCATTTATGGCACAGGGTTTTTGAAGATCACGACATTTGAACAGACACCAAGCTTCTTGTTTATCAAGCTGTTATTCTCCCAACACTGTTGTATGGGTCTGAAACTTGGACAACCTATAGACACTACTTGAAAGTCCTTGAGAAGCACCATCAATGTTGCTTTCATAAGATTCTGAAGATCGAATGGGAAGACAGGTGCACCAGTATTAGTGTCCTGGAAGAGGCAAAGACCACCAGTATCGAGTCAATGATCATCCATCAGCAATTTTGCTGGACTAGTCACATTCTCCGGATGCCAGACCATTGCCTCGCAAAACAGGTCCTGTTCCCTCAGCTGAAAGAAGGGTACCATAATGTGGGTGGACAATGGAAGTGTTATAAGGACTTATTGAAGGACAACCTAAAAAAGTGTAATATTGATATTGACAGTTGGGAGACACTTGCCCATGATTGCTTAAAATGGAGTGAAGTCATACTTGATGGTCCCCTGCATTTTCCTCACTGACAAGCTGAAGAGGACAAGAGGCGCAGAAGGAGGGAGAGACTGGCTTCCTGTCATGGTCAACAGCCTCCTGCTGAGCCTGGAAACATCTGCCCTCATTGCAATGGAACCCGTGGTTCAAAGATGGCCTTATTAGCCACCTGAGGAGTTATTAGCCATAACTCCCATGGAAGATGATCATCCTCAATAACGAGTGCTCACCCATCATATCATTGTCTCATTCATATATTGAGATCCTGCAGTTCTGCCTGTCTAACTGGCCCTGCGCATGGAACTGGAAGCATTTGAGAGAATGTTACCATAGAGGTCCTGGACTTCAATCTCTTACCTAGAAGTCTAAATTTGTCCTCCAGGATCTCTTTCCTATCCTTCCCTATATGAACCATGTACCTATATGTATCATGACCACCAGCTTCTACCCAGCACTACACATAAGTCTATCTAGATGTCTGGAGAGATCTGCAATCCTTGCATCAGGCAGGCAAGTCACTATGCGGTTCTTCTGCTAAACAATAATTCTCCCCCCTGCCCTCCCCCAAAAAAGTATCCCCCAATCAGTTAGGTCAATTAAAACTAAACTGGACACCTTATTTAGTAACTGGATTGTTAGGAAGATTACCTTGTTGACTTGATACATCTTTTCCATTTATAATTTCTGGATCCATGATCCTACCAAGGAAGTTTCTGTTTTAACTGTAATTCACATATGACACATTACATGTCATTCTGCTCTGAAAAATTATTGTCAAAATGTCATCTTCTTATTCATCAGACTAGTTCTGCTCTGTGTGTAGTCTGAGTGAACTGATCACTTAAGAGTTAAAAAAAAAAGTTCCCCCCACTTTTTACTTACATTAGACCTGCAGAACCAACACAGTTAAGAATGATCTGGATCCTATTATTTCTTTTACATAATTTTTAACCAAGTTTCAGCAGTAGGGACAAATTCCACTCTTGTTACTGAGTGATCTAAAGCTCAGTTCTGTAGCCTTCACTCGCATGCCTGGTCCCTCTGAACTCATTGGCAGCAGAATGTTAGAAACAATTGGAACAAGGTATTTAGGGATCTGATGGATTCTCTGTTGCTTTCAATCTTTCAATAAAGATTGGATGTATTTCTAAAAAATATGCAATGGGTCAAACAGAAGTTAGGGACTTGATGCAGAAATTATTGGGTAAGGTTCCACAACTTGTGTTGCTGTGCAGAAGGTCAGTCAGTTGATCATAATGGTGCCTTCTGGCCTTAAAATCTAGGCATCTATGAAAAAAGAGAAAAGAAAGCAGGAAAAAAAGAGAAATCCAGAGGCAGATTTATTTATTGAGATTTTATTAAAATGATAAAATGAAAAGGAAAATGAGACAAGACATTTTTTCATGTCTGAAGATCTTTGACATGTGGAAGAAGAGATGAAATACTGGAAGGTTATTCCAGATGGCAGAAGCTGCAGAGGATAATGTGATCCATAACAACACTCATGAGAAGAAGTAGCAGGAGTAGAGAGGGGACCAGTGCTACATGTCCACCACGTACAGGGAAACACATTTAGAGGAAGTTTAAAAACAAGGAAGGCATTTTTTAACTGAATCCTGAAATGAACAAGAAGCTAGCAGAGTTGTTTTATACTGCAGTCCACTTTTCTCTGTATGTGGGAAAAGTGGGCAGCATCATTTCACATATGCTGGAATCTAGAGAGCTGGGACTTGAGTAGAGATGGGTGCTGCAATAGTCCCGATAAGCAGAAATGAAGACATGAATGAGTATTTCAGCATAAGTAACAAAGAGTCCTGTGGCACCTTAAAGACTAACTAAAGTATTAGAGCATAAGCTTTCGTGGGCTAATACCCACTTTGTCAGATGCAATGAAAGCCCACGAAAGCTTATGCTCTAAAACTTTAGTTAGT
>ML677333.1:60567081-60650049 GCA_007922305.1 Dermatemys mawii | reverse complement strand
TCTAATACTTTAGTTAGTCTTTAAGGTGCCACAGGACTCTTTGTTACTTCTGCAATCCCAGACTAACACAGCTACCCCTCTGATTCTATTTCAGCATAGGCGACATCAAGGCAGTGTTGATGCAGACAGACAAAGTTGTGGAATTGACTGAAGGAAATTTGTAGTCAGGAAATGTCTCGGTCAAGAGTCATACCAAAGTCACAGTCAGATAACAGGTTTCAAACAAGAAGACAGAGGAGATGGAGCTGGGGTTGAAGATGTTCCTATTGTCTAAGAGAAATACTTTGGAGACAATTAGTTGCAAGATGAAGTTGTAAATTACCTTGATCAAGAAAGAGATTGTGTGTGTGTGCGGGGGCTGGGGGGAATTACTACATGTGTTCAAAGATATTTACAGCTGAGTGGTAGATAAAGTTAAAAGGTAAAGATAAAATGAGAAGGAGTGAAATGTTAGAACAGAGGGCTCGGAAATTAACTTATGGGGACACTTATAGAAGTAGTCCTGGTGCAAAGGAAGATTCGCTATAGCACATGAGACAGTGGTCTAATTAATAGACTGAGAAATATATATGTGAAATGATGAGAAATATAGCAAAATAGGGATATTTATATAAACATATAGATATGTATGAGAATTCTGTCACTGAGGTTAATTCAAAGATGGGGAAAAGGAGTAAGAGATAGGCATACATACACAAATGTAATACCAAAAGCAGTGGTTTGGCACAGTGAATGTAATGTGTGTGACTCACAGGAGTGCTGGTAAGAGATTTCTCTTTATTTCCTAACCACAGTCACACGACATGGTTCTAATTATGAAAGTTTATACCTTTGTCACATGACAGGAATCAGTACTCCACTGGCTACTGCAGGGTGGGCAAACTTTTTGGCCCAAGGGCCACATTGGGTCTACAAAATTATATGGAGGGCCGTCTAGGGGAGGCCCCACCCCCTGACTGCCCCCCTTAGAATCCCCATCCAATCCCCACAGTCCTTGACTGCCCCTTCCAGAGACCCCTAACCACCCCCCAAGACCCCACCCCCTATCCAACCCACCCTACTCCCTGACTGCCCCCTCCAGACTACCCCCCACAACCACCATTCTGGAATCACCCAAGCCCCCTCCGCCCCCTTACCGTAGGCGCTCGCCGGGCTCTGGGGTAAGAGGGGGAGCGCACAGCCTCGGTCCCCGGAGTGCCACCTGCTCGGCTCGGCTCCGGGAGTGGGGCTCACCGTGTAGCCCCGGCTCCCAGAGTGCCGCATATGCGACGTGGCTCCGGGGGAGAGGCTGAGCGTGCAGCCCTGGCTCCCGGAGTGCTTCCCACATGGCGCAGCTGAGACGAGGGAGGAGCGCGCAACCCCGGCCGCAGCGCTACGCGGCAAGGCTCTGGGGGAGGGGCGGGGGCAGCCTCCTCAGCCGGGGAGCTGGATGGGACTGCCCCGCGGGCCGTAGTTTGCCCACCCCTGGGCTACTGTGTCAGGGTGAAATATTTCCCTATGCAGAGGGATAGCACACGAATTATATACTACTTAAAACAGGATTTAAATGTGAAGTAAGGGAATTAATTACCTTCAGGGAGGAGCAGAGTACATAGGTAGGTGATAGGAGGGCAACAAATGTGATTGCAATATAGCTTCTATCTCGTAACAAGTAGTGGTAGAATGACATTCTCCCATAGACCCAGTCCTGTGAAATTCTGAATGCTTTAAACTCCCATTAACTTACATGAGCTTGATCCAGCCCCTACTCATTGTAAGGGAGTTCTTCCATTCCCTGAGTGGCAGCACTATCAGTTGCAGTGGTAACTTCTGATGGTCAGCAACTGTCTGGAGACAATGAGTTTCTGAAGAACCAGGTAACATTTCTGGACGTGTCATCGTAGGAACTTTTGTGATTCTGTAAACCAAACCATGCATAAAGCACCTAATGTGTGAAATCCTCAAGTTGAGTATATTGTCACAGCTCTGTGCAAGTCAATGGAGCAATGACAGAAACCTTACACGAGCTGAGGATCTGCTCCTGCATACCTTAGTTCTTTCTTGACACAATGATTTCATACTTAATTATTCTAGTGTTTCAGTATAATACATTATTTTGCTTTCTAGCACCACCCATCTGTGTTTAACATATCCATTCTGAGAAGTATTTGGAATTCTGTTCCTGTTATTTATTTACATTATACTGCAACATGGTCTAGAAGTTGTCAGGATGGAGTCAACTTTGGTCTTTGTGTGTGTGCATGTGTAGTGTGTGTGTGGTATGTGTGTGTGTGGTATGTGTGTGTGTGTGTCTTCTAAATTGAATTTGATTTACATAAATTTAGCTGGTTTTCTGTTATAATATGTAAGGAAAGGAAAAGTATAATTGGTGCTTTGGGATGCTGTTTTGCATTTCTTTACCTTAATTAACTTCTCTAACAAAAGATTACATTATAAAGAATGGAACTTTGCAGGCTCTTTATACCATAGATTAACCCCTTTTGGTGTTATGACTAAAATATTGTCAAAATGGCAGTATCTAAAGTCTGAAATGTGTCTACTTGACACACACAATAGTTCTATAGTATTTCACAGTTCTTTGAATATGGATTTCATTCCATATTATACATTGCATGAGTAACATTCTAATAGTACTTTTATACAGAGATTTGCATTAGAATTGGTCCTTTTAGTACTGTTACTATGTCACCTTTATGGATGGATTTTAGTAAGCTTACTGCACAATATGTATTATTCTTAGTGCATATCTCAGCAGATACAATAATGTGTCAATGGGCGATTAAATGCTCTGCTAAATCCCCACAGAAGTTGGTTTAAATGGAAGAACTGCGACAATTCAGGTCAGGACCAAAAGGAAAGAAACTTAATAGTGCTGTTCAAATGGAGGTGGAGTTGAAGGATCTGTAGTCCTTTTATTTACTTGCAGATATTCTAGTTTTGATACGTCCAATTCAGTGTCCTGGAATAAATTCAAATCACATGAAAGTAATAAAATTCTATACAGCAACATTATTGTTAATGAGTTTCTTCCCCCCAAGCCCCTTCTGAAATTCTGAACAGCACATTTACTGTACTGATACTATATAATTAATAAATAATAGTAACAGTTAAAATATTTAACCTACAGAATTTAATTTAATTCAATTCATTTTACTACCATTATAAATAACATTAATTTAAGAAGTTAAATACTACCCATTATGTTTCTGTAACATTATGACACTGTATGGGGCTGGGTCAACTGGAACATAGACTCCTTTGAAAAGTGCTGCCTGGAATTTGATCTGTGAAAGGTTATTAAGCAGACATACAGAATATCTGTCACCGAGGCCAAAAGATGTCACCTTTGCGGCTACACTCTGCTTGTAGTTCAACTGATCAAATAACATGTTTCTCATTTAAACCCAAATTCAGTAAAGCACTTGAAGACAGTCTTATTTTAAACACAACCTTATGTTCACTCCTCTTCAGAAAAATACTTCAGTATATGCTTAACTCCCTTTAACTTCAATGGAATTAAGCATCCAATTAAGTGCTTTGTGGAATCAGGGCCATAATGTCTCTCCACTTTAAACATATCTGAACATGTTAGGTGTTTTCAGACCCCATCTTTTGTTACCCTTTCCATATTCCTCATTCTTTTGCATTGCTCCACTGGATTTCTTTCTCTGGGTATTAGTGAGGGTGTTTTAATTATGGGTTTTTATAGCATTTAATCATATTTTATTAGGTTATGCAGCTCTCTGAGCTCTTGGCTAAAATACATATAAAACAAATATTAATATATTCCATTTTAGTTTTGACTTACTTTTGAGTATATTCTATATACTTACATTACAAAGTTTAGAAATAAAATAAAAAGCAGGTCAGTATAATTTATTGGAACCCTGGTTTTATGTGCAGCTGGAAAACTTCATAAATTATGACTCAAAGTATAAAACCCAATTGCCATTTATAGAATTCTTATTTTTGCCTTCCATACATATAGGGTTAGGGATGGAAAAGACTAGCTAAATCATCAAATGCATTATATAGAGAAGGTCTCATATCTTAATTTAATACTAACTTGATGTGAACCAAAGGGAAGATGCATCAGTGCAGCTGCCTTAGTGGCTGGTCACCAATGGCTGGAATTGGGGCAAATCCTCAGATCCTTTGAGAATAGTAGTGGAAAATTAAAATGGAAGAATCTTGTGAGACCCAGTCCCACAAAGTAAAGATCATGAAATGGCTGAAACATAGAACTACATTCTCTCTATAACTTGCTTCTGCCCAAGCTCTTGCCTCTATGGTACACAGTTTTTATTTTAATATGATATAAGAATGAGCTCTCACCTGACAAACTGGGGGGGAAAGACTTCAGGAGAAGACCATATTTACACAGACACACCTACTCTGCTTAGGTGCTCAGCAGGTGGAGTGGCTTTGCGAAAGTGATCAATTTTGGCTGGTTTTGAGGTACAATTCACTTTTGTATTGAAAGTGGGTGTAATGTAATTATCCTCGTTGTCTGGGTAAAGGGCAGCAGAACTGTACCTGTCCTGACTCCTGGATGGCTGGTGCCCTCCAATATGGGGGAGCACCAGCTAAATGGGAGGACATGTAACCTCCTCATGTGTCTTCTCTCCATCCTGCCTTCAGCATGGGACCCCCATGCTACCCCTGCCCCCTTCCCTCCACCCCATGTTACCTGTGGTGGGGATAGGCTCTGTCCTCCTGCTGCACCAGCTCCCCCACAGCCCATTCAGTTGCTCTTCCTGACAGCCAGGCCCAGGTGAAGAGTGGGATGGAGCTGCCTGGGAGAGCACCTGGAGCCAGCTGCTGCGGGAGAGTGGGGGAAGGAAGTTGACCCTCTTTGTCTCCCTGGGGAGTTGCGTGATGGAAACTGAAACTCACTTGGTAAGCAGGGGTAGGAATACCAAATCCCAGTGAAAAAAAGAGGGTCTGGGGACTGTTTCTATGGGGGTGGTGTGGCCTCTGCTTAAGGAGCTCTAGACACCCATTGACTCTCTCTGCTCCAGTGTTTGAGACAGAGCTGGTTAGACACAATGGAGAGACCATTGTTTCTGTTCAGTGATTACCCCCGAGTTGAATCATTGATGAGCAAGTCTAAAAGGAAAATGTTAGATGGGGGGCGGAAGGCGGGGCAGTGTTGTAGTAAAAGACAACACAGAAGCTGCCTAGCAGTGGGATTCCCTACTAGGGAATTGCTAGTGAAATTGCTGAGAGCTGAAATCATTAAAAGCTTGGCTAAATGGTCGAACCTCAGATCGCAGCATGGCAGAAGTGGCAGTATGTGGCCAGCAGCAGTAGCAGAGAAAACAGCTGCAGCAGTAGCAATAAGCCAGTTGCAGAGATGTGGCATATGGTGAGAAGTTGGACGGGCTGGGATCTAAGTTATTACAGAGAATTCTTTCCTAGGTGTCTGGCTGGTGAGTCTTGCCCATACGCTCAGGGTTCAGTTGATCGCCATATTTGGAGCTGGGAAGGAATTTTCCTCCAGATTGGCAGAGGCACTAGAGGTTTTTTGCCTTCCTCTGCAGCAGGAGGCATGGGTCACTTGCTAGAGGATTCTCTGCACCCTGAAGTCCTTAAACCAAGATTCGAGGACTTATAGCTCAGATATAGGTGAGAGGTATATTGCAGGAGAGGGTGGGTAAAATTCTGTGGCCTGTGTTGTGCAGGAGGTCAGACTAGATGATCATAATGGTCCCTTCTGACCTTAAAGTCTATGAGTCTATGTGTGGTAGCAGCAGACGTTGCTCAGTGCCCTCTCCTACCTTTCAGAGGTGGGACGGGAGCCCGCTTGAACACACCTCTGAACTCTTGGTCTTTGCTGAGCAAGGGAAACCAACTGAGTGAGGTGACGTGGAAGGAAAGGGGACATGTTTAGTATTCGATTTTAATGCCCCTGTTGCTTGCTATAAGCATGTTAAAGGGACATTCATTCATCAAACTTTCACAATGCCGCAAGATGGGAAACTAAGGCAAAGGATGCTGCCCAGCATACTGTGGGAGGAGTATTTGCTTATGGTTACAAGCATTTGAATTGTGGTTGTGGTGTTTTCACAAATTACCACTGGGTTCACTTTCCTTTTTAATAAAAGTGCTCTTTTGTTATACTTCAACTCGGTGCTTTCTCCTAGGGGTGGTGTTAAGTTTCTGCAGATTACTGTGTGGGGCCTCAAGCTGGTTCTGTTTTAAATTGTTAAGAGGAACCCCAAGATACTGACCTCAGTCCTTGTTACTGCTGACACTATCTGCCAGAAGGGCTACAGTTACGTTATTTTATTATTTAGTATCTAGAGGCCACATCTTGTATTGGCTCCATCGTACTAGGAGCTATACAAACACATAGTAAGAGACAATTCCAGCCCTGAGGCATTTGCAGCATAAAAGAGACAGAAGGTAGGAGGGCTAAATAAGTGCACAGAGGTGAAGTGACTTGCCCAGAGTCACACAGCAGATCAGTGGGTGAACCAAGAACAGAAGCCAGGTCTGGTGAGTTCCAATCTGTTATCCTACCCACTAGACCACACTGCCTTTCAGTGAAATGTAATTAATGTAAAGGAGGGGTGGAAACAGTGATGTGAAATCCTTTTATAACAATACAAAGAGCTGGATGGTGCTTTGAATGACAACAGGAAAAGATACACAGTATCCTGTTAGTTTAAAAAAAAATCGAGTTTAGGAAAATAAAGTACTTGTACTATTATCGCTATCTAAAAAGAGAAAAAGTACACTAGCATTGTATAGTATGTTAACAGATGGGTCACAGAATTCTTCAGAGAGAATGGCTCACTCTAAATTTAGAATTTAGTGATAGCAAAGTAAGCGAAAAAGTTTTGCTGCTTTAGCAGCATCAGAAGCGACTATCAATTTCAAGCATAACATTGAAACATATAAAGCATGCCATATTGGTTGCCGTGCTTTAAAACATCACCCTGTGGTGTTTGTTTTTTTTGGCCAGTCATTAAGAGTTTAGCTTTTTATTTTAATGTCCCCATTGCTTACTGTAAGCATGGGCAAGGATGCTGAACTTCCTGAGAGATTTCTTTTAATGCTGTGATTCATCAGTTATTTCTTTTTAATTATTACGTAAATATCTCTGATGGTAAAGGCTACTTTACTTCTGACTCTGAACTCAGCTTCCTTTAACATTTTTTTCTTATGTGGGCTGAAATTACAGATATAAAAATCTATTACAATTTTTTCCACTCCAGATACACTTAACCATTATAAAAATGTTTGAGTTCAACCACAGCCTCTCAATGCTAGCAACTGATTTATAGTTTTTATATTGCTGTGTCTCAACATGCTAGTCTTAATTCCCAATATAATAAATAGCAGAGTTCAGTAAAGCACAAAAGCTGAAAGTTCAGGGAGAAAAATGTCCATTATTAGGAAGAGGGACAAAATATTCAGTGCTAATAGGTGACTCTCAGCGTAACAGCAGGACAGGAAAGCAGCTCTGAAATGAACTCATTTAAAGGCTGCTGCCACAGAAATGTATGATGTAGCATATCACCTTGACTGTGATCACATCAGATAGCAGTAATAGCAAAGTTGGATTTGGTGGAAACAGAGTCACTAGAAACATAAAAGATGCTGCAGGAAGAGTCAGAGATGATTCTTTAAGCTCTCCGAGGAAGTGATCCAGCTCCCATTGAAGGTGATGGAAATCTTTTGGGAGTTGGCACAGATGCTGAGGGTATGTCTTTACTAGAGACGGAGGTATAATTACCAGCTCGGTAGACGTACCTGTGCTAGCTCTGATCAAGTTAGCGTGCAGTAGGACAGGGTAGCTGCTAAGTATACACCAAGGGCTTGTACTCAGATGGCTAGTCTGTTCTCCTGCTCATGCCAACGCAGCTACCCATCTATTATTAACACATGAGCTAGCTCAATCAGAGTGAGCACAACTGTATCTCCTCAAGTTGGAAATTACACCTCTGCCCGCAGTGCAGACAAACCTTGAGTTAGGACTGAAGCAATGCCTCAGCCTGGTGTTAGCAGGCACTGTGTTGTTGGAGGAACTGTTTTCCATATGCAACGTAGAACTGACAGTTGCTTAATCTGTATTCATTAAAGAGCTGAAACATTGCTGCAAGGCAGAGGTACTGCAGTTGATGATCTGACCCAAATTCAAGAACTGGAAATTACACTCCTCCCACAAGTCCAGCAAGCCAGTGAAGCACTTAGCCGTCAGTGGGAGGGGCGATGTAGCCAGACAGACTTGTGTGTCATTGATCCCTGGCTAGTAAAATTTTCTGCCAGGGTATAGTTATTGCCAGGAGAGTGACTGCTGAAAGTTACATTGGGGCCGAACCAATCCACACCCAGCCCTAGGCCTGGGGAAGCAGAGAAGTGGCTAAAAAGTCATCTTTTCCTCCTTGGTCCTTGTATCCTGCAGCAAGTGCAGCGGGGCCAGACTGGAGGATCTGGCCCAGGGATTTGTGCCCACAGGCAGGCAGTCATCAAAATTCAGTTTGTAAGTGCATATCTGAGTCTGTGCCAGAACAAGAGCTTAGCTATGGACAACCGTGGATGTAATTTTAGAAGCAGGTTGATGCTCATTTGAAAATTTTGAAGTCACTTATGGGGAAGAATGGATTCATAAGCGATCATCTAGTATAACACAGGGCATGGGATTTCCCCAAAATAATTCCTCTTTGAGCTAGGGCAAATCTTAGAAAAGCATGCAATCTGGATTTAAACACTTCCAGTGGTGGAGAATCCACCACAAGTTGTTCCAACAGCTAAGTACCATCATTGTTAAAAATTTGCATCTTATTTCTAGTCTGAATTTGACTAGCTTGAACTTCTAGTCATTGGATCTTGTTATACCAATAGTTGTAAGCTGAACTCAGACAAATTCACGTTAGCTGAAGCTAGATGAGGCATAAGGTGAAATGGAATTGAACATGTGCAGGAAATGCCAGGATATTTGCTACACGAAACCAAGAAATTAAAACTTTCTTCTTTCAGCTTCTTTCCTGTACTGGCATTATGAATTTCTGCACTTACCTAACCCGCTATAGAATCAGTAGAGATTATATTATTATTACGATCATGTTAATAAAGTAACTAAGTAAGCAATAAATGTGCAAAAAATAAAAAAATCTGCTTGGAACAGTAATCTTCCCTTCAGAGCAATATTCCCTTCTCATCATTTACTTTTGTCTCTTTCTCCTTTCCTGTCTCCATACTACTTGTCATTTATGTTATGGTAGTGGCCTAATTGAGACTGCAGATTCCTTGTGGCAGGGATCTTGTCTATTTCCTTAAAAAGTGCCACACAAACTAATCATGGCACTACAGTCATTATACATAACAGTGTGATAATAAGAATAAGATGAAGCCGCTCGCGCTATGACCGTGCTCAGATGACTTGATCCTTCAAGGCATGAGCTGCCTCATCTCCCCTGGAATTGAATACGGTTTCAGGATGCTCAGCACTTCACAGGACTGGGCTTCAATAAAACAAAGTTCCTCCCAATTCCTGCTCCATGAACATGCAGGATTTATAAATAGGCTATATGAAGTGCAGTAGCTCTAGTACTTGGACTTAGAGTCCTCTTGGGAGAAGAGATGGTGGAACAAAATAATGTATTAGTCCATGTATCTATCAGGAAAGATTTTAAAAGATGCATATAGGCCCCTACTGAGATTTTCAAAAGCACCAAGGGTCCTTTACTCCTATTGATTTCAATAGGAGTTAGGTGCCAAACATGCTCAGAGGCTTTGGAAAATCCCACTGGTCACCTTATCTGCATTTTTATGTTACTAATTATCTTTGAAAATCTGATCCTTTCCCCACAGAGCTTGATTCTTGATATATCCTGAAAGCTAGAAAAGTGCATAATATTTAGCTGAACTTTGGAAGTCAGAAATCACTCCTTTTCTATTTTGGATGTTTTTACAGTGTTCAAAATACTGCAGCTTAGTCTTTGATTTTAAAGAAAGGAACTTGGAAATAGATTCCTCCAAGTTAAGTCACTAGTTTGACTGCATTCTTCTTTATTATTTATTATTTATCTTACATTAATACCCAAAGGTCCCAAATGAATCCTTCCATTAAAATGCAATAGAAGGATGTAATAAGCTGTGACCTATCATCAGCCTAACTTCTGCTTGCATGCTGGATTTCATTACTCCTTCCTATGTCTGTCTTGTATATTTGGACTGCAAACTCTTCAGGGAGGAAAATGCCTTGTTTCATTGTTTATACAGCGCCTAAAACAAGAAGACCTCAGTAGGGTCTTTGGTTACTACTGTCAACTAATTAAAAATAATAGCACAGCTAACAGGCATTTATCTCACTGCGAGAAAAATAAGCAATGTTTATTTACCCTGATGTTTAGAAATCACTCTTTATTTGTTGTCTCCTAACATTTAGATTTTATCTGTAAGTAGCATTCTGTAAACTTGTACAGTTTACTATCAACAGTCAGTGTAAAGTTGGTAGGAAAAGATGCACCATAGACATCTTGTGGTAACTTGGATTTGTCAATTAGTCTTCAAAAGTCTTTGAAGGTTTTCAGAAAAATTGTCCCTTTTTTGACCTTCTCTATATCAATAGGCCAGATGCATCCTGGGCCTATGCCAGTTTCCAGATGCAGTGTGCCCCAACAGTGGGAAGTCCACCATCACAGAGCTGCAGTGATAGATGTGACATTTCACTCCATATACTTTATAAAAATATGCTTATGAGTGTAAATATGATGTAATTGGAATATGCTTTCTGCAAAAGGTCTCTTATGAAAAGCTTATGATCTACTGAGTGTGTTCATCCCATTTGTTTGCATGTATTATTTCTATGTCTGGAGTTACGAGAATAAGATATAAACTTGTATTACTGATGCAAACATATTAAGTGGAAGAAGCCATTAAGAGTGCTTAGAGTCAATTAACTGTGAATGGGTTTGTTTACTTACAAGCCTGCCTGGGTACCTGCAGGCCAGCCCTGGAAGAATGAAGAATGAGGTCTTACAGTGACATTTGACCATGTCACATGATACTGGAATTCATCTTAAATCTCATGCTTTTCCATTTAGAAGGAGGAGTGGGAACCCAACAAGACAAAAAATTCCTGCCCTGTGCCAAAGATATAAAAGGGGGTGAAACAGAACAAAGGGGGTTCCAATCATGAGAAAAACCCTGCTTTTCATATAATATGCCTGTTGGAACCAACAAGGACTGTACCAGGGAAAGGATTGGTCCCAGACTAAGAAGTAGTCTAATCTGTGAAAGAAGCTTATTGGAACATCATTGAGGGTGAGATATTATCTGTAATCAGTTTCTTAATGTATTAGGCTTAGACTTGTGTATTTTGTTTTGTTTTGCTTGGTAACTTACTTACTTACCAGCACAATCTCACAAGTAATAGTGATGGCATCTGGGGAGGTGGCTGACTCAGCATATTCCTAACTTCAATCTCTACTCAATGAAATCCTTGAGAAACTGTGGCAGTGAAAACTTCCTCTTGGGATAAACTTGCCCCTGAAAAGTGGCCTCTGCTATATCCCCAGAATACTGGACATTCCAGTACTTCTAGGAATGGCACATACTCTTCAAAATGGTGTCCCCTGTTTATGATACTGGACAAAACCACACCTGGACAGGGAACAAAGCTTAGGAAAAGAGGACTGTCCAGTCCAAAACTGGATGAATGGCCAATGTGTGCCTCTTCTACTCCTCCAGCCTTATTGGAGAAAGAGGTGAAGGAAAAAAGTATTGGGGGAAAGCCTTGGACTTGGGAGATCTGGGTTCAAGTTACTGCTGCTGTTGTGGTAATTTGGATTTGTCAATTAGTCTCTCAATGACTCATCTCCCCATCTGTAATACAGACAAACTAGTACTTCTCTACCTCACAGGGTGAGGATAAACACATTAGGTGCTCAGATATCATGATAATTGGGGAAATATTAATACCTTGAATAGATAAGAATCAGAGGGGTAGCCGTGTTAGTCTGGAATTGCAGAAGTGACAAAGAGTCCTGTGGCACCTTAAAGACTAACTGAAATTTTTTCAGAGCATGAGCTTTCGTGGGCTAATACCCACTTCGTCGGATAGAATAGATAGGTGCTGCAGCCCTCACTGAGGCAAGAATGTGCAAATTATACCTCCCCTGTGCCAACAATGATGGGCCTCTATTATTATAATGATTACAGTATACATTTAGCGATGTGCATAAATACATATTGTTCACACATTGTTTCTATGTTAAAATATTCAGGATTTTTAAAAGATTTCCTGGAAATTTAAATGCTTCAACTACTTTAGATCTTTATTTTTTGTAATATAAGCCCAAATTTCCCATTGAAATGTGGTTCAGGGATCTCTGTCATTCAAAAGTGATTCGCAAGAGCTGATCATCCAAGTGGGGAAAACAAGTAGAAATAGAAGAAAAGGCAAGAGTACTGTTTCTTGCAGGTAGTTTTCTTCAATAATTAATTATTTACTGCAATTTCTCTAGATGTGTTGGTTATTCTGCTGCTACAGTATGTCTGTTGCCATAATAAACTAATTGAGCATTTATATTGCTGCTACCTATGGTACAGTGCATCTCTCTGCCTTTGATTCTGGATGCATCCTGCAATTTTGAAATAACTCATGTGGGAATTTTGAGGCTGTTCAAACTTCTTTCATCTGTGACCCTCTTTACAGATTTTAGGCATGTATGATATTTGCCCCCGGGGAGATGGCTCACTTCAGAACCTTATTCTGTGGGTGAAGGCAATAGGCCATCCATTACCCTTTTCCTCCCGTTCTCCGGTTAATGACTATATTAAATATTAAACAGGGTTCTATCTCCAGAGTGCCTGTATAAGTGATTTTACATTATCTCATCCACTTTTGGCATAAGCTCTTCTCTGATTTCTTATAAAGCGTGTTGCTTCTGTCTAGCATAATTCAGAGAAGATCATGATTGATTTGACGGCCATTAATGCAATGTTTAATATTAACCTTCATCTTCAGTAAGTGAGGATGATGATGGAAAGAAGGGGAGGGGAGGTACTGAGGGAGATTGTAGATTTTTCCCATATTTTATTTCATATGCAGTCTATGCAGGTTAACATCGAGAGATTGTGGCAGGGTAGATGGAGCTGTGTCTGGTACATAAAAGGAATCCTTTGCATAGATGGGGTTTTAAATCAGGCATAAGGGACAAAGATGGGTTTAAGGTTAATCAGTGTTATGCACCCCATTGTCTCCCATGATGTTCTGTTCAATTGCTAAAGCATCTTTAATTTACAGAATTGTATATGCTGCCCTGCTGAAATGCTGTGATGTCACACTGGAGTGGAGAAAATTCTGGGCTGTGGCATTCCCAGAATGCTCTCTGCTGTGATGCTCCAGGAGCAGGGCAGAATAGCACTGCAGCGTTGAAGAGCATGTCAGCAAACCTAGAAAGAGACTTTGAAAATGCATCATACCTTTTAATAACTCACCCTCCTGCACAAGATACTAAACCAATATGCAGCATTTTCAGCATGTGAGAAGAAGCCGGTCACATACTCCCAAGAAATGTGACTCCATATGACACAGGAAGGAGAGAGAGATGTAAATTTGGAGGCTATGGTGGGGTAAATAGACAGTGCAAAGCAGAAGAAAGAGTGTTTTGGAGCATTTTGGTTTTAGCCCTGGTGTCCTGAATAGGAGAGCACAGGTGAAATGTCAGAGAAGGAGATAGGTAGGATCCGGACGAAATGAAAGTGGCCATAAGAAGTGTATCTCACAGCATTCAAAGCTCCACAAATAAGAGCTTGGGGAAAGAGCTCAGTGTTGGATTAAGGAATTACTAAAAGTGCCTTTTTTTTTGTTTAATGAAGGGACTAGGAAAGAAAATAAGGAGTGGCAGTGATGGGGGAAGGAAGAGAAAGAAGTATGGAGTCTGATTATAGGATTTGGCTGAGCTATGCTCAGTATAGGATACAGAGTGTGTGTGTGTGGGGGGGGGGGGGGGAAGATGGCTTTATTCTGTGCAACCCCCTTTTCCCTCCTAGGATACTTAGGAGCAGACAACCCACCTGTTAATAATGGAGATCCTGAGAATCTCAGCTGCGATGGGGAAGGAGGGGAGAATTCTCTAGTCACCCCTCTGCAGTAGTCCCCTTACCAATATGACTATCTATAGTTGGCGGTGCCTCCATCGGGCCAGACACTGTATACATCTGTAAATGTACCTCAGTTGCCTCCAGGAACAATAGTATAACAGGTCTTACAGAGGCAATAAACACCAAAAAAAAAGCCAACACAATTTTACTTAGAAGTTTTCCTAGCAACATACAATGGAAAATGCAACAGATTAATATCGGTTAACTGTTATAACTGTAATATCTAGGTCAGCGGGTGGTACTGCAATTGTTCGGCTACTGGCTGTAGCTTTCAACAGCAACACAAACCTAACTACCACTGTTATCATTATACACAGATCCACCCCATCCCTGAGTGTGCACTCTCCCTTCAGTGTGTAGTCCTGGGTCCTCTCTTGTGTTGGCACTCTGGGTGAGCAGGAGTTCAGCCTAGCACCCTGTAGGTCTGACAGAGGCAGCCCAGGTGAAAAAAGAAGTGAGACAAATTTTGTATTGTGACCATCTTACGTTGCCCAGCATTAGCTAGCAAGAACAGCTGTTATACTAGAGAGCAGCAGCCTCTGTTTCTGACAAAACCATGTTTCCCCCTTCTTAGATTTACTGTAGACAAACCAAGTTTTAACACTGTCTCTTCAACGCAGAGAGCATAGCCCAGGGCTAACTTACTCTTTCCTCAGTTGTCTGTAAGCCAAAGTCAGATTTGCTGCACAACCGATAGCCTCTGGCTTTTGGTCCCAATGCCTAGCTGCAGAGAAGGAGACTATGAACTAGGGCTCAGCACTAACAAGTTATCAACTGCAGTCACATGTCTTCAACCCCAATAACTCAACAAAAGGGCTTGTGATAGTTTTATTTGGCCCAGACCCCGAAGGGAGCAGAAGCTCTCTTTTCTAGTCCCTGCCTACAAAATGGAGCCACCTCTGCAGCAGCCTCTGACCCGAGAAGCTTAGTCTGGTGTCAGAGGGCACCCATGACAACATCCTGAGATTTGCAGTTCTTCAAGCCAGCATATAGGTATAGAGAGATCTGTCTAACTAGGATACCTCTGATAAGTTTCAGAGGTTCCTCAGATAGGGGCCCTACATCTAATTCTGTGGCTCCCCAAATCGAGGGCTTCTGCAGGCTGATTTGGTCCTGAGTGTAAATTAGAGCAGCCCCAAGGCTGCTGAAACTTATACTGTGCTGTCCAATAATTTCTTCCAATGTCTACAAAAAGCTGGATCATAGATAAATTCCAGTCATGACCCTTTTTCTGAACCACTCCTCCTACATTCAAGGCTACTGTGGACCATTTGGGGACTCTCTTAATACTGGGAATTTTTTGGAGTAGCTGGTTAAGCTGACTTTTCTGTCCCTTTCTGCCAACAGAGTGGTACAAACGGAGCCTTAATTGAACAGAGTATGTGACTCAAATGAGGAGGAAATGGGTCCTTTCTGACTCCCAACTTCCAGATCAATGCAGTACCTGCTGTATTCACCATGTCCAAAACGTACGTCCTAGTTTGGGACTTATGAGATAACTAAAGATTATTGCTGAACAAAATGTATTATTGAATATGGGAATCTCAGTGTGAATTATATCAGCTTTTCACTGCTGTTTCTAGATGACTTACCAGGAGTTATTCTTGAGTTGCACTTGCGTTAGAGAGAGGAGAATCAGGCCAGCTGCAGTTTCATATGCATTAGCAGTATTCTGGTTCTGTGGGCTAAATCACATATCTGGCTTACCAAGAAACAAGCATTATGCGTTGGACAGTTAGTTAAGGTTTTGGACTTCTCCATCTTAGCCCCTGACAGTAGTAGGTTCTCCAGGATCCTGTATAGTTCTTTTTTTCTCTCCCACTGTTTATTTACAGAAGGATCTAATGGGAACAAGTGTTCCATCGTATTGTCCAACTCCACCTTCCAGTCTTTTGCCATAGTTTAGATAAATGCAGCGAGTGGAGGTCTTTTTCTCAGAGCTTGCACAGCTGCAGCCTTGACGTGTGACATGTGTTTGAAATAGATCTTGACCTGATGCAACATAAAAATGCCTTCAGTCAGATAGCTGCAAGGAACCCCGTGTGAAATGAGCCTCTTGATTTCATCTCTCCACTTTACTGCTGTCCACCTATTCCCAATACTATTCTCTTCAGAAGCAATAGGTTATCTTAGAGTTGAATGAGCCTGCAGTCTGTAAGTGTCTCTTGGCACGCTCCACTGTAGGTTGAAACCTCCAGGTCAGTAGTAAGATACACTGATGGAGCAGCTGATTATAGCATACTATACATTTAAGCCTCACTGATTCCAGCCCAATAAAATAATAATAGTAACTCAGAACTAACTTCATTTTCAACTTTCACAGCCTTTTATAGTTAAATCTAAATGTCTCCTATATACTTTTTATTTGTAAACCAGGAGCTAGTTTCCTAAAACCTTAATTAATCATGCTTTTTGACTTCATCTCTGGTCCACCATGTCCAATATATTATTTGCAGTCAATCATCTTTGCTGAACAGGGTAATTTAGTTAGTCAGAAAATTTGAAAAAATGATTTAAAGGAGGGACTTGGGTCAGGTACAATACACCAAATGTAGGCTGGCGTTTTCACGCTTTCTTTAGTGCCAGTTGAAACACATTCTTTTTTGTCACCTCTTTTGTCATTACTGTCATGCTGGACCCACAAATCATCAGCAATTAGCTTCAGTGTAAATTGTTGAGATAACATTTGCCATTTATTGGTCATTATTCATTGGTTGATACATTGGAAGTTAGAAGCAAATGGTCAAATGGGCTAGAAAATTAGAATTTAATGACAATAAATACATAAATTAAATTAAAGCTAATAAAATGTAAGATATTGGAAACATTGAGTAAATAGGGCTGCTTCTGAGTACAAGAATATAAGACAGACTTTGTTCAGCATTATCTTCATTTCTTAACTAGAACAGGATGTGAAAATAACAAAGGATGTGAAAATAACAAACCATCTTACGTTGCCCAGCATTAGCTAGCAAGAACAGCTGTTATACTAGAGAGCAGCAGCCTCTGTTTCTGACAAAACCATGTTTCCCCCTTAGATTTACTGTAGACACACCAAGTTTTAACACTGTCTCTTCAACGCAGAGAGCATAGCCCAGGGCTAACTTACTCTTTCCTCAATTGTCTGTAACACACTGTCGACATACATTTAAAGAGTCATTTTCCTCTTAAAACCTAAATGCCAGTTAAGAAGAGTAAACCAGACCCAATTAAATTAGTATTTGCACACGCTGATATTAACAATTATTAAAGCATCAGTAGGGGGAGAAGAGTGATTACTGCAGCCAATGTAATTGGCCTTTTCCAATGGATTACAAGAAAAAGTTGACTTTAACTGGCTTTGTGCAGAAGAAATTTCCATTTACTTGCGCGAGCGTGTTTGTTTGAATGAAATTAATTCCCACTGGCAATGGGGAAGGATTTGGGGTTTTCACTTCCCATTATTGCCTGTATGTTGTCAGGACATATCAGGCATTGTCGCCATTAACAACTTGTCTGCTTAGTTTAATGATCATCAAAGTATGAGAAAGGATGACCGATTAATACTATTTTTACTCTAATAGAACAGCAGCTGTGGTTTGGTTTGCTCAGCATCTATTTTCATCAATTTATTCAGGACAGAAAGTCCATGAAAATGAGCTGCTTCATCCGCTCCCTCCATTCCCCTTTAGACTATGTTATTGAAAAGAGCTATTGGAATCTGAATAGCAAGTGGAATATTCCTTCCTTTCTTTTACTGAAACACACTCAGTTGTAATATTAGTAGATGACATAGGGTGCACATGCAGAAACATACACCATACACAAAAGAGAAAAGCATGAAACTTTTTACATGTGGATTTTAATTGCACTTACACCTCAACTGCTTTTGCCAACGTGCATGTGCTGCATTTGTCCTTCAAAGCCTGAGACAGATGAGAGATGCTGGACACATTTTGTGAGACTCTGACAAGCTGGGTGCCCATTTCTGAGTTTACAGCACTATGTGCTACAGCGATCATGATGGATAGTAGACCAACAGTTCTGCCTTGCGACATGATTTGAGCTTCAGAGAACTCCTTTAAGGAAACAGCTGACAGTATTTTTTAGCTGCAGAATTTCTTAACAGAAAGTTCATCACTGCCTAATTTTTTCCTTGGGTTCTGTGTTTGATTTTAATTGGAACATTTATTTCAATTTTTCTATAATTTTTGTGTGTGACAGCTTTAAATGGTGATAGCCTGAATGGGAATGGAATGAGGAAAATGCCTGTGCGTACCAAACTATCACTTTATATTGTGTAACGGTAGAAAAGAATTATGTGTTGAATTGATTGACGTATGGGTTGTAGACTTGGACCATCTCTGAGATGAATCTTTTGACCTGGGGAGCTGTGGGAGGGAAGGTAGAAGACAGTAAAAGCATAACAGAGTAATTATATACACATTATTAATTTTTCTTAGTTTGCGCCTTTTCAGATGGCTTCTGTGAAAAACACAGGAAATAACAAGCAGTTGAAAAATAAAATAAATGGTTTGTAACCTAATACCAGCCAAAACTGATCTGTCTGCTGGATACCTAGGCAGACTAAGGGTATGTCATCACTACCCGCCGTATCGTGGTGGGCAGTGAAGCTGCTGCTGTGGTAAAGGACAGAGAAAGCACCACTAGAGTTCCCACAAACTATTTAATGGGATACTATTTAATTCCTGTAAACTGCAGATCAACTTAACTGTCTGTCAGTAATGGGGGGCGGGGTGTCTCAGGAAATGTTACTTCCATACTAGGAAGTTGGATAAGGCATTAATTTACTTTAATTTACATATTCATATATTAATGATTTTTCTTGCCATAGTCCTCTCTACTGTTTTTCTTGGTTATGAATTATGCTGCTGTTGACTCCCTCATGGCTTATCTTGGGAGATGTTCTGAAAGAGCAATTCCTAATTAACTATTCATGATTAATTCCATGTGTGGATGGTTTTATTCCAGAATAAAATTTATTCTGAATTAGTTTAATCCAAAACAGTTTAACATGCAGTTAACCAGGAATAATTAATTCCCTTTAAATTGACACTCTACCTTACTCTGATTTTACTTTCACAAGCTTTTAAACAGTTTCAGGCTCAAATAAGGGCCTGCTCGAGAGGTTATATTTACCCCCCCACAGGAGGCCTATAAATTATGTGTTTGTAAATAACTGTAAGTGAGAGTCTAAGTCAGTCAATGTAAAGGAAATTAAGGGTGTTTAAACAGGTGTTTCTTAGCTGTGAGAAAGACTGGAAGTAAATACCATTATTTGTAAGAAAATGTAAGCTACAAATTAGACTGCTTTACACTGAGTCATTGTGACCCATCCTATGCTCATTGATGCTAGTGTTAATCCTAAATTAATGAGTGATACTTTCAAATGGGTATGATGGAAGAAAGTGGTCAAATTAGATTCTCTTAGACTCATTTGGATGCACTTCTGAATTTGAATTTGTCTGAGTGAAAAACTGAATCAAAATCAGATTCTGGGAGTGGTGTACACAGAAATAAAAAAATGACTGCTTTTGAAGGGGCACTTTGGTGCCCCCCACCCCATGGCCCGAGGAGCGTGCTCCCTGCCCCATGCAGCCCCGGGACCTGAGGAGCTGGCAAGCTGGCTCTCCCCCAAGTGGCTGTAGGAGCTAGCTCTTCCCCCAACCCCTATGGCCTAGGACCAGAGGAGCTGTCTCTCCTCTCCTCCCCCCACAGCCCAGTGGATCTCACTCTCCCCTGGCAGCTGTAGAGCTGGATCTCTCCACCCCCGAGGAGTTCTGGGCCCTGGCCCTACTGTTGGGGGCGGGACGGGGCGTGCCCCTGCTTGCCTTCCCATTGTCCATGACATCATCAGATCAGGGATTTGATGTCTCTATTCATCCAATGAATAGGTTGATAAGACTGGAAATTGAATCTCAGTGGCTTAAACTATCAAAAACTTCAGTAGGGAAAGTGATGAAAAGTGTCAAGAATGAAAACAGGAGATTCCTTTCTAAATATGCATAATCTTGAATAAAGAGGAAGAATAGCAGAAACATAACATATGCTCCCATTTTGGATCTGCGCATTCCCAACCAATGGAACAAGTAGAGTTTCACTTCATCTCCCAGGTGCAGAGGAAATACTGGGGCTTTAGGGCTTTTTCCAAAGACAATGAAATTGGTAACAAAAAATTGGTGGTGCATGGGTTTTGTTTGGGTGGCAGTCTGAATAGCTGATACCTAGGAAATATATTCTTATCATACTACAGCAGTTATTAATTTATGGTGCTAATCTAACTTCTTTGTTGGATCATTATTTAAAGTAACATATAGCCTCCTTTTCTTTTAGTAGATATTTATTGTGATATTACATTTAAGTAATGGTGCATAGAAAGGGCTTCTTATTGGAGGCAGCAAATGAGAGTTACATGAATACCAAATTAATTCATCATCATCTGCGCTAATAAAAAACTAGCAAATGAATTCATAATGGGACCACTTATTGTGCAACCTTTTTATCATAATTGTCTTTAAGAGGTAAGGAGAAGAACAATGATAGAAATCAAAGTAATACTGGAAATGTCCAGGCATAGCACAAAAAACAGACACTCAGTATTGCATAGCACCAGTATATCTATATATAGCTTATGAGCCAGATCCTCACCCAATGTAAATTGACATAACTTCATTAACTTCCAAGGAGCTGCACTGATTTAAACCAGTTGAGGATCTGGCCCTACACCTGATGAGAAGTGGTAGTTACAGATGTGTGGTGGATGCATTAAAGGGATGCAGACCTTAGATAGAAGGCAGCACCTTGGTGGGCAATGATCGGTGAGGTTTCTTGACTAATCATTGTCTTTGTACCCTTCTGTCACTCTCAGATTCTTTGAATATTAATAATATTCCCTTTGCATCTTAATATGCCAAATAATCACCCTCTCTTCATATACCCCAAACTTACATGAAATCCATCAATGTACGTCAGACAGGTGAGCTACTTATTATGATTTTTTAAAAAATATTCCCACCCCACTGTGGTTTGACCATCACCTGGCCATCTGGTGACCTTTATGTCAAGTGTATTGTCTGAGTAATTTAGACTGCAAGCTCCTTGGAGTAAGTACTGTGTCTTCCTTTTTATTTGTAACAGGCTTAAGTACACAGTTAGCACAAAATAATGACTACAGATAATGTTTAACAAAATAATAATTGATATCTTGGACACCATGGTTTATTAATGGAAATACTCAAATAAACAAGGAAATTGTGAACTCTGAATTAAAATGAATAAAAACAAAACCAAGAGTTTAAAAGCAATTATGTGTCTCTTGCTTTATAACCCTGCATTTACTGGATGGATGTGGCTGATGCTGAAGTGCAAATCTTCATTCTGATTCTCACTGTAAACCCAAAGCAATGTGGTCCATGTTGATGTCCAAGCTCCTGCCCTGACACTTCTGTGGCCATTTATGAATCTGCTCCAACTTTTTCTTCTTCTGTGATTTCTGAATTTGCTTCTATGAGCGTCCCATGAAAAATGATGGGTGGATACTATCCTACTAAAAGCAGCATGTGTCTTAGGTCTCCTAGTCTCAACAGTTCTGTATGACTGGTTCTGTAAGTTTGATTTATTTTAAAATCATGTGATTACATAAATCTATAGGGAATGATTCTTACCTCATGATGGTGTAAGTCAGGAGTAAATTCATTCAAGTCAGTGGATATGAGTATGATCAGAATCAGGTCCTATTGCTCAGTTGCTATTGATGCCAATCTACTAGGTTATGATCGAGAGGTGCCGGTAGCCCTACTAGTACAATAGAAATTAGAGATGGAGAAGGCTGCAGTGATCTAATAACTCTGAAATTGCAGCATGTTGTAATACTAGAGATTAAACTGATAAGGCCAGAAGGAGCCATGATGACCACCCGGTCTGACCGCCTGAGTAACCCAGACCATAGAAATTCAACCTTGATTTTAGCCAAAAGACCAAGTGGAGTGACTAATATGGCTAATGATATTCACATTGTCAAATATAATAGTTACAATATTAGCTTTACTAGGAACTGAGCCTCACTTGTTCAGAACCAGATCAGGTGGCCTCCCCATACACTTGTCCTCTCAAGCAAAACAGACCCTCTTCAGACAGATGCTTACATTGTCCCTATCTATTCTACATTTTACCTTTCAGTTTCACTATCAGAAATGTTTCTAGAACTTCATGGCAGCAGCCATGTTTTGTTTCCTGCTCATTCCAAAACCTGTAATATTAACTTAATTATATAATGGGTGTCATCAGATGTTAATTGTGTGTGTGTGTTCTCTGTGTGTGCTGTCTCAGTTCTGCGCAGATAGTTGGCACAGACCTCAGTCAAACTGCCCAATAAAACCACAAAACCTGTTTCAGTAGTGAAGGCATTTGGTCATATTTATTGTCAATGAAGCACAGTCCTAATGCCCTGGTTCAGTGGTTACAGGACCACTAACACATGTAAGCCTCTTGCAATGGACTCAGCTCAGTGAATAGTGGGACTTTCCATTCCCCCCTCCTTCTCTAGCCAAAGACACTCCCTCTTAATTATATACACCAATTCAAACAAGTTACATATTCCTCCTCTGATGTGGTTAGCTACCATCCATTATCTTAGAATCGTAGAATGATAGAATCATAGAAGATCAGGGGATCTTCTAGTTCAACCCCCTGCTCAAATCATCATCATCATCATCATGATTTTCCTATTACACTTCTGGCGTTTAGGGCAGTGACAAAGCTCCTCCACTCCTCTCTATTTCTGCAAGTCTTTCAATGGTTCCTCAGCTGTGCCCCAGGTTTTTCAGCTCAGCTTCCACAGCTCTTCGCCATGTTGTTTTCAGGTGGCCTCATTTTCACTTCTCTTCAGTTGTCTATCTTATTACTACTCTGGTGATGGAATCTGTTTCCATCCAAAGCACATGACCGATCCATCTCCAGGACCTCCTGGCAAAGATGGTGCTTGGATCCTTTTGGCTGCAGTGTGTCAATAGATCTTGGTTTGAGATTGTTCTGGGCCAAAAGATACGGAGGATTTTTCTGAGACGGGTTGTATGGAATGAAAACAGTTTGGACATGTCACACTTTCTCATCCTCCAGCATTCTGCACTATAAAGTAGTGTTGAAAATATGCAGCTCTGTTAAATCTTGAGTTTGGTTTTGGTGTTGTATTTTGATGATTTTCAGACTGTATTTAAGCTCCTGAAGGTGCTCCTGGCTTTACTGATTTTGTTCTGGATGTCCTGGCTTGTTCCACTGTCCTGGCTGACAGTGCTGCCCAAGTATGTGAATGTTTCTACATTGGTGAGAACATAATCCTCTATCCATACTGGTGATGGTGAGGCAATATTAAAGGTCATGATATCTATCTTATTGTGGTTGATTTTCAGTCTAATTTTCTGGCTGAATGTGTTGAATCGAGTTGTTTTTTTCCTGTATATAGTGTTGGGTATTTGATTGGAGAGCGACATCATCTGCAAAGTCAAGGTCTTCAAGGGACGAGAAGAGTGTCCATTTAGTGCTTCTTGGCACGGCTTCTGTTGTACGCTGCATTACTCAGTTGATGGCAATGTTGAAAAGGATTGCAGACATGACACACCTCTGATGTATTACTCTTTTGACTTCAAAACTGAGCTCACTGTTATCAACACTGCATGTAAAGTTGAAATAGAAGCTTTTGATGACAATGATTATGTGGAAAGGAATTGCACATGTCTGCAGAATGCACCATAGGCTGGTCTTGTGAATGCTTCAAAAGCCTTCTCAAACCAGGACCAACCGCAACTAAATCATCCCAGCCAGGGTGTTGTCAAGCCAGTCCTTAAGAACTTCTAAGGACAGAGATTCCACCACCTTCCTAGGTAACCCATTCCAGTGCTTCACCACCCTTCGAGTGAAATAGTTTTTCCGAATATCCAACATAGACCTCCCTCATTGCAACATGAGACCATTACTCCTTGTTCTGTTATCTTCCACCACTGAGAACAGCCTAGCTCCATCCTCTTTAGAACCCCTCTTCAGGTAGTAGAAGGCTGCTATCAAATCCCCCTCACTCTTCTCTTTGCTGTAGACTAAATAAGCCCAGTTCCCTCAGCCTCTCCTCATAAGTCATGTGCCCCAACCCCCTAATCATTTTCGTTGCCCTCCGCTAGACTCTCTCCAATTTGTCCACATCCTTTCTTGTACATAGTGGTTTGATCAAAACATCTCTATTACAGTGTCATCCTGACCTTAAAGATAAGGTCAACCTATTCCTGTTATCTTTGGGGTACTTGTTGGTATAGGAGTATTTTGGTACCACCCTTCTGGAATGTGTTTGTGCAAGTGTCCTCTCCCTAGCATGTTTCAGGAATGTGTGTGTTTTTGTAATACCAGCCCTGTTCTTGCCCAGTTCTGTGAGCGTGCATGCAGGCAGAGCTGCTCACAACCTGTCTCTTGCTGACTTTGCTTTATATTAGGAAGGCTTGATCAGTACTTTAATTCAGGCATCAGGCCTCACACCGGGCCTCTGATACAAGAGTTGATGTTTCAGGCTCCTTTTCTGCTACAATGGGTGGCACAGGCATTCCTCAAACTAGTTTTTTAACAAACATTAGTGTTTTGCTGTGACAGTATGAGGTTTTACAATGCACATAATATCTCTAGAAGTATATAATAGATATATACAGATGGACTTTATTTGCTTCTCAGTGCCTAATATAATGTTTGTTTGTTCTTTTGAGCATCTCCTATAAATATTGTTTTTTTCAGCTTTATTTCTTGATTTTTTAAAAATCTCTCCATTCCAGAAGCATCAACCTAAATGCCTAAATCTAAACTTTTTTTCCATGAAATGTCATCAAGTAACTATAGCCACAATCTTTTATAATCAAGAAAGGACATAGAGTCTCTGGCAGTAAAATCACTCAGCTCCAGAAACCACCTCTAATGACAGGCTTCAGGATTGGCTCATTTAATTATTATCTGTCTCACTCTCTCTGGGCTAGATTGTGGCAAATATACCACTGCCCTGTGGCGGGGTCAGGGTGAAGCACAATGTCTTCCAGTGCAGATTGTTTTTGTTCCTGGTGCAAATAGGAGGCATGGTTAAGGTGTTCACAAGTGTTCAGGGCAGGACATGAAGAATACTGCTTTTGAGGGAATTCAGGAAGACTTTTGGATAGGTAACCATGTAATCTGATTGAAAATGGTTTTTGGTTCTCCACAGAAAATTTCAATTTTTTTTTTTTAAAAAAACCACAAAGTTTTTAGCTGACCAAAAGTTTTCAGTTTTTAGCTGAATAGATTTTGATGAAAACTCAAAACTTTCCATAAAAAATAGATGGTTTTTGAAAGAAAAAACCCTCTAATCAAAACCCCAGTTTTCCATCAAAATCATTTTTAAATGATTTTTTTTGACAGCTCTAATGTTTTGATAGCCTATATTGGAAGTTAGCCATGATTGTTTATTTAACACCTCTATTTCTGCAAAAATTGTGATGAACTTCTTGTTGACCATAAATCATCAAAAGCTTAATCATACATCTCATTTAAAAATCAATGTGCAAAAGATTGAAAAGAAACCCTAAGTGACTTAAGTTCCCTCGGTGCCTAAGTCCCTTTTGGAAATGGGAATAATGCTTCTAAATCACTTTGACACTTTTGAAACATTTATTTCATATCTTGAGCTGCTAAGTGCACCAGAGCAGAGAACTGGCTCGTTGTACTGAGCCAAAGATAAAAATCATACATACTGAATCATTCATAGCACTTCCCCAGCACACATGGATTTCCATGAACCCTCTTCACTCTAGTATTGACTGGAACAAAGTCTTTTTCGATTGTGTAACCTGACAATCAAAACCTGAGATGGTCAGACTGCAGAGAATCTCTTTTTTGGTTACCCACTGATTTTAGTTTGGTGGCGTATTCATGTTGGAAATTGAGTATAAATCAGGCCAAATGCTTGTTTTCTGAGGTGTTTTTTTTTTAGAGAAAACGCTAGTTAAATTTGTGGGGGCCATAGGCTATCCTGATAGATTATTATCAGAATTTTTGAGGCCTACATTAATACAAACAAACCAATACTCATCCCTCTTTCTTGTCCCTGATAATTGTTTCTTCTTTTCTAATGGTAATCTGTAGTATATTATCCAGCAACCTTTTGACACACATCAAAGTTCTGCTGATGAGTTGTTTTCATCTGATTGCTGTCAGATAAAAACCATTAGCGAATATATGGTCAAGTATTTGCTTGCTGGCCAGTTCTGAGGAGGAGCATATACATTATCCAGAATGATTTCCAGTATTGTGTATTACATTTAATAACAATTCTAGCATATTTCTTTTCTTCTTAAGGAAAATAATGCTCTTGCTAAATTGCTCTTTCTACCTTCTGCCTTAGTTTTCTAAAGGAAAAATAAATAATTCTTTAATAATAAATAAAGATTGATCTGAACAATTTGCCTGCTATATTGTTTATACAGAGTAGAGAGTGGGGCAAATTCTGAGCACTTAAGGACCAATGATCTATTCTCGGGGTTCTCAAACTGAGGGTCGTGACCCCTCAGGGGTCTGGAAGATTATTAAGTGATGGAATGCAAGCTGTCAGCCTCCACCCAAATCCCACCTTGGTTTCAGCATTTATAATAGTGTTAAATATAAAAAAATGTTTTTAATGTATAATGAGGGGGGTCACACTCATAGGTTTGCTGTGTGAAAGGGGTCACCAGTACAAACGTTTGAGAAACACTGCTCTATTCTATGAACTAAGATTAAGGAAAGATAGTCAAAGATGAAGGATAGTCTTGTGGTCGAGGCACTGGGAATCAGAAAATCAGGCTTCAATTTTTAGCTCTTCCATACTTACTCTGTACCACTTCTATGTTTTATCTGTTTAGAGTATAAATTCTGTGGGGCGGGGAATTGTCTCTTTGCGTGTATATATACTGTGCCTGGTACAACTGGGTCCTGATTTTATATAGTCATAGAATTTCATGCCAGAATGGACCACCAGATCATCCAATCTGACCGTCTGTAGATCCCAGACCACCAACACCCCTAGAACCCAACAATCAAAATTAGACTAAAGTGTTTCAGCCCACAGAAGATTATTTTGTGCCATATGCGGAGACCAGGAGGGACTGAGATGCTCTCGTGCCCCCTGCAATGGAAGAGAAATGATTAAGTGAGAGACATCCAGATAATCCTGGCAAGTGACTCAGCACCCACATGCTGCAAAGGAAGGCAAAAAAACCCAATGACACTGCCAATTTGACTTTGGGGAAAATTCCTTCCCAACCCAACATAATGACAATCAGTTATTCACTGAGCATGTAAGCAAGAACCAGCCAGCCAAGCACCAGAGAGAGACAATGCTCAGTGTCACTGTAGAGCACTGGTCCACCCTGCCCACTGTCCTATCTCCAGCTCTTGCAATCCCTGAAGCTTTATAAGTGGGACATAAAAAATCCACTCCTAAAACCCCTCTTAACCTCTGCTGGTGGCTGACTGAAACCCTAACACATGAGTTTTTAGGAACATAAGACCTAAACCGGAGGTGAGTCCTAGGGCTGTTGAGCCCTGCTCCATACCATCTCGTTTGAGGTCTCTATGTACCATTGTAATGGAAATAATAATATTAAGCTTTGCTGGCTACTGAGTAGTATGGTAGTAAATTAAGTTCAAGATAAATATTTTCCTATCTGGAATCTGTTGCTTAGGGAATAGTAAGCATCCAAACATAACTTACAAATATATTATTTTTTCATTTATGTTAGAAAAGGAAATGAAAATTCTAAAATGATGATGGGCCTTTTGCAAACTGCTCATGATGGCTAACTCTGTTCCCATTAAACCAAATAGCAAAACTCCCATTGTCTTCAATGGTAGCAGAGTTAGGCAATGCTGGATTTGGAAAATGTTTAGAGAAAGTCCCAGGCTGCTGAACCTTATTTTAATGCATAAAGATATTACTTAATTTTTAAGGTCAGAATTCACACAAAGAAACAAATGTACAACTTTTTACACCTTATTATTCCTTAGGCTTTGTTTTCTTGGTAGGTAGATCAAACTTTAGGGAAAGTTTCATGTATGATTTCGAAATGAAGAGAAATTCTTCATTTGTTTTTCTGGAAGAGTAAAAGAGCCCCACTCGGCCTGGTCTGAGCTGTGAAATATTAGATTTCTTTTCCAAAAAGTGATTTTTGAAGGAGCTTGCAAATTCCAGGTAAGTGGGATACATTTTTTGGTTAGGTTTTCGCAAAACTAGGTTAAAATTTGGGAGGATATTTATCTGTTGAAAAGTCTGTCCTGCAGTGCTTTAGTCATGCCAGAACTATCTGGAATGCCCTTCTGGAGGTTTATTCGGGGACAGAATGGTGATTTGATACTTCGGCCAACATTGGCCAACCAGCTCCTTTCCCTCCCAGGTTGCAGAGCATCCTCTGGGTCAGTATGTGTCAATAGCCAGGTCAGCATGGAGGGAGATGGGGACCCTGTAGCTGGGACTGGGCAGGAAAGAGCTGGAGCTGGGTGACATTGGGAGTTGGGTAGAGGAGCCATCCAGATAGTGGAGCCCCTCATGGGGGGGAAGCAGGAGCTGAGTACAGATAGGGAGATGGGGACTGGACAGGCTCTACAGGGAGTCACTCCCAGCTTCCCTGGGCTTCCCTCAGCTTCCCCACTACCCTATCTTCCTCCCAGCTACATCTAGTATCCTCTAGCACAAGGATGTCCCTGATTTTATAGGGACAGTCCCGATATTTGGGGCTTTGTCTTATATAGGCGCCTATTACCTCTCGCCCCATCCCGATTTTTCACATTTGCTGTCTGGTCACCCACCCTAGCACCACTTATTCCGTCCTGGGGCCTCTCACTGCCCTGCATTCCAGCACTGTTGTGTTTTTTTTCAGGACTCCAGTGTTGCTGTACTGTATGCATAGATTCTGATTCTCAGATGCGCTGGATACTTACTTACAATGAAGTCAGTGTGAACTGTGGGTTATCACTACCTCTGAAAATCAAGAAAAATGCAAAATGCAGCTATTTGGGGAATGTGGAAAATTATTTCTTCCTTTGTATTGCTTATATGGGGTCACTTATAAACAAGCTGAAAACCTGTGGAGCAATAAACCAATGTCGTGCTTAATGGAAGGACTCCCAGTGATGCTGGTGGGTGTGGGACTGTGACTTAGTTTAGGATTTGTATTTCAGACAGGGAGGAGAGATCAGGTACAGTATTCCCATACATGACGGATTTTCAAAAGTACACAGTGTTGGCCTAATTCTCTTCCCAGTAAGATGCAATGGAACCAGAGCTGGGTCAATTCTGAGCACTTTCGAAAATTGAGCTCTTAGAGCCATACGTTCACTTCTAGATTTTCTAGTTACTCTGCATAGGGCTTAATTTTTAGAGATGTTGAACGCCCATAATCCAGTTGAAGTCAACAGAAGCTGGAAGTGCTCAGCACTTATAAAAAAAACCAGGCCCATTGTTGCCTTAGCCACTGCAGTAGGAAGCAGTTTTGTGCTATTAGTTTGAATTGTCAAACACAAATCTGTGCTAGAAAAACAAAACATTCCGACTGGCATCAATTAGTAGCCTTTTATTCCTGTAGTGGTACTTTTAGATTTTTAAATCACATACTAACACCAAATGATCATTAGTTCTGAGCAAGCATAATCACCATTTAAATGGATACAAGTAGAGTGAATAAACGAAGGATATGAAGTTCATTATTTCACTTTGCAAATCAGTAACTCTAGGGAAATTTCCATTTTAATATGCTGTTTATTTTAACATAATGACTAAAGGTTAAGCTCACATATATCCTGTGAATAATGTAAACACACATTTCTTTCAGCCTCTTTTATTATCTAAACAGGATCTCATACACAGCAGGTTATATTTATTTATTTACTTTGCACATAACTCCATTATTCATTGCTCTACTCCCCGAATTTTTACCATCCATATTGTTAACTGTTAGTGAAATACTCTGTAATAATGGTAGCGTGCTTTAACAGGATTGCTTCTATATCAAAGAACAGAGACAGTAGACTCTGATCCTATTCTAGAGCTCAGTATTTTATAGAAGACTATTTATGTTGTAGTCATGTGTTATTTATTAGGTTATTATGTTTACATCAAAAGTTCAGAGATCATGACCAGGTGTTATGAAGTAAATAGCCCACTGAGTTTCAGAAGTGCTTTGTATAAAGTGCAAGATTCTATTTTAGCTGAATAGTATAATATGTTATCTTACCAATGGCTAGCAGAGTGCTAGTGAACTGTGCTCTCTCTCTACAGTTTTACAATTATAAACCATTAGCTGTACTGTTGTTTTTTGTGTTGTGTGTGTCCACTGCCTGGTAAAGTTAGAGTTACTTAACAGTTACAGGTACTGGGTGGGGGAAAGGTGTTTGTACCGGTTCAAAAGATTTGTGCACTGTAGCGAAAAAAAAGCTCCCTAGCAATGGCAAATTGATTTAGCAAGGGAATAGGGATCAATGATTTCTATCCCTCCTAATGGCCTTCATTAAGGAATTAGAACATCCTGCTGAGAAAGACTGACATGCTCTGTCTCAGCTGGAGTGTCGGTCTGCAATACAAACATGTTAGAGTCTGGATTGTGAATTGCTAGCCACATATATAAATGTTCCTCACAGTCACTGGGAGACAGTTGTCACAGCCTAGTGAAAGCCTGCTTATCATTCATGTGGTCACTTCCATTACCTCTGCTCTGACTGTGCTGACCTGCTATTAGTGACTCTAATTTAATTTCCCCCACCAGTGTCATGGATTATTTCTTCCATTACTTGAGAGATTTAATTTACAGGGTAAACTCCATCACTTGAGAGACGGAATTTTTCATGACACAAGGAACAAGTGCTTTTTGAAGATTAACATGATACTGGTTATTTATCTTGGTCATCTCTAAGACTTGCAGTTTCAACATCACTGAATGGTAATATATGCACATATTGGTGCTATTTCTGACAGCCGTTCAATATCATGTGTTTTCCTATTTCAGCTAAAACACAATTTATAAAGAGGATTCCACACCATATTATTAGGAGACCAGTTTTATTGATGTTAAAGGTATTTTGCTGATATATACAGGTTGAAGCCTGTGCTTTGAAAATACTGACACCTAGATACCGCAATGATTGTAATACACATAGTCAGAAAAACACTCCTATCGGCTAGCACAGGCCTGAACAACATGTGGCCCGCACAGGCTCACTGTGTGGCCCGCGGGGGGGGATGAGTAGGGGTGGGGCAAGCTAAGCGGTGGGGTGTGGGGGAAGTGGAGCAGGGCGGACAGGAGCAGTGAGACAGCATGCACAGGAAAGGTGAGCTGGTCGCGGAGGGGAGGCGGGGGCTGTGGAGCTGAGCAGGAGGTGGAAGGGTGAGTAGCTGAGCCAGGGGGTGGGGGGATATGCAGATGAGTTGGCGACAGGGAGGTGTGGGGGGAAGCAGAGCCGGGTAGGCAGGAACAGCGAGCTAGCATGCGGGGGAAAGGTGAGCGGGTCTCCGGGGGGAGGGGAAGCTGCGGGGATGAGGGGGGTTAGGGCGGGGCTGTGGCGCGCTCCTGTGGGGCAGCATGTTTCGCTCTGCCCTGAGCCAAACATGTTTCTCCCTCCCCCAGAGTAATGCCGCCATGCGGCAACACTCGGGGGGGGGGGGGCTGCGTTGTTCTCCCCCTTCCCCTGGAGTAGTGCCACTGAGCAGCAGCAGTGGGTTGAATGGGGCTTGGGAGTCCTGTGGGTTTGTCAGGGGGTGTGGATGTGGATAGGGGTCGGGGCAGTCAGGGAGCAGGAGAGTTGGGTAGGGGGTGGAGTCCTGTGGGGTGGTTAGCGGTGAGGGGTCTCTGGAAGGGGCAATCAGGGGACAAAGTCAGGGGGGTTGGATAGGTAGGGAGTTCTGGGGGAGGGTCTGCCTGGCGGTGGAGGTGGGGATTAGGTTTGGGGCAGTCAGGGGACAGGTAGGGGGTAGGGTCCTAGGGGGGCAGTTTGGGTGGGAGGGTCTCAGGAGGGGGCAGTCAGGGGACAAGGAGCAGGGAGGCTTAGATAGGGGGTGGGATCCTGTGGGGGCAGTCAGGGGATAAAGAGGGGGGTCTGGGGTTTGGAGGGGGAGTGGGAGGGAGTGCATGGAGATTGGTGGGGGGGGGGGGCTTTTCGGCCTGCAGCTGTTTTTTTTGCAGTAATATGGCCCTAGCTGCTTTCTGAGCTGTGCAGGCCTGCGCTAGCAGATTAACTTCCCATGCTTTTTGCAATCAGAATATCTCAAAAGCAGAAGCGAAGCAACCCTTAAATATCAATGGCAATTAAATATCAAATTAATTCTACTAATGTAAGAGCATGTGTTTTATAGAAAAATATCTGGTATGCTATATCCATATTTGATTTTTCTATTGGTCCAAATGCAGCTGCACGTACATTTACAGCCTGCTTGAACGTAGTCATTCATGAGTGTATACTGAAAAAGTCTTTTGTTTTTTTATATAACAGGAAGTGCAAACATGAGCATTCTTTGTAAATTTATGCCAGAATGAAATAGTTCCAACAATTTGCAAATAGAACAGGTATTTCATTTTGCTTGCACTCTCTCCTATGCGTATGCATGGTGCATTCTTCAAAAATTTGCCAGCCTTTCACTCTCTTTCAATTCCCCACACAAATGAAGCTCAGCGGAATCATCTGGAATTATAGAAAAATAATGAGAAGTACTTGTGGCACCTTAGAGACTAACAAATGTATTTGGGCATAAGCTGTCATGGGATAAAACCCCCTTCATCAGATGCAGGGAGCAGGAAATACACTAAGCTGAATATATATACACAGTACGTGAAAAGATGGGAGCTGCCTTACCAAGTTGGGGCAGGGGTCAGTTCTAAGGAGACAATTCAATTAAAGTGGAAGAGAGTTATTGTCAACAGGAGGAAAAATCACTTTCTTTTCATTGATATGTAGGATTCAGAGGCAGTTCTTCTTTGATTTTTATTCACGTTTAATTACAAACTTGATACTGCAAGTTGGGATTCAACAATGCACCCTGTTAGGTGTAAAATGCTTTTCAATTCAACATAAACCCAGTTCATATCACTAATGTGTTATGCTATAGTGCCTTATTTAAAAAAATTACATTTATTTGTATAATAGTGAAATTATAGCATAATTGAACTGGATTTTCAAAGATCTGCTATATGATTTCTTTGTCCTTCTGCTGACCCTTTTCCTTCATGATTGCAATTTTGACAGGTGCTTTTGCTTCAGGGCACTCAGGCTTTGTACTATTAACAATGGTGACATTTTTCTCTCTTGAATTGTTGAAGCAAAAAAGCTGACCGAAAACTGTGAGTTTCCCCTTGTCCCTTATGTATTTCAAGGGGCTCTTGTTAGTACAGTTGTCATCAGTAAAGAGTTAGCATTCGTTGACAGTTTTCACACAGGTGTATTTGAAATACTATCATTATTTCCCATTTTCACGATATATAAGAACAGCCATATTGAGTCAGACCGAAGGTCCATCTAGCCTAGTATCCTGTATTCCAAAAGTAGCCAATGCCAAGTGCCCCAGAGGGAATCATCAAGTGAACCATCCCCTGTCACCCATTCCCAGCTTCTGGAAAACAGAGACTCAGGACATCATCCCTGCCAATAGTAGTTAATAGTCATTGATGGACCTGTCCTCCAGGAACTTTTCCAGTTATTTTTTGAACCCTGTTATAGTTTTGGCCTTCACAACATCCTCTGGCACAGATTGACTGTGCGTTGTATGAAGAAATACTTCCTTTTGATTGTTTTAAACCTGCTGCCTATTAATTTCATTTGTTGAATCCTAATTCTTGTGTTGTGAGAAGTAGTAAATAACATTTTCTGATTTACTTTCTGCAGACCAGTCATGATTTTATAGAACTCTACAATATTACCTCTTAGTCATTTCTTTTCCAAGCTGAAAAGTCTTATTAATCTCTTCTGATATGGAAGATGTTCCATCCCCTGATCATTTTTGTTGCTCTTCCTGAACTTTTTCCAATTCCAGTGTATCTTATTTCAGATGGGGTGGCCAGTATTCAAGATGTGGGTATCTTGATTGCTGTACAAAGATTGCTATATCTCAGATAACCAGACGTGGTAAGAACATAAGAACATAGGAAAGGCGTACTGGGTCAGACTAAAGGTCCATCTAGCCCAGTATGCTGTCTACCGACAATGGCCAATGCCAGGTCCCCAGAGTGAGTGAACCTAACAGGTAAAGATCAAGTGATCTCTCTCCTGCCATCCCTTACCCCCCTCTGACAAACAGAGGCTAGGGACACCATTCCTTACCCAGCCTGGCTAATAGCCATTAATGGACTTAACCTCCATGAATTTATCCAGTTCTCTTTTAAATCTTGTTATAGTCCTAGACTTCACAGCCTCCTCAGGCAAGGAGTTCCACATGTTGACTGTGCACTGTGTGAAGAACAACTCCCTTTTATTTGTTTTAAACCTGCTGCCCACTAATTTCTTTGGGTGGCCCCTAGTTCTTCTATTATGGGAACAAGTAAATAACTTTTCCTTATTCACTTCCTCCACACCACCCATAACTTTATATACCTCTATCATATCCCCCTTAGTGTCCTCTTTTCCAAGCTAAAAAGTCCTAGCCTCTTTAATCTCTCCTCATATGGGACCCGTTCCAAACCCCTAATCATTTTAGTTGCCCTTCTCTGAACCTTTTCTAATGCCAGTATATCCTTTTTGAGATGTGGAGATCACATTTATACACAGTATTCAAGATGTGGTCACACCCTGGATTTGTATAAGGGCAATAAGATATTCTCTGTCTTATTCTCTATCCCTTTTTTAATGATTCCTAACATCCTGTTTGCTTTTTTGACTGCCGCTGCACACTGCATGGACGTCTTCAGAGAACTATCCAGATGACTCCAAGATCTTTTTCCTGATTAGTTGTAGCTAAATTAGCCCCCACCATGTTGTATGTACAGTTGGGGTTATTTTTACCAATGTGCATTACTTTACCTTTGGGGATGAGGGATAGCTCAGTGATTTGAGCATTGGCCTGCTAAACCTAGGCTTTTGAGTTCAATCCTTGAGGGGGCCGTTTAGGGATCAGGGGTAGAAATCTGTGGGTGAGATTATGGCCTACATTGTGCCAGAGATCAGACTTAATGGTCACTTCTGACCTTAATGTCTATGAATACATAAAAGTAAACAAATGGTGACATTTTAGTGGAAACCATTGTACCCAAAATAATTGTTGTTGTTTGGTATACAGGCCTTCTATTATATTAACACCAAATACAGGAGTTAACTTATCTTCCTTGGTTAGACAATTAGTCCAAAAAGTCTCATTTCCTTTTCCTGTCAGTTCTGTTCTTGATACTGGGCTGGCCAGTGCAAACCCTGCATGACAGATGTGGACAATTCTGTACTTGTGTACATGGAAAAAAAGAGGACAGGTTCTAGTGTGATACACTGGTCTACAATTTTTTAGAAGTCATCTGCTTCAGAGATAAAATGTGATATTTATTATGTATTTTGATGTGCTGAATTCAAATATGACAATTAAAGCTACTGTTTCTAAGATATTTAAGATTTTACACTTTATGTCTATGTATATTGTGTAGATAGTAGAATTTTAATCATAAACTGTAAACCTAGGTCTTTTCATGTATTTATGGTTGCTTTACATGATAATATTTCACCTGTCCTGTTTATGTAACACTTTAAAAATCAGCAAAAGCGTTATATAAATAAAATGTATTATGAAACAAAAGGCAAAAAACTATTATGTACATAGTTTAGTCCTATTCAGTGTCTATTCAGCGCTTCTTGGCTTGTCTCTTGTATTCATTAAATGGAGCATCTCTTGTCACTGTCCAGCAATAGTCTGCAAGCATTGATGGGCTCCATTTGCCCTGATAGCGTTTCTCCATTGTTGCAATGTCCTGGTGAAATCGCTCGCAATGCTCGTTGCTCACTGCTCCGCAGTTCAGTGGAAAAAAATCTAGATGAGAGTGCAAAAAATGTATCTTTAGTGACATGTTGGAACCAAGGTTTTTGTATGCCTTGAGGAGGTTTTCCACCAACAACCTGTAGTTGTCTGCCTTGTTGTTTCCGAGAAAATGTATTGCCACTGACTGGAAGGCTTTCCATGCCGTCTTTTCCTTGCCACGCAGTGCATGGTCAGTGCATCATCTCGAAGAAGTTCATGAATCTGAGGACCAACAAAGACACTTTCCTTTATCTTAGCTTCAGTTAACTTTGGAAATTTTCCACGGAGGTACTTGAAAGCTGCTTGTGTTTTGTCAATGGCCTTGACAAAGTTCTTCATCAGACCCAGCTTAATGTGTAACAAAATCTTCCTTGATTCAACAAGTAGTGGATGCTGAACACTTTTCCTCTCAGGCTCCAATGACTGTCGGAGTGGCCAATCTTTCTTGATGTAGTGGGAATCTCTTGCACGACCATCCCATTCGCAGAGAAAACAGCAGTACTTTGTGTATCCAGTCTGCAGACCATGCAAGAGAGCAACAACCTTCAAATCGCCACAAAGCTGCCACTGATGTTGGTCATAGTTTATGCACCTCAAAAGTTGTTTCATGTTGTCATAGGTTTCCTTCATATGGACTCATGACCAACTGGAATTGATGGCAAAACATTGCCATTATGCAGCAAAACAGCTTTAAGACTTGTCTTCGATAAATCAATGAAGAGTCTCCACTCATCTGGATCGTGAACGATGTTGAGGGCTGCCATCACACCATCGATGTTGTTGCAGGCTACAAGATCACCTTCCATGAAGAAGAATGGGACAAGATCCTTTTGACGGTCATGGAACACGGAAATCCTAACATCACCTGCCAGGAGATTCCACTGCTGTAGTTTGGAGCCCAACAGCTCTGCCTTACCCTTGGGTAGTTCCAAATCCCTCACAAGGTCATTCAGTTCAGCTTGTGTTATGAGGTGTGGTTCAGAGGAGGAGGATGGGAGAAAATGTGGGTCCTGTGACATTGATGGTTCAGGACCAGAAGTTTCATCCTCTTCCTCTTCCTCGTCTGACTCAAGTGAGAATGATTCTGGTGCATCAGGAACCAGCAGTCCTTCTCCGTGGGGTATTGGGCGTATAGCTGATGGAATGTTTGGATAATGCACAGTCCACTTTTTTTCTTTGACATACCTTTCCCAACTGGAGGCACCATGCAGAAGTAACAATTGCTGGTATGATCTGTTGGCTGTCTCCAAATCATTGGCACTGCAAAAGGCATAGATTTCCTTTTCCTGTTCAACGACTGGCGAAGATTTGTTGCACAAGTGTTGCAGCATATGTGTGGGGCCCACCTCTTGTCCTGATGTCCAATTTTGCAGCCAAAATAAAGGTGATAGGCTTTCTTAACCATAGTGGTTATACTGCGCTTTTGTGATGCAAAAGTCACTTCACCACAAACATAGCAGAAGTTATCTGCACTGTTCACACAAGTATGAGGCATCTCTGCTCACTTTGGCTAAACAGAAATGTGTCCCTTTTGCAAAATCAAACACTGACAAATAAGAGAGCACGACACTGTATGATTTCTAGAGCTGATATAGGACAATTTGTTCAGCAGAGTGATGTAAGCTTCGTTATGATTGCTCATCCATGACTTCTAGGAATAACATGATGCAATTCATATCATGTATGACGCAATACCAGCTTCAGATTGCATCATTCATTGTTTTGCCTAAAAAGCAAGTGCTGTCCAAACCCAGTCATAAATTTATTCACAGATCCAGTCAAAGATATATTTTAGTCATTTCTGGTTTAAATTGAGATCCCTTCCCTTTATAACTCACTTATCCTCCGCCATTCCCATGTCAAGGGTCATATATACTGACCCAATAGCATATCTCGAAAACTAGAGCCAATCAACAATTTTAAGCATCATTTTCGTTCTCAGTGACCCAGAATTAGTAAAGTTTGACTACATTTATTTCAGAAGCATTTTGGCTGTAGAGCAATGATATCTGTGGTAAACAGATTAATCATAGATCAGGATCTGGTCAAGATCAAATCCAAAACCCATGGAAATCAATGGGGGTCTCTTCATTGGTTTTAGATGAGGACCATGAAATGGGATTTTCTAAGGTGCCTAAAAGAGTTAGGTTCCTGTCTGACACTGTTGCCTACCCTGAAAATACTAGCCTGAATTAATTATGTTCATAAAATATCTAGCGTTTTATTAAATCACCGTCATATGTGTCAGTGATTTCCCGAGACAATGAATTCCACAGGTTAATTCTATATTACATAAAGAATCATTTCCTTAGTTTTTTTAAAAATGTACTGCCCATCATTTTTATTGAACATCTTTTATCAGCTGAAACTCTTTACAGTGCATGGAGTTTCTATCAATTGGAACAACAGTCTGGGTCACATTTGATTTAATCTGCCTAGCTTTGCTGTTTGTTTGTTTACACAAAACTCCTTATTGGGGTGGTAAGGTGAGGCAATGCCTGGGGTTTACCTACTGGAATGAAGACTTACACTAGGACTCAGAATCTATTTCCAAATTATAAGAATTTCATTTGGATCCTAAAGTGAGACAGGTGTTGGTTTTACCAGGTGCAATGATTTTGTTTACATGGGAAGCTAGTGCAGGATAGCTAATGAACATTAAATTTTCACCTTGACTTATTTCATAATTGCCTCCCAATGTAGCTAAACCTATACATTTTAGTTTCTTACTCATCCATCTGAGTTAGACATAGTCCATTCTTATATTTATGTATGATGGGTTTCAGGTGACAAGCAGTTGTCTATTTTTTATTTTGCTCTATGCTATTTTATTTTTAGAATATTTTTTTCTCTTTGAAATATTATTAGGGATGCCAACTGGGCTGTTGTGGAATGATCTTGGATTTTATGCTTTATTGATTTTGACACAGTAAATTAGTTAATTATGATTTCCCTGTGGAAAAGAGCAATGTGTAGAAAGGAAGTATCGGCCAGCTCTTAGTGCATGAACAAGTTACTAAGAAGACCTGGATTTGATTCCCTGCTCTGCCATAGGTTTCTTGTACAACATTGGACAGGTCAGTAAGTCTCTCTGTATCTCAGTTCTGTAACTGTAAAATAATTGAGGCTAATAACACTCCCCTACCTCCTGGGAGTACTGTGAGGTAAATTCATTAAAGATTGTATTATACTGTAATAATGGAGGGGGATAGAGGGGAATATAAGCACCTACTAAAGTGGACTTTTTCATATCCATCTATCACAGGGGTGGGCAAACTGCGGCCCGCGGGCCACATCCGGCCCACGAGACCGTCCCATCCGGCCCTGGGCAGGAAGCTGTGCCCCCGTTCCGAGCCGCGCCTCAGGGACAGCGCTTGCTCCTCCCCTGGACCCGCGCTGCAGCGGCAGCACTCTGGGGGCCCAGGGCTGCCTGCTGGCCCCTCCGCCGGAGCCGCGCCACAGGGGCAGCGCTCTGGGAGCTGGGGCTGCTTGCTGGCCCCTCCCCCAGAGCTGTGCAGGGAGTGCTCTGGGGGCCCAGGGCTGCCTGCTGGCCCCTCCCCCGGAGCCATGCCGCAGGGGCAGCGCTCTGGGGCCGAGGCTGTACACTCCCTCTCTCCCACGGAGCCACGTTGCGCTGGCAGAGCTCGGGGGGCCAGGGCTGCATGCTCCCCCCACCCCACAGCAGCTATGGTAAGGGGGAATGGGGGGTTCCAGGGTGGTGGTGGGGGCTTTGGAGGGGGCAGTCAGGGAGTAGGGTGGGTTGGTTGGGGTGGGATTCTGGAGTGGTTGGGGTGGGAAGGTGGATAGGGGTTAGTGGCAGTCAGGGGACAGGGAGCAGGGGAATTGGGTGGGGAGTGGGGTCCTGGGGGTGGTTAGGGGTATGTGGAAGGGGCAGTCGGGACAAGGCGCGGGGGGTTGGATGGGTCAGGGATTCTCAGGGGGCAGTCAGGGGGCGGGAAGTGGGAGGGGGCTGGATTGGGGGCATGGCCTTCCCTAACCGGCCCTCGATATAATTTCGCAAACCCGATGTGGCCCTTGGGCCGAAAAGTTTGCCCACCCCTGATCTATCATTTTGGCTCTCTGTCAAGTTAATATTTCTAGGGCCAGAGTCTCCTTTTGCAGTGCCTATTTAAACTGGGTGTACAACATCATCATTCTGATTTGTACACAACATCCAGAGTAATAGTAATCAACCCTTTAGTATCCATGAGTCGGAGAATTAAAAAGCAATTATTTCTTTCCTTGGCTTCCTTGATATATTAAGCTTTGCATTACTTTGGGGTCAGCCTCATAGAGCATCTTGTTTTTTTTCTGTCATCTGTCTATGATACATTTGGTTTCCTTCATGACATTTGATTAGAGTGGTCTATGGTACTATGAATCCATCTATTTTTGTTTTAAACCATCCTGTCTGGATATATTAAAGTCACCTCCTTGTGGAAATTGAAGGGGTTTGATGGCCTTGTGAAGCAGCCCTGAAGACAGAAAAAGTATGCTAGCTATACTGTACATAGAGTTTTGACAGCAGATTTATCATCAAATTAAAGTTATTTTTTATACCTTTTATATAGATGGAGTTAGGAGAAAATCATCATCTGTCATAACCTACTAAGGAAATAAAGGAGGAGGGTAATTGTATTTCGTATAAATCTTCTTGTGACAATAAAGAAAGTTATCTCTGCCTCTTGGGAAAGTAATATGATACTTCATATTATGGTATATTGTATAGCTCATATATGTATGTCCCATGAGATCTTTCTAAATATTTTCCAGTTAGTTTGTTTCTCTGCTGATGAAGATATCAGTTGTATTACGAGCATTTCAATGGACAGTTTCCACAACCTATCCGAGAACACTGCAAATTATAGCAGCACTATATGTCACTTAAACCAAAGTGTTTAAAGTTGGATGCCTAAATCCACATGTAGGCATCTGAGCACACATGGTTTTATTCTCAAAGATAGTGAGAATCTTTAGCTGAAACTGATTTCAGCAGGGACTGTGGCTGCTCATCATCTCTAAAAATCACACAGTTTTAATTTAGATGCTTAAAAATGGAGCCAGGCTATAGGCCTTCAACTTTGTCATTGTTCTCTGTAGTGCATTCCTGAAATGACTTCTCCATCTGAACAAATGAAAAATGATCAATATTTTTCTATTCCTGTACTTACTCATTCTGGTAAAAACTATTTCTTTCTTCCAGATCTTATGATAAATGTTGTTTATCTCCCTCAGTATGTAGCACTGTCCTGTTTAAGAAAAAGAGCTGACACTGGGATGCAAAAGATCCTTTCTTTTTATAAATGAATGCCTATCTTCTGAAATTTCATGTCATGGACAGAACCTACATCAGCATCTCAGTTATAGGGAATGTCACTAACAGCAAGAAAGAGAATACGTTTGAACCTAAGTAGACCTCAAACTAAATATCAATCTTAAAAAAGAAATTCTCTAATTCATCTGGGTTGCCCTCACCTTCACACTAGCAGAACTGGCTTTATTTCAATGCAGTCATAAAACCAGGAGGTTAATATCAAGAAAATGGGCAAATTCCTCTGCTGTATCAAAAGTTTAAGGCTAGTTAGAGTATCAAGTTCCTGGATGCTAATAAGATACGAAGTTTTATAAATGCTTATATATGAATGATACCAGGAATCTGGAAGATAACATAGATTCCTGTAATGCAAGGAGAAATTATCTGTATTCTCTCAAAGGACTGTACATGTAAAAATAAAAGGGAAGCTCCTTAGAAGCAATTGTATTTGTCACCTCTACTGAAATTGCCAAGTTCATTGAAAGCCTGATTAAAGTTCTGACCAAGGTAGATCTGCTAATGATATTCTAAAAGGTCTCATCAATCTTTGAGAGATCATATGATGATTAAACAAGGTTATTTTAAAACAAATATTCTTTTCTCTGCTTTTGCACATGACACTGGTACTACTGGAATTGCTAATTAAAGGGAAAGACATAGTGAGGTGAGCATCTTATTTACAATTGCAGAAACACAGAATAATGCTAAGATTATATCATTTAGATAGTCACAAAATATCTGTCTATTTGTAACACAGTCCTTGGTGGTTCCTCCCACAGGGGGTGGGACAACTTGACAAGACCCAGTTATCTATCCGGGTTGATCACACCCGCCCCATTTCCCTAGTACTCTCTGGGAGGGGCTCTGCACTTTCTGGGCCTTCTAAATCTCTCTGGCCAGGAGATTGAAATGAAAGTCACAAGCCTCAAAGCCTTCAGGGCTACTCCCAGGTCCCTGGACTGGAACCCGAAGTAGAGGGTGGGCCCGGATTCCCCTACCTGCCTTTGCTATTCAAGTCAGACATCTCCAGCACTGCACCTGGAGTAGACTAAATAAACATTTAAGTAAAAAAATAATACCCCAAATAAATGAGGGGCAGTCCTTCAGAACCCCACTCCAGGCCATAATATTGAGCCAATTGCCTTCTGTCTCTCCCCTACTTAGTGTCCAAAGATTGGAGGAAGAAAAATAGAATTTGAGCACAGTCCACACATGAGTTGAACTAACAGGCCTTTAAAAAGTACACAAGAATGGTCATACTGGGTCAGACCAATATCCTGACAGTGGCCAGTGCCATTTGCTTCAGAGGGAATGAACAGAACAAAATAAGTTTGAGTGATCCATCCCCTGTCATCCAGTCCCAGATTCTGGCAGTTTGAGGTTTAAGGACATCCAGAGCATGGGATTGCATCTCTGATCATCTTGCATAATAGCCACCTATCGTCCATGAGCTTAGTTAATTCTGTTTTGAACCCTATTATATTTTTGGTCTGCACAACACCACATGGTAACGAGTTCCACAGGCTGACTGTGTTTTATGAGAAGTACTTCCTTTTGTGCCTATTAATTTCATTGGATGACCCTGAGTTCCTGTGTTATGTGAATGGGCAAATGACATTTATCTGTTCACTTTTTCTGTACCATTCATGATTTTATAGCTGTCTTTCATATCCCCCTTAATAGTGTCTTTTTAAGGTGACAGTCCCAGTCTTCTAAATCTATCCTCAGATGGAAGTTATTCCGCACCCATAATCTCTTATGTTGCCTTCTCTGTAGTTTTTGCAATTCTAATATATCTTTTTTGAGCTAGGGCAACCAGAGCTGTAGTATTCAAGCTCTGGGTGTACCATGGATTTATATAGTGGAATTATGTTATTTTCTGTTTTAATATCTATCGCTTTCCTGATGGTTCTTAATGTTCTGTGAGTTTGTTTGACTGTGACTGCACATTGAACAGATGTTTTCAGGGAACTATCCATGATGACTCCATGATCGCTTTCTTGAGTGGTAACGTCTAATTTAGACCCCATCATTTTGTATGTATAGTTGTATTGTATATTGATATTAGACCCACACTCCTATAAAGGTCATGTAAACTGGATAGCTTTTATGGATCCTCTTATTAAATCTTAATATTAGGAGTGAGCCTAGCATACAAAAACATAATCAGCATTTGTAATTAAATAAGAACATAATTCATAAACCTGATTATAATTGCAGTGTTTTATAGCCCTTTTCCAGAAATCAGCCCCAGCACTGTGAGTGTAATGTAAGGAATTTTGTACACAGCATAATTTGGAAATCGGTTATTATATGTATTGTAGGAATTTTAAATCCATTGTGGCATTTATAAATGTGTTTCCTTACAGATAAAACAGATGTTTAGTATGTTAAGCTGATCCAAACAAAAGCTTTAAAATGATTTTTATTGAAGATAAAGTAGAAATAATGGTCTAAATTAAAACAGCAAAATCAAATCAAATCATAGTTCATGCTCAGACTCCATCCTTAGCAGCTTTCCCCATTTAGTGGGCTAAAATATTTGAAATGCAGAGCACACATCCATCCTCCATCACTCCTATATGACTATAGACTCCTCTAACACTCCTTTACAAGTTAAGCTAGCATGCAACTAATTAGAATATCATGCCAGTTAAAGTATAATTCACACATTAGCATAGAATTTCCCTGAATGTGATGAATCTGAGTGATGTCTTTAGCAAACTAGATTGTAATAGCTCCCCTGATGCCTGTAACATCTAACTCTTCCAAGATTATGGTATTTCAAACATATTTAGTTCATGGATTATAGGCCAGTAGACCAAAACAGTTCCTATTGATTTATTATGGCCATGAGGTACATTGCTTTTTCCAGGATTCCATTTACTAAAATATATTGCTAGGATTATACTGAATCCCAAAGTCTTATTTTAACAGGGAGTAAATTAGAAATGTTTCATTACAAAATCAGAGCATTTTGCTGTCATTAAGATTAGAGTAATGTTGCAAACATTTTCAGATTATTGGGAGCTAAGATTCTGACTCAGACTGCATACCAACATAAGGGAAAAGAGGGAGTAAAAGTAACAATCCCTCTACTGCCTCTACATTGGCTATGTGACCTCCAGTCCAGGCCCAAGGAATAGAGCTAGATTGAAAACTTGAATTCCATTTCACCATTTCACCCCAGTGTTCAAGGTTTCAAAATTTGTTTTCATTCCAGACTGGAATTATGCATGTTTTCCTGCAACATAATAGCACAGAAACATCTGTTTTCAGATTGAAAAGGTCAGGTTTTCCATTCTGGACTGACTCTCTCTCTGGGAGTGACTGGAGAGTTCATGCTGGACCTCAGAAATCTTCCCTTGAAAACTTCATTAGAATCAATACATCACTGTAAAAGATTTTGGCGGAGACAAACCAGCATATTTTGACACAAAAGAAAAGAAAAAACAAACAAACAAAAAACCCAACCAACCAAAACAAACAAATCCAACCATCACACATTTATCTGAAAATGTCTCAGTCAGCTCTGCTGAACAGAAACTGAGGCTGTTCACCCCTTTACTCCTCCTGCCCCTCAAAGCAGGTGAATGGAGAGTGAGTGGAACAGAAGGACAGAAAATGAATGAAACCTTAGCTCCTCCACACTTTCCACTTTGATGTCCAGAGAAACTGAGCTGGAGGTGAGCAGTACATGACTGCCGGTACAGGCCAGCAGCAAACTAGTACCCCTTTAGAGCTAGGGTGACCAGACAGCAAGTATGAAAAATCAGGACAGTGGATGGGGGTAAAGGAGCCTATATAAGAAAAAGAACCCAAAATCGGGACAGTCCCTGTAAAATTGGGACATCTGGTCACCCTACTTGGAGCCAAGAGGAAGCCGTGGAGGCATTGTAACTTGCATCTCAGAGTCACAGTGCTCCAGGGGCTACTCCAGCTTGAGCACTCCCTGCCCCCTTTGCTCATGGTTATGCCTAAAGACATAATCTATCCCTTATATTTGCAACCTGTACATTGCTTGTTCCCCTTCACTTGCATGGTTTTTCTTCCATGCTCTGGTTGTTCAATAGTGGCATCATATGACATTATAACTCCTCTCAGTAACCTTGGAGATCCCCTTCATAGTTTGTTTGGCATCTTATTCACATATTCCTCTTTGTCACAAGGTGACTTGCCCTTGGGCTGGAGAGCCAGGGACCCTGCCAAGCCTGATTACAGGACGAGCACCAGGTGAGAGGAATCAGTCAATTTCCTATAAAGAGAAGAGAGTGGCTGCAGTAAACTGTATTGAGACTGTAGAGGATGAGAGAGGTCCCTGCAGGGAAGATCTTGAGACCAAGGAAACTGCTCCAGCTAGGAAGGGCTGGGAGTAACCTGCTAAGGCAGGATGGACTCAAACTGGACATGGGCAGTTTGGGTTGTACTCACCTGAAGGCTGGAGGGAAGACTTTAGAGTTTAATTTTAAAGTTTCAGTTCATAAATGAGAATTTAAGAGAAAAAACATAAGGAGTTTTTTTGGGAATTCAAGAACAGAAACTGAGGTGGGGAGCTGTGTGTAAAGCTACCCTGGGTTACTAGGTGCACTGTAAGATGGTTGCTCATCTACAATCTGCCTAATCTTTCACTCACATACCCAGACAAAAACAATGCTTTGTCTCTGTGAGAAATGTACAACTAATTTATGTATTTCAGACTCTAAAATATACCGATTTATAAATCTAATTTATTACAAGGAAACCTACCCACATGATTTTGAATATATAATATTTGTTTAATTGAAGCCTCATACTATCAAAAAAGCACTGTCTAATATGTTTCTCTCACTATGGAAATGGAATTCAGTTGTCCTTAATGATTTTCATCTAATCAGAAATTGGGATCATCCTTTTAAAGACAAAATGAAGCAAATGTTGTTCATTAAAACAATTCTACCTTAACACAGGAAAGCATAAGAATTCTGCTATGTATCACCAAACAGTCTTTAAGATGAAAACAAACCAAACCAAACCCTCAAGCTTTGACTTTAAACTCTTGTGAGTTAGTAAGGCACTACCAAGACATTTCAGCTGGGGGGTGTGTGTGTGTGTATACTGTTGATATTGCATAAAACATCTTGATGAGAGTTTAGAAGAACGTTTAAAGCATAATCACTGCAGTGACTGCCTAGAAATGTGTAAACAGGAAGAAAAATGAGACATTGAAAAGAGAGACAACCTCTTAGTCTTGTGGATTTGATGGCAGTTGTAGAGCTTTGTTATTATTATTAATGATGTAGGTGGAAATCACAAATATCCTGTGAAGTGTGACAAGCTTTATAGTTCCAGGACGCCATAACAGTAACTATGTAATCTTTGTAATAGTGTCCCCTACACTCAAGGCATTTTTCATGCTTTACTGTCTTAATGCAGTTGTACCTAATTAGTGAGGCAAGCAGTTGCCAAGACAGTACGTTGCACACTTCATATTTTTAAACTTGTTGATTTAAGAACACAGCTGGCTTTAAGTACGTTTGACAACTGAGCTGGACCTACAGTGCTAGCAATGCAGCATCTTGGTTAGTAGCATTTCCGTAGTCCCTGGTGGCAGCACCTGTAACTCTGTGTTCCACTGGAGACCAAGCAAATGTCACAATTCACGCCCCCCACCCCCCCAAAAAAGGCAGGAAAGAAAGATGCTAGGTAAGTCAGATTTTTTTTAAAGTGCTTACAAAGTCAATATTGAACTATGATAAATGGAGAAATAGAACTAAGTAAAGATTCGGAAGTGACATATTTCTATTGCAGTCTGTCATATAATATTAATAGAACCATCCGGGAAGGGTGTGGAAACGAAGATTGTTATTTTAAAGAAAAACAGAGCCACAAAAACTGAACTCCTGCTGAACAACCTGAACGTGGGAATTAGATTTTTTTAAAACCTGAAAAATAACAGTTGTGTGCAAACTTAAGAATATATGGTGTCATGCAAAGATGTAATTTAAAAAGTCCCACTGGGTTTGCCAAATGAAGGATTTATGATTATGATGGGGTTGAGCCCATTGGAGCCGACGTGATAGCTAAATTAATAAAAGCATGTACACGGAAGGATCTGATAATCTGTCATACCTATAACTCCTCAGAAGAATTAATTTTGTAAGTGGAAAAAATAGTTAAAATGTAACTGAGAGTGGTCAGCTTTATTAGTTATTGTATTTAACATAGGTGTTTATACCAAATGCTTATAGTAAAACCAACCACAAATTTGGAAAACTTGAGATTTACATGCAGACTTTGTCGCTAGCTCCTAGATCTAGACCAACCTGAAACAAAATCCCAGATTTGAACATATTGGTTAACTAGGATCCAGATCTAAATCTGAACTGTGCACATTGGAAAAGAACTGTCTTTCGTACCTCACAAAATACTAATCTAGATTTTTTTATTCCCAATTTATTTTTAAAATACCATGGAATCAAAAACTATGTTTTACATTCTCATGTACATGTAGAAATATTGGCCTGGATCATGTGCTTCCATGGAAAAAATCTCCATGAGGACCCTCTCATGAAGTTCCTCTCCTAACATTTCATTTTTTTGATTGGGGAAAGAGTGTTGCTCCTTTTGGAATAGCGCAGAAGAACCACCCCCTCACCCTGGTGGATTCCTATCCACATGGAAGCCTTCTGTTTCTTCAGATGATCTTACTCCTCAGCCTTGGCAACATGGATGCATGCAGCCTTGGCAAAAAATCATGCTTCTAACAACTCTCCTTGGCCACCTAAGATGTGCAGGGTGTGTGGTTAAGAGAAAAAAATAATACACCCTTCAGCTGTATTGTTTTTTTAAAAATCTCCATGGGGACAGGGGGATGATGTATGTTCCCCAAGCACTATTCCCACTCCCCATCTATCCACTACTCTTGTGACCATACACCCATCTCTGACCATACCCTTATGTGGATTCTGAACCGATGGAACATTCTTCACTGAGTCCAAATAAGATAAGGAATAGTGCTGTGCAGTGAGAGAAACAATGAGATGGTCCAGGATGATACTAATAATACCTTACAAATATGTATGACCTAAATGGTTTAACAGCTTTCAGAGTTGCACATAGAGAATCCTCTTCTTCCTTAACCAGAATGCAGACACCTCTGAGTCAGAAAGTACAAGCAGCTATTGACACAGCAGCACTCCACAAGCTGGAAGCGAAGACCGTCATCTATAGATAATGTTCATAGCTACTGATCTGCTGCTCATCACGCTGAGATACCAGGTGTGACACTTTGTACCTCGGAGGGACTCCTATACCCCACTGTTCATCTTTATAAAATGATTGTATCCAGTGCAAAGTTTGTCATGTCTTTGAAGGCTCATGATGCACTGAGCATGGTTGTTCTAGTGATGTTATAGTGATTAGTACGGTAATGTTATAGTGAGGTTATAGGTTATAATTTTATGTATATAGTTATGAGGCTGAAAATGTATCCTCTTGGCTTAAAGCAAGCCGATGCAAAAACTTTCCAAGAGCAGAGAGGAAGTTCACCCCTTGGATGGGATAAGCCTAGCCCAGCCTCACAGGAACAATGGTCTCTGACTTAGGCAGCAACCAAAGAATCTGTTAGACCCTCAAAGGGAGTCACCCCTTCCTTTGGGCAGTTTGGGATTGTGACTGAGGCAATGCTCACTGACTTTGAAGGGAATAGGCCAAAGCCAGGAGGAAGGAAAGGCCAGGATAAAAGGGAGAGACATTTTGCCATGCTCTCTCTCTCTTCCACCTACATCTACAGACACCACCACCACTTGAAGGTGTCAATTTTAAAACAGAAAAACTTCCAAAACAGACTCCAATGAGAAGCTGAGGAACTGGAATTAATTTGCAAATTGGACACTGTCAACCAACAGTTAAACAGGGACTATGAGTGGCTTTGTCATTACACTAATTGAATGCACTTTCCTAGTTAAGTCTCTTTTACAGATTCTTATCAACTGTTAGACATAGATCCACTAAATTTTCACTACAAAAGGGTTTTTTTTTCTCCTGCTGATAATGGCCCATCCAAATTAAACAGCTTCTTAGAATTGGTATGGTAATTTACAACTTTTTTTTTTCTTTCTGTGTGTTTAAATGCATCTTACTTCTGTTTGTTCCATTCTATGCATCCGATGAAGTGGGCTATAGCCCACAAAAGCTTATCCTGAAATAAACTGGTTAGTCTCTAAGATGCTACAAGTATTCTTTGTTTTGTTTACGGATACAGACTAACACGGCTGCTATTCTTAAACCCACCACCACTAAGCTACTGAAGCGCTGATCAAAGGAGAGAGCCTGACTGAAAAGCCAGCCTGAGATGAGAAGTATCTAAGTTTGTAAGGACACTGAAAGTGTTAAAATCAGTTTAGAATGTATTTTGCTTTTATTTCATTTGACCAAATCTGATTGGTTATGCTTTGACTTATAATCACTTAAAAATTTATCTTTATAGATAATAAATCTGTTCATTTATTCTACCTGAAGCAGCGCGTTTGATCCTAAGTGTGTCAAAGGCTCCCCTTGGGATAACAAGCCTAGTACATATCAAATTCTTTGTTAAATTGATGAGTTTATATAAGCTTGTAGTGTGCAGTGGTATAACTAGACACTGCAAGATGGAGGATCCTAGTATTGTGTCTGGGACCGGAGATATCCCAGTGTCATTCGCTTGCAAGTAGCTGAGAGCAGCTTACATGCCAGAGGCTGTGTGTGAACAGCCCAGGACTGGGGGTTCTCAAAGCAGAGCCAGGTAAGGCTGGCTCCCAGAGTCAAGGATTAGACAGGCCTAGCAGATCACCGGTCCAGATAACTCCAGAGGGGGACATCACACTAGGAGCCCATGCGTAGAACAGCTCCGCTGTTCACAGAATTTTGTGTCCTACACTGTGCAGTAATACCATTATATTTCCACTGTAGTCAGGTCCCTTTACAGCAACAAGGAGTTCAGACAGCGATACCTGTATGTACAAGAGAGCCCAGTAAAGTAGATTATCTTGCTTTTTTTCCTGGATACAGAGCAATGGCTCCCAACCTTTCCATAGAACTGTATCAGTTCACCTAAGAACTCTCCTATAACAACCAGTTTTTGAATCTCTAATATTAAGGATTCAGGGGGATAAGAAACTAGACTCTCCTAACGAATGATCCCCTTTCCTACGTGCAGTGACAACTTCTCTTTCAATGATGAATTCAAAATCTAGCCTTTGAGCTTGGCCACAGTGTGGAAGCTACTTGCTGGATTCCCAGTTGGGCTACGTCTACACTCCACTCCACTTTCGACAGTATGGTATAAGCATAGCTACTCTCTGAAGTGAAAAGCAGATTGTGTACGCATCAGAGTGTGAATGCAGCTACATGTGCAAGTGAAAAGCTCTGGAAGAGGCGAGCCAGCAAGGAAAGGCTTGAGCAGTTCCCTACTGCAGGAGCCTTTCTCTGCAGTGATGAAAAGTTCTGGCAGGAGAAGGCAGTAGGGAAAATGCTGCCAGAGTCTTTCTCCACTACTGGAGTCTTTCCCTGAGGCGAGGAAGGGATCCAGCACCACGGAGCTGCAAGAGCCTTTCCCCCACCCCACCTTAGTCTTTTTCTGAGATGGGGGAAAACTCCAGCAAAGGGAGACAGCAGGAAACGGCATAGCTAAAAATAGCAGCGTAGACAGGGAGGGATAGCTTGGGTGAGTAGAGAGCCATGTAGAGGGTATGTCCTTGGGTACATACCCAAGTCCTTCATGAGTGTCTGTACTCTACACATCTAAAGCCACGACTCACTGACTACACTGTTGTTCATAACTGTTCCATAAGAGTATGTAGGCTACATGCTGCCAAAAAAAGCATGCAGCGTGGATATGTCCAGTGGTGTATGACAAATCAGGCAACTTGGTTCAAAGAACCCTAAGTTCACACTGCAGACAGAATACATACTCAGAGTGGAAGTGGTCTCTGGCAATGGGTCCACCATAATAAATGGACCATAGGTTCATCATTAAGCTGGACTGAGGAGTTTAGAGCCTGAAAAAGTAGTGCATTTAAATGTTTAGAGCCTAATACTTCTTGGCAGTGTGTTTCCTGTTTCAGATCTGTACTATAGTGATTTACCACAAGAAGAGAGTCAAATAAATATCTTTATTTAATGTATATATAGTTATTTTTTTAAAAAAATTAACATGCTGTGCATATGCTTTTGCTGCATAATTGCATAATCTTGTTGCTGTACCCATTCTCTCCTACTCATGCCCCTCGCCTCAGTGATTTTACTTTGTCTTCAGTTTTGTCATGTCTCTTAAATTATAAGATCTTCAGGGCAGGGACTGTGTCTTCTCAGTATGGCTACACCGTACCTGGCAGACTTTTAAGTGCTCATTAAAAATAATAATCATGTAGTGTGTATTGGGTCTAATTCATGGGTCTATTACAGCAGCTTTCAGTCAATGTCCCAAGACACAACTGCTTTACCACTAGCAGATTTGCCTAATATAGGCTTTCCCCCTGCATATAGGAATCCTTCAGTGGTAAAGAGCTCATTGGGAGCCTCCTTAGGAAAGGAGTGTCACTGAGGTGTCTCTATTCCCTGGCAATCCTCAGCTGCTGGAATGGGCCTTGGGTTGGCAGCCAGCACAGCTTAGTTAGCTCAGAGGCTGGAACCGCGCCAGCACTGAACTGATCCCAGGATAGTTGGGTGCTGATGGCAAAAGGTTCCCCATTTATGTCCCTCTGTTTGCTTCCAACTGTTCCCAGTACTACTTCAGTGCAACTGAGAACATGCCCCATTTTTCTTTATGCACAAGTCTTCTTTCAACATTAAAATAAAAATATGTTTATGATTGTTATTAGCGGCAAAATTCTTGAAGACAGAAAGTGAAGAAAAAGTTCATAGCTTCAAAAATGCAGCGTTATTATAATATTCATAATGTTAACTGTTCCCTTTACCAGGCCACGTAGGAAACCATAGTAACTCTAGGTTTAGCTGTTTGAATCCATTATTTATTCAAAGCCATGTTTAAAGTTTTCTGTAGGACAGTCCTTTCCTACCACCCTATTTTAGGATGAAGATTTACAGTTGTAAGGATTTTCCCACATGAAAGGAGTTTCACTTGATTAAATAGTTGTTTGTTACAGAAGGTTTAGTAGCATTTTTCAGATGATAAAGGACCACCAACTCTCTGCACCACCTCCATTCTCAAATTTCCATGCCTGTGTCTGTACTTGAATGCAGATAAACAACATAGATATGGAAAAGGGCACTGAGGTTTAAAAAGAAAGCATGCTGCATTAATGGGGTTTATTTCTGGACTATATCTTCTAGGAGAGGGTTTTATCACTTAGCATGATAGCTAGATAGATCCTCTTTTAGATGAACTATTTTTGATAATAGCTAGGCCTCTGTTTTTCCTTTGGGATATCTCTCTTCAGATCTGATTTAGAGATTCCTTAACTTCCCTTTTTCACTTAGATAGTAGAATGGAAGTCCATGTTTTTAGGCACTGAGTACTGTGTATTAAATGTAAGGCTCTAAATTTGTAGAAACTACGTAAGTGTCTCTCTCATTGATTTCTGTACATGGAATGACTACAAACTTGGACTCTGAGGATGGTGTACTGCTTCATTTACTATAGCTCATGATTTGTTCTGTCACTTCTCTTCTTCCTTTCCCTACATTTCAGGTCCTCTCTTGGCTCACCAAACCATAGTGCGGAAATCTCTCTCCCCCTCCCCCAGTCAGGGCTAGAGTTCTATGAATGAGGTATTGCAGGATGATCTTTGCTCAGGTAGTGCCTTCTGCCTAGAGATTTAACACTTTATATTGTCTGTCCTTCATCTTCTACACAGCAGAGGAGTCTGCAGGCCTCACAAAAAAAGAAGTCTATCCTGTATTGAATTGGTTTATATCTATATTTGTGGAAGGATTCTATAGCATTAAATGGGATGGAACTAATAAAGTTTTATCAGAATTATTCTAAAAGCCTATGAGGCCAGATCTTTGGCCGAGATTCAGTCCCCTCTGTACCATTCTAGAATGATAAAGGAGAGATGAAGTGACTTAAGAGGACAGTTCAGTATTCACTTGTAGAGAAATCTACTGGTGTTGTAAAAGGAAGAAGGCCAAATTCTTCCCTCAGTTATATACATGAAACCTTACTGCCTACAATAAGCCTAGGAAGTGCTTGTGGAGTTGGATGCTCTGCGATCCAATCAGTTATGTAACAGACTAAAGGGATGTAATTGGAATCCCATCAAGGAATCAATATTCTAAAGAATTGTAATTAGCCAAGAGTCAGCAAGAGAAACAGAGTAAGTCTGTTCTTGACCTTTATATAATAGGAAAAGGATCAGGTTGCAGCAGTTTCTTAGTGCAGTAGCTGCTTCCAATATGTTGCTGATATCAGGAAGAGTACAAGTAAAAGTGAATACAGTCCAAAAAGAGAAAAACGTGAAGAGGAACAAAATGAGAAGGTACCACAGGAGATATGGGTGTGGGTTGGAGTATTAGGCAGACTAATAACTGTGTGAGAAGGCTTTGAAAAGGTAGGAGGTCACAAAACCATTGTCCCTCAGTTTTGGCTAAGGGAGCTGCTTACAGGAGTTGACTGGGGGACCAGACTGTTGAAGGGAACAGATTCTATGCAAAGGCATGGTGGGGTTGAAATCTTTCCTGGGGAGACATTCTGTGGAGAAGAGCAAGTGTCTAGGACTGTTCTGTGGGAGGGTCCCTCTTTGCAATAAGAAGCAGTCAGGACAGAACTGAGCAAATGAACATTTTCACAACTCATCCTGTTCAGGTGGTAGGTTGACCAAGACTATGTGTTCATTTTTTTACCTCCTTTAGTCCAGAGAGAAGGGGAATTAGATATAGAGGGGAAATTATTATTTATTATTAGTAGTATTAGAATTAACACAGCTTATAGGAGTTCCAGGCCTGGACCAGGATCCTATTATGCTAGGTGTAGTACAAACAGAACAAAATGATGGTCCCTGCCCCAAAAGTTAATTCCTTCTTTCACTACGGAGGGTGCATCTAAATGACTTCTTTTCCTTTACTCCATAGATGAAGCTACTGAGTAGTTTCATAACCTCCCTTCCTTCCACAAGTGGGAACAGTTTTGCGGGAGATTAAGAGCCAAGAGAGAGGGAAGCTGGAGGCAGACAGGCTGATGACCCTTCCCTAGTTGATTTCACCCAACAAGTGATACTGTTTCCTTATAGCATCAGAGTCGGATACTGTTTCCTTATAGCATCAGACCCCAATTCAGTGTTAGAGAGACAAATATCCATGAGTTAAATATTGACCAAGCAAGGTCCCACAATTGCAACATTTCTGCTATTCTACAAATGTATTTTAATTTGATTCATCCATCCCTGCCAGTTTACATTTTATCATTTTCCCAAGGGACTGGTTAGGTAAATATCTACAGTAGAGAGGTTGCCAGTGTTTCTGACTTTGTGAGCAGCTCCCTGGTATACAAAAGCATTTTCATGTGAGCTGGTTTTCAAGCTCAGTTCAGTGGAAACATAAAACGAACCCTTGTTTAAAAAATACACATATATTGTTATTGCTTTTCATAATTAGATACTCATAAGGAGTTCTGGCAGCCTGTTGACTGATACTCTGCTTTGCCGTCTTCTGTTTGTGTCAGGCATCATGGGGCATTCCAGTGATTTGCTTTGTTATTTTAAATGAACTGAAGTTTCTAGATCTCAGCAATTTTGTAATTTGCCCAGGGAAGGGAAGGGGAATTATTGATAATATGTCCATTCCTCTGACATGACAGATAGGTCTATAGCTCACCTAAGCAGCCTCATAGTTGAAATGTGCTAGTGGGTGGCTCCTACATGTGTCCCTTGTTAAGGATTTTGGAAATATGGTAGGTATCTGGGAAGACAAGCAGTACTCTAAAGGCTAAGCTGTGGCTTTACCAGTCAACATAGCATCAGCGAGTGGGGTATAAAGTAGCATGGCAACAGTTGTTGTGGCCAGAGGAGTTATTCCTGTGGACAGAGGGAGGCAGAATGTTTCTAGGAAGTGTGGGCCTTGCACACAGGAGGAACAACTATTAGATCCTTGTATCCATAGCTCCAGGGCATCACCCAGTTAAGAAATGCACCCATTTGCCTCAACTTAATCATACCCCTTTTGGGTATTTACCATTACCGGTGGTGCTACGAGTCCTTTTGGACTTGAATTCTGGTCAATGGAGGTTGGTCAATATGGAGACCAAAAGTGTCACCCCTCAGCAGTTCACAATAACTGAATTTCAAGCAAGCCCATCATTCTGAAAAAATGTTATTGAAGAAGTCAGGGGCAGGGCATGGCTGTGAATGAAAGGATGATAACTACAAGAAGGGATTATATATCACCGACGTACAAATAATAAAATACTCTGCTGTCTCTGCAGCTCATGAAAACACCTTAACCAAAGCAGTTTATCCTATGACACTAAATGAAATGTTAAAGCACTGACATATTAAACTGTGGAAATTGGTTGATTCCACCCACCCCCAAAATAGTTTTGGAGACATATAAAAGAACAGGGAGTGCAAGTTAATGTCTTTATTTCTCAGGACAGATAACTAGATCACACTATTGGAAAAACTGGGGGGAGAGGGAAAACCCCAAACATAACTAAAAGATTTTCCTTTCAAACATGAAAGTAGCCTTGTTAATTCTCATCAGCCCTATCGTTGAAACTTAGAGATTCCCTTTCATTGCCCCTTTACAGTACATTCTCTGCCTTTTAGATCACTATCATGATTGGATGAGACTCTTCTAGGAGTCCATCAATGAGACCTAAGTCATAGCCCACGTAAGAGACAGAGGCCAGAAACTGATCTCATCTCTGAGCAACTGGCACAACCATGTATGACACTAGTAGGCCACTACGCAAGATAAGAACAATAGCTTCTACATAAAAGTTATATTCCAAAGGGAAAAAATAGATTGAAAACCTTGTCGTCCTTTGATGCTTCAGTATCACAAGGGTAGGCAGAAGACTCCTGCTGTTTCTCCCATTTCCTGTGCATGACTTTTAAAAATTTAAAAATTTCATGCTCCTTGATTTTTTTTAGACATTGTTTAAGGAGCTGTGAAATAATCTTATATTATCATGAAGGAAGATGGTATTTCACATTCCTGCATGCAAGTAGTAGATTCTAAATAAACACACAAATGCCTTAATCATCTGAAAATGCAAGAAAATGGAATTCAGAAATGGAAAATGTGTCTGCAGTAAAGACAATTTGTCTTAAAAACAATACTTTATATGTCAACATTGCTACTATATGAGGCAATTTGTGCAAACTGCTCAGCAACAAATATACTATAATAAAATATAAATATAAGGTGATGAGTACTATAGAAAATAAACAAATATAAACCAATGAGTACTGCAGAAATATAAATAAATTAAATCCAGATCATGTTTAATACTATATTTGTAGTTACATATCAAAGTCAACATACTCTATGCTACTACTGCCCTCCACATATCCAATTTACCTCCTTTTGCCTGGTGAAGGGGTTAGAACAGGCTGTACAATCATTTTTAGGAGGTGTATTACGATAGTGTGCAAACCCTCCAATCAGCTTCAGGACCCCTTTATGCTCTCCAAAAATCACTAAAAATCAGATTAGCTACCTACTTCTAATTGTTTCTTAGAGGAAGAATAGCTAGTGAAACCTATGGTTTAGATTGCCCAGTACTTTCTATTATAAGACCCTGTGTTCAGTTTTTATAACTTTGCCAAACTTAAACCATTTGGGCTCAAATTTTCTGTGCCAGTTGTTTGTCCGAGGTTGACTATTTCTGGAAAATATAATTTAAAATGATTCAGCCTTTTCGTAGAATAAGGTTAGAGAAAATTGCACTCCTTTGCTCATGTTAAAAAAAATATTGCAACCATTTCATTCAGTACCTCTAGTGCCTTTATGATTTGTAGCAGGGGCGTTAGATTTGGTGTGGGAGAATGCTTTGGTGCTGGGGTGTATTTTTTGCTTTCCCTGTGAAAATAAGCCCAAATTTGACTCAGTTACAAACCATTGAAAAATTTCCATTCACACATGCCCAGTAGAAACATACTAGAATTTGGCAGCTTAATTCACTTATGGTTCCATCGGCACTGAGCATGTTCTATCCCCTCCCTGCTCCTATGTTGCAACTGGATTGTGCACGTGCCATCCGCACAGAGCGTGCACTGTCCCAGGATTGCAGGTGCTGAGCAGGACTTTCCCTATAATTGTTCCTCCCAGCATCTGCAGTCTTAGGCACTAGAATCAAGAAGAGAGGATCTGTCTCTTTTGTGCTTTCAGTGCACTAAATGGGGCAACTGCTTACACCAGCTGAGGTGTATGACCCATATGCCTACTTGATTCCAACGGATGACTTACAACAGCTATATTGACACTTACTGCAGGACATCATTTTGGCATTAACAAATTATTATACTGGAATGCACATAACATAGATAAGAATCATATGCAGTAATTCAGGGTAAAGCGGACTGACATTACTAAAGCTATGATTTTGGCATGGATATTTTTATTAAAAGTCATGGACAGGACACAGGCAATAACCAGTAAGTCATAGATTTATTGAAGTCAGAGCCCAAGTCCCGCTGCCTGAGGGTGAATTATTGGAATTTTCAAGAAGTTGTGGAGGTCTCATAAAATCACAGAATCTGTGACTTCCATGACAGATTCATAGCCTTAGACATTACACCTGCAGAGTTGACGGGAAAATATTCGGACACGCCTTTAAAATTTCAATAACCTTGCCAGAAATTAACTCTTTACATCATAACCGTAATGAGGCATAAAGGTCAAAGAAAGGAATACTGGGTTTTAAATTAGTATTTTCTCTGTAGTGATCAAACCACTGCTGAATCCTCTAATCTGCTCATGCTGTCAGACCTATTATCTGCAATTATTCCTTATTCAACTTCCTTATTAAAATCTCTCTCTGTCATCTTTAGAGCAGTATAGAAATGAAACAACCTTTAAAAATACCAAGTAACATTTTTCATCACAGCAGCTAAAAATAATACATCTAATAAAGCCTGACCTAAAGTATATTTTAGGTCAACTGTATGGGTTTTAAAAATTAAATATTTTTTGCTATTTGTCACATTTCTGTCTTTGACTTACTATTAGTCTCTCTGCAGCCCTGTGTCAGATCCTAAGCTGGGGCAAATCAAGCTATGCTGAAGATCTGGCCTATCTCCTTCTGTTTTTCTCTTTCCTTAAAATTTTCTCTCCCTGTATATATGTCTTTCTACAAGCTTCCCGCAGGCCTCTCTAAATCTCTCAAAGCTTCCTCTCTCTCCTCTCTATGAGCTTCCTTTGAACTGTTCTTCCAATTTGTGCACCAATTCCTACAGTCCTTGATCATTCCTTATACTCAGGAGATGCTCTGGCTGACTTCACTAAGAGCTGTATGATTTATCCCTGTGTTTTGTGCACTTTTTCTTTAGTTTCTTTCCTATTTCATTTCTCTGTCTGCAAATCTGATTCATTTTCTGTGTTTTGGTCTTCCTGCTTCTTCCTTTTTTTGTTGTTGCCCTCTGTCAGTGAAGTTTCAATTTTTTCTCTCCTTTCCATCCTAAAGTGGGTCTGGGTTGAGGAGGAATGATTCAAGAAGTATTCTCCCTCATTTGTGTGGGATAAAGGGGTAATTACAGTCTATGTGTTTGGCTGGACTGAAGAGCCATAGTGTTCAAGTGAAGGTGTCAATGCATTTCACCATGTCCTTGTTGTAACATGGCTATTTGGTTAGCCTTATACAGCTGATTTTTTTTTGTAGTTAGCTATTTCTAACAATTTTGTATTACAAGATATTTATCTGGAAATGCCCACTTTTTCCATGCTAGCTCAAAGATGTATAACTGTATGGCACAGAAGTGGTGAATATTTCTTTGGATAAACTGTAGGCCAGATTCTGCCCCAGTTTCACCTGTGAAGCTCCACTGAAATCAATGAGATGGCATCGGGCTAAGTGAGGGCAGAGTTTGCTCCACTGAGCTGGTGTATTGGAATGTGATCATATGCCAGAATTGTACTGCGATCCACATACATTTGTGTCCTTTGCATGCATTCTACTTTAAGGAGAACACAGATAATAGCTGGGACAGGTCAGGAAGTGGTGCTTCTTGCCCCTAAAAGCAGCCACCAGCATCCCTTGAATTGCTCTCTCAGCTACTAGCTATATGGACCATGAGGATGTGCTATGATGAGTCCTGTTCCTGTGGGCTACAAGTAGGTTTTAATTTCCTAATTTCTATGCAAAATAGTTTCTAAATGGCAGTAGTGTAGCAAACTGAAAGTACACTTGGTACTTCAGAAATTTTTATGAGCAATTGTAAGTGAAAATCTCATTCTACAGAATTGTTATGAGCCCATATATATGCTATACTTATATCTAATGCAATGATTGACTAGATAAAGGAAAAATCATCAGAAGAGCTAATTTCATAACATATTCCTGTTATGGGGTAGGTCAGGTGAATGGGAGAGAGCGTAGGAAGCCCTGCAGAGAGACAGTCATGACCCCAGTCTTTGCACTCCCTTTAAATGCCAAGTGACTTCCAAGTCTCCTAGCATCTGGTTGGTACCAGTCTACAAATTAGTAACGAAGAGTTAGGAACACTTCTGCCACCCTGATCATAAAATCCACATGTCATTAGAGACAGAAAGAACCTTAATAAATGGCTCTGAATTACATCCTTAGCAAAGCCGTGTAAAATAACAATAACCTTGCCAGAAATTAACTCTTTACATCATAACCATAATGAGGCATAAAGGTCAAAGAAAGGAATACTGGGTTTTAAATTAGTATTTTCTCTGTAGTGATCAAACCACTGCTGAATCCTCTAATCAGCTCATGCTGTCAGACCCATTATCTGCAATTATGCATTATTCAAATGTAAACCCACCATCATGCATGGAGATGCTGCTGTTGCAATAAAATGTGTACAAAGCCATATACTGTAAGTAACAGCACATTTTACCCAGCTATGCAGATATATTGTACAAATGCATCATTCCATTTGCAATCACTACTTATGTTTTATTGTCTCCTTTCCAAGCAAGGGAAATAAGTCATTTGAAGTCTCTACTTGAACCACAAAAATGTACCATAAACAGAAGCTAGGAATGATAGAACATTGATAAAGGAAGCAAGGGGACACCAGGAAAAATCTAAGGCCAGAAGAGTTAAGGAAAGTAAGGAGGTTTAAGTATGTTAGGAACTAAAAGAATCCTAACATTGGTATTGGTCCATTACTACATAGAAATGCATAAAAGTTAGAAAGGTTCAATAAGTATTTCCATCCTGTATTTGGGGGGGGGCGGGGGGAAATCACTTCATGTAGTCATATCGTATCATAATACTCTTTCCATTTTGCTACTATCTCAGGAGTATGTTAAACAGAATTTATTCAGGTTAGAGGTTTTTAAATCAGCAGGTCCAGATAACTTGTATCCAGCAGTTTTAAAATAACTGGCTAAGGAGCTGGCTGGATTGTTAACGTTGATTTTCAATAAGTCTTGGAACACTGAGAAAGTTCCAGGGGGCTGCAAGAAAGCTAATGTTGTGCCAATATGTTTTTTAAAAAAGGCAAATAGGATGGCCCAGGTAATTATAGGTCTGTCAGTCTGTTATTGATCCTGAGAAAGATAATGGAATAGCTGACATGGGATTTGATTAATAAAATAATAATGGATGGTAATACAATTAATGCCAATCAACATGGGTTCACATAAACTAGATGCTGTCAAACTAACAATATCTTTTTTGATGCTATTACAAGTTTGATTGATAAAGATAATAAAGATAATAATGTTGATGTAGTATACTTATATTTCCCCATTTAACTTGGTACCACATGATGTTTTATTCAAAAACTAGAAAGATATAAAATTAACATGGCATACATTAAATGGATTAGAAAATAGCTAAGTGATAAGTCTCAAAACATATCTCTACATGTGTTTCTGGTGGAGTCTTGCAAGGATCAGTTCTTTTTCCTAAGCTATTTAACATGGTTATTAATAAACTGGAAGAAAAAAAAAATTACTGATAAAGTTTGCAGATGATACAAAAATTGGGAGAGCAGCAAATAGTGAAGAGAAAAGTTCACTGATTCAGAGTGATCTGGATTTCCTGGTAAGCTGGGTGCAATCAAAAATATTTTGTTTAATATGTCTTAATGTAAATATATACCTCTAGGAACAAAGAATGTAGGCTGTACTACAGGATCAGGGGAAGTAGTGACTCTGAAAAAGTGACTCTACTGTGGGAAGTAGTGACCCTGAAAAAAGATTTGGGGCTCATGGCAGATGTTCAGCTGAACATGAGCTCCCAGTGCGATGCCGTGGCCAAAAAGGCTAATGCCATCCTAAGATGCATAAACTTGAGTAGGAGTAGTGTACCTTTGCGTTTGGCACTGGTGCAACTGCAACTGGAATACTGTGTCCTGTTGTGGTGTCCACAATTCAGGATGGATGTTGATAAATTGAAGAGGGTTCAGAGAAGAGTCACAAGAATGATGAAAGGATTAGGAAACATGTCTTATAGTGACAGACTCTACAAGCTCAATTTATTTATCTTCACAAAGAGAGGGTTAAGAGGTGATTTAACTAAAGTCTATAAGTACCTACATGGGGAACAAATATTAATAATGGGCTCTTCAATCTATCAGAGAAAGATGTAACATGTTCTAATGCCTGGACATTTAAGCAAGACAAATTCAGAGTGGAAATAAGGTGTAATTTTTAACTGTGAGAATAATTAAACACTGGAACAGCTTACCAAAGGCAAGATGGATTCTCCAACAATGATTGTAAAAGAGATCTGTTCTAGAAATTATTTGGGAGATGTTCTATGGACTGTGTTCTACAGGAGGTTAGTCTAGATAATCACAATGGTCCCTACTGGCCTTGGGATCTATGAAAAAGACCGCAGCATTTAGGACTTCATTTTCAAACTTGGGGCCTGGTCAATGAAAAAACTGTTACTCTATTCCCATTCTTTGAATACCTAACAGCACCTTTATCAAGTGCTAATCACTTGCAAATCTCACAAGCAAATGCTCAGTGTCTCTGTAAACTAGGTCACTCATGTAGGGGAGTAAATATGGATTAAGGCATCTAATTTGAGATACTCAGGTTTGACAGTGATGGCATCAGTTGCTGTCTCAAATGTCCAACATGACTCATCTCATGACTCATCTCTGTACTTACCAATAAATATACTTACTCTTACCATGAGTCTTCAGCTGAGTCTGGGGAACTTGATACACCAGCAGCTACCTAAACTATTTTTGTTTTTTAAGACCAAGATTTATCAGCTAATTTATAGATACAAGCCTCTAAGTCATGTTCACTAAGATATAGTCCATGTTTTCAACGTGTGCATGTGTAATCTTATGTGTAGTCTTTTTATTCACAGAGAGGCAGCTACATGATAAATGCTATCTTAGAGTACTAGTTTGGTTGTTAGGTTGACATGTACGTGACAGTACTGAGGTTTCAATTATCCGCTTGCATCAATCAATCTTTTAGTTCCCAACACTGTTGCCTGCAGTAATGTCACAGCTTTTCTGTCAGACAGGAGAACTTTGAGGGAAATGTTATTCATTATAGCTGCAAATCTGTCACTGTGCCTGGCATGGCTTGTTAATGACAACATTTATTTCAAAGAGCCGTGTTTCACTTTGTTACTGGAGAGTTGACTTTGTGAGCATAAAATATAATAAAATGCCAAGAAGATGAAGTGAATGAAATTTGCCAAAAATTTAACTAAACTGATTCAGATCTACTTAAAACAGAGACACACACAAATACATACTCTATGTTTCTTTGAGAACAGTTAGTCAGTGACTGAGGGCATGAATGTGGACAGAGCAAACAAGTCAAAGGTTAGAAACTGAACATGTTGCACCAAATGAATACTTGAAGATAATGAGAGTTTATTTTGCATTCTTTAATGAATAGTACTTATCAACGCAACAACTTTGCAACCATCCCCTTCCCAACAACCAAATCTCTACTTCTAGAGTTAGTATTTAGGTGTCATGGTTCAGTTCCCAGAGAAAGCCACCTCATGGCTGATGCTGCTTTGCTGGACCCCCCGGAGCAGGGGCAGAAGACAGAGAAGCCAAATTTCAGTTAAAGATCCTCACTATGCAAAGTGCATAGAGTACTCTTCATGTACAGCATAAGGAACAGGCTCTGTTGATGTGAATGGAACCATCACTTTATGTCAGATTGCAGACACCACAGGCCCTGGACCTGTACTTTAATTTGCCTCATAAAATGCCATTGCCCGAATGCTGCTGTGTCAATAAAATAGCAGTGATTTTAATAGTATGATCCCAAGTGGGAGAGACAAGGCTGTCATAAGTATAAAGTAGCCTAGAATTACTGTTACCTGTAAGGGGTTAAACTAAAGGTAACCTGAAGAGAGGGGGACAAGTGACCAATAGGAAACGGAGATGCTAATCAACCTCCAAAGACAAAGAGGGGTGTAGCGAGGTGGTGTGGTGCCCCACCGCCCCGCAGAGGGACGAGCTTCCCCAGAGGCCAAAGTGGCGGAGCTGGAGAAACCTGCACCCACCCCCCAGAGGTCAGCAGGCTGACCCAGAAGTATAAAGGCCCGGCCCCGGAGCTCACTTGGGAGGGAGCCACTGGAGGAGCCAGACGCTACTACCGGAGCTCCTGAACGGGAAGCCCCCGGGACCCAGCCTGAGCCCGGGAACTGGCCGAGCCTGCCCTGCGCGCGCTACCTGGAGGCGGAGGGACCGAGCCTACCCAGTCCATGCTATCCCGAGGAGCGGCCCAGCCTGCCCTGTGCCCGCTACCCGGAAGAGGACTGGCCGAGCCTGCCCCAAGCCAGCTACCCGGAGGAAGACCCATGCTCGCTGCCGGCTGGAAGCCCCGAGGAGCTGCCGCCTTTGCCCCCAGAAAGCGATTCGGATGAGCCCATGGAAGACACCGCGTCTAACCAGGTACTCTTTGAGGGGAAGTTAGGAAGTGGCCCGGGGAATGAGCCAGAACCCATGTCAGTGTGTTGCGGTCAGGATCCCCACTGACTGCAGCGGGTTTGTTACTGCTGCTAGGGCCCTGGGCCGGGACGCAGTGGAGTGGGTGGGCCTGCGTCCCCCCTGCCACCCTTAACCGTGGGTGGCAGTCTCCCCCTCAGCCAGACGCCAGTGCTAGCTGTCTGGTGGCTGCTCAACCCCTGCCTGAGGGTCTGAGCCCTGACTTTACCTGTGTTTGTTGCCCCGCCCTGCCTCAGGGCCTGGGCCCTTCAAACTGTTGCTGCTCAGCCCCTTCTTGAGGGTCTGAGCCCTGACTTTACCTGTGCTTGTTGCCCCGCCCTGCCTCAGGGCCTGGGCCCTTCAAACTGTTCCTGCTCAGACTAATCTGAGCACTTGAGCCCAAGACCCGGGTATTCCCCAACCCGGCTGAGGGAAGGCGGCGAGGCGGTGTGGTGCCCCACCGCCCCGCAGAGGGACGAGCCCCAGTGCCGTTCCTCTACAAGGGGGTTTAGTTTCCCTCTCTCTGTTCGCCTCAGCTATGGGATGAACCACACCTGTTTCTTTCACTCTGACTATCAGCTTTCTATCCAGTAACAAGTCAAGTTCAGCAGTAAGTCTTATGTTTGGGTTATATCAATTGGAAAGTTTCTCAGATTGTGGGACTGTATCTCTGTGTTTCTCTATAACTTTAAAGCTTCAGCAGAAGGAGAAATTCCTATAGCGGGGGTTGTTCCTTTGATGCTGTTGGGATGCAAGTGCTTTGTCTACTGATTTTTTTACAAGGGATTTATTCCTTTCCTTTTTCTTTAATTAAAATCTTTCTTTTAAGAATCTGCTGCTTGTTTTCCATTGTGTAAGATCCTGGTTTTGGATCGGGCATGTCTCCCAGGATCAGGCAAGGTTTGTTTTTTCTCTCAAGCTTCCCAGGGAAGGAAGAAGTTTGGAGGTTTAGTGGAAAGGGAAAGAAGGGTCCCAAACTCCCCTTTGTCCTAGTTTTTGGGATACTGAGTTTGGTGGTGGCAGTGTACCAGTTCCAGACACAGGAGAAGTCTGGGGGGAAAAGTTTTAACCTAAGCTGTTAAAATAAGCTTGGGGGGTTATTTCTTTTCTCATGCGGGTCCCCACATCTGAACCCTAGAGTTCAGAGTCGGGAGGCAATCCTGACAAAGGTCAAATAGAAGAAGGGAGGAAGCAGTGTGAGCCAACTGGCATAACTGCCAGTACTTCTGTAGGAACAAATCAAGGGGTAAGGACAGTGTCATTCCCTTAGCAGCTCCTGGTCAAGTGAGATACCTACACCCCTCTTTAATGACAACTGCACACTCTACTTGCTTGTTTGTTCTCTTAGTGAATATTCTGTACGTGTGGAGGATGGGGGTGGGGAGATCCTTTGTGACATATATGGACAGGACCCTAAACTGGGATTCTGATTCTGTTGAGTTTCTGAGAATGCCTCAGAACAGAAGCTGGGCAGAACTTAGAAATAATTCTCTTAAAAATCCTAATTTGAGTTTGCAAAGCACTAAATGTTCCATTTTGAAAAGTGATTCATGTGGGCATAATGAGTGAGAATACCCATTTAACATCATAGGACACTGAGGTGCACAGTGTTATCAGCTTCTGAGGCACAAATTAGGGCCTCATTTACCCCACTGTCTTTAGGTTTATATCTACAGTGAAACAAGTGCAACTTCATTGCCCTCAGTGTGTTTGCACAGAAGTAATGGGTAGGAATTTAGTAGGTAATTCTTGTTGGTGATGTACAAGAAAAAATGTAATCCAGTCCTTCACTCTTAGCAGTATCAGTGCTGCAGAGCTTCTGTACCAGGAGTAAAGCAATAAAAATGTATTTTTGTTACGTGAGTCTGCAGATATGGCTATGAAAAAAATACTTGATGGGAAGTGTTTTCTTCAGCCATCCTTATCTAGCTCCTTTTTGAGAGAGAGAGAGAGAGAGAGAGAGAGAGAGAGAGAGAGAGTACAGTCGCACCCGAAATTTAGGGCTGTCCCAAGGTCTGCAGAGCAAAATAAATAAAATAATTTGCAAACATTTGTACACATTCTTACCGCAAGGGTACATACAAAGTGGATGAGTGCACATATAAATGTCTGGATAGGTGTCCATATGCCATTTGCAGTAATTGCATCTGCAAACAAATGCATAAAGTTGCATGTGAAAGTCAAGAATCCGTTTTTGAAACTTTATTCCCGTTTGTGGACCTATAAATTGATATTCAGTGGTGGAAGTTCACTCATCATCAAGGGAAAGGCAGAACCTCACCCCCAACAAGAAGAATGCTGTGGTTCTGTTTGGTTATATTGTACAGAGAGGAAAGGATGTACAGTTTTTATATATATTATATCATATATTTCATATGTGGGCATATCTGTGTATATGTCCTTTAATATATGTACCATTTTAACTCACATGAATGGTTATCTTATAAAAAGTGCAATGTGCTATTTAATAACTTTCACCTATAAGCAGTGTAACTATATAATTACATAATAGCTTTGCATAAGCTAACACAGAGATGGACACGCTTAACAGTGAGTTGGTGGAGGGCCAGGTGAGGTTATTTTCAGTGGATCTGTGATTACACAGCTCTGGTGTCTCCAAACTTTTCCTGAAACGGATGTGCAAGGGGTCACACCTTTAACTCTGGTTCCCATTCTTCAAGCCCCCATACAATGCTTCCATATTCATGTTTGTATGAGAGAAGGGTGTGAATGTCATGGTTTCAGCATGGGAGGCAAGATTTTCAAGGTAATCTCAATACATATGTGCATTCAACCATTTGCTGGTATTCACCTGAGTTTATTTCCCTGCAGTGCTCTTTGAGCAAGATTTCACATATCCCCAAATTAGGAGTCACAAACCTGAGTGTGCAAAAGCGTGGGTGCCTCTAACTATTTTTTAAAAACACCCTAATGGGCAGAAGTTTGGTTATGTACATTTGGAAGCTTTTTTTAAAAAAAAAAAATCTCAGCATACACTATATCTTCTGAAGTTCAACAGCACAAAGAGGAGTCAAGCTTATAAAGTAAGATGCTGGGTATTTAAAAAATCAAGGTCACAAAAGATGAGGAAATACATGTATTTTGTTTTTATTTCATGCATGGAGATTCCCACCATTTGACTTTTTAACTAACCTATTGTGATTGCTTTGCTATCTCCAAATAAATACACGAAAGTGAGAGAGAATGGAAGTGGCTGGGATAATCACCAGTACATGGAATGGAATTCTTGACCCCCAAATCCTTGAACGTTCCATACATATTCAAAGGAAATCAAATGCAAACAAAACAAGGAAAGTCCATAGTAATTACCTCCTTGGCTAAAAGGCCTCCCTCCCTCAAGATACCTTGAAGCCATTTAAAGCATGGGATTATTGATCTGTCTTCTTCCAAAATCGCCAGCTCTTGAGAGCCTTCAACCTTTTGAAGTTTCCCTTGCAAAATAAAATAAAATAAAACAAAATAAAAAAATTGCACAAACAACATAATTGTTGCTTACTACTTTTTCTAGGAGAAAAACATGAACTCGGTTTGTCTAGACATGCTGACTGTAATCCATCAAGTAATGATTAAAGAGTAATACTCTTCTTCATTATACAGAGAGAATGTTGAACAGATCCTTGACTTGCAATTAGAATTCTTGAAACAGAAATCATAAGGGACTGTAATCCTTCAACATCTTTTCAATGAAACAAAGTCTTTGTGGGCAAATTTAGGGGAGAGAGAGGTGAGGAGGATCTGCACAGAAGGCTTCACAGTAACATTTCCCCCCATAAATCAGCAAATAAATATCTTAAAATGAACCATTATCTGGTGAGTACCAGGTGACGTGCTTTAAAATATAAATGTTGCTACTTCCCATGGTTTAGCATCCCCTTAATTTAAAAGAAAAAATATAAATGAGAGTTTTACATTTATATTTGGGAATGCAGTTATATTTCTCCTTAAAGTCAATCTTGGAACCCTTCTTGTTCCTGATTCCTAATTATTTAAGGGTCAAATATATGTTAGACTATACAGCTCCTAATTTCAGATTAGGAACTGCACAATCAAAATGACTAAATTGTTAAGCAGGCTGGCTGGAGATACAGGATCTAATTTTCAACCCAGTTATAATCATGATTCCCTTGAAAAGTCTCATTTAAAATATAATTACATACAGGATTGTAAGTAGATGTAACACAGTTCTTACATTTTAATAACATGCACATGCTCTCTCTGTAAAACTTTTTATCATATGGCTTCCCTATTTTATGTCTTCTGAATGCAGATTCCAGGTCTATTATATCCCAAGCCTATTACAAAGATCCTTTTATTATTGTCCATCTTGTGCTCATTTGATGAGGGCATGGCATACACAGCAGCTAACCACGTCTGTGGATGAATTATCTAGTTTTCTTCTCTATAACAAGAACAAATGCTTCTTTACTTGATAATACCAGCTGATGATTGTCTGACAAAAGGATTGTCTTCAAATGTCATAATCTTGGCATTCACAAGCATTCATGGCTGCTGACAAAGTACACTGTATGCAGCAGGCATCTAGGAAGTTTATTAGGTTATCAGAATGCAGGTAGTTTTACCCAGTAGCCTGTGGGCACTCTCAGTGGAACTCCATGGTATTAATGGACAAACTCAGCCACTAAAATGGGAAGTCAATTGGTAGCAAATTTCCTGGAGAAATAATCAACTTATTAAAGGGGCACAGAACACGAGCTTGTTAAGAACTGCGTGTGACATGCCCTTTCACATGGAGCAAAACCTAAAGGGAGCACCACTGATACCTGTTTCTATGGGAAATGCCACAGATTACGTGTGAAGTGGGAGTGAATGTAGAGAAGCAGGTAGCCCATAGGCCAAAGTAAAATCATCACACTTGAATGTGAACATAAAAAAGTTAGAGGCAGTCATAAAATGATCAAGAACATTTATGTTTCTCCTTAAAGTTGCTGCGTTTTGGGGTGCAGAGCAACCTTTCTCTTTGTTATATGCTAATTCGCCTATGGCTAGTCAAGTAAAATTAGGAGGTCTGCAGAGTACTGTGGAGGGGCACATGCTAAGTAATTTCAATGTTCTCAAACATCCATCTGCCACGTTCTCTTATGTATCAGCTTGAGTAAGAGAGAATAGTTTTTCTTTGTAGGTGGTGGCCCATGGAACCCTAAATAACACTGAAGTGCTCGTGGTATCTTAGATAAGTGCATGTCTAATACTTGGTTGCATTTCTTGTGTAGTAGTGGTACAAGATGGATAAAAGGCTTAATCATAGCTACATTTGGCTGGATGCAGTGTTTTAATGGATCAGTAAATTTTGGGTCAGGAATAAATTGCCCCCATATTGGCAAGGACCATGGTTCTTTCACCTTGTTCTAGAGCATTGAACAGGGATCATCAAATCAGTCCACTATAATTAGTCTTGTACTAAGGCAGATGGTGATTAATGGATATCTCATTTTCCCTCTTTTTCTCCAGAAGGGAAGAAATCTTTATTCAGAAGTTCCCTTCTGTATGTAGATCTAAGGGCACAATATAGCCCACTTCCTGCAAATTCCAAGAGAAGATAGACAAACCATCTGAACTCTGCCCTGTAGGGAAGCCAGCCTAACCTCTTTCATTTCTTTACATATAGAGTATTAAAATATGCATCATAGCACATAGGTTTTATTTAAAAAATACATATCTCTGATGCTAAATATGATGGTTTATCACAACACACATTATGAGGTGAGGGAGGATTGAGGGTAAAAGTAATAGATATATGAGATTTAATAGACAAGCTATGTGCACACTTAAGTTGATTCAGAACTATTTTCTTTTCAATATAAATAATTACAAAAAATAATCCCTACTGCCCTCCTTCCAGTTTTTCTTCATTCCAACTAACCTTTGTGCTGTTTTATAAAAAGCCAAAGAACTATCACAGTTAAAATGTTATTGCTAATCTTTTCTGTTGATAAGGTGAGCAATTTTCTTTTTGACAGTCTAGACCCACTAGTGTGATTTATATAGTGATGTAATTATTATGAGTTTGTTTTCACTGTACTGTGACTATTACTTTCTAAGAGTCTGTTGTCTGCAGACGGCTGCCATTTTGTGAAGCATAATTGATACAGTATGACTCAAAAGAAAAACATATTATGCTCTCTTATAGAAACAACAAAATAAGAGAACAAAAACTAGAGTTGTTCAGGTTGAAAGTGCAGTTGCTCCTTGTTCATAGAAAATATATACAGAATTCTGGTGACAAGGTGAGATCTGAATTAGCCATTGAAACTAAAAGAGATGCGGTGTGTATTATAATAATGCAATGTGCTGTTTCCAGATGCTTGGATCACATGTCTGATAAGAGATATCACTTTAATTTCTCTAGAAAAGTGGACTCATCAGTAGAAAATTATTGTTCACTATAAGCGGCATGAGCAGTAATACCCCAAATCTTGCTTATATATGAAAATTCTAGTCGAAAAATGTGTGTATTAACAAGACATGGTGAAAATGAGAGCCCTGTAAGATTAGAGCCTTGCTCCTGTGTGGTTTTGCAGATTCACAGATAAGGCTAGAAGGGACCACCATGATCATCTAATCTGACCAGTGTAACACAGATCATAAGACTTCCCAGAAATAATTGCTGTTTGAACTACAGCATAGCTTTTAGAAAAATATTCAGTCTTGATTAAAAAATTTCCGGTCTTGGAGAATTCACCACAGCCCTTGGTAGGTAGTTCCAATGATTAATTTTCATCACTATTAAAAAATGCACCTTATTTCTAATCTAAAATTTGTCTAGCTTCAACTTCCAGCCATTAGATCTTGTTATATCTATGTTTGCTAGATTGAAGAGCTCTCAGTTATCAAATTTCTATTCTTTGAATCAGAAGACCTGAAGAACAACTCTGGGCAAGCTTGAAAGCTTGTCTCTCGCACCAGCAGAAGGCGGTCCAATAAAATATATTATCTCACTCATCTTATTATTTTGTCTGTCTTCCCTATTTAAATATTTATAGACTGTGACCAAGCACCCCTTAACCTTCTTTTTAATAAGATGAATAAACTGAGCTCCTTCAATCTTTTGCTATAAGGTATGTTCTCTAATTTTTTAAAACATTCTTATGGCTCTTCCCTGAACCCTCTCCAATCTGTCCATGTCGTTCTTGGATTATGGACACCAGAGCAGGACCCAGTATGTCAGTAGCAGTCACACCAATGCCAAATACAAAGGTAATATAATCTGTTACTGCCTGATATTCCTGTTTATGCATCCAAGAATCCCATTATCTTTTTTTTTTTGCTGCAGAGTTGCACTCAGAGCTCATATTCAGCTGATTATCCACCGTGACCCCCTAGTCTTTTTGAGTAACTGAGTCCCAGAAGTAGTCCCCCATGTCGTAAGTATGGCCTAAATTATTTTTCCTTGATGCGTACATTTACATTTTGTCAGTATTAAAATACATATCACTAGCTTCCACTCAGCTTTTCAAGCAATCCAGATTGCTCTGCATCAGTGACTTGCATTCCTCATTATTTACCACTCCCCTGATCTTTGTATCATCTGCAAACTTGATCAGTAATGATTTTATGTTTTCTTTCAGGTGACTGATAAAAATAGCATAGAGTCAAGACTCGGTCCTTGTAGGACCCTATTAGAAACTCATCTGCTCAGGGATGATTCCCCATTTATGATTACATTTTGAGACTGTTGGTTAGCCAGATGTTATTCATTTAACATGTGTCATGTTCATTTTGAGTTATTCTAGTTACTTATAAAAATGTCGCACAGTACCAAGTCAAATGCCTTACAGAAGTCTAAATATGTCACATCAACACTATTATCTTTACCAACCAAACCTGTAATCTCATAAAAAAAGATGCCAAGTTTGTTTGACAGGATCTATTTTCCATCAGCCCATGTTAATTGCCATGTTAATTAAACTACCTCCTTTAACTCCCTATTACTGGAATTCCCTATTAGCCTTCCCACTATTTTGACTAGGATCAATGCCATGCTGACAGGCTTGTAATTTCCTGGCTCATACCATTTACCGTTTTAAAATATTAGCACAACATTAGCTGTCTTCCAGTTCTCTGGAACTTTTCCAAGACTTATTGAATAGCAAATGTAATGATTCAGAGATCTCCTTGGCCAGCTCTTTTAAAACTGTTAGCTGTCTGTTATCTGGACCTGCTGATTTAGATATTTAACACTAGTAGCTGTTTTCATAGGTGCCCGGGGGAAGCAGCTCCTACAGGAAGTACCTAAACTCTGTACTTTCTTGTGATGAAAAAATAATGTGCACTGGTTATGCATTTTCATTTGGGGCAGTATTTTTAGAAATATTTCTGAAATAATGAAGGTTAGCAAACAATTTAATTATAAATTAACATTGACTCATAATTTCCAGTTTCTATACTTCCTTTTTATTTTTTCCTTAATTTATCATAGCACTTAGACATAAACTAGAGTCTTGGTGAATAATTAGCTCTAGTGTATCACATTGTACACAGGGCCTTGATGGCTTTTCACCTACTGAGTGAAAACCTATGAACTAAGGTTTCTGAGCACTGAAAGGTCTGTTTGTCAGAGTTCATCGGATGTTGCAGACAGTTTGCTGGATCTCTATTTTTTTAAACAAATAAATGAAAAAAAACCTTGTTTTTTTAAATGGTAAAAATGTAGCACATTCCCCATGCTGAATTATTTGGGTTGTTTTGAAGTCATTGCCAAGTAATATACTCTCACACAACAAACCCACATTTTTGCTGATATTTTTTGTAATACGCAGGTATAATAAAGAATATTCCCAAAACCAACATTATGAAATTTCAAAGCAAATACAGTACTCGAGGAAACACACAGGACACTTGATATTTCTTAAATTTTATGACCAGTTGGAAGTCAGACTAGTTGATCCAGGTATTCCTTTGTGGCCTTCAAATCTTAGGGTGAAATTCTGGTCCCATTGACTTGAATGAGAGTTTTGGTGTTAACTAAGACTCTATAAAGTTAACTAAACAAAACATACATATAAAGCAGTTCATTAGCAACAGAGGCATAGAAATTAAAAATTTCCTACTAAACTTCTATCCTAACAAAGACCACTCTGGCAATTGATTTGTTTCACTTTTATTGCTATTGATTTTTCATTTCAGTATCATTTCACAAAACATATTCCTTATTTGTTCTTCTTTTCATATCCATTTTAATCCATAGCAAAACTCCCATTAAAATCAATGGGACTAGAATTTCACTCTAAGATTTTAAGGCCACGAGGGACTACCTTGATCAATTAGTCTGACTTCCAACTGACCATAAAATATAAGAAATATCTAGTATCGAGTGTGGGTGGATATGTGTGGGTATAAAACTAAAAAGGAATTAGATGTATTCCTCTTTAATTCTGAAAAAAAATGGAACCTTTCCAAAATAAATGTGTTACTTATAATATATTCTGTTGTAACATGGAATGTTTGCTTCATTTAATCCAATGTGATTTTGATTAATAAGATTAATTACTGTGTGGGTGGCCATTATAGAATAATACTGTGGCCTGAATAATCAGTTTCTAAATTCTTCCTCAGCTGTCAGTTAAAGAAACCTTACATTTCCACAGCTGCTGTTTTCATAGCTATTATAAATGTAAAAAAAAAAGCCCTGTATAGCTAATTCTTCATTTTCCCATCTCCTTAGTTTACTTGCACAAATCCTGAAATTTGTACTGTGCCTGGCATGTGCAAGTATTGATGGTATTAATAATAATAACTTTTTATCTATTAAAAATAATTGATAATAGTGGGGTCATCGATCCAACAGAGAAATTCTGTAAAAATATGTGTTTTTCAGCTATGATTCAGATGATACTTTCTCTGAGGCACAACCAATTGATGGAGTATTTTATGATCTTTTGGACTTTACTTACAGAATACCTGATGCTGTCACTACAGGGCATATTTTCCTCCTTGAGCATAATGTCAAGAGTGTTAGTGTTCAGTTTGAAAACATATTCCTGACTTCTGTGTTACTGTCTCCTTTCACCTTTTGGAACGTGAGTGGGAAATCTGCAGAGCTTAAATTGTCTCCCCTACACTGGATTATGAGGATGTCCATGAATATTGATCATTAGTGTTGGTCTTGCAAGAGCTACTCAAGCCAAATTCTTCAGATACCTCTACAGATGGTTATGCAGTATCTCAGACATATTAGAATGCTGGTGAATTTTTCTATCATGGTATGTTGTATGAAGTCTGAGGTGGAGCTAAATTTAAGCCCAGGGCAAGAAGGTTAAGCCACCTTTGTGCTCTTCTGATCCTGAGCTGCTCTGGGGCTGGAGACACCCCTGGCATAACTTAAATGGTATCGAGGGCCCATTTAAGTTATAGCAGCCTTCTCTGCAATGTCATGTGCCCATGACCCAGCTCAACCCTCCTGCCTCCAGCCCCACCCTCCAGCAGATCTGTATGCCCAAGCTTGTGAAGAGATCCTTGGAAGGCAGTTTTATGGCTGTCCTCCACAGTATCTGTACCAAAAGAATCCTTTCCCAGCCAGACCTGAGTTTCTAGCTCCATGGCAGCCCTTTTACTCATTTTAAAGGGGTTGGAATAAGGGGGAAGATTTCACCCCAGCTGTTCTAAGAGATCTGAACATGATTCTAACTTAAAAGGAAACATCCGTTCCAAAGTGAACAAAAAAGATAGTGAGAGCTGGGTGAGTCATTCATAATGAATAATTTATTCAACCAATTTAGCTTCTTTTTCTCTTTGTGAATAAGTAGATTGCAATGTTCTCAAATTTACTTGTTATTCAAAAATATTCCCTGAAATAATTTCTGCAAATAGTTCTTGGTTTGTGTCACAGTTCCTGAGCAGGGGTGAAAGTAAAATGGAGCTCTTACGAGGGCTGTTCTGGCCCCCTCTGAAGGGGAGAGGCCTCGGGTGGAAGGGGCTAGGCTGAGGGTCAGTGTCCCTCAGTTAGTCCGTCTGAGCTCCCTAGCCCACACTGCGTGGAGCTCCAGTGGTAAGTTAAAGGGCCGGGGCTCCAGCTGCAGCAGCAGGGGCTGGCGCCCCAGGCCCTTTTAAATCACAGTCCCAGGGCAATTACTTCTCCCCTCCCTCGGCCACCGACAGGCTGGGGAAGCAAAAGGGGCAGTGATGTTAAAGCACTGCTGCAGAAGCTCTTTAACATCACTTCCCCTGTTGCGCCTCACACTGGCGACCCTGCCGGGTTATCGCTGCCCCTTTTGCGACCCCACATTGGCAGCCCTGCTGATAGGGACCTGGCAGGGCTGCCAATGGGGGACGCAAGAGGGGCAGCGATGTTAAAGTGCTGACACGACTGCACTTTAAGCAGAGTCCTTCAAGTGCTGCCACAGCAGTGCTTTAAAGTCAGCGGTATGGGCTGGTACTGCCGTATTGGCCCGTACTGCCTTCTTTCACCTCTGTTCCTGAGCTAACTGCACCTCTGACCAGTTTGTGGCCTCCTTGAGAGCACCCCACGTAGCATCTCTGGCCTCTAGCCAGGGATTTCATCTATAATTTCTCCTGCAGTTCACTGAAATCACCTCAGAAAGTTTTACTTTACTTCATTACCTGCAGTACTGTTGTTTTAGCGACAATGACGGGGCGGGGGACCAGTGACCAGCTTTCTTGAAGCAACATAATATTTATTCAGAACAAAAGCATTACAGAAAAAATATCTTAAAAAGAATAAACAACTCATGCAGAGCTTAGCTTATCAGGCAGCCATTCATCTTCTACACAGAGAGCCTAGCAGATTTTAAAGACCTTCAGGACTTTTCAGTGGGGCCTGCCCCCCTTACTCACAGTGTCACATCAGTTCTTGGCTTGCATTAATTGCCCCCCGGTTATTTTAGTTCCTGCAGGAAACACCTGCAACTCCTGCTCAGAGCCAGAATACAATCCCTAACTCACACAGGTACCTAATAATGTAAAGGCAACACAGTAGCCTTTGAATATTATATGTGTTCATAATAGCTGTCATAGCCTGCATCCTTGTTCATGAGAAGTTCAAGGTGCATATTTTATGTCTGATATTCCAGTTGTTTTCACTGAACACATTGTGAACAGATATCCTACATACTATTGTAATAACTGTACAACTGTAATAATTTTTATATATAATATCCTTTGTGAGGAATCATTTGAAAACTCATAATTTGCTGGTCAGTATTGTACTGTATTGTATGTGCAGTTATAAGCTTTCCTTGTATGATGTTATTAACACGTGTTCCAAACCCCAAAGTCCCGCCCAAACTGAGGTCAGCAAACAGGTCTGTCTTAAACAAAGGAATGTGTGTGCTGCTTAATTTGCATTTAAGCAGTAAACAGACTCATCAAGCAGGGAGGAAAACAAAGAAAGCTGTAACAGGTGAGGAAAAAGCAGCAGGGAACATCCTTCCACACAGACTCTTTGTCTCCTGGTGCCCAACTGTAAATGTTTTTCATGAGAGGGACTGAAACTATAAAAAGAAGGGACAGACACCATCAAGGCTCTCCTATCTCCCTGACCATTGCGTTCACAGCAGCTCTTGGATTCTGGGAAAAGGGATCCTGACCTACAGGGTTTGGTCAGTAAGACATCTGAGATCATATGGTGAGAAACTTTGCCTGAATCTGATAAAGTTTGTTAAGTTAGGTATTAGTAAATGTCTTATCTTTATTTTATTTGTAACCATTTCTGTCCTTTATGCTTTATTACTTGTACTCACTTAAAATATTTATTTGTGGTTAATAAGCTTGTTTTATTGTTTTATCTAATCCAGTGTGTTTAAACTGAAGAGTCTCAGAAACTCCATGTGGGGTGACTATTTGTGTGCATATTAATATAAATAATGAATTTAATATAACTATTATTGACCAGAAGAGGGCTGGACAGTATGTTTTTTATGGAAAAGTATGTATGATTCATTTTACCCAGAGAAACAAGATGGAGAGGTAATATCTTTTATTGGACCATCTTCAGTTGGTGAGAGAGACAAGCTTTCAAGCTTACATGAGCTCTTTTTCATGTCTGGGAAATGTATTCACACTGCCACAGCTAAATACAAGGTAGAACAGATTGTTTAGTATAAGTATTTCATAGCTATTTTAAGGGATCATTCAAGTGAAGTGGCTTTTAACACCTCTCCAGACATGGCAATGGGAGAAGCTTGGGAGTTTAGTGGTTCACAGATTGTTATAATAAGCCATAAATCCAGTGTCTCTATTCAGTCCATGTTATGAAATGTAAGCTGCCAAGCTCATCTTATGAAGGTGTTGCTTTAAAGACAAGGACAGAGTGCTCAGATACGCTTTGTGAAAAGTGTTCACCCACAGGTGACAGGAGTTTTTTGTCTTTTTATCGTTTTTCTGTGTGAGTTCATCTGAGAGTGTAGCGACTGTCTTATTTCACCCTTTCACCCATATAGTTGTTGGAGCAGTTAGTGCTCTGGAAGAGGTACATCATGTGTTGTGATAGGCATGTATAGGACCCATGGATCTTTTTAAAGCTGTGTTGTCGGGGCGGGTGTTGATCGTGGTAGCAGTGGAGAAATGTCTACAGGTTTTGTATCTATTGTTCTGTCAGGTTCTGGTGCTGCTCTGAGTTGGTGTGTCTTGGTCTGTGGAAAGCTTGCGTCTGATGATGAGCGTGGAGAGGTTGAGGGGTTGCTTGAAGGCCAGAAGAGGGGGTTCAAGAAAGATTTATTTCAGTATGTGGTCCCTATAGAGTATGGATTGTGATTTGTGTTGTTACCCACTGAGTGTGAAGAGGTTAATTTTTGCCCTGGGATAGAAGATAGCTTTGAAGTGACTAGATGACAGTCACCTACACAAGTCTGCATGTATATGAATACTCTGTCAAGAACACATGAATAGAAATACAATGGAAGATCGATGGATGGACATTAACTTTAATGATGCTGGCCAAGGGGGACAAGACATGTGAAAACCACATGACTGGATCATGAAACAAAGAACTAAGCACTAAGTATAAGCAGACCATAATAAAAAGGCTGCTGCTCTGTTGTCTTTGGTTAGACTACTCATAGGAATGGAGATGCACACAGGATAGGGTAAACAAAACAGATTTCAGTTAACAATTTTTTTTTTATGTACTCACTGCTCTCAGCTACACAGGTCAGCACATGCATGTCCATCTGCAAACCACTCCTTCAAAGTCCCTTACTATGCCTCTCTTTAAGGGACAATGCAGCAGTTATCCTACTGCATGGATACAATGCACATACCAGTGCACAAAGGGTTGAATCTTGGACACTTGGGCAAGAGATGCAGGATGTGCTGGAAGTATGCATGTGTGGGTAGACTTTGCTTTACCATTCTAGCCTAAAGATCCCAAATACTCTATTTCAGTTGACTAATAAATGTGGTCTTGTTTCGAAAAGACTATCTTCTGTCCCTACAAACATCTGCTAGTTGTATAGCTCCACACTGGGTAAATCTCCAACAGGGATTCAAGCGCCGTTGAATCTGCAGAAGGAGCCACAATGAGAAACAGATATGCTGAAGCCACAGACCCAATTATGGAGTATTGGAGTCTTCGCCTTGTAAAAGCTGGATATCTAGGGCCTAACACTATGAAGGGGATGGTCCCAAAGAGACTATATAAATAAACAAAAGTCAGAGGCATAATAATGACTATATGTTAAGATAGATATTGCATTATGTTAGTGTCTTGACTGTGGGAGTCATAATGGGGCCAAATCCAGATTCCATTTGGCTTAAACTGGAAATGTAGGATTAAAGCAAGCAGAATTTTGCTCAATGTGATTAATTATGTTACAGGACAAATGTTTTTGTGCTATTTTTACTGGTCTTTCCAGGGCTGATTTTTAAAATAAAAAAAAGAAGGGCTGTGCTGGCATCTCCATTTGATTATTCATGATAGGAAAAGACAGGAATTTGATTGGTCTATTTTATTACTATATATGGAACTCAAGAGACATAACTAGATGAAACAGCTGGAATCCTGCTATTTTTCTGAATGTGTGACCCTCAATTTTCTCTGTAGCCTTTAATTTAAATATTGTTATTTTATAAATTGTTGGAAGAGAAAAAGAACATGATATTGTTCATTGTGAAGTTGTCAATGTTCTTGTTTTCATAATTCTTACTTTTCTTATTATAGTTATTGCATTCCAAATGTGTAATATTCCCTATCTTATGTGTGCCGAAGGAATTATTTTGACAGCATAACAAATTTTGAGAAGGACTAAATATTTCACGGATTTTTTTACAGGCTATGCACTTTTAAATGTTCAGTGCATTTGTTTAACATAATAACAAAGCTTCTTCAATATTATTTTCCTGCAGAGAGCTGATTTCCAAAAGGTAATTTGTTGCCTTCACATTTATTCTATTTATGTGGTAATTGAAAGGTTGTGCTTTTTGCCGTACATTTCATGTATGGATGTTTAATCAATTTTTCCATGAAAACGGTCTTATGGTGATTGTGTCAAAAGGTAAAAAAAAAGAATGGATAAGTTTAATGAAATATTTTTTATAGGATGGAAAGCAATTTCTCAGTAAAAAATTAAAACACTGCAGTACAGTTGCAGACAATTGTAACTAAAGGACAGATTGGCTCAATTAATACCAATTAATGAACAATTAAGATAATCAGCAGACATCGAGCCATATGCTCCTATGCTGCCATGACAGCTTAGTAATAAAAAGTGGTTCAACATACAGGGAAAAATTGATGTCATCCAAACACAAGGCAAAATTGCCCAGTCATGAGACATCCCAACCCACAAATGAAGTACAAGATAAGATAAACATAGAACACATTGTCTTTTGTCTGTGTTTAGGTTCAGTTTCTAGATAAAGTTCAAAGTATTGCTTTTGGTTTATAAAGCCCTTTACGGTTTAGTTCCAGAATACCTAAGAGATTACCATTTTCTCCATGCTGTACCTTGAAAACAGGGAATAACAGGTACAGTGAAGCTAACTGTCTCCCAGGTTTATACATCATATGATTGGAAGAGGCTATTTTCAGAGGAATTCACTTCTACCCGATGGTCAGACATAACCTGGTTTTGGTGAATGTCATGGCATGCTCCAAGAATTGTGTTTACCAAGGCTTTTTCAAATGAGTTGAAAATTATTCATCTGGATCTAATTTCTTGCTTGCTTGGTTTGGTGGTGTTTACTTGAAGGAATTTCCTTGTCAAGGGGTGACACAGGTTTCCTTCCCCTCATCCCTGCGCCCCGTGCTTAGGCTGGCCAAAGAAAGGGTCTCAGATGCTCCTTGCAGGTGCTTCACCCATGCTCTTTTATTTACAATGATGGTACAGTCCCAATTTTCCCAAAACCAGGCCCCTCATTGATCCCTCATTGGGTCTTCTGGTCCCTTGAGGCTTGTGTCAGCTAGCAGAGACAGCGCTAGATCACTCCTAGCCTCCTGCTTAGCTAGCCTCCCCTTCTGAGTTCTTCCCTGGGTTTATATTCCTCCCCAGTCATCAATCCAGCTAGTTCCACCCTGACTCAGTAGATTGCATTGAGCCTGCCCTAATTAGGTCCTTCAGCTGGACTCCCTGCTGAGGGTTTTGGCCCACTAACTCAGCCACACTGCACGGAAGCAGAGGGAAGAAGGGTCTTTATCAGGCATCAGGAGGTTTAAGACCTCTGCCCTGTGACATTCCTATTGACACTTTTGTTGACAAGAGCCTTCATCTTGTAAGCCTTATTTTATGTGTTCCCATGATGTCCATGGGACAAATGGTAAAGACTGTTCACATGATATAATATACTACCAGTTCTGAGCCTTATGTGATATTGCTTCTAGTGGCTAGCCCACAGAAAGGGTAAGGAACTACTGCAGCTAGCTGTGGAGATCTCTGTGAGCTCAAATAGCTGAAGCCCAGGGTATTTTGAAGATGAAAGCCCAGGGTTCTCATTTGGTTCCTGAACAGTGTGTAAGATTTATTTGCAATGTGAAGCTTATGGATCGGTTACAGGGGATACTCTGAAAAGATTAGCGTCCATAGTATAATTTTTATCATTTCAAATGGTGTTTTTTTTATTTCAGTGTATTCTAACATGAAGGCATGAACATTCCTTTAATATTTGTAAAAGAAAATGCAACAGAATTATAGAATTTTAATGTAGCATTTTGTATGGCTGCATAGCATCTTTCAAAAAAAAAATCACCTGAAAAATCATTGGTATGTCTAATTTATAAAAAAAATGCACAATCACTTAATAATGTCTTTTTCCTCAGTTTTCATTTATGAGGAATTTACACTCATTTTAGAACACAGTGAGTGACTCATTTTTTCACATGAGTGAACTCTTGGCGTTACTTATAAATAACCTGGAATCTTGCCCAACTCCTAAAATGAATGCAATCCTGACAGTCCACTGTAAGTTTTTAGCATTCTGCTTACAGGAAGAAAAACTATAAACTTGTAGAAAGGAAGAGGATGCTGACAGGGTGCCCTATGTTATAGTTCTGGAGAAATTGATGACTTTAAGAAACCCCTTTTGGAAAATGATTTCAAAGGAACAGAGTAGGCACTGAAAATGATAACTCACTCTTTGCTTTTTAGTAAAGCTGCATAATTTTTCATTTTGCTCAATACCACTTATTTTGGTAGTTAGACTGAGCCAGTCTTTCCAAACAGGTAGTGACAACCAGAATACGCTGCCCCAAAGGAATGCTTTTCTTTAGAGGGGTCTTGACAGTGAAGTTCACATTACTTTCAAATAGAATTAAAGGACTTGGCTTCATATTGTGGTGGAAATAAAGGGGAAAATGAACCATTATTAATGAGAACTTTCATTTCTGGGAAGATGCACATCAGCTCTTTCAAAATTACAGTTTCCTAAATGTTCACCATCTTTTCATGAACTTCCTTAGAAGATACATATTTATTATTTTTCCTAAAGGCAGAATAATTAAATAATGTATACATAGCATATCTTTCATCCAAAAGAATCCCAAAACAATTTAAAGCGATACAGGGGCAAATTCTACTCGCTCAGTTATTTGTATTGTGGTAGCATACAGGAACTGAATCAAGGACCCGGGCCTCATTGTAGTAGGAATTGTATGTGAAGAACCAAAACACATTATCTGCCCAAAACAACTTGCAATCTAAATAGATTAGAAGCTGGCCATGTAAATGCAAAACACCGTGTTTTGCAGCACACAGTTTAAATCCATGGCAAATACAAGGGAGTGTGTCAGGGAGCAGAATATTTGTCAGCAAATGTGAGCACAGCGTAGATGTATGAGAACAAAACTGAATAAGAAGGAAACATATTATAGTAGATTCCCGATTATCCGGGCTCGGGTTAACCGGGACGTTTAAACATGGGTTGGCAGGAGAAGCCCCAAAGCAGCGGCAGGCTGAGCGCTCAGCCTGCCGCTGCTTTGGGATTCCCCCGCTGGCCCCTTGCCAGCTGGGGTCTCAGCCCAGCCAGCCTGGGTGTAGGAAACCCCGGCTGGCAGCGGGCTGAGATCC